>ML663006.1:8018295-8626260 GCA_007570785.1 Antilocapra americana | reverse complement strand
GGAAGCATATGTAAACCCATGGTGATATCATAACAATGTATGGCTAAAACAATAATTAAAAAAAATAATAAAATAAAAAAAAATAAATAAAAGGGTTCCATGGTAAAGAAATGTGGGGAATCTGGTTCAATAAGAGGGGTTTTATTTTTGCTTTGCTTTTGTTTGGTTTGTCTGTTACAGCTATTAATAGTATGTGTTGCAATATTTCCCACACTTAATCAGTCTGGTGGGGCTATGTTCCCTGGGGCATACTTCGGCAACTGCTTATTTAAGGTCATAAATGTAGCCATCTGCTTCCATGGCCCAGGAGTGTTTTTATCACAGAGGGCTCTATGGTTACTTGATACTGACAATTCTGTCCCATCAAAGGCTGTCCTATTTTCATCTCTGTTTGAGCAGGCAAGGAAGTATATATAGTGTGTAAAATTTCTGATCCCAATTGATCAAACCTTTAAAAATTGCATTTTTAACATTTATATTATAGAAAAACTAAAAAATACAGAACTATGAAAAAGAACTACATAGTCACGTGTGATACTACCACTCAGAGATAAACACTGTTAAACATTTTATATGTTTTATGTTTTCTGCCACTGGGATAATTTTGCATGTAGAGTTTTTATCTTGTTTTTTTATCTATGAGGTTATGCTCTGGGCACTAATTTTTTGTCAGAAGATTCTTACATGGCATGATCTTTAGTGGCTTATATTTTAATCATGTGGGTATGCTACAATTTGGACATCAAGGACATCCATCCAGTCCATCCTAAAGTAAATCAGTCCTGAGTACTCATTGGAAGGACTGATGCTGAAGCTGAAATTCCAATACTTTGGCCACCTGATTCGAAGAACTGACTCATTTGAAAAGAATCTGATGCTGGGAAAAATTGAAAGGGGGAGGAGAAGGGGATGACAGCAGATGGGATGGTTGGATGGCATCACAGACTCAATGGACATGAGTTTGAATAAAACTCTGGGAGTTGGTGTGATGGACAGAGAGGCCTGGTGTGCTGCAGTCCATGGGGTCACAAAGAGTCAGACACAACTGAGTGACTGAACCGAACTGATGGTACAATTTATGTGAGTAGTCCCTTAGGTACTGGGTTTTTTTTTGCTTTCATAATTTATATTGCAGTTCATAGCTTTGAACATCAATCTGTTAAAATATCAACACTCGAGAATGACTTATTTTCAAAAAAATATTAAGTATCTGGTGATTCTTTTAAAAATCTATTCCCTGCATCGGTTACAATTGCAGTTTTTTTTGTGTGTGTGTGTATGAAATTTAAGTAGAATAACTGAGTAACTGATTCTCCTTTGACTAATCCCTTTCTCTACCCATAGACTAAAAAAAAAAAAAATCTCGTTATTAGAATAGCATTTTCTCATACTGAACAGAAGATGAATAATTTCAGTCATGTGAGTAAATCTTATCTATTAAACTGAATTTTTGAGTCAGGTGTTGGAAAGTTCATGTCATGATATATTTTACACGTAAAAGCAAAATCTTCTAAAGATGTAGTCTTCATACACATTCGAGATCTACTTGGAGAGGCATTTTCTTACCTGCACCTGTGTAAAGATGATCCCAGAAAATTCTCATACATCCTTTTCATCTCCTCTTAAACACAATCTACAAGAAGAGGGGAAAACCCCGAAGCCCTTGCTGAACAAGTGAACACTTTGGTTTCTTGTGCTGGCAAGGAACTACTTATAAGAAAAGCAGAGTTCTGTCTTCCATAGACTGCTTTCTTTTGGGAAGGGGAGGTGGGATCTGGATTTTGAAATTACAGTAGAAGCTATTAGTTGACCTCCCTCCGCTTAACTAAAGTGTTCCAGTAATTGGCACTCTCCAGGCCTTTCATCAGATACAATGATTGATGCTCCCCCCATCATGATCAGATGCCCTGGGCATTTCTGCTTCCACACCCAAGTAATTACCCAGAGTCAAGTGTGTTGGCTCTCAGACTTGTTCACTCTGATTTTATTTATTATAGTAATTACATGATTTCATTAAATGCTATGGCAATTGATGAACTGTGCATGAAAACTGTAAGCTGGGACTTCCCTGGGTCCAAGGGTTGAGACTTTGGGGCATGAGGGTTCAATCCCTAGTCCGCGAGCTAAGATCCCACATGCCTCAGTGGGATGCAAAAAGCAAAAAACATAAAAACACTGCTGTAACAAATTCAATAAAAGCTTTAAATGGTCCACCTCAGAAAAATCTTTAAAAAGACAAAAACTTGTAAGCTGAGGGCTTACAGGTGATTCACTAGAGGAAAAAAACAAGGCTAGTGAGTTAGGTATGGACTGGATGGGGGGACATTAAAGATTCCAGAAGGGTTCTGCTCTCATCTTGATTGTCCGGTGTCTTTTTGTAAGATCCCCACAGAGAGGTTGTGGTCTGGGCGAGGAACTTTTGAGCTAGTGGACCTTATCTCTAAGAAAAGACCTTTGCCTTAAGTGAAAAACACGGATAAGATCTGTAAAATTCCAGGTGTTTAGTGAGTTACCACTTTAACCAAACTGCTCAGTTAACCAGCAGCTGAGCTGACTGGTTCGGATAGTATGAAATGAGGGCTTCTCTGTGTTTTCCTGGTTCACCTGTGGTGAGGTTCTGATTCCTTAGGAGCAGGGTGGGTCCAGGTGTGACAAGCCCCTTGCTTTTAGGAGACGAGGGATAGACTGGTAACCTGTGATCTGTCGGGTCCCATCTTGCCTTCTGCTCCTCACCCCTCTCTGTCTTCCCACTGAGTCCCCAGGAATTACAAGGCCCGTGATACCAGGAAAGTAACATTTGTTATTGGCACAACTGTCCACGCAAGTCCAGGAAGTGGGGAGATTTTGTTTAGTTTTCCTCTAAATATTAGGAAGTCTTCCGGGGTGGGGGGGGAGTCCAACAGAACACACTGGTATGTTGTATGTTGTACCTGCCAGAAGTAGAAAACAATCAAATTGTGTGTCGCTGAGACCACTGACTTCTTCCCTGGAGCTGGTCCATTTATTTTCAAGCCTAGTTTTTTGCATTTCTGTGTTCAGTTTTGCACTTAAAGTGAATAACACTCAATTTTTAAGATGCGAGCCAGCTCCATGTGGAAGGGATTGGTCAAGCCTGTATCCATCGTCTGCTGCTTTCTAAGGACAGCAAGTTTCTCTCAGCAAGAAGGATTTTGGTATCTGCCATCAGAAATAGCTGTCTTTTTTAGTCTAATACATTCTGTTTGAGTGGTGTTGTTTTGGTGGAACATTTGATAAGCAGCTGGCAAATGTCCTTCTCGAGTAGGCTGTAGCCTTGGAGATGGTTTCACACAGCCCACGAGACTGTTGTATTTTAGAACAGTTTCAGAATGTCCTCTAGTTCTTTAACTGTATTTTTTGGTTTTTCAGGTTCTTAATTTTGTTAGCATGTTAAACAGTCCAACTCAGCAGCTGTTAAGTTTTTTCATAAAAACTCAAGGAATACTTGGGTTAAGTTAAGCCACATTGGGTTGCGTTTGCAAGTCTCCTCTGGGATATTGTAGGCTTGAATTACAGGCTCCTCCTGAGAGGCTGTCTTTAATTGGAAGACTCTGGTTTACCAGAGTGCATCACTGGGAACATCTTTTCACTGAATGAAAGATGAATCTGAGTGTTCTGATAACCTTTAGTATTTAAGCCCAAACTCAAATTGCATGCAACTTCAGTGAAATTTACCCTAAAATTAATTGGTGAACTAGATCAAGTATAGCACAGTTAAAGGAAATGAGGTTAACCTGGCTGAATGCATGCCAACCTTTTTATCACCTAATCCCTAAGCCTGCTGTGTTTAAAGTCTTAATGCATCCTGAACATTCTTAGTAGGAAGTACAAAGGCTGAGATTTCTTCTGTTCTGTATCTTTGTGTTAAAAATAATTTTCTACTTAATTTTATTTGGAGAGGAAAAGATCAAAATCAAAATGAATTTCCCACCAGAAGGAACCAGTATGTCTTTGAGAAGGACCAGTCTGGGTTGGGGGCCCCACGTGTACAGATGGATCTGGGACGTCTTGTTTCAGCAGAGAGCCGGGCAGCTGTCAGGGCCCGGGGTGGGGGGCAGGGGTGTCAGCCTGAGAGCCAGCTTGAGGTGTCTCCCACTGGCCGTGGACAACTTGAGCACTGGGAAGATTAATGATGGCAGCTGGTTAAAAATCTGTTACCTACTAATGATACCTCCAAAAAAAAGCCTGCTGGTTGTTTTTGGAGTTTGCTGAAGCACTAACTCAGCCTTCTAAAAGTTGGTTTTAAAAGTGGAGGGGTGGTGAAATCACACATTCATCCTGCTTTTCCTATATCAGTGACTTCAGATACTCAAACAGATGAGGCAGAATGCTCATAGAGGATTCATATAGAAGGTGAAATTAAAGAATTTTCAGTAAGTGTAGTTATGGCATTGTAGTTCAGGGTATAAAAGTGCTTGTGCCTTACAGATACATATTAATTTTAAGGGTGAAATGATGCTGTGCTGAGATTTATTTTAAAGTACATTGCCTAAAATGAGGAGTGCGGGCAGATGAAACACAATCGGCAGATGTTGCTGGTTGTTGGGCCCAGGAGAAGGGTACCCAGAGATTCATGATCCTTTGCTTTGCTTTG
The DNA here is from genome assembly GCA_007570785.1 of Antilocapra americana. Classification (NCBI taxonomy): domain Eukaryota; kingdom Metazoa; phylum Chordata; class Mammalia; order Artiodactyla; family Antilocapridae; genus Antilocapra; species Antilocapra americana. The sequence continues at coordinate 8,621,648 of ML663006.1, read as the reverse complement.
TGTTTGAAATATATCCTCATAAAAAAAATAGGAGACATAAATAAGGGAATTTAGGTGGTTCTTGGAACTTACAGCCGTGGTGGTAGACGTGGTAGACTGGCCTCTATGCAGGAGAGTGGATTCCGTGGCATAGTCGGTGATGTGATCATACAGAAGACGCTGGGGGTTACTGTCCTCACAGTTAAGGTCGCGGATCCAGAGCTCCTTCCCAGTACTTGTACTGCGGTGGTCTCTTCAACCTCCCTAAGACTGCATTTCCTTTTTCCCAAGTAAAATGGGAACACATTTGTCTCACCCTCACCCGAGGGTTAAATGGAGGTGATAGGCGACGAGAAGGTGGCTCAGTGCCGCGCAGGCAGTGGGTGCTCAGTAACTGTCCCTTGGACATTGAACAGGTGCAGGCGAGAAGCTTTCCTGTCACCACCACTAACTCAGCTTACTTAAATCTTTAAATTCACATCTGTTTGACTCCCCCCGCCCCGACTTTTCCTCCCTGGGACCTTTTTTTGAAGAGCAGATGCAGCCGGGGCTGCAGGCTGCAGTGCAGAGTGAATGGTGCCCTCTGGAGTTGGGTGGTGTTCAGCTCCCAGGGCCTGTCTTCAGGGAGGTCTTGACGCAGAGATGTGCTCAGGAGGACAGACCGGTTTCTGGTTGTCGGCTCCCCCGAGCTTGGCGTGTAATGGTGCTTCTTAAGTGTTTCTTGAATGAATGAATGAGATGAGCCAACCACTGTGTTGAAACACGTTTTGGTGGCTCTTATGATTCATTGTCTAGGTACTGGAGGTTATGAGTGATTTAAAAAAAAAGAGAGAGATGTGAAATAAGTGGCTTCTGGGCCATCACAGTCATCACTTTATTCCACATTCTAATAGGTTTTCCAGGAGGGCTGAGTTTCAGCCGAAGAGAAGGGATTGTGTGAAGCTGACCCGTGTCTGATGAGTCTCCAGATGCGTGTTGCATGTCTGACGTGTGCGCCATAGCGGGTGGTTTTGCTTTAGAGCAGTCGTCATTATAATCTCAGTGTCCTTCCTTTACGTCTCACTTCCAAACTGTTAACCACTTCTGGTGCAGATAGTTTTGCCTGGTTGTTTGTTATAACGAGCATTTGTCTGTGACCTTAACTGTTTAAAAACTTATTATAAACATTCAAAGAAGCTAATCTTCAGAACAGCTTAGTAAGGTTTTAACGGCTGACAGGCAGTGGCCCGAGGCCGCAGCAGTCAGGAGTCCTCCAGATTGAGCAGGACGAGTATTTAGCGCCAGGTGGTGGTGACCTGGGTGCCATGCACGTTCTGGGCAAGGGGGAGTGAACACGACACAGCTCTCCTCTTCAGGGGCCTGGTGTGCTCATCAGAAGGCTGAGCGTGTGCTCAGACGTCATCGTATGTCTCGGGAAAAGCCATTCCACTTATGTGTGTAGGGCCTTTGGCAGGATGGGGCGCTCAGCTTAGGGGGAGGGTGTAGACCCCTCAGGGCTGGTGCAAGACTGGCCACAGGTGTGCACGTCTCACCTCCAGGCCTGAGGGATGGAGCAGCGTGTGGAGGACAAGAGGAGGAGAGAGAGGGCTGCTTTGGCTGGGGGTGGGGGCTGAGGTCACCTACAGCCACCCCAGAGGGAGGGGACCCAGAGAACCCCCTCCTCTTTCAGGCTCTTCCCACCCTCAGTTCCTGTCACTGAGTCCAGCGGGAACCAGAGGGCAGTGGTGGCTATGGGGCAGCCAGGTGGCCGCCCCCCCCCCCCCCCGCGCATAGAGCAGGGTGGAGAGTGGATCTCTAGGGGAAGTGGATGTTTTCAGCCCTGGATTCATTTCCTGTCGATGCAATAACACATTACACAAACTCAGTGGCTTAAAACAAGAAAAACTTACACTGTCACAATTCTGGAGGCTGGAAGTCCAAAATCGGGGTGTCAGCGCTCCCTTCAGAATCTCTAGGGGAGAATCCATGCTTGGCCTCTTGCAGCTCCTGGTGTTGCTGGCTCCTTGGCTTGTGGCCGTATCACTCATTCCCCATCTCTGTCTTCTCTTGATCCTCTTCCCTCTACGTCTTCTCCTGTGTGTGTTTTGTATGAGGACACTTGTCTTTGGATTTCCGGCCTCCCACATCATCCAAGGTGATCTCTTTCTCTTCAGGTCCTTAACTTAATTATGTCTACAAAGACCCTTTCCCCGAATAAGGTCACATTCTCAGGTTCCAGGGATTAAAATGTGACATTTCTTTTTGGGAACCACCATTCAGCCTACCACGAGTCCCCATCACTCCCAGGAGTTGTGACACAGCGGTAGTGTGGACGTGACTTTGTTTAATTTGTCTTCAGTCCATTGGCGCTCTGGGCGGGCAGAGTCTCTGCCTGCTTGTTCACCCATGTCTATCGCCTGCCCTGCCCAGAGCCAGCGTGTAACAATGCCTCAGAAAAGGCTTTTTTGGGTGAATGAATAAACAGGTAAATAAGCACAGTAAACTGCAGCCCAGAGTAAAACCAGAGGTGTGCTCAGTGAGGCCCCAGGCAAGAGCCCAGATGTTGCGTGTTATGGGGAGAGCCAGTTCAGGTGCGTCGGTCTGGCCTCTGGCAAAACAGGGGGCACTCAGCTTAGGGGACGCCAGGGGTGTTTAATAAAGGGGTTCTTTACAAGGAGGTGGTGGCTGTAGACCCCCCAGGGCCAGTGCAGTTCGCCGTGGGGTCTGACACTTTTAAGTGGAGGGATCGAGTGGTTGTGTAGGTTGTACCTCATGCCTGGCGGTCCCCGAGTGAGAGTGTGGTGCTTTGAGGTCGCAAAGAGGCCCAAAGCCGTAGCCAGGGCAGGGATCTGAGGAGAGGGGACATTCCAGGCCAGGGAGCAGCGTGAGCAAAATCATTGGCAAGGAGTGTTTTATCTACCAGACAAGGTGTTTGCTTGCTAAATGGGATCGTTGATTTTGTATAAATACTAGGCCTTATGAGCATGGCGATAAGTAAGAAGGCAGATGTGTGTTTTAAATACTTATTTATTTTGCCTGGTGTCAGGTCTTACTGGCCCCAGAGAGAGCTTCGTTGTGGTGCATCGGCTTCTAGCTGTGGTGCGCGGGCTCAGTAGCTGTGGCTCACAGACTTAGTTGCCCCAGAGCATGTGAGATATTAGTTCCCTGACCAGGGACCGAACCCTTGTCCCCTGCATTGGAATGCGAATTCTTAACCACTGGACCACCAGGTTAGCCCCAAACCTGTGTTATCTTAGTTCCCAGCACAGATTCTGAGTCCATCTTGGCTTTTGAGCATTTAAAGGACTTCTAATACAACTAAGGATTTCCATCTATTTCATTGAAATTTGCTGACATAATTCAATAATGTCAACTTTGTTACAATAAGGATTATAAAGCGGGAGGAAGGAATCACTCTGAGTATTCTTCCATAAGAAAGTTTAGCTTGGAAGCATTGGCAGATGTACCCACCGAGTGTCCAGGAAGGAACAGGTGTAATTGAAGGGCCCGACCAGCCAGTTGGAATCCGAACTTCACAGCGGGGAAGCATCTGGTTTGGAAAACATCCCCTCACCACCCCCTCGAACCCTGATCCGGCGTGGGACAGCTGGGCACAGGCAGGATTCTGGGCTGTCCCCGTGCCTCTCGTCTGTAATACCACATGTCAGCCAGAGGGGAGTTTAGGTCTATTGTCTTTCTTAACCAACGATTTTTTACCACACTCCTTCAAATAAATAATGACCTGAGCATTTGAGGTGGCGTGTGGATTCTGTGAGAATGTCCTGTGGTGATGTGTGAACCCCCCAGGAGAGAGGGGAGCTCCACTCTGCCTGGACAAGTGTGTGTAAAAGACCTTCATTGTTTTATTTGCTTCAAACAAAGGCAGCTTCTCTCTAGAGCCCCTGCCCTTCTGGTTCTATTAATATCTAACAGGTTTTTTTTTTTTAATTAAAGCATAACTTACTGCAAATTTATACATGCTTATTGCAGTAATTCACATATTGTGCACAAGTAGGAAGAGGAAAGTAAAAAAAAAAAAAAAAAGTCACCTCCTTGAGAGGTCGCTGTAGGCTTCGGGTGACCATCCTTTCCGACAGCCCTGCTCACAGACGAACCAGTGGGCAGAAGTCACTGTATAAATCGAACTTAACTGTAAATGCTGCCATCACACATCTCGATTTTCTTTGATTTTGAACAGAAAAGAAAATGGAAACTGAAGTGAAACTGAGCAGATGTATAAAAATGTTTCGTTACCACAGAGAGATTATTTCCTGAAAAGATTTCTCTATGGTTAAGAATAAGGATCATGAGAAACCATCAAGAGGTTGGGGACCCTGTTTTCAGTTTCAGGGTCTGTGGCTCTGCATGGTGGGCTTCTCCCGGCATCCTCGGGTCTGTAGGACAGGCGCTTGAGAGTTGGATCATCCATCACCTGGGATGGCTGCTGCTTTAGCCTTGCCAAGTGTGGTGTGTCTGGTCCCCCAAGTCCTGTCCTCACCTTTGCTTTGCAAATGATAGAACAAGGCTGGCTGCTTCCTCCCAGTTTTCCTGAACTGAGATGATGAAGGGGAACATCAAGGAGGAAGGTCTTTCCCTGCCCACAGTTGTGTTGGAAGAGCTTTCTCAAAGGCTGAAGAAAGGGGCTTCTCCCCACCTCAGCCACGCCCTCGCCACCTGTCTCCACAGTACTGCGCGCCCCCACACCAGAGAGTACTATGGGTGTGCCCTGGGAGGCCACTGGAGATTTTCCTGCTGTTCATGTAAAAACATCGGAACACTTGGGGATGGAGAGAGAACAGTCGTCTCCATGGGTTGAAGTTTTAGTTTGTGTGACTTGTAGCCTGACTTGGGTCCCAGGAAAATACACTTTATTCACAGACATATTTTAGGGCGGAGCTGTGTGGCCGGATGCTTTGTTGGATATTGGGATCACCTGGGGGCTTTGAAGACACTCCAGGACTGGTCTGGGTATGGGGGATTTGTGAACACCCCCCTTCCCTTCTTGCCTCCCTGGTGGCTCAGTGGTAAAGAATCTGCCTGCCAGTGCAGGAGATGCAGGAGACGTGGGTTCAGTCCCTGGGTCGGGAAGATGCCCTGGAGGAGGAAATGGCAACCCACTCCAGTATTCTTTCCTGGAGAATCCCATGGATGGAGGAGCCTGGCCGACTTCAGTCTATGGGGTCGCACGGAGTCAGCGATGACTGAGCGTGCACGCCTCCCCTTCAGGGGACTTGGTTGACACGGACAGCCCCGCTGTAGGGTAGCCCTTGGAGGTGGTGGCGCTTGACGGTGCTCTGAAGACATGGGAAAATTCCTGATCTGATCACCTTTAGATCCAGGGTGAGTGAGACTCTCCACAGAGGGTGTTGAGACCCCACAAAGTCGCCAAAGCTCTTTTAAGGGAGCCCATCTGTTGCATAAAGGGTTTAGGGCATCAAGCACAGCTTTTTTTTTTTTTTTTTAAACTCTGCGTTTTTTTACCCACCTTGTTTGCCAGACCTGGCCTCATGTGACTGGCTTTTTTGGGGGTAAGAGGGTCTCTCTGATTCATTCAGCAGATCCTTGCTGAGTGGCTATGTGCTGGGTGCTTGGCCCACCACAGACGACAGGATACTGCCTGTCAACGCTCCAAAGGGGTTGACAGTGAGCAGGAACACAGAGTGCTCACTGATTGTCACTAGAGACAGCAAAGAAATGAGATGCTGGGACAAAAGGTGGTAGAGAGGACAGTCGGGGAGGCCTCTGTGGACAAGGCGCCAAACTGGGGCTCGTGGGGGAGAGCTTGGTTGGTTCTTGGAACCAGTGGGACAGGGTCAGTGAGGACCAGGTCACTCCAGGGCTCAGAGATCAGGGCGCGACGAAGTCTGTTCCATTTTCAGTGATCTGAGGACAGAAACATGCCTGTTCCTCTCAGAGTTTATTACACACAGAGCTGATTGGGTCAAAGCGCCAGTGCCCGGGGTGGTGGGTCTGGGCTATGACCTTGAACCCCTCTGCTCCCTTCTTGTTCGTCAGGTGAGACCAGTAGGAGCAGAAGGTCTCACCAACAGTTTTAGTTTTTTAAAAAAGATGTAATTGTTTGCCGTGCTGGGTCTTCGTTGCTGCACCCTGGCTTTCTCCAGTTGCTGTGGTTGCTCTTACTGCCGAGTCCAGGCTCCCGGCGGGCGTGCTCGGTCACTGTGGCACGTGGGCTCTGGAGCTTGGGCTCAGTAGTTGGCGGCACACAGGCTTGGTTGCTCCACAGCGTGTGGGATCTTCCCGGGCCAGGATTGAACCCATGTCCTTTGCTCTGGCTGGCGGATTCTTACGCTGGACCACTAGGGAAGCCCCTCAACAGTTTATTTACTTACAACTAAACTGTAAATTTGGACTTCCTGGTGGCTCAGACGGTAAAGTGTCTGCCTACAGTGCGGGAGACCTGAGTTCAATCCCTGAGTCGGGAAGATCTCCTGTAGAAGGGAATGGCACCCCACTCCAGTACTCTTGCCTGGAGAATCCCGTGGACGGAGGAGCCTGGTAGGCTACAGTCCATGGTGTCACAAAGAGTCGGACATGACTGAGCAACTTCACTTTCACTTCACTTTCAAACTTTATTTAAATTTAGAGGTAATTGTAGATTCACAAGCAGTTGTAAGAAATAACACAGAGACCCTGTGTACCCTTTCACCCAGGTTCCCCCAGTGACAACAAACCAGGCTTTTGACACCGATAACAGAGCAGGGAGCCACTGCCATGAGGAGCTTCCTGCTGCCTCTGACAGCCCCTCCCCCCAGCCGTGAATCAGTCTCCGTTTCCTTAGTTGTGTCATTTCAAGAAATGTTGTGTACGCCCGATCACGGAGTCTGTGCCGCTGTGAGGAGTTGTTTATTCCCCCTGCCCAGCCGAGTCACCCAGATCTTCGCCCAGGCATCCCCGTGTCTCAGCAGTTTGTCCTTTCCCAGGGCTGCCCCGAGCTCCTGCTGTGGGTGGACACGGTGATGAAGCCCTTCGCCTGCTGAAGGTCACCTGGTGGCCTCGAGGTTTGATTACATAGCAGGCCATTCTGGACATTGGTGCGCAGGGCTTTTTTGTGAAAATAAACTTTCACCTTTCTGGAATAAATGCCAAAGCACACAACTTCGGGATGGTGTGGTAGTTGCCTGTTTTGTTTAAAAGGAGTTTCTGAGCTGTTTCCCAGGGTGTCCAGTGGTTTATTTTTGTTTTTAAAAAAATGTATTTTATTGAAGTATAGTTGGCTTACAATGTTTCAGGTGCACAGCAAGGTGAATCAGTTATATAAATACACATACATTACTTTTGAAATTATTTTCCATCAGAGGTTATTACAAGATATTGACTGTAGTTCCCTGTGTTGTACAGTAAACCTTTGTTGCTTGTTGCATATGTTTTTTAATCAGAAATCTAGCCGTCTATTCATACTAAGTCAAACAAGTGGAATCAAAATGTCATAATTTTTTTAGTTAGGCAAAAATTCATTAGTTTTCTAAAATATATATATTATACATATTTATATGTATACAAAAGCTTTTCTACTGCACTTGATAAAGGCTTAAGAAAGAACATCAAAAAAAGAGACGGAGAAATTGGAGAACTTAAACTAAATGAAATGGGAGCACTGAATATGAAATAGAAAAAGATAAAAGATCATCATATAATCCTGTTGTTTTTAAACATGACTGCTCATTAGAAACATATCTAGAGCTCTGGAGGAAAAAAAAACAATACCTGAGTATTTGAATTTTCCAGAAAATTTCAAGATGATTCTGATATGCGTCTGGATTTTAAAAAGTGATTACAGGTTTTTCTGTTGGATCCAGTTTTGGTGACATATAGAGTTCTGTTATTTTTCTGTCGACCAGTCATGATACAGTGGTATTAAGTGAGTAATAGTTACATAATCACAGTAGTAAAAGATGTTTATCAGTTTTCACAATCAATAGCCAGACAAAAAATGAAAGATGATTACAATTGCAAGCCATAAGGGAATATGACTAACAACATAAAATCACTCTGCACAATTTGTGGGGTCAGGCAGTGCTGTGGTAAGAAGTGCAGACATTCATGTGTGTTCACCCACCCAGCAGTCTCTGTCTTTTGGTTGGTGTATTTAATCCATTTACATTTAAGGTAACTATCAATATGTATGATCCTATTACCATTTTCTTAATTCTTTTGGGTTTATTTTCTGTAGGTCTTTGCCTTCTCCTGTGTTTCTTGCCTAGAGAAGTTCCTTTAGCATTTGTTGTAAAGCTGGTTTGGTCGTGCTGGGTTCTCTTTAACTCTTGCTTGTCTGGAAAGCTTTTGATTTCGCCATCAAATCTGAATTCAAGTCTTGCTGGGTGGAGTATTCTTGGTTGTAGGTTTTTCCCTTTCATTACTTTAAATATATCATGCCATTCCCTTCTGGCTTGTAGTTTCTGTTAAGAAGTCAGCTGATGGCCTGATGGGAGTTCCCTTGTATGTTATTTGTCATTTTTCCCTTGTTGTTTTCAATGTTTTATCTCTGTCTTTTAATGTCAGTTTGATTACCGTATGTCTCAGTGTGTTCCTCCTTGGGTTTATCCTTCCTGGGACTCTGTACCTCCTGGACTTGGTTAAAGAAGTCCTTTCCCATGTTGAGGAAGTTTTCAGCTGTTTTCTCTTTGAGTATTTTCTCAGCTCCTTCTCTGCTCCTTCTGGGACCCCTCTGGTGCGAATGTTGGTCGCAGAGGTCTCTTAGGCTGCCTGCACTTCCTTTCATCCTTTTTTCTGTTCTCGCCTGTGGCCGTGATTTCCATGATTCCGTCCTCCAGGTCATTCATCCGTTCTTCTGCCTCAGTTATTCTGCTGCTGATTCCTTCTATGTGTTATTCATCTCTGTTCTTTAGTTCTTGCAGGTCTTTGGTAAACATTTCTTGCATCTTTTCAATATTTGCCTCCATTCTTTTCCTGAGATCCTGAATCATCTTCACAGTCATTAGTCTGAATTCTTTTTCTAAAAGGTTGTCTCCACCTCATTTAGTTTTTTTTCTGAGATTGTATCTTGTCTCTTCATCTCAGACATCACTTTCTGCTTTTTCATTGTGATTAACTTTCTATAATAGGGCTTGTTTTAGCCACTGTGAGACTGCATTTTCTTGCTTCTTCTGTCTGCCCTTTGATGAGTGAGGCTAAGAGGCTTGTGTAAGCTCTTGATGGGAGGGACTGGCAATGGGAAAAACTGGGTCTTGCTCTGGTGGGCCGGGCCTTGCTCAGTAAAGCTTTAATCCAATTTTCTGCTGATGGGTGTGGCTACATTCCCTCCCTGCTAGTTGTTTGGCCTGAAGTGACCCAGCCCTGGGGTCTACAGGCTTTATGGTAGGGTTAACATTAAGGTGAACTCTGAGAGGGTTTATGCCAAGGGGAGCCTTCCAGTGCCCCCATCCCTGTGGTGAGCCCCTGCTGGCCCACGCCTCCATAGGGGGCCCTCCCACACTGGCAGGTAGTTTTGGTTCAGTCTCCTATAGGGGTCACTGCTCCTTTCCTCTGGGTCTTGGTGCAGGCAAAATTTTGTGCCCTTCAAGACTGGAGTCTCTGTCTCCCTCAGTCCTCTGGAAGGTCTTTCCAGCCCCCATTTCCCTTGCTGGCTAAAAACAGCAGCAAGAAAGGAGAATGTTTCTTATGCACAGGTTTATAGTGTTGAACTATATTAAGCTATAGGCTTAATTTTCTATTTTAAATTAAATTCTGCTTTAAATTGAGCCTAATCTTGAGGGCCCTGCCCTGTCATCCAGGTGGATCAGCCAGTCAGTTCAGTCACTCAGTCATGTCTGATTCTTTGCAACCCCATGGACTGCAGCATGCCAGGCCTCCCTGTCCATCGCCAACTCCTGGAGCTTGCTCAAACTCTGGTCCATCAAGTCTGTGATGCCATCCAACCATCTCATCTTCTGTTGTCCCCTTCTCCTCCTGCCCTCGATCTTTCCCAGCATCAGGGTCTTTTCCAAGGAGTCACTTCTTCTCAGCAGGTGGCCAGAGTATTGGAGTTTCAGCATCAGTCCTTCCTATGAATATTCAGGACTGATCTCTTTAGGATGGACTGGATGGATCCCCTTGCAGTCCGAGGGACCCTCAAGAGCCTTTTCCAACACCACAGTTCAAAAGCATCAATTCTTCAGCAGCTTAGCTTTCTTTATGGTCCAACTCTCACGTCCATACATGGAAAAACCATAGCTTTGACTGTAGGGACCTTTGTTGGCCAAGTAATGTCTCTGCTTTTTAATATGCTGTCTAGGTTTGTCACAGCTTTTCTTCCAATGAGCAAGCGTCTTTTAATTTCATGGCTGCAGAGCATATGCAGTAATTTTTGGATCCCAGGAAAATAAAGTCTGTCCCTGTTTCCATTTTTTCCCCCATCTGTTTGCCATGAAGTGACCCAGGTGGGGAGATGCAGATTAGGGGTCTGCAAAGGAGAGAATCTGGGGAAAATGCTGGGAAAGATTGAAGACAGGAGGAGAAATGGATGACAGAGAATGAGATGGTTAGATATTACCACCGACTTGATTGACATGAGTTTGAGTAAACTCTGGGAGTTGGTGATGGACAGGGAGGCCTGGCAGGCTGCGATCCATGGGGTCACAAAGAGTCAGACACAACTGAATGACCGAACTGAAGGAGAGGATCATCCCTGTCCCCACCCCCACCCCCGTGGTCAGGGCCTCCCAAGATCTGTCTTTGTTCTCACATGTGTGTGTGTGTGTTTGCACGCGTGTGCACATTGGGAACTGTATACAAGCACCAAATGGTATGGCTGGAGTGGGGGAGGGTCCAGAGCCAAGGCAGTGAGGCCAGGAATTTACAGTCAGAGGAGCAGGAGGAAGTAGCCGTGAAAATAGCCTGGGTGGGGTGGGGTAGGGTGGGGTGTAGACATTATTACTACTGGGTGGAAGATAGGATGGCTGGTGTGGGGCTGAAGGAGCATGTCTGAGCTAGGCCTGGGCAAAGGAGTCTTCACATCCAGGGAGTGAGGGGGCTGCAGGCCGTGGAGGACCCTTCAGCCAGCGAGGGGAAAGGGAATGGAACTAGACACACGACGCGGTGTTTTTGCTTTTTTATTCATGTGTACTTTGGGGTTATGTTTCTTTAGGACTTCCTCACATTTGCTCAGACCTCCCACTACCCCTCTTACTGAGGTCCAGGTCGGCTTCTCCACCCCCACACAACCTGCCACCCCCTGGATGCCCAGAACCCCTCTTGGCAGATAAATCCCCCGCCCCTGTCTTGGGGCTGGTGGCACGGATGGACCAGTGACCAGGAGCTGGGCCTCTGCTCACATGCGGAGAGCCCACGGTGGGCATGGGGGCGGAGTAGAACAGGGCTCCTGAGTGGGCTCCTTCCCAGGGTCTCGGGCTTTCATGTTTGATCTCAGATCCTGGTGACTAAGCCTGAATTGACACCATGCCAACTGGCCCTCCTCTGGTAAAAAGGGATTCTTTCACATCTCTGGAGCAGAGACAGCTTGTCTAGGAAAAGCCTAGCTCCGAATGTTCAGAGCCAGTCACTTCTAAGAGCACAGTGGCAGCCGTGAGGAATTCTGGTCACAGCAAAGCTCCAGGCACAAAAGCCTCGCAGGTCCCGGGACAAAGCCCAGCCTGCGGGCCAGAGGGAGAGGAAATGGCCTTGCTCTTTAAGAACGGATAGCAGTGTCCAAGATTGGGGCTGGAGCTGGGCTGGGGGCAGCCGCCCAGCCAAGCTTCAGCTCTTGGTGCCGTGGCCCCGGGGATGGCATTCGGGGGTTCACATGTGGCTTCTCATCACCCTGTATGGTCCTTTCAGACACAGAACGTTCAGCTCAGCAAGGAGATGACGCTGGCCAGCAACCGGAGCCTGGCAGAAGGAAACCTCCTCTACCAGCCCCAGCTGGACTCTCGGAAGGCTCGTTTGACCCAGAAATACCAGGAACTCCAGGTGCTCTTTGAAGCCTATCAGATAAAGAAGACCAAGCTAGGTAACTCTTTTAGGGTGATCTTTCAAGAATAAAGAGCTGCTGGAAGGGTACATTTCCAAGCTGTTGCACTAACCAGGAAAGAAATGTTATTTAGGGAACAGTTCCAGATTACGACACTGGTCACTGCTGCCAAACCCATCTGTCTGTAGGGCTGTGTCACCGGTTTGGGGAAGGAGGCTTGATTGCCTTTGACCAAGACTCTACCTTTCTCGAGCAGCATAGCAAAGAAAGGCAATATTCTGAATTATGATATTACAACTAATCTTTGACCCTGTGAGGTTGGGCCCTCACAGTTAATGCTGAAAGAGATTGATCACTGGAATACTTGGTCACACTTGAGTTTGCAGCCATTATGAAGTGACACAGGAGTTGACTGGCACTGAGGCCTGAGTGGCTTTCAAGGGCACTCTGAGATTCATAGAAGGTTAAAAGGGACTTCCCTGGTGCTCCAGCGGTCAGGACTTGGTACTTCCACTGCCACGGCCCCAGGTTCTATTCCCGAGCAGGGAACTAAGACCTCATGTATCATGCAGCATGGCCAAAGAAAAAGAGAAGGTTGAAAAAATCACGTTCTCCAGTGACATTTTTAGTGCCATCCAATACCGTGATCCCCGTATCTCTGTAACTGTAAAACATATACCGTGACACGCCTGAGCAGAATGCGCAGAGGCTGAAAGGCTGAGATGCCTGTGCGGGCAGCGGGCGGGGCTCTCGCGTCGCTGGAGGAGTGAGGACCGGGCTGCCGTTTGTCAGCACCTGGTGCAGTGGGGCTACACGTGCTCTGGGGGTCCTCAGTCTTGGTGGGCGTCTTCCCCGCAAAAGCAGACATTCACGTCTACCTAGAGATACACGCCAGAGTGCTCGTTGTAGCTCTATTTGTAAGAGCTAAATTTGGAAGCAATCTAAACACCCATCTCTGGACGGATGGGTAAGTTGTGATACGCAGCTTTTCGTGCCACACGGCATTGAAAGGCACAGGCTGCCCATTCGTGCCGCCACATGGATGCTCTCAGAGATGTGTTGAGCGAGAGAGGCCAGCACGGAGCACCCTGTGTGAGTCCACAGCGTGCCTGGAGCGTGGACATCAGCCCCTCTGGGAGCGGGGCTGGAGCCTCTGCAGACGTTCTGCCTCGGTCTGGGTTGAGGTGTTGGGGGGTTTAGACGCATACACTGAAGACAGGTCTACTTTAGGTGTTGATGGAAATTACCCTTCAGCAATCCACAGGAAATAGCGGGGTGGTTGCAGGCTTAGGTCGGGTGTACAGGGATCGCCCCCGTATCGTGGGGCAGGTGGTGACACGGCTCTGACTTGGGCCCAGACCGCTCCCCGCCACCCCTTCCTCTCCTGCGTGTTCCCACTTTCTGTTCTGCTTCCTGGAAAGTCTGCTCACTTGGTGTTGCCTCTCCTGTCGCCTTTCCAGCTCGAGTGCACTTTCTTTGAGAGGGCATGGGCTGGGCAGTTTGGGCGGGCCATGGGGTGCGGTGTGTCTCTGAGGGGGTGCCGGTGCCCCCTGACCGCATCGTGCCTCCCGCTTCTTCCAGATAAACAGTCCAGCAGCGCTTCCTTGGAGACCCTCTTAGCGCTCCTGCAGGCAGAAGGGGCCAAGATTGAGGAAGACACCGAGGTAACTCTGGCAGCCCTGGGGGACACCCCAGGTTGGGGCAGGCAGGCCTGTGGGCTGAGGAGCGCGCCGGGCAGGGGGGTCCAGGGAGCAGCGGGCGGCCAGGCCCTCCGGTGAGGGGGCGCGTGCCTGCGCCGTGACTCAGCACCTGTCCTGTAGGTGCCGAGTTACCATCTGTGCGAGTCAGCTTGCTGGGCGGAGCCGTGGGCATGGCCCGCTGAGCACCTGAGGCTCGAGCCTTGCTCATGATAAGGAAATGAATCGGGGTCAAAAATTGAGCTGTTGCGGCGCACCGGGGCGGGCAGCACGGTGCCAAACTGGGTCGTGTGGTCCGATGATCCACTGGCGGGGTGGCCCTCGTGGGCACGAGCAGGTTCCTGACCCGCTGGCCTGCGTGGGGCGAGCGTGTCAGGTCGCAGCCAGCAGAACAAGGAAACATGGGTCTTGGGCTCTGTCACCTGAAGGCCGGCTCTCACAGCCTGCTGCCCGTCCAGTTTGCGATTTGGGAGGCGGACAGGACCGGCCCTCCTCTCTTCTTGGCCCCTGTCCTGGGTGGGCAGTGAAGAGGGGACGGGTGTCGGAGGGAAGCTGGTCCCATCTCCCCTTGCCCCGGTTGGTGAGGGGGTCTTCCTCCCCTAATGGCTGACCCGCCCGGCCCGTGACCAAGTTTCTCCTGCTCCTTCAGAACATGGCCGAGAAGTTTCTCGATGGAGAACTCCCTCTGGACTCCTTCATCGATGTCTATCAGAGCAAACGGAAACTGGCCCACATGCGAAGGGTTAAAATCGAGAAGCTCCAGGAGATGGTGTTGAAGGGGCAGAGACTGCCACAGGCCCCGGTGCCCACTCCGCTGCCACCCAGGGTGCCCGAGCCGGCCCCCGCCGTGCCCTACCCCATCCCCGAGGCCAGCGGGCCCCCCTCGGTGCTGCCTCGGCGCATCCCGCCCCCGCCGCCCCTGGTGCCTGCAGGACGCTTAGCCACGCCGTTCACAGCCGCCATGGGCTCAGGACAGGCCCTCCCGTACCCGGTTGTGCAGTGCCCACCCCTGCCCCCCCGAGGGGGCCTCCCCGCCCAGCCCAGCTTCTCCGCGCAGCAGTTTGTGTCGCCACCATACCCGCCAGCGCTGCCCCAGAGACCCCCGCCCCGGCTGCCCCCGCACCAGCCAGGCTTCATCCTCCAGTGAGCGGCCCTTGTCCTCCCCGGGCGGCTCCCTCACCGGCGCCTGCCGGCCGGGGCTCCACACACACGAATGAAGGCTGTGGGCACCGGCTGCTCTCCCAGGGGCTCCGGTGCCTGGGCCAGGGTGTCTGGCTGGTTTTAGAGCCGTAGGTCAGTGGTGATAGACGTAGAACCCTGGTTTTGGACACCGAGGCAGCTATGCGCCAGGGCTCGGCTGGCATGGCTGTGGTCGAGCTGCTGTGTGTTCTCAGTATGGTTTCTTGTTCTGTGTTGATGAGCCTCTGAGTTTGGGGAAAAAGCCTCCCCTTCCCCTCCCTCCCTCCCCACCGCACCTCTGTTGCCACGTAGGAGCGTCTCTTCCCGTTGCAGCTTTATTTAATAAGCACGGTTCATCATTCCTGCTTTAGTTTCAAGATGGTTCTGTGCGTCCCAGCCCACCACCCACTGCAGCTGCCGGTGTGGGTTGGTCGGGTGAGCCAGCCCAGATGGTGCTCCCTGGACCTGCGTGGGGAGGGCAGTCCTCACAGTCCCTCCCTCCCTGACCCTGGACGCTCCACAGCCACCCACGGAGTTTGCACTTGGCCCCCAGCCATGTCCAGAGGCCCAGCGAGTCATGGCCAGGTAGAGGAGGGTGGGCGCTGGGCTTGGCACACGGAGGCCATCCCCAGCTCCTCCTCCTCCTCCTCCTCGGGCCAGCCTAGGCTTTCTGTGAAGACCTATTCCAATGTTTTTACTACATGTGTACTTTTCCTGTTTTATATTGGAGAAGAAAATGTTTTTTTTGACACAAGACTATTCAGGGAAACTTTTGGAAAAATGCACATACAGGTCTGAGCAGGTTGAGACGCAGATGAAGTGACACAATCTCGTTTTGTGCAAGCAGCGCACGGTCGCACCTGTAGCCCGTGCTGTGCCTTAGCTTCACCTGGTGCCGGGAGGGGCCGGCCAGGCCGGGGGTCTCATCTGCATTCGTTCCTTGTGTTGCAGGTGGAAGGAAAGTCTGCCCACCTCCAACCAGGATACTCGCTCATAGCCGATATTCTCTGCCTCTGGCTGGGTGTGGGGCAGGGTTGCGACGGCTGCCAGCAGCCCCTCTGCTTGGAGAGGGGCCAAGGAGCTCTGATGCCCTGGCCGCTCCCCGGTGCTCCCTGCCCCCCTGGGTGCTCATCTGCACGAGCCATGTGGGCTGGGTTCCCAGGGCCCAGCTGGCACAGGGGGCTGGGGGGGTGGTGCCCTCGCCACCTGCTGACGGAAAAAGCCGTGCTGAGTGGTGGAACTCGGACCCGTGACTTCCCAGCAGGCCACGGCCCAGAGGACAGGATCCAGGCGGAGCTCGGATGGGGTCTGGCCCGGCAGGCCACGGGCAAGGCCACCACTCTTTGTCCTCGATTACTGTACATTTCTACCCCTGGACTTGAACTCTGCTCTATCGTTAACTGTTTTTCAAGAGAACAACTGTACAGGACAACTTACTGCCCTGCCAAGCAGGTGGGTCTGCCACATCTGCGAACCTTGAGAGTGGTGCCACCACCCCGTACCTCTGCCGTCCGCCCCACCGTTGGGGGTGCCCACCCCCTGCCAAGGGCACAGCCAAACGTGAGCTTGGTCGGCGTTGATGGGGGGAAGGGGCCGCCAAGCTGGCCCCACCGTCTCTCCAGGGCCACATCTGAGCTGTGGCTGTAAAGCTGTAAGACCCTTTTTAATAAATAGAGAATTGTTAATAACGGCCTGCCCTTCATTTGCCTGGGGAGCCTTGTGATGTGTCTGGTTCTAGAGTCTCAGCAGTCAGCGTTCCGATAGCAAAGCTGACCCATAAGGAGGTTGACATTAAGACATGGAGGGCCACGGAAGTGGCTGAGGTGTCCGTCTGGCCCAGGAGCCCCAGCCCTCACAGCAGCGTTTTTAATCAGATTCCCAAGGTGTGTCAAGAAGGAAGCGCGTCCCTCCTCTATCAGAATGTGACTCTGGGGTCTGGGCCACCCTGCCAGGGCCTCAGAGCAGGGCACTCAGGGTGCTCTCTGGGTTCAGGCCAGCCAATGGAAACTCTGGTGAGGACGTTCTCTGCTGATTTCGAGTAGAATAGAGTCCAGTGGCTGACGTTCTGTTCCGGAGGCTTGCCCACAGGTGTTCAGAGGGGACCCGTGGCCACATCACACGCTGCTGGAGGGTGGGAGGAGGAACCTCAGGCCTGTGGCCCAGAGCTGAGCTGTGCCGCGGCCTCTGTGCCCCTGGGGGGACTGTGCTCAGGAGCACAAGTGCTGGAGCAGCGCCATGGAAGCTTCCCCGTCGCTGTCCCCTCTAAACAGATGTTGTTCCCTTCACAGTGCTGAGGGTGTCGAGGAGACACTATGGTTTTCCTGTGGGGGGGGGGGCTTTTGCTGAGAAAGCACCTTGCTTTTGTTTAAGAGAATGTTTCTGACAGTTTTCTCTCTTCCCAGTGGCTGCTAGGAAGCTTACAGGCAAATCTGTGATCTACCCCAGGGGCTGGACAGTGCGCTTGGCTCCTCCTCACAGCCACGTCTGAGCTCTCCCCCTCCTTGGGCCATGCTGTTCAGGACCCAACCCCAGCCAGAGTGGTAGGTGGTGTGCTCACTGGTGGGGGGCTCCACGGAAATGTGTGTCCACTGGGGTCGTGAGTGTAGTCAGCTCACACGCCTGTGCACTGGTTTGGATTTGGAGAGAGAACCAGGTATGTTGGTCTCTGCTAAAACCGTCTCCCTAGCAGACAGAAAGCAGACGCTGCTCCCTCTAGGTGCTCTTCCAGCTCATGGAAGTTAGTTTTCGGAGCACTTTCTCACCTGACCTCACCCGCCCCTCACAACCACCCTGGAGGAGGCAGGGCGCTTGCAGGAGGCCCCAGGGCAGGAGCCACCCAAGGTGACCTGCTTCTCCCCCGACCTGCAATGTCCTTGGGTTCCCGAGTGCTGGCGACCAGCGGGGAGGGTGCGGTTTCTGAGGCAGCTGGCCACGGCTGTGCAAGGGGTGCTGCTGGGGAAAGTGGGTGTGGGCGCAGCCCACTGTGCTCCGAGGAACCTGGATGCCTGGTAAGTTCTCCAGTTTAAAGACTGTGTATGGCCACTACAATCAGCTGCAGCCAGGAGTCAGGCTCACCACCACGCTCAGACGTGAAATTCAGGGGAAGGTTGTAACTGCCAGGAACTGGCCTTCCCCCTCCCTTTCTGAAAGAGGTACAGCTTCCCACAGGGCTGGGAACAGAGGCCTCTTAGGGAAAAGCACTAAGACTCAGCAAACAGGCGCCCCGGAGTTACAGCCCTTCCCTTCCTGGCAGAAAAAGCACCAGCAAGGTTTTCTGTAGCGCCCAGTGCTTCCCAGCACAAACTTAAGTGGTCCCCACCCCTCCCGAGCACCCTGGCCCCAGAGACACGAAGCACGAGGCGCGGCCCCTCCCGGAGGCCGAGGGCGACAACAGTCTGTGCGCTTTATTGCCAGTAGGACCCTCAACACAGGGGCAACTACACAAAGCAACCAGAGCTGGCTCCTTGTGCTCCTCTCAGACCCAAGTTTTCCCTTCCAGCTGGGGTCTCCCCCTTTCCCAGGAGGAGGTGGGGCTCGGGGGCACGTTCATCCAAATGGTCCTCTCTGTGGGCCAGGCCCGCCTCCCCAGGGTGGCCCCCTTCCCGTGGAGCAGGAGATACTCTTGATCCGCAGAGTGGGCAGGAAGGCTGGAAACCTCCCAGGGGTGGGGGCGGCAAAGGGAGGAAGGAGGTGGGGAAGGGGCGAGGGCTCCCAGGTAGGGGCCGGCAGATCCAAAGAATGAAGAACAGGGAGGACGAGGGTCACCACAGACTCCAGGAGGATGGCCGCACGTTTGCCCACCGGGCACAGGGCCCGCTTCTACCAGGTAAGAGTCACCTCCCTGTGCTCGGCGCACCCCATCACTGACGCCCTAGGGCGAGGCCCAGGGAGAAAGGGGCGCTACCCCAGAGCATCCTGCTTTGCCTGAGGCCACACCAGTCCTGTCTCCCTAGAGTCCACGCCCCAGGAGGGCTACAAACAAGTGACCTGTCACCCGTCCCCAGCAGACAGCGCAGACTGTGCGCCGTTCATCTCGAACCTCAGACCGCAGGTCCAAAGGGCAGGGGCGGCCCTGCCTTCCAGCGTGCTGAACACAAACTCACAAAAGGTCCAACTCAGAATATTCGAAATGCTCCGTGTATTTCCCGAGGAGTTGTGGCTCAGGCTGCAGGGGCCTGGCTGCTGTCAGAGGACCCTATTGCAGATAAACAGGCTCTCGTCTAGGAGGACAGCCTCAGTTCTGGGCGCGTGGTCAGCCCTCAACGGGGGCTGGGGGCCAGGCCTCTCAGAGGCACCTCTGCCACGAGGCCCAGGTCTCCCATCAGTCTCCCCGCCAGACCCCTTGGAGGGGGCTTAGTTCACGACTTGAGCTGCGTAGCTCCCATCCTTCTTATCAAGCTGCAGGAGTCAAAGGTGAGGGGCTCAGCAGCCGGGGCCAGGAGTGCAGGCCACACCCTG
Organism: Antilocapra americana; assembly: GCA_007570785.1. Taxonomy (NCBI): domain Eukaryota; kingdom Metazoa; phylum Chordata; class Mammalia; order Artiodactyla; family Antilocapridae; genus Antilocapra; species Antilocapra americana. Next base: position 8,602,430 of record ML663006.1, on the reverse strand, counting down.
GGTCAGGTCCCCTGCACCTCCCGTGGGATGAGCCCTAGGCACCTGCCGTGCTCCCGGGGTGCTCCCACTGGTCAGTGGTGTTTGTCCCCAAGAGCCAGCACCCCATGGACCTGGGAGCAGAGGCCAGGACAGCACCCCAGGGCCCCTCCCGTCACCCCCCCAACTGCCAGGCACCTGGTGGTCCTGCCTTGGGGCCACAGTGGGCTTCTGGGCCAAGGGCGGCTTCTTGGTCCCGCTGCGGGGGGCGGCGCTGGGCTGCCTGGGCTCCTCCTCGTCTGGCGCCCCCACGGCCCCGGCCAGCAAGTAGTGCTGCCTCCGCAGCTCCCCAAGCCGCACACGCTCCACCTCCAGCGTCTTCTCCAGCTCCAAGGCCCGCACCTGCGGCCCCACACAGCTGCTTAGCAGGCCAGGCCTCGCCCCAGGGAGAGGGGACGGAACGGGACAGAGGAAGAGGTAGGGAGGACAGGAGAGGAGGGGGAGCAGAGGCGGGAGGGCAGCTACCTGGGTCTCCATCTCCTGCTTCTTCAGCTTGATGAGGGAGAGGCCAGAGAAGTCCATGGTGTCTGAGGGCAGAGCCGGGTAGGTCAGCGTCTGCGTGCCATCCCCCACCCCACCTCACAGGGACCCCAGCACCCACCTCTGTCCTCGACCTGCTCCTGGCCTGACTTGGTGGAGGCCACCACGTTGGCGGCCATCTCATTGACGGCGCGCGAGCACTCCTGCAGGCGACTCAGGTGGGGGCTGTGCTTGTCGGCCTTCACCTGGGGGGAGGTGGGGGGCGCGGGAACGGCTCAGGGATGGGCCCACCAGGTGCGCCACCGCCCCATCATCTCTCTCCTGGGGAGGCCGGGGAGCCTCACCTTGGAGGCCGCCACCAGCTGGGCCGTGCTGGCTGCGATCTCGTGGGAGCAGACGATGAGCTCCTCATACTTGCCCGTGTGCAGTACCACCTTGTCTGCCGACTCCCTGGGGGCAGAGCAGGCGGGACCTGGGTCTCCGACCCCCTGGACAGCCAGGGCACCCCCACGCCCCCTCCCCAAACCCTGATCACCCCCACCCTGCCCCCTCCACCCCACCCCCAGACCCGGGTCAACATACACCAGTTGGGTGGCTCCCCAGCCCACCGCCTTGGAGGCGGAGATCAGGCCTTCTGTCCACCTCGAGTTCTTGGCATAAAATTCCTGCTGCGTGGCTGCCCCCTAGTGGTGACAGGAGAACAAAGATGTCACCAGGGTGGACACCAGATCCCCAGGCGCAAGCCCTTCTCCCCTCACCCAGCCACAGGGGCGCACCCCTGGGCTGTGGTTCCCAGGTATGCTGCAGGTCCTGGGGGAGGGCATGCTCCTGCCGCTCTGCACACTTCAGGGGTCTCACGCCCAAAAGGAGCCCTGGGCGGGCTTAAACCAAGGGGTCAGAACCCTTGCAGGAATCTGTCCTCAATGGCCGAGCTGTGCGGCCTGCCCACTAAGGAGGGGGCCCCACCTGGCCCAGCCAAGGATGCCCCATCCCACCAGCATTCCAGCTCACCCTGCCACTCTCCACAATCTCCTTCTGCAGGCTGGTGGACGTTGTCACCAGGAGCCGGATAGCCTGCCAAGATCAAGACACAAGTCACCCTTGGGTGGCCCTGCCAGGTACAGAGCCCGCCCAGCGTGGGTCTTAGCTGGCCACTCACCTTCATCAAGTCCGTGCAGGAGTTGAGGATCCTGGGAGGAGCAGGAGGGACGGACGGGGAACAAGAGAAAAGGGTCTGCACTGTGGCTCCGGAAGCCACGGGGAGCCAGGGAGCTCAGCCCAACCTCCTTTGGGAACCACAGGGCAGGGCGTACTCTGTGGGTTCCCAGCCCTTCTTACTGGAGGGCTAAGCAGTCAGGGGGGCAGAAACCTACCTCCCCAGATTTGGGAAAACTGAGGAACCCGCCCTGGGGAGACTGGGAAACACAAGTGGGGCTCACCTCTCGTTCACCTCCAGCTTCACCCCAGAGCTGGCATGGCGGGCCTGGTTCATCATGTCCTACATCCGACGACAAGAGCTTTGAGTGGGCTGAGAGGAGGACAGCGTGCGACGAAGGGAGACACTAGTGCTGGTCAGCCCCCATCCCCCACTTCAGCCACAGCCACCGTGGGAAAGCAGGCCCTGGCCACCCCCTCACCTCTGACTTGCAGAGGCTGTTGGGCCCTCCCACAGAGGGAGGTGCACCGGGGCTCCTGCCCCCGCCCCCGGTCCTCACCTCAATCCTCCGCACCGCATCCTCGATGGCCGCGGACGTGGCCGCCATCTCCTTGTCCACCATCGCCCCAAGCTCCTCCTGACGCACGTCCAGGCTCTTGGGCTTCAGCTCCTGGGGGATGAGGCGTCCGGGAGTCAGGCAGAGTAAATTCTGCCCTAGCTGCCCCACAGAGCCTGGGGGCGAAACTGGGGCGGCTGGGCCCTCGGCGGGCAGTGCTCTTTCCCACCTCCATGTCCCGCAGCAGCAGGCCCTGCACGGGAGCCCCTGCTCAGCCCAAGCTGGAAGGAGATGTGGAGAAACTGGGGACCCCAGTCCCACCCTGGCTCCGCTGCCCTCCGACCCTGACCCATGCTCTGTTGCCCACCTCACCTGGCCCAGCTGGAGGATGCCCTGCAGGGGGGTCCGCACCAGGCCAGGCCGGGCCTCCAGCAGTGCCTGCTGTTCCTGCAGCTGCCCCACAAGCTCCAGCGCCCGGGCCCCACATTCCCTGCAGGTGTCGATCAGGCCTGGGGGGGGAGGGCTGTAAGGGGGGAGCCCTGGACGACCTTGGCCTGGCCTGACGCCAGGACCTCTGCAGCTGCGCCCCCTTCCAGATCCACCACAAGGACCACATGTGACGAGCGCCTGGGGCCCACTTACGGTCAGCAGGGTCGGTGGGTGCCAGGTGGGAGGTGGCGCTGCCATGGACAATGGTGTCCGCAGCCAGGTGCGAGAATCGGGTCAGGGCTGCCACGAGGCTGGAGGCATCTGCTCGGAGAGGAGGACACCCTAATGCTGCTGCCTCAGAGCAAGGCCTGGTGCTGCCTCCCCTGCTCGCGAGCCCAAAGGGCCCCAGCAGCCCAGCTCCCAGAGCGCGGGGTGGAGCGGGTGCTGGGCCCAGGTCATGCAGCTACAAAGTGGCAGAGCAGGAACCAAACCGGGGTCGGTGGGACCCCAAGCCCGCAGGGTGGTTGGGGTCCAGGGTACAGCTCCCTGAAGAGGCGGCCCGCAGGCGACAATGGCCAGTGGGCACCACGGCCTCTGCTCTGCCCCATGCCCCTGGCACTCACCTGCTCTGGAGGTCAAGTACTGGGCGTGGCCCTTCTCCAGGGCGCTCACCGCATCGAGGGCGGCCTGGGCCCTGCTCACCAGGTAGTCTGCCAGACAAGGAGGCTGGGTCAGGGGTGGGGCCCAGGCTGAAGCTCCAGCACCCAGCCCACCCCTCTCGGTGTGGGGGAGGGAGGGAAGGTGGGCAGCCCTACCAGGGGAGCTGGTGCAGCGCAGGTGCAGGGGGTCATCCAGCTTGCCCACCGCGTCCTGCAGGATGCGTTTGGCCTCTGTGGCAGTAGCCCGGAGCATTGCGAACTGCTCGTCCAGCAGCCTCTGCTGCAGCCCCTGCTCCTGAGACTCCTGGCGGGCAAGGGAGACAGAGGAGTGGCTGAGACCCCGTCCAGGTCAGCTAGCCAGGTGCCCCCTGAGACCCTCGCTGGGGAGGGGGCTCTGTAGAGAGGCCCTGCTCCATCCCTGCCAGAGCAGGGCAGCCAGCTCAGTGCTAAGAAGGGCTCCTGTCCCCACGCAGCCATCACTCAGGGAGAGCGAGCCCCACTACCTTGTCTGCCAGTCGCCCCTCCAGCTCGTCCCTCTCCTGGGAGCCGCGCTGCCGCTCCTGGCTTAGTGCTTCCTCCTTCTCCTGAGCCAGGTTCTGGGCCGCCAGCAGGTCAGCCTCACGCTGCCGCACAACACTGCTCAGCTCATCCCTCTCCGCGCTCAGCGCGTCCAGCCTGGAGCTCAGCTCCGACCCGCTCTGTGAACATCCGGCGTGTGAGTGGGCTGCTGGGCACCCCATCCCCACCCAAATTCAGACAGTTCCTAGGGGCCCACAAGACTGGGGGTGGACTGAGGGAGGACTAGACCCTGCTTCCGATGTCCCCTGGTGCTGGTCCCAGCCACACCTCAAACCAAGGACCCCTCTGAACCAACCCCGTGCGCCCAGCCAGGGAGGCCCCACACCTGTTCCGTCCGGCTCAGCGCCTCCTGCACTCGCACCAGCTCTCCCGCCTTGGCCTCCAGCTCCCTCTTGAGCTGCTCCAGCTGGTCACTCTGCTCCTCCAACTGGACAGGGTGGGTCAGGATGTTACAGGGGGCAGTGGAGATGGGGGGGTACATGCTCTGGGCTTGGGGGGGACCTCCAAGACGCACCTTCATCTCTGACTCCCGCTTCACCTGCTCCACCTGGAAGGCCAGCTGCTCCTTCACCCGCGCCACCTCCTCCTGGCTCTGCTGCGTCACGGTCAGCTGCTTGGCCGTGTCCGCGTTCTGCATGGACAGACCGGACCGGTTCGGTTCAGGCTCGGCCACGCTCGGGCTCCCCTCCCGCCCCTCCGTGTCCGGGCCTACCTTCCTGAGCAGCTCCGCGTGCGTGTTGATGAGCTCGCTGTGCTTTTCCTTCAGCTTGTTGTAGCGTGCCTCCGTAGCGCTGGCCTTCTCTGCGGGGGCGGGAGAGGCCGTGGCCGTGATCCCCCCAACTCGGGAACAGCTTCCTCCATCTGCCCCACCCCCCAGCCCTGTCCACATACTCTCTGCCTCCTCGCGCAGCCCCTGGTTCCGCTCGCCCTCCACTTGGGCGGCGCGCAGCTGGGCCAGCTCGTGGCGGAGCTGCTCATTGTCCACCAGGGCCTTCTGTTTCTGCTTCCGCTGCTCCTCCAGCTCGGCCTCCAGCGCGTTCACCTGGCTCTTCAGCTGCGCGATGTACCGCTGGGCCTGGGTGACGGGAGGGGCGTGGGTGTGGGTGTGGGGCCCGCAGGTGGGCCAGCCCCACCGCCCGCGCCCCTCACCTCCAGCTTGATCTTGTCCAGCTCGCTGCGGAGCATCTCCACCTCCCTCTTCAAGGCCTCGATCTGGAGGTCTCTGGGGACAGAGGTCAGCGGGCCCTGACGCTCAGGCTCAGTTACCCAGGGCCCTCGGGGGCCCACGCACAGCTACTGGTCTTATCTTCAGTGGATTTGGGCGTCTCAGGCTTGTGTCCCCCCACCCGTGGTCTTTCAGGATCCCAGCTCCCTGAAAGCTGTTGTTCCCTATCCCCACCGCCCCGCACTGCAGTGGGCTCCTCAGGCCCTCACCTGCCATCCTTCATGGAGCCATTGGGGGGTCCAAAGGTCTGCTCAAAGAGGTCCGCCACCACCTGCCACCGGGCAACAATGCTCGGTGAGTTCGGCCCGCTCCCCCAGGAGACCGAGGGAGGGAGGAAGCGGGGGCGCTCACCGCTGGCTCCCCCGCGGGGGGCCCTGTGCTGATCTCAATGAGGTTCTCGGGTTCCTCGTCCTCAGGGGCCTCCTCGGGAATCACCACCACCGGCTTGATGTGCTCGGCCAGCGCCGAGGCCCGCAGGAAGTTGGGGGGTCCCTGCGGAGGCAGTGGGTGAAAGCTGCTGAGCGCTCCGCGCCCCCCAACAAGCAGGAAGCCCCTCCCTCTGCTGGACCCCCAGCTCCATGCCACCCCCAGCCCAGAGCAGGGACAGGGAGGGCTGCAGCCCTGGCGGCGGCCACTGGAGGGCGCAGGTACCTCGGGCAGCCGGGGGATCTGGATGAGCCTCTTGAAGTAGAGCATGTCCGAGGCTCTGCGGAAGAAGTTCCTGAGGCTGCGGGAGCGAGGGAGGCGGGAGGTCAGAGGAGCCAGGACCCGGCCCGCAGCCCCAGCTCACTGTGGCCAGAGCTGAGGAGCCCCGTTCTTGCCATCCTCAACCCCGCCCGGGCTGGTACCTGTGAAACTGCTCGTGGAACCGGTCCCTGTGGCCTTGCAGGGTGTCCGCTGGGAGACCTGTGGGCAGCGAGGTTGAAGGGGGCTTCCCCTCTGCTCACCCCTTCCCTGCTCCTCCCCGTTCTAGAAACCATCCCAGACTAGAGACAAGACCTCCTGCCGCCTGGTGGTCCCACCCACCATCAGGAGGCCCCAGAGACCCCCGTGAGGGATGGGGCTTTCAACTGAGTGAGGGAAGGATGGGCAGAACCTCAACCACAGCCCACTGCCTGCCAGGCTCTGCTGGTGCGTCAGGACTGGAGTCTGCCCACGGTTGACGTTGAAACAGCGCACAGACCAGGTGCTGGTGGCCCAGATCCTTTCTGAGCACTAAAGAGCCACCACGGGATCCCCTGGTCCTCCCCAGAGGCACAGGAGAGGCCCCATTGAGGCTTCAGAGGCCAGGCAGTCAAGAGAACTGCAAACATGTTAATCTATGAAGCTCTCCCCACTAAATCTCTGTTTTGGAAAATAGTGATTTTTTTTGTCTATAACAAATATGTTATTTATATTAATAGGTAATGAGCTTATCACTCATTATATAAATAATATGTATAAATATATTTATAAATAATAAATGAATATCTTAAAGGTTGCTCAATTCCCATCCCTAACACAGGCTGTCGCACAGCCCTCTGGGGCTTCGGCTGACCCTCAGGGCCGAGGCAGGCAGGGCTGGGGGCACGGGGACTTACAGGAGTGCAGTTTGAACATGAGCTTGACCGTGTAGTGGTAGAGGTGGCTGCAGTCCTGGATGACCTGGATGAGGGGAGCCAGGCGGCACTGGCCCGAGGACATCTGGGACACGGCAATGGCCGTGTTGAGCTGCCGGAAAACTGAAGAAAAGAGGGGCAGGAGGAGCCTGAGGGGGGAGCGGGAGACACCAGTGCGGAGCCTACTCGGGTCACAGGCGTAGGGATGGCCACAGTGAGGACAGCTGGCCGTCGCCTGAAGACAGGACGGTGGCCTGGGTGACTGGCCTCTCCAGTCCCGGCTGGGCAGTGGGACTTGGCCCCAGGCTCGCGGGATCTGGTACACTCCTTGAGGCGAGGAGGGACCCCAGGCACTGAAGCTGCCGCGGACCGAGGCCCAGTCCTCCCACCAACGAGGGCGACAGCAAGGCGGGGGCACGTGAACCCCAGCTCAGCTCGGCCAGCAACTGTCGTCTCTCGAGAGCCTCCAGGCAGCGGGCCCAGGACACAGCACGCCCTGGAGGATCCGGGTGACTTCGACAGTCCTGCACCCACAGGCTCCCCTCTCCCCCTGAATCTGAGACCTAAGGTTGTGCATACGTAGAGCAGCCCAGGCTTGGCCAGTCTCATAGCAGTGGACTCAGGGTGTGGTTCTGCAAACCCCAAGGGACCCCAAAACCTCACCTGCACCCAGGGTCAATCTCCCCTGCCCCTGAGAATCATCCTTGCATCCAAGCCGGAGGGAAAGAGACAGACATACTGCTGCCCCCGGCTGGGCCCCTCTCTGGGGTAGGGAGAGACGGGAGTAGGTGACACCCAGGGCAGCCCACGGGGGACACTGTTCCAGATGGGTGGCCCCCAACCCAGGCCTACGCTCGCCTTGCCTGGGGTGGGGCCAACCTGCAAACCTCCACGGTGACACAAGGACGCCCGGGAGGGAAGGGACAAGGAGGGAGGCACCGAGTGTTGCAGTGTTGCGCTTCACCCACTTAAAGCTAGTCCTTAATTACACGTCCCGCCGAGTACCTTACAGCGAAATACAATTTGGGGCTTTAAAACACAACGCAGTCACTTATCTGGAGGGCGTTCAGGACATTTCCGTTTGGGGCTGTTACAAACCTCAGGGTGGGGAACGCCCACTCCCCCTCACGCTGTTTCTCCAGAAGATGCTGGCATGTGGGGTGGGGGTGCCCTCGGGGAGAGGCACACCTCCGCAGGACCCCCTGGCCTCAGGGTCCAGACACCGGCACCAGGAGGCTGCCCGGACCCACTCTATCTAACTCCTGGCTTCCCCTTAAAAAGGCATCTGCCTCTCACTCTCCTATGGAGAACGCCAAGTCACCCACAAGTTGTTTCGAAGCTGCCACTCAAAACCATCACCTCTGCAGCCCTAGTGGTGGGCCCCCTGAGATTTCCTGTCCTATGGCCACTGGGTTCCTGGGCAGGGAGATCTGAAGTGACTCAGAGGCCTTTCATGGCAGAGAATGGGTAGGACTGTCCCAAACCAACTGCCCTGGGCAGGAGGTGGTGGGAAACCTGGGGTCCTCCTCACCCTGCCCTCCCCGCTCCTACCTCAGGGCCAACAGAGCAGGGCTCCTTCTGCCAGACCACGCCCTGGACATGCCCACCAGGAGCCTGGCATCCTGCAGGGGTGGAAAAGGCCTCTCCTCCCTGCACTTTGGGGGCACCTGGAGGCCCCATGACCAAGGACTACACACCTTGAGTCCCCCCTGGCAGCTCACCTGATTCAGAGAGCTTCAGCTCGCAGTCCATGTAATCAAACATCTCCACGGTGAGCTGGAAGCTACAGGGGAAGGAGGAGGGAGAGCTGGGCGGGAGGGGTGTGGGGCGCACCCCCAGCCCCCCAGGCGGGAGGGATGCTCGTGGCCACACCCTCGCACAGATACCCAGATGGCAGTCCTCCAGCCAAAACACCCAGTTCTGCATGAGCCCATCCCTTTAGTTTCAGCCTCATCTCCTGGGCATATGACCTTCGCCCCAGGACAGGGCACGACCCCCACCCTGGGGAAGCCGGGGGACTCACATGTTATTAACGTCTGTTCCAGCCGCCTTCTCCAGCACCTCGTCTGTCACCTCCAGGCCCGCAGGGAACTGCGGGTGCTGTGGAGAGGACACCCATACACAACCTCAGCCCCCCTCAGCTCTGGCCCAGAGCTGCTTTCAGTCTCTAAGGGAGGGAAGGGGCCGGAGAAGCATCCCCCCAGCCCCCAGCCTGTGGAGCCGCCACCCGCCCTGGGCACTGGCTGAGGAGGGGCTGCGGTGACTGCGGACACTGAGGCGGAGAGAACGGGAGGTCCAGCCGGAGTCCAGGGCAGGCCTGGGACCATAGCCCGCATTGGGAACCACCCCGGGCCTTCTGACTTCCCTGCCGTCTGTCCGGAGTGTCCCCCAGGGTCAGGCGGGGACAGGACAGACCCCACCCTCCTCGACGTCACGGTGGGGCAGGGGCGTGCGGAGAAGAGCCCCACGACTCCCCTGAGGAAACTACCTTGAGGTGAAAGGAGATCTTGGTCAGCAAGAGTTTGGTGTAAATATTCACCAGCTGCCCATATCGGTCATGCAAGTGGCCCTGCGGAGAAAGTCCCGGGTGAGGACGGATGTACCCGGGCACCCTGCGAGCCCAGCAAGGAAGCCGAGGCTGGAAGAGGCAAGGCCATGAGCGGGGCGTTGGTCCTGTGCCCACCCACGCAGTCACTTATTCATTCAGCAAACACCGCTAGGCCCACCAGAGGTGGCCGACCTTCTTTCCCGGAGGAGTTTCTCTGCCAGCTCCCTCCCTGCCTATTGCTCTTTTCTTATCGGTCTTGCCAGAGAGGCTCTTGTGACAAAAGAGCTCTTTGTCCAGGCAAGAGGCCAGTTCTGAGCCGGGACACTTTATTAAAATGCTGGTGGCGGCCAGGGAGCTGCATTCCAAAGGGGGTGTACACACACCCTCCCTGCCGCCTCCCGACACCACGTCCCCCACGGCCACGCCAGCTGGGCCCACGTCTGCAGATGGCACCAGGGACAACGTTTTCCTTACTTTTAGGGGCATCCCCTCTGCAGGCTGGGGAGGCCCGCCAGGCCCCCCAAGTGGCTGATGCAGCCCCAGCCGTGCTCCTGGAGGACAAATCAGGCTCTCTGCCCAGAAGATGCCCCTGATGCCCCAGTGTTGTGGAGCGGACCTAGAGCACACGCTCCTGGGGGCTCTGAGACCTCACTGTGGAGGAGAATCTCTGGGGAGCCTGCTAAAAACGCAGATTCCCAAATTTCGACAGCTGCTGACAGTCCTGGGGGACCCAGAGTCTGCACCCCTCACCCGGACTCAGCGGGGGGGCACTCAACCCCCAGGGACTGAAGGGCTGAATTCTGGAGCTGGAGGGCCCATTAGCGGTATGTGGGGGGCTTCCTGTGCCAGGTCTTAAGAGCAAGGCTCAGGTTTAGGTACTGACACTCTCCTCCACACTGTGGCCCCCGAGAACGTGGCTTCTGCTGGGAGGATGCCACCACCTGGGCTCCGATCCCCAGGCGCTGTGTGCCGAGCAAGAGAGCGGTGCCCCCGGGCCCCCGCGCCCACTCCCCGCACCTACCCACAACCTACCCACAAGTCTCCGATCTCCCGAATGTTGCTCCGGTACCGCTGGCAGTCATGTAGCACCTGCACCGAGGGGAGCACGAAGGGAGAAGGATGAAGGAGCCGGTGCCTTCTGGGAGATGGGGCAGGGGGCGGGGGGTGGCACTGGAGGTGGGGCGGAAGGCAGCAGGCAGGACGGGTGACCTATCAGAGCTGAGGGACCCAGACTCGGGGACAGTCCCTCACTCATTTCAGAGGACGCGGCTCGGCCTCCCTGGGGTGCTTGCGGGGGTGGGGGACAGCAGGTGGAGGGCCAGGGCCCCTGGACCAGTGGGCAACGGCTACTCACGTTGGGGTGCCCGTCCCGGAGGACCTTGTGGAGCACGTGGCAGAACTTCCAGCTGAGGATGGCGCTGCTGGGCAGTGGCAGCCCAATGGCATAGGACCAGAAGGTGAAGGCCCCCTTCTCGTGGTGAGTGCCCAGGATGATGCCTGCCAGGTCAAGGACAAGTGCACATGGCAGGGCCCCCAGCATGGGCGAGGGCGGGCACTCAGTGGGTGCAGTCCATCAGGCGACTGACCACAGAGATGGGGGTGGCAAGCCACCCACCCCCTCTCCACCCCCTCCCCACCCCCCTCTTCCCCGCTTACTGAGCACTGTGGTTCTCAGCCAAGCAAGGGCACAGTTGTGCCCAACGTCCCATGCTGGGCCCAATGGCCCAAGACGATAGGTGGCCTTCCTCAGACAGGACTCAGAGTCAGTCTAGAAGGGGCCGAGCAAGGCTGGCACCAGGCCGTGGGGGCCACACCTCACAGGGCCATCTGCAGCGCCCGCTGCTCCCCAAATCCACTCCCCCATGTGCGCCTCCCACTCCCTGCCTCCCCCAGGGGCCCAGAGGAACAACCAGAGGGAGGATACGCCGGGCGTGCTTCTCCTTCACGGGGGCCTCCTGGGCGTTGATGGCTTTGCTGATGCTGATGGCCTGGGAGGGGACAGGGGACGCCGAGGTCAGAGACGCACTCAGCAGCCTTCCCGGGAGCAAGCACCCAACAAGGGAAAGGGCAACACACAGACAGGATCCATCCTTCCTGCTGGTTAAAGGTGAGGGGAGAGATGAGGGGAGAATAGAAATTCTCTGAGGGACTTCCCTGGTGGTCCAGTGGTGAAGAATCCGCCTTCCAATGCAGGGGACGTGGGTTCGATCCCTGGCTGGGAACTAAGATTCCCCAGGCAACTAAGCCTGCCCCCTGCAACTACTGAGCCTGTGAGCCACAAGGCTCCTGCCCACCACAACTAAGACCCGACGCAGCCAAAAATTAAATATAATTAGAAAAAAAAAAAGAAAGAAATTCTCTAACCGAAGCAAACTAGACCACTCGGGACTTTTCTTTCACTTGATATGTGCAGCTCAAACTATAACTAATGCTTGATGCCGCCACCACCGAGAGCTTCTGGGGTCTGGGAAACAAGGCCGAGGGCCGGCTTGTGCTACAGGAGAACAACTGATCTGAAAACTGCAGGCGGTTCCTTCTCCCCAGAAGTTGTGGCCCCCTGGGGCCCTGGGGCACGGTCAGTCCCCTCCTGAGACAGCTTCCATGGGTCCTGCCTCTGAGGGAGACCCCTGTGGCCTGAGCCTTCCCGGGATCCATCAGGAGACGCACGTCACCCCCACTTTACCCCGGGGCCTGGCCTAGAGAGACGAGGCCCCCACGGACACCGCGTGGAAAACCAGGAGACACCAGGTCCCATGCCCTATCTGGTGCATCCTGGGTGGGCGAGTCCTGACTCAGGTCCCAGCCCCACTGACCCAAACAGTGACTGCGCCCCCACCAGGGGTAGAAGGAAGGGGGGCCCACCTCGCACAAGTACTGCCCCCACTCAGGCCCCGAGCAAGGCAGCAGTATCAGGTCCCCTCCCACCTCCACCTGCTGGAGTCTTGTCCCCTTGAACTCAATGTCTCCTCCTCCGAGAAGGCTTCCTGGATATGACTGTTCCCTCACCAAAGGCTCAGGGCACTGTCACCCCCACCCCACTCACCTAGGAGCCACCACTGGCCCTGGGCTCACTTGTGGGTATGTTTTAATTCTCCACCTGATGGCGGGTCTGGTAAGCCTCTGTCCACCCACCTAGCCCCAAGCTTGTGGATCGAGTGAGGAGAGCTGCTGGTTGGTGGGAGGGTCGGGGATGGGGTCCCTGCCCAGTGCAGATACCTCTCCAGCTTGGCGATTCTCCCAAGTCCCCAACAGGCGCGGGCCCAGGCCGTCCAGGGAGCTTGCGGGGCTGGGCAAGGGGTCCCTGCTCCCCTTGCAGCCCGGTCCTGCCCTGACTTGTCCGGAGCAGGCCCAGCTGTGGTGGGAGCAAGATGGGATGGAGAGAGAGCCCTGAGGGGCAGCGGGCGCTTCCTTTCTTTCTAACCCAGAGGCCTCTGGAGCAGGGACAACAGGACCTGGCCCTGCCAGGCACACAGATCTCACTCATCTGTGGTCCTGCTGTAACCGACTGGAGGCCTGGCTCTGCGAGGAGAGCAACCTCAAGAGCCAAGGCCGTGCTTTCTGCTCCGGCTCCCGGACCTGGGAGCGGCTGGGGCTGGGCTGGCCAGGCCCCTCGCGCCCACCCCAGCCAGGCCGGCTGACCTCCTTTCACACACAGCGCCCATTGTGGCCAGTCTCGGGGGCTCGGGGAGAGCTGGGCAGTGGCACACAGCACGCTGGGCCTGGGGGAATGGCTCCCCCGGCATCAAGGGCCAGGCTGGGGGTGCGGCTCCGGCCTCGCTGTGGACCAGGGTCCTGAGAGGACACAGCAGGGCTCTGGCTCCCCTTACGTGAGAAGCCTCACACGAGCCAGACACGGAAGGCTCCCATGCCATCTGTTCTGTGTTTGCTGGTCCTCTGCCAGCTTGGCCTCCCCGAGGCCCCGGCGCCTGCCTTCCTTCCACAGGCATCAATTGTGAGAGGAGCCAGCCCAGGAGTACCGCTGCTGCCTGCCCGCCCGCCCACCAACATCACGCCCCACCGGGCAGAGAACTCGGCTCCCAGGGGCTGAGGACGGAGATCAACAACCAGCAACTCCCGGGTGCTCCCCTGCACCAGGTCTGGGCAACACGCTCCCAGTGGGCATGAGCCCACTTTCCTGATGAGGAAACTGAGGCTCCGGGAGCTTGGGTATCTGTACAGCTAATAAGGGCACAGGCAGGTCTGGCTGTGTCCTTAACAATCCTGCGGTCTAGCTCCCAGGCACCTCCTTCCAGCACAGGGAGAGAGCTGGCAGGGGCGGGCACACCAGCCCGTAAGCTGGGAGTGGCCCGTCTCTGAGGTGTGTAACCCCATCCCCCAGCTGCCCTGACACCCGAGCTGGCTCTGACGACTGCCACCTGGCCCAGGAGACCATGGGCCAGCACAGAGCAGGGCCACACATGCAAACAGGCTGCCCCGAAGGCCAGGGGTGCCAAAGTGTCACCTGCGCTTAGGCCCAGCAGGTGCCCTGTCCTTCCGCTGTCCTGGGGCCGACTCCAAACCCCAGGAAGGGGGCGTGCGGACACCCCTCCCTAGAAAGAGTGCCTGGCCTTCCCTCTGGGGAGTCCGCTCGCGGGTCCCCTTCCTGCCGCTGCCCTGTTTCAGTCTCCCCTGATTTATGCTTCTCCATGTGCTCAGCACCCTTGACGAGTGTCTTTATCCAAGTCCATGTCAGTGCTGTGGGGTGAGGGAGCGGTTCTGCCAAACCCCTAAACGGCGCCTGGCACATGGAAGATTTTCAGAGGCAGCGAGGGAGGCTCTGGGGACCCAGCGAGACGTGGGTGACTTAGGCCCATGGCACAGTCTGGGCGCCAGGCCCCTCCTGCCCCCAACCCCTGCCCCCCACAACCCCCGCCTCCTGGTGCCGCCAGCTCCCTGCGCCACTGGCTGCAGGAACAGGGTCCCTCCCGGCGGGAACACGGCCCCGTTGTGTGCAGGCGGCAGATGTGTGGGCCGGGAAGCCTCCCAAGGAGGCACAGGGCTCACACAGAGGGGTCTGTGGGCGCTCACAGGCCTGCTGTTCCTACTAGGCGCGGCAGCCAAGCTCTGTCCCAGGATGAGACGGCAGGCCCCGGAGAGCCGGTCACCTCCCTAGACTGTCCTACACGCGCCGCAGAGTCAGGGGGTGGGTGGGTAACACCGGGGTTCCTCTCTTTAGCCCAGAAGCCTGCACCGGCCAACTCTGCCATGGCTCTGCTCCCTGGCTGCCAGCCCAGGGCAGCCTGACTATGACACCGTTTCTGCCCACACAGCATGGTGTCCTCCACCAGTACCCCGGGGCCTGTGAGGAGACTGGGGGATGGGGGGCAGTCAGAGGGGCACCAGGGGCCTGAAAGAGGCTGCCTTCCGCCCTGGTCCACCAAGTGGGTCAGTTCTGCCAACAGAGTATAACCTCTCAGGACGGGCAGGATCAACTGCTGCAGAGAGTGCCTTTCTGTCCAGGAGACAGGAGAAGCTTCAGGCAGAATGGGCTGATTAGGAGCCTGGGTGTGGAGACCAGCTTCCCAGGTGGTGCAAGTGATAATCCACCTGCCAGTGCAGGAGACATGGGTTCGATCCTTAAGTTGGGAAGATCCCCTGGAGGAGGAAAATGGCAACGCACTCCAGTATCCTGGAGAATCCCATGGACAGAGGAGCCCGGTGGGCTACATGCAGTCCACAGGGTCGCAAAGAGTTGGACATGACTGAGTCACTAATACTTTCACTTTCTCACTGGGTGTGGAGATAGAAGAGCCAAAACTGGAGAGGGGGTCCAGGGAGGGGGCGGGGAGTGGCAAGGGGCAGGTGGCAACCGTCTTGGGGGCCTGTTTATCTGACTTCCCACTCAATCTTTGAGTGGCTGGGGACGGGAGGCAGGGAGCAGCTGTGCCCACTTCTGAACTAGGGTGGGACAGCAGGACAAGAGCAGGAACGGTGGGCCTATGAGACCGCTAGATATGCCAGGTTGCGGGGGGGTACTCTGGGCAAGGAGCTGAGGAGGGTCTGCAGAGACAGGAGAGGGCGGGCAGAAGTGTGCTTCCTGGACCCTGAGGATGGGTGACTCCACAGCGTTCCGAGCATTCAGACCATGGCTGCTCCTTCTCTGCTGGAGAACTCAAGCCTTGGCCCAGGGACCACCTTGTGGCAAGGGGCCACCCCTCCAGACAGCAGGGACCGGGCTGAGGGTTGGGAGGCCTCCAGCAGGCTCTGGAGACGCACTTGGAATTGCTGGCCTCGGGGAGGCTTGCAGGAGACATACTTCATGCCGAAGGGCCAGCGAGCTGGCCTCAATAAGTGACTAATAAAATTATTTTTATCAAGTTCAGCCATGTGCCAGGCACCGTGCCGAGCACCTCACCAGCATTATCTCATTTAGTCTCCTGAGTAACCCTGGAAGCAGGTGGATGAAGAAATCAGAGCTCGAGAAGGTTAAGTCACTTGCTCAAGGTCATAATGAAGAAACGCAGCCCCGGCACCCATGCCCCCCGGGCACTACTGCAGCACTGTCCCCCCAGACAAGCCTCCCACAGCCGTCCCCTGCTAACCCAGGGCGAGCGGTCCCCATGGTGGCCGGGCAGCACTGGGACCCAGGCTGCTGGCTCTGCAGATGGTCTCACAGCAGGAGGGGCTGGGCTGGGGGGAGCTAGGGGTCCACACAGAGGTCCTTCTGGCCCCTCTGTCCTACTGCAGGGCCCCGGCTCCTCAAGACCTGCTGTCGCCCAGAGAGGACCTGGCCTGACCCCAAGTCATGATGTGGATTCCAGATCCGGGATTTGTGCAAACCAAAGGTAATAATAGCAACTGGGCAGTGGTGAGGAGCTCAGGGGGGTCCCCTAAGGCTCCCCATTCCTGCGGGCAAGGAAGGCTGTCTGACTGAGGCCTCCAGCTCAGCTCCCTCCAGCTCCTCCTGGGGCAGCTCCTGTCTGGCTGCAGGCCTGGGGACCTCTAGGAAGGCCTTTTACGTGGGCTCCAGGACACACCTGCCCTGCTTCGAGGAACAGTCTCCTTCTTGTCAAATAAAACCCCGTCTGGTGCCAGCAGAGGCCTGGGAGTCAAGCCCGAGGCGACAACCCCAGGACCAGGGTGGACAGAGCCTCCAGGGGCGCCTGGCCCTGGACGGGTGACTCCCAGGGACATAGAGAGAGCATCTCTGCGCAGGTGAGGAGAGGGGACATGGTGAGGTGGGGCGGGGGCGTGGGGAGTAGGCCCTATAGGTGATATTCCCCAGAGGCTTGCCACCTGGGCACCTGCTGTGGACTCGAGACGTAAGTCAAGCCCACCCGCCCCATCGCCATGGGACTGCACACCAGGCAGAGGGGGCCCAGGGAGCACCTCAGGAGAGCACAGTCGCTGAGTACGTGACTGCTCACGGAGCCACCGTTCTGGAAAGCCCGGCGAGGGGTCGGAGCCCAGTGACGGCAGAGGCTGCAGCCCTGACTGTTCTCTGCGAGCTCTGACCTCCCAGCCAGGCTGAGGGGGGCTCTGCACAGCAGAGGAATGCAGACTCGAGGAGGCCCCTTCCCCAGGAGCCCACGTAAATGGGGACAAATACAGGTCAGCTCGCCCAGCTCCACCATGGCCACCCGCGGCACTCTGGCCTGGAGACCCCAGTCCTGTGCACCCCGACTCACTGGGGAACCGCCACTTTAGAAACCTCCCCTTTCCCTTCTGGGAAGCCGGGAATAAAAAACCCTTGGGTCTTCGAGGACACAAACATACGAAGATGCAGGACCTCTTCGTGGGAGGGGTGGGGCATCTTGCTTTGTTCTGCCTGCCTTCTGGCCCTCAAACAGGGAAGTCTGGTCCCACCCCCAGGCCTAGCCGTGCTTCTGGGGTCTCCCTGCTCTGAGCTAAGACGCCCCTTCCAGCAAGTCTCCTCCAACCACCCTGTCTAGAGCAGCCTCCTCCTCCACACAGATTACTCTCACCCAGGACATTTATTCTCTGAGACCATCTGTTTACCATTTATTCTATCTCCAACCCCTGAACTTGATCTTGGCACAAGAAACCTGGTCGGTCTTGCTCCGTGCTGTACCTCCAGTCCCCAAACCTGCGCCTGGCAGTCAATAAATCTTTACTGGATGAGTAACAGAGTGAACACCTGAATGAACAAAAGCTCTTTCAAACATAAGTGCTGGTTAAATTCAAGGTAGTGTGTGTGTCTCTTTCTCCAGCTAACGATTTAACCACTAGAGTTAAATACCAAAGGCAACTATAAAACCATTTCTATTTTTAAAACCAACCCTGAAATGAATCAGACTTAATCTTCCTTGTCCTGTTATCTTGACGCTTCATGGTGGCCCTTGGCAGGGACAAAAAAGAAAAAAAAATGTCCATCAAAGAGGCGGGGCATGGGGGCTGGCAGAGAGGTGGGTTATCCTGCTTTAGTGTTTCCAAAGAGGAAAGGGAGACCTCATTCAAATGCTTTTGCCGCCTCAATGGCCATTGATGAAAGCAAACACAGGATTTCTGTAGCCGAGAGGAGGTTGGATGTTGTCACAGGCAAAGCAGTGGGAACTCGGGGTCAGAGGTCGGCAGCTTGGTCATTTCAACAGATGGGAAGTCTGTGGAGTGACACCGTCCTGCCCATTCAACCGTGTTTTCCCTCCATTCTGTCCCCCAGCCCCCACTCGGTCTGGGCCCCTCAATCAGTTGACTTTATGAAACTGGATGGTGGGGGCAGGGCATGAGCCCCAGACGGGCTCCTCCCACTCCCCAGGACTAGGCTCAGCGGGGGTGGGCACTGCCACCTCCTCACCCCCACCCCGGGCTCTGCAGGTGACACATGAGGAGGAAGTGGTACAGGAGGTTGTGGGCCGAGTCCCGCCTCCAGGATGGACAGGGAGCCAGCCCCAGGGCAGCTTCCTTCCTGGGCCCTGCTGACATCACTCCCCAGACCTGTCTGGCCCACAAGGTAGGGGGCTGAGTCACTCTCTGGCGGCAGAACCTACTGCAATTTGAGACTGTGTTTGTTTCAGCCAGAGGAAAAACCGCCCCGCCTCTACTAAACTTTTCTCCAAGGGCTCAGTCTTTCCCCACAGTGGGTGCCAGGGCCTTTTAGGCTTCACCGAGCAGCAGCATCAAAGAAGGGAGACCCACGGGTCCCCAGGCACCCATTCATTCAGCGCACACTCGCTGAATGGGTCCCGAGCCAGGCACTCCTCAGTGCCAGGGCACAAGAGGAGTCAAGGGTGTCCTGCCTGAGGACCCTGGGGCTCCAGGGGGTGGTGCTTGGAGGCTGGGAGGGAGGCAACGCAAGCCCTCCTCCGCGTGTGACTCCGGATCCAAACACACGCCCAGCCTCAGGTCTGTCCACTCCTGCTGCTTCGGCTGTAGGGTTTCGGGAGACAGGGAAACAAGTAGGGAGAGTATCGCGAGAACTAGGACAGCACAGGAAGGCTGTGCAAACAAGGTGACACTTGAGTCCACCCTGGAGCCAGGTGGAACGGGGAAAGGTATTGCAGTCGGCCTGGCTGCAGCGGCGCTCCTGGCAAAGGCTCTCTGGGGCCCGGCTCAGGTTAGCCGCTGGGTTTCCCTGCGCCCGCACCCAGCCAAGCAGGCCTAGACTCGATTCCAAAGAGTTTCCACCTCGTGCCACTGGACTCAGTGCCCAGGCGGGTTTCATTCACAAACGGGACGCTGACCTGGGGGCAAGGTCAGGAGGGCAGGCCTTTCTGCCAAGAAGTCCCAGCTGGCTTCCCCCGACCTTTCTAGGGCTTCCCCCTGGGGCATCTTCCAGGGGACAGCGTCACCCAGGAACAGGGCCTGCCATACCTGAGAAGGGGGCACCGAAGGATTGCCCTGCCAGGAACGGGCGGCTCCCTACCTTCCCGCGGCAGCCCTCCCAGACCCCCCCAGCTCCCCACTTACAGAGGCTCACTTGGGGACACAGGGACAAAACCCAGGAGGGCGCTAATTCTATTTCTTTGGTCCAGCCTGCGATCCTGTGCACAGCCTAACGGCCAACAGCTGCTTGGTCCAGCAGCAGCCCTGCACCAGGCACTGGGACACCCCGCAAATACTCACACCTACTCCAAGACTCAGGCACTAGGATTAGCTCCATTTTGCAGATGGGGTAACTGAGGCACAGAGCCCCGCTCTCAGATAGCTGTGCCACAGCCCCCCGTCCATCTCCCACCTCCTTCACCTAAGTGAACACCCTCCGAGGAGACAGATCCCAGGACACCAGAAACAAGCCAACAGTCAGTCAGTCAGCAGTCCCTCGTGAACATGTCGTGGAACAAACGTACAGCAAAGGTGGGAAGAGGGAGGGGAAGAATGAGCAGCTGCAGCCTCACCCCAACCTGGACACTTGGGGAGCCCAGGGGGATTCTGGGGGGAAAACGCAGAAACCCGGAAGTCAGCAGCTGTCCTGAGCATCACCAAGGGGGCTGATAGGGCAGGACCAGGTGGAGGGTGTCTCAGGGGCGTGAAACAGCAGCGGCATTGGAAGGAAGGGCATGGCTCACCATCCCCCACCCGCCCCAGCTGCCCCACCCCTGGGGGCCGGGGAGGAAGGCCGCTGCCGCGAGGGCAGCTCAGGTGTGGCTTTGCGGGCAGCATCCCGTGGGGGTTGCGAGCCGGGTTCATTCTCCCTTCCTTCTCAGAAAACCTCGGGCTCACCTCTCGTTAGCCTTTCAACCAGCCTGTGCTGGGTGCCAGGCCCCTTCCTTTGCCCCAGCCTTCTGGGAGCTGACAGACGTGGGTGGAACTGGGGGCTTTCTGACTTCCACCATACAGCTGAGGTTTCCTCCCAGACTCGGAGGTGGGGGAACTTTTTTTAAATAAACATTTAAATGAGGCCCAGAAAGGGTTTGGTGACTTACAGTGTTGTAATACCACAGTATCTATAAGGAATAACAAAGGGAGCCTGTATAATTATTTACAACAGCCAAGGCTTGGAAACAACCTGTCCATCAACAGATGGATGGATAGATGTGGTACATATACACAATGGAATATTACGCAGCCACTAAAACAATGAAATCCCGCCATTTGCAGCAACATGGATGGACCTAGAAATGATCATACTAAGTGAAATGAGTCAGAAAGAGTAAGACCATATGATATCACTCATACGTGGAATCTGGAATATTACACAAGTGAGCTCATCGACAAAACAAAAACAGACTTACAACATGGAGAAGAGATTTGTGATTGCCAAGGCGGGTAACTGGGGGAGGAATGGACTGGGAGTCTGGGGTTAGCCGATGCAAACTATTATACACAGGATGATAAACAAGGTCCTACTGTGTATATATAGCACAGGGAACTATATTCAATATCCTGTGATAAACCACAGTGGAGAAGAATATGAAAAGAATATATATATATGTATAACTGAGTCACTTTGTTATACAACAGAAATGAGACACTGTAAATCAACTATAAAATTTTTTTTAAAAGGGAGAGTGTGTAAGTCTGCCTGCCTGGCGGAGACGCGTGATGACATACAAGGGTAGGCAAGTCAGGACAGAGGAAATCGGAAGTCCAAAAGACTACTGCCAATTTGGGAATGGCCTTCAAACCAGAAATTCAAGTGAAGTGCCCAAACACCTGTCCGTGTGCTGGGGCTTGCCTTTGATACTGAGGTTCTACAGAATTCCTGGCTAGGGAACTTTAATAGACCACGTGCCCAGGACTCCATCCCAAGTCAAATCACACCCAACCACCAGGATTTAGACACTGCTGAGTGTAAAAACGCCCCCAGGTGATTCTAACACCCGGTCGACAAATCCAGTAGCTGCCGGCCAACGTGAGCCCAAATTGAGATATGCTGAATCAAACACAAAAGGAGTCTGAAGACTCGGCAGGAGGAAAAGAACGTAAAACATCCCATTCATAATTTCCACAGTGATTACGTGTTGGGATGGTTATATTTTGGACATGCATGCTCAGTTGTGTCTGACTCTTTGCACCCCCATGGACTGCAGCCTGCCAGGCTTCTCTGTCCATGGGATTCTCCAGGCAAGAGTTCTGGAGCAGGTTGTCGTTCCCTCTGCAGGGGATCTTCCTGACCCAGGAATCGAAGCCTCGTCTCCTGCATTGTAGGCAGATTCTTTACCGCTGAGCCAATGGGGAAGCCCATAGTTTGGATATACTGGGCTAAATATACGATGAAAATGAATTTCACCTGTTTATGTCTTTAGGGTGGCTAAGTAATCTAAAAATGATACAGGTGACTCCTATTCTGTCTCTACTGGACAAGCCAGGGTGAGAAGCGCTCAGTGTCAATAAATGTTAATCTTTACAAGATTTCATTTCCACAGAGGCTGCAGAGGGGACATGTCACTGACCTGAAAAATTGAACTTATGAACAGTTTACTGCCTGCTGCTTCCCCTCCACAGCTCCTGCCTCTCCCAGAAAGCCCCTAACACCTACGGAGCTTTACCCTCCTACCCAGGCCTGACGCTCTTCTTCCCTGCTGGGCCCGGCTCACTGAGCAGTGGGGCCCCTCTCTCGTCCTGACCTTAAAGAAGGTTTTGGGCTCTGATTCCATTTCCTGCACAGGAAACTGAGGCCCAGATAGCCAATGTGCTCACAGACAAGGAAGAAAACAAGCCTGGGGTTTAGCATTTCCAGGACTCCCATCTGCTGAGCCGTCACCCACGCTAGGCCTCAAAGATGGGTCTCCTCTCTTGCAGAAGGTCTGAAATAGTTCTCAAATTGTAAAGCTTTTGGGGGAGGTGGGGGCAGGGAGAAAGAAGGCTATAGCTGACCACTTGCAGAGCTCCATACTACATATTTTGCGTTCTGACGGCATCGCTGCCTATTGCTCCTGTCAACAAATGACCCCAGTGGGCTCAGTGGTTTAAAACAACACAAACGTATCACCTTATGGTTCTGGAGGTCAGAAGTGCAAAATGGATCTTAGGGGCTGAAATCAAGGTGCCTGCAGGGCTGTGTTTCTTTCTACAAGTTCTGTGGAAAAAATCCATTTCTTGGCCGTTTCCAGCTTCTAGAGGACACTCACTCCTTCAGCTTTAAAGCCAGCAATGTCCCATGGCGTCCCCCTCACCGCACATCACCCTGATCTCCCCGTGACCTCTTCCACATTTAAAGCTCCTGTAACTACACTGGGACCACCTGGCTAACCCAGGCCAAGCCCCCTATTTTTAAGGTCCTCTGATTAGCATTTTCTTACTCAGGACTGTTAAGATATTCACGGGTTCCAGGAATTAGGACATGGACATCTTTGGTGGGAGGGGGGGCCCTCTTTAGCCCACCCTATCATTTCTAGACCTTAAAACAGCCCAAGGAAGTAGATGGAATTCTCTATTTTTACAGACCAGGAAACAGGAGTTAAGCACCTTGCCCAGGGACACAGGTGCACCAACTTTCGGTGATATCACAGCACCTTGGAAACAGGACAGGTGATTCTCAGGGTCAGAACACAGGGATGCTGTATTTCACAGTATTCTGTATTCAGAACACTACAACAACAAAACGCCAATACGGTTTTGTCACTTCCATTTTAAAAAGGGGCTTTATCACCAAAGGCACCATAAAGTCTTGGGGAAGAATAGAACAGCTTTCTGCATGGCGCCCTGGGGATTAATATACAGGCACTCACACACTGACATCACGTAACAAGTACCCGCAACGTGAAGGATGCAGGGCTGCCCTCCCTCCACTTTCCTGACCCGGGCGGGAAAGAAACCCTTTTGCAAACCAGGGTGTGGCCAGTCATTTTTCCTCTTCTTGATCCATAAGCCCAGGCAGAATAGTGAGGCTGGCAGGACAGTGGGGATGTGCGTTCTAAGGAAGCCAAACGCCCCTCTGCTATACAGGGTGCTGTGGTCAACAAGGAGAGCCGTGCTGTGCATTCCGAAGGCAAGGCGTGTCCGACGGCTGGATGCACTATTTTCTGTTCAGAAGGAGACCTGTGAGCAGCAGTTTCGGCTCTCCATGTCCTTTCCTCCAATGGGGCCCGGCTGGCAGCTCACTAGATATTTCTGGGAGCGATCTAATTAAATATTAACCACGCACAAAACCTTATTCCTGCATCCCTCAATAAGTCATTCTGAAGACAAATCTAGACACTGAACCTCAACTCCATCTTTCCAGAAAATAAAAAGAGCCCTGGAATGGGTAAAGCCTATGAGATTCACCTACTAGAATTATTCATGATAAGCAACCCTCTCGGCCTCTGAGAAAACACCAAGCAGCAAGAACAGAACACTCTTGTTTACCAAACCAACCATCAAAATGCGCGGGGCTGTATCAGGGACTCTCTTTGACATTCGGGAAGCTTGCCCTTGATTTATCACAATTTAAGAGTAAGACCAATGAACTCGGCCCTTTAATTTCATCTCCTCTATGTAGCAATCCAGCCTCTTAATACCTTCTCAAAAGCATGAAAGAAACTAAAAATCAGAGAATGAATAACATCTGACAACATCCAGATTCTCTCTGCCAATTAAGTTTTTTCTCTCCATCCTTCTGCAAGTTCCTGGCACAGTTAATTATGCATTAATGACTTTAGATTAAATGCCACATTTGTTTTTATGATGGGCTATCTGAGCTGAAAATATACCAGGGGCCGGATGGTGATGGTCACAAGGATAAATTAATAATTTGTGGCTAGGTTGGTTCAGCACTAGGCTTTCCTAGAGCCAAGGTTTTATTATCATTTTCCTTGTTAATCTCAGGCACAAAGGTTAGATGTTTCCTCTGCATTTTCTCTTACTTCAAAGCGAAAGTTGTTGTAGGCTGCATGTACTAACTTGATTTGAAAGACACCTCAGAAGTTGTTGATCCTACAGGGAGAGACGGGGAGGACCTTGCTAATAATGGCAGACACAAATGTCACCGCCTGGCTTCAGACAGGGGTAAGTTCGGTCCTTTTAGCTCCTTTCTTTTTCTGGCTACTCTTGGAGGATCTTAGTCCCCCAACCAGGGATGGAACTCCTGCCCCCTGCATGCCTGGAGCAGTCTTAACCACTGGACCGCCAGGGAAGTCCACGGCTTATTTCTAAAGTAAAACTTTCTGTTGTGTCAGTCCTGGCTGACTTACTTTGGCAAATAAACAAGCAAGCTCCCCCCACCCCCACCCAGGCAGAACACCACCTCAGTGTTTGTAAAATAAAAAGGAACAGAAAACCAGAAACAGCAACGCCCTCATCAGTGTGGTCTCAGCAGGAACACATGGAGAAATACACACCCCCTGTCATTGTTTCATTTTTAAAATAACCTTTCCAGGATAGGCCACCCTCAGGAAGAGATGCCTGAGCGTGGGAAGCGCAGGAAGGGAACCCTAGGAAGTTTCTGTCTGTCAGGCGCCGGCATTTAATAAGGGGGTGTGAACCTGTTTATACGTGGGCCAATGGCTCGGGCAAACAAGTCTGGCTACATACGTGAAACTTTTCACCCAGCAGATAATAAGATATTGTGCGGCCCTGGAAAACAACTCTGGAGGAAAGGAAGCAGTGAGTTTCCTTGAAGGAAATGCATTGCTTCTCCGAAGAGGGGACATTCTTTTAAGGCGTGGAAAAAGGTGGCCGGGGCCCGAGAGGGGCGGCGCTGCGCGGCCAGGGTGGAGAAATCCACTCGAGCCAACCCGAGCTGGACGCACCCGGGCCTGGAACGCACCTTGACCCACCTGGCCCACCGCCGCGTCTCGGCCCCCTCCACCTGGATCCCCTTCCGCCACCTCGGTCTCCGGCCGCCTCAGTCCCTGGACACTTTGGTGCCCTGGCCATCTGAGGTCTCCAGCCGCCTCTCGGTCCCTAGGCACCCGAGGTCCCCTGCCGCCTCTCCGTCCCTGGACACCGCTGTCCCCTGGCCATCTCGGCTCCCGACCGCATCTCAGTCCCTGAGCCCCTGGCCGGTTCCCTGGCCACCTGGGCCCCTCAGTGGCATCTCAGTCCCCGGCAGCATCTCGGTCCCGGCCACCCCAGCCCCCCGCGCCGCCTCCGGCCCGGGCGCCGGTGCGCGCTTCCGGTTCACCTGCGCCCGGGGCGGCGGAGGCCGGGGAGCTGGGGTGGCCGGGACCGAGATGCCGCCTGGGGAACCCAGGGGGCCGGGAGCGAGGGGTCTGGGGCGCCCCGGGGACGGGCACAGGCCGGGCTCGAGGGACCTGTGTGAGGCAAGGGGAGAGGGCGCCGGCCGCCCGCCCGCCGCCCGCCCGCGGCCCCGCCGCTCGCCTGGGTCTTGTCGAACTGCTCGCGCTCGGCCTCCAGGCTGTGGCCAGGCCTGCGGTTCAGCACCCGCGCCGGCACGTTCTTGATGCTGTTCATCCTGCCGCCGCCTGCGCTCCCGGGTCGGGTTCCGCGCAACTGAGCGACCCGGGCCGGCCGCCCAAGCCTAGGCACCGCGAGGCCGCCAGCCCCACGGCAACGCCCGCCCTTCGGGAGGAGCTTGCTGCCGCCCCGCCCTGGGCCCGCCCCCGGCCCCGCCCCGGTGGGGGGCGCTGGCACAGGCAGCGGCGCAGGGGGCCCCTTAGCCCCTCCACGCTCTGGTGTGCGAGCGGAAACACCCGTCGCTCCTCCGTCTGCACACACAGCCTCCGCCCCGACTCACTGAGCCGTGTCTGCACTAGGCCAGGATCTCATTAGCTGGAAAAAACCTGGCCTCAACGAAACCTGACCAAAGGAAGCACATCTAGACACTTTCTTTCATTTTAAACAGACCTCTATTACTTTATGTGTCAGTTCAGTTCACTCGCTCAGTTGTCTCCGATTCTTTGCGACCTCTTGGACTGCAGCACGCCAGGCCTCCCTGTCCATCACCAACTCCCAGAGTTTACTCAAACTCATGTCCATTGACTTGGTGATGCCATCCAACCATCTCATCCTCTGTCATCCCCTTCCCCTCCTGCCCTCAATCTTTCCCAGCATCAGGGTCTTTCCCAGTGAGTCAGGTCTTAGAACCAGGTGGCCAAAGTATTGGAGTTTCAGCTTCAACATCAGTCCTTCCAATGAACACCCAGGACTGATCTCCTTTAGGATGGGCTGGTTGGATCTCCTTGCAGTCCAAGGGACTCTCAAGAGTCTTCTCCAACACCACAGTTCAAAAGCATCAATTCTTCAGTGCTCAGCTTTCTTTGCCGTCCAACTCTCATATCCATATATGACTACTGGAAAAACCATAGCCTTGACTAGACGGACCTTTCTTGGCAAAGTAATGTCTCTGCTTTTTAATATGCTTTCTAGGTTGATCATAATTTTCCTTCCAAGGAGTAAGCGTCTTTTAATTTCATGGCTGCAATCACCATCTGCAGTGATTTTGGAGCCCAGAAAAATTAAGTCAGCCACTGTTTCCACTGTTTCCCCATCTATTTGCCATGAAGTGATGGGACTGATGCCATGATCTTAGTTTTCTGAATGTTGAGCTTTAAGCCAACTTTTTCACTCTCTCGTTTCACTTTCATCAAGAGGCTCTTTAGTTCCTCTTCACTTTCTGCCATAAGGGTGGTGTCATGTGCATATCTGAGGTTATTGATATTTCTCCCAGCAATCTTGATTCCAGCTTGTGCTTCTTCCAGCCCAGCATTTCTCATGATGTGCTCTGCATATAAGTTAAATAAGTAGGGTGACAATATATAGACTTGTCCTTGATAATATACTCCTTTTCCTATTTGGAACCAGTCTATAGTTCCATGTCCAGTTCTAACTGTTGCTTCCTGACCTACACACAGATTTCTCAAGAGGCAGGTCAGGTGGTCTTGTATTCCCATCTCTTTTAAGAATTTTCCACAGTTTATTGTGATCCACACAGTCAAAGGCTTTGGTATAGTCAATAAAGCAGAAATAGATGTTTTCTGGAACTCTCTTGCTTTTGCGATGATCCAGCAGATGCTGGCAATCTGAACTCTGGTTCCTCTGACTTTTTATGTGTCAAAGGCATACAACTGAGCTGTCTACTCTCTGTGCATGTCTAATGTAACTGCATGTGTGTCCGACTCTCCGTGACCCTATGGACTGAGGCCTGTTAGGCTCCTCTGTCCATGGGATTCTCCAGGCAAGAATACTGGAATGGGTTGCCATGCCCTGCTCCGGGGGATCTTCCCGACCCAGGGATCGAACCGCTGTCTCTTCTCCTGAATTGGCAGGAGTGTTCTTTATCACTAGCACCACCTGGGAAGCCCAGGTGTAATGTAACTGCAGCTGTAATCAACGCAGGACTGTGGGATGAC
Source organism: Antilocapra americana (assembly GCA_007570785.1). NCBI lineage: Eukaryota > Metazoa > Chordata > Mammalia > Artiodactyla > Antilocapridae > Antilocapra > Antilocapra americana. The sequence goes on along the minus strand of ML663006.1, from coordinate 8,575,030 downwards.
TTTGCAGAGACCCTCCCAGAGCTGAGAATGGGACTGGGACTGGGAGAGGCAGGGCTGGGACAGCCTGGAGACAGCTCAGGACCGACCCTGAGCTGGGCCATCAGAAAGCATGCAGCAGATGCCACAGGAGGTGATGTGAGTCTTTTTTTTTTGTTTTTTTTTAAAATATTACTGGTTTGCTTTTAAAATTACCAGTCACAAAATTAAATTTTTTTTTCTTTTAAATCACAGGTATGCTCTCAAATGGTTATTTTGTTTCTGCTAGCCTCAGCTTTCCTCTCAGAGTATAGGAATGAAATCACTCAATACTAAGGACTCTCCTTGAAGTGGGAAGGTGATGCCTACATAACCCTGAATGTTGTTTGCTGGTCCCCTTCTAAAACTTCACTGGTTTCTCACTGTCTAGTCCCGGAGCTGACACTGGGAACTTGAAAGATGTATTTAACAAGGCTTTCCTCTTACTCCCTATAAAGAGGAAATAACCCCATTTTAATCTAATTCTAATCATTGAAAATCTTCTTTAAAGTAACAATAGCTAATATTTGGGCTTCCCTGGTGGTTCAGACAGTGAAGAATCTGTCTGCAATGCAGGAAACCTGGGTTCCATCCCTGGATTGGGAAGGTCCCCTGAAGGAGGGTGTGGCAACCCACTCCAGGAATCTCGCCTGGAGAATCCCCATGGACAGAAGAGCCTGGCAGGCTGCAGTCCATGGGGATGCAAACAGTAGGACACAACTGCGCGACTAAGCACAGCTAATATTTACTGAATGCTTAGTATTTGCTAGGCACTAGGCAAAACCCTTTGCATGTTATTATTTCATTTTAACCCTCAGCCCCTAGCCAATGGCTGTGGTGGAAGAAGGCCTGCAAGAAAGGGATTTGCAGGCTCCAGACCAGCTGTTTCTCAAACACCTTTTTCCACATTCAACAAAAGCGTGTATTATGTGACCTTCATGCATCTTCTTTTAAACCAGGCAACACCCCCTCCAGGTTTAGAATGTCTGCCATAAGGACTTAGGACTTCCCTGGGGGCTTAGTGGTTAAGACTCTGAGCTCCCAATGCAGGGGGGCATGGGTTCAATCCCTGGTCAGGGAACTAAGATCTTACGCACCACATGGCACAGCCAAAAAATAAATAAAAAAAAAGCAATGTCTGCCACTGGGACTTAACATCAGCAACCAACTACCACTCCTATCAATAATAAAGGGCTGATAATTGCCAGGAGCTGTGCTCAATACTGTCGGGATCCCAGAGTACTTTGTTAAAGACATCTCTAATGAATTCTGATTGATTTGTTTGTAAGAAAGATTTTTGAGCAGCTGGAGGGCAAGGACCACCCTGTCTTACTACGGTTTTTTTGGTCACACAGTACAGACTGTGCAATCTGAGTTCCCTGATCACTGGACCACCAGGGAGTTCCCTGTCTTACTCAGTTTTATCCTGGTGGTGCCTAGCAGGGTATCTGGTGCATTAGCAACATCCAGAAAAAATGTGTGTGGAATGAAGGAGCTGAAAAAGTGAATGCAGGGTCCCCTGTAATTTGGCACATCAACATATGGCTTAGCTTTATGAAAGAGCATTTCTATGGACACAAGGGCACAATCTTCCCCACCCTCAATTTGTCAGGTTCCTCAGTGAGAACACCTTCAGGCAGGAGACCTGATTCTAGAACTGGCTCTGTCACTATTTGGCTGAGATTCTCCTTGTGGTTGCCTATCTCCAGGGCTGTTTAATGCTTCCCCTGGGCCATAACAAGAGCAAAGCATTTAGGATATTGGATATTTAGGAGCATTTAGGATAACTTAGACCTGATTACAAGGAAAACCAAGAAAACAAACAGTTGAGTTTACATCATTGGACTTACTAAATGATGGTGCTGCAATTCCCACGCTGCCTCATTGACGTGTGTCTGATCTGGTGTCCCAGCTTCTCTTTCCTGCTTCATCTTGCTCCATCTTAGTCCTTCAGGTCAGAAAATGTATCACACCCCTTTCTACCTCAGGACTTTTGTACATGCTGTTACCATTTATCTGGAATGCTCTTTTCTTCCTGTTTGCCAGTCAGCATCTACTCATCTTTAGGTTTAGTTGAGATGTCACTTCCTCAGGGAAGCCTTCCCTGAACCCTCCACTCTTGACCTATGCCCCTACTGTATGTTGACACAGTAGCTCAGAGCGTTATTGTTCATAGCACTTACCAGTTTTTCACAACCTATTTGTGGTTATTTGATTAAGATCTGTCTCTTTCACTAGATGGGCATCCCTGGTAGCTCAGTGGTAAAGAACCCACCTGCCAAATCTGGAGATGTGGGTTTGCTCCAAGTCAGGAAGACCCCCTGGAGAAGGAAATGGCAACTCACGCCAGTATTCTTGCCTGGGAATCCCATGGACAGAGGATCCAAGGGGGCTACAGTCCATGGGGTCGCACAAAAGTTGGACACGCCTTAGCAACTAAACAACTTCCACTAGACTGTAAACAAAGATTGAGTCTGCTTTGCTCCCTGCTGTGTCTGCAGTGGCCAGCAAAACAATAATGTGAGCTCAAGTTATTTTGTCTCTTTTTGCTAGACCTCTTAAGTGTGCATTTGGCTGAGGACCCAGAAATCATCATTTACAGCACTGACTAATCTGCCCTCATTTGATGGAGTTCTCTCAAAGACCATTCTGGTTTTTAACCTACCCTGTCAGCTGTGGTTCTGATTAATGCGTCTGGTTTCTTAATCTGATCGTATTCATTGTTCTGTATCACATATGAAGTAGTTACTCTGATGATTCTGTTTAAGGCCCAGAATGATGAACCTTTTTGAAATGAACCCCAACAGAATTGTCATCACATGGCTCAAGAGAAACAAGGGTGCATGGCTTTGAAACAGCCACTGTAGCTACTGGTATCTAACCAGAGAAGGAAAATCTCAGGTCAAGGTCACCAAGAACAACTCCAGGATCAATTAGCCATGATATACACAAAGTTCTGGGGCTTCCCTGGTGGCTTCGATGGTAAAGAACCTGCCTGCGAATGCAGAAGAACCAGGTTCAATTTCTGGGTCGGGAAGATCCCCTGGAGAAGGAATTGGCCACCCACTCCAGTATTCTTGCCTGGAAAATCCCATGGACAGAAGAGCCTGGTGGGCTACAGTCCATACTGTCACAAAGAGTCAGACACGAATGAGCAATTAACACACACACACAAGGTTCTAAACCTCAGCCACATTTCCTGAAATAAACCAAGCTTACCCCATAGTGACCCTCAATCCTTTGCATGCTATTAGCACTTTTTAGGTAAAACTGTTTTTAAATATTATCTTGTATTCAGAATTTCAGTATTATCTTGATTCAGAATTTCTTTCTTTTGGGTTATTTCTATTTAATAGATCTGTTCACAAACTCTAAAAATACACTTCCATCAGTCTCTTTTGAAGGCTGAGATAATTTCTGGCAGGCAAATTATAGTACAATTCAGTTGCCGCCTCCTTCTTTTTCGCCACTCTGTATGGCCTATGGATCCTACTTCCCCAGTTCAGTTCAATCACTCAGTCGTGCCCGACTCTTTGTGACCCCATGGACTGCAGCACGCCAGGCCTCCCTATCCATCACCAATTCCCAGAGCTTGCTCAGACTCAAGTCCATCGAGTTGGTGATGCCATCCGACCATCTCATCCTCTGTCGTCCCCCTTTCCTCCTGCCTTCCATCTTTCCCAGCATTAGGGTCTTTTCAAATGAGTTAGTTCTTCACATCACATGGGCAAAGTATTGGAGTTTCAGCTTCAGCATCAGTCCTTCCAATGAATATTCAGAACTGATTTCATTTAGGATTGACTGGTTTGATCTCCTTGCAGTCCAAGGGACCCTCAAGAGTCTTCTCCAACACGTAGTTCAAAATCTTCAGTTCTTCAGCGCTCAGCTTTTTTTTATAGCCCACCTCTCACATTCATTCATGACTACTGGAAAAACCACTTCCCCAACCAGGAATCAAACCCTCACCCTTGGCCATGAAAACAGAGTCCTACCCACTGGACTGCCGGGGAATTCCCTTCTCAAGATGAAAAATGTTGATGACAAAATATAAAGGCTGAAATCTCATTTTATCTTGTAACTAAAGGCTGCCTCTCTTTCACAGAAATTGCTTATGAACTTAAATAATTAGGGTTGAAAGAGATAAATTGATAATACTAAGGTTTCCATTTTTGAAATGCATGTACTGTGATACACAAGAATGTGGATGGGTAAGAATAGGTATGGGTAGATACTACATCTCTATGAGCTAAAGACATTTAGTTACAAAATAACTGGACTTTTTTCAAATCCTTCAGGTCCCTGAAATTGTTCTTAGCATCTCATCAGTGTTCTCTCTTCTCACTAGGTAAGCTGACGTGCAGCTGTGAACCTATCATGAAGAGAAGGAGAAAATTTAATATTTTGTTTCTCAGACAGAAAGCTGGCCTCTCCAGGGACATTTCGGGTTTCTAACTTGGAGGCAATGGTTCACAATCAACTATACACAGTACCTTTCTCAGTTTTGCCCTATATAAACCAGCCTAGCCTGGGGGAGAAAGCAAGCGTTTATAAAGAACATAGCCAAACCTCACCCAATTTCTCTTTTCAGCACCCTCATTAAAAAGGCTAAATGGGGTGGCTCCTCCACTCTCATGAAAATCATCTCTGAAGTAGCACTGAAACCTTTTAACAAAGGGGCATTGATACAGCACAATAGAACTTTGATATCGGCAATGCTTAAAAAAACTGCATTCCCATTCCTCAGGAAATTAACTTGCCAGGTTTGGTTTCAAGAGAGTAACTTTCCTTATTTTGCTCCTGTGTCAGAAAAAGAAACCCAAAAAACCTATTTTTATTATTAAAAATATTTTTTATTGACTGAAGCTGATCATTATATTCTTTAAAAAAATTAAACTGCTTTACAGGTTAAAACAGAAGTTTCAGTCTTTAAGAATAAAAAAAAAATGCATATAAAACTTGATCTTCCAGCGAGCTTTGGTTTGTATAAGTTGATGGGACTACTACTGATCCAGACAAGAGGGAGCTCTGCTCAGCTTTTGGGACAGAAGGACCTCGACTGTCAGTAACCTCAGAGATAGTTTCCAGTTAAAACGGTTTTATATCATATTATTTTATGGCTATTTACACAGCCTAGTTCAGGGCTAAAACTACAAGGAAACACTACTTCTCATATATTTGGAGCTGACGCTGATAAGCTACTGGCTATAATGTAAATGTATGCACAGGTTTAAAAAAATCAGATGGCTAAAACAGCATTTTTTATGCATGGATTCTCCATTTGATGTTCACACTTTTAAAGAGCTTCTGGAGTATTTAACCAAAGTCAGCATCTTTATAGAGAAGGCTTTTTTTTTTCTCTCTTAGCATAAATTCCAAGTTGGCATATTACATATAATATACAATTAGGTCTCATTTCTTACACATGAAAAATATTTCTTACACATGAAAATGGCTAACCTGAAGACAAACAAGATATAGATGTTTAAAAATTAACTTTCGGTTTCAGCTCCCCTTTGGTATTAGATGTTGCTTACAAAGGATTACCATCTCTTTTTGTTTTCAAGGCTAAGTATTAGGAATGGATGTCTGCTTCCTGCCTTCCACATGGATGAGAAATCAGCTTCTGTGGGAAGGAAACAGAGTTAATCAAATCAAAATCAATGAACACTGGATGGTGTGAGATAAGCTCCCAGGTTCTAAAAAAAAAAACTATACAGTCTTGATTCTCAACAACATAAGGTCATGCAAACTATTATAAATATGAAGACTTCTGAGCAAAGAGAAAGAAGACAGGGAGAGAGGGCTGCTTACGCTTGGTGCGTTCACAATCGTAAAAAATGTTCTTATGCTTAACTAGAAAACAGCTGAGATGATTTTATATTTTAACTTATCAAACTTGCTTCTAAAGAAACTTGGCATAGGAAATGAAGGTTCGATAGAAGGAAACACAAATCAAGAAAGTGCTTCCTGGGTCAATAAGCCTTTTTTAGAAGACTCAAAACCCCATGGAAAAACTTCTTTCCAGACAGACATTCGGATGAAATGCTGACATGGGAGTTTGAAATCTATATGTATTCACTTCTTTAGGCTTAAAATTCTAGGTACTGAGAACAAGAACTTTTGATCTGCATTTCTAAGTAACTGACATTTGACTCTGATTAAATTTAGAAGGTGTGTATAAATAGGTCAGGCAAAAGAGAAAGGACTACAGGTCAAACTCATTGCCATGCTTCTAGATTATCAATGTTCCCAAGTTACTTATTAAATACAGATATAAGGTGAGATAAGGAAAGGTGACTTACCCATGATCACGATGAACACTGAAGTTGACTTTTGTTTTCTTCAGTTACCGAGAGGGGTATTTTTTTCAGCTGACTCTTCTGAGACTTCCATATTCTACAAAACAACTCCCAAATGAGTACCCAAGATGGAACAAGAAAATACTTAGGAGGACAATACACAAATACAGCAGAAGTGCCTTTAAAAGACCTTAGGGAACTAATGAAATACAATGAAGCAATTTCATACAACCATCATCTAGCCAGCCAACAAAGATGGACTGATTTCCTGCTCATGTGTGGGGCCCCTCTGTCTTTAAGCCCGCAGTTGGAATGTTGTTTTACCGTACGCATGCTATGGCTAAACCCTGGGAGTCAGCTAACACCCAAATGTAACTGGCTCTCTGACGGCCTTAATACAGACTCAGCGGTGAGCCTGCAGCAAGGACAAGGGTCATCAAGAAGACTCCACAACTCTGAGCGACACTTTAATTCAGCACGGTGCCTACTGAGGGCATGGCATAGTTAGGTTTCGGGGAGATATTAAAGAAGCAGCAGCAAAGAAGAGGAGGAGGATACTCGGAATGACACTGGCAGACTCCAGTGGTGAACCTGGCCTTTCTCAGCCGCCTCCTCTTCCCTCGGGGCTAACCTTTGAGCCACGTTAGGATTCTTCTCGGTGCTTCCAGACCCCTGGGCTCTTAATCACTCTGCTTTCCTCTCTACTGGGATAGCCTTCCTATGTATTTTACAATATGATGTATTTTACTTCATTATTACGGGGGGGGGCTTCCCTAGTGATCCAGTGGTTAAGACCCCATGCTTCCATGCCTTGTGGCATAGCCAAAAATAAATAAATAAATAATTTCTTTTAAAAATGACACTAAAATAAAATTTAAAAGATGATTCTAAAAGGGATCTACAGGCGTTACCAGCATGCCACAGAAAAGGTTAAGAACCCCAATAGGTAATCCCAACAGCTGCCAACTACTGATGAGGAGACTCAGTCCTGTATTCGGGTCAAAACTTCAGTTTCAAGCTGAAACTGAAACCCACCCCATCCCCCAGGAGGCCTGCTATTAATGGTGTGGCAGCTGTGCCGTCTTACTCATTCCTTTTTTTTCTCTATTTTTAAATTAATGTTTTTTAAAATCGTTAATATATGAGCATGGTTTGAATATACACACATACATAGACAGATTCCTGTTCCCACCCCATATGTAGAATATCACATGAACCTTTCAGGACCCTGTTTCCTTTCACTCACTACTACATCCTGGAAAAGACCCGATGCTGGGAAAGATTGAAAGCAGGAGGAGAAGGGGATGACAGAGGATGAGACGGTTGGATGGCATCATCGACTCGATGGACATGAGCTTGAGCAAGCTCTCGGAGTTGGTGATGGGCAGGGAAGTCTGGCGTGCTGCAGTCCATGGGGTCGCAGAGTCGGACACAACTGAGCAACTGAACTGAACTGAACATCCTGGAAACATCCCTGCACCTAGGACCTTCCTATTCTGTCTCAGGGTAATACTCCATTGGGTGGACAGGCCATAGCTATTCACTCAGACCCTTCTTGCTGGACGCTTAGATCAGTTCCTAACTTAGGCTGTTATGAAGCAATGCTGCCACGGGACTTCCCTGCTGGTCCAGTGGCTAAGACTCCATGCGCCCAACGCAGGGGGCCTAGATTCGATCCCTCATCGGGGAATCTAGATCCCACATGCTGCAACTAAGAGTTCATGTGCCACACCTAAGACCTGGTGCGGCCAAATAAATGAATAAGTAAAAATAAATATTTTTAAAATGATAATATAAAAATAAAGCAAGGCTGCCATGAAAAACTTATCCATATACCATTTTACATACACACAGCTGTATGTGAACGAAGAGTCCCAAAGTGGTGCTGCCAGGGCAAGTTTTAGGCCACATCGATGGGTTCCTTGCCAGAAGGACAGAAGCACTTTGTGCTTCCCCAGCCATGTGACAGTGCCTATTTCAGAGACAGGCTTTCAGTTAAGACCCTTGTCTTTAGCGACAGATGGCAAAACCGTGGGGAAGCAGACAGGCTGCTCAGAACGTATCCTGCTTCCTTGCTGCAAAAATTAAGAATTTTTTTTTACAAAACTATTTACTTTTGCTGTAACCAGCGATACTCCATTCAAAGGACCAGAGGGGCAGAGTTTGCAAAGTGCATTGCCAAGTAGATTTCTGTTAGTTAAATTTTGCTTTCCCAACATTTCTAGAATCAGTGAATAATCCATTGGAAAATATATTACTTCTGAAAGGAGTATTTTTGCCAACTAAATGATTATCTGATTCTGGCTGTGGGATGTTAAGCAAGAGATCTAATCACTTTCCCTCTCCTGTAAAAGGAATGGTTGTGATGAGATCTCTCTTCTAGATCTTTCTAGCTCAAAAATTCTCTTAAACCAAGTTTTCACCAACCTTGAATAGCTGTAGCATTTTTCCCATTGTCACCCTTCTGCATTCTTCCTCAATTCTCCTATCGGCTCCATTCACGGTATTTACCACACATACTGTGTAGCAGGCATGGCCTGTGCTATGCCGGGGGGTGGGGGCTAGGACGAGTGATGACGGCTCCTAAAGGTGCTAAAGCAGCAGCAGAGACCCATGGATGTTCCCAGCTGTCATGTGCTGGGACACGCACTCTGACACACACACACACACACCCCCAGCTGTGCTATGAGGACAAAAGTGAGGGAGCTCCTGATTACACCTTAGGAATTAACACAAAACCCCAAAGAGGAGGTTAAGAGAAGAACCTGAGGCCATGAGGGTGAGTAGAAGCTTTCAGAAGGGTGATTCAGAAGTACAGTCGGTTCTGCTATGACATTTGTTTTGAAAACACGAATTTGTTCCAACTCATCTGATATATGCAAGAACGACTTGAGTTGTTTGCGTTTGTTAGTGCGTAATTTTTGTCCACAAGAAACCCTAGGTGAACTGGGCTGGGTCAGGTAGGAATATACCCAGCCCCACCTCCAGAGCCCTCCAACCTCCACCAGCTCTCGCCCCGGGGGTGTCATGAGCCACATCCACACCCACTGCCATAACGTTCCATCCAACCTCCCTTCTTCTACCACTTTCCAGCGAGTTATTGGAGTCCATACTCCGACACCCAATTCTACCTGCAAACTTCAGGGCTTTATCAAGGTAAAGTGCAACATTTATGGCAATATTTTGTGTGTTTCTTAACTATTTAACATGCATAAAGCTGCCCTAACATTTAAATGACCTTTTAAAGATGTGTAACTGATAAACGTTTTGAGGCTATGCTCCAAATCCCATTTTCCTCATAAACTATATGGTTTTTACTGTGCAGTTTTGCATTGTGTGGTGATTTTTAGGAATCCATATATTGCATTATGCCAGCTATAACTGTGGTTATCAAAATACTAACTAAGATTGTTATACAATAGTATATAGCCTTCTTTATTAGTGCATTAAATAAGGTCTAGTAGCAGGCCTAATGGTCTATAATTCTGACACAGTACTTAGTGTAAATGATATTTCAAGATACCAGTAATAACTGCAATGTGGTAGGAATTATTTGTTATTTCTACTAAAGACAAAGTCATAAGTAGCAGGCACAGTGATGGCTTGTTTCCTATATTCGTAATTGAAGGAAATGCTCTATTTCAATTAGAGATTAACAAAAAAAACCTGATGTGTAATTCCTACCCCACCCCCATCAAAACTTATGGATCTTCTGAATTCTATTCAACAAATTCTGATGAAAAATCTCTGCCCAACAAATCCACCAGGATAGAAAGCAGATGAATATTAGCCTGAAGCGAAGAGGAGGTAAAATGGGGAGTAACTGCCAGTGGGTGCAAGGTTCTTCTGGAATGATGAAAATGTTCTAAAGTTGGATCACGGTGACGGTTGCACAACTCTGTAAATATACTAAACCACTGAAGTGTACACTTCTACATGGGCGAAGGCTATGGATAGGTGAACTATACCTCAATAAATGCTGTTAAAAACTTTAAAAACTCTTACCAATACTTAAAAATGTTCTACCCCAGGGGGGGAGGGAGGAGGGAGGGGGGACCCGGAGGGGAAGCATATGTAAACCCATGGTGATATCATGACAATGTATGGCAAAAACAATAATAAAAAAAAAAAATGTTCTACCCCAGTGTAAATAAACTACTTCACTGATTTTTTCAAGAAAAAAAATCTTCCTAGGAAATACCGACAACTCATATTTAAAATGGGCAAAGGACTTACAGACACTTCAGGTTAGTGAAAAGGTTACTGAAAACTTGGTTTAAAAGAATTTTTGAGCTGGAAAGATTCAAAAGAGAGCTCTCATCACAACATTCCTTTCACAGGAAGAAGGAAAGTGATTAGATCTCTTGCTTAACATCCCACAGCTAGAATCAGATAATCATTTAGTTGGCAAAAAATACTGCCTTCAGATGTCATGTATTTTCCAATGTATTATTCACTGATTCTAGAGATGCTGGGAAAGCAGAGTACATAAGAGAAGGGGAAGACACCTGAAGGGCCAACAAGCACATGAAGACGCTTGCCGTCAGGTTATCAGGAAAATGTATATGAGTCAATGGCTGTGAGATGCTATGTCAAATATACTAGAACGGCTACAATCAAACGGACTGACAAAACCAGGGCAGGGACTTCCCTGGTGGTCCAGTGATTAACACTCCGTCTTCCAAAGCAGGGGACAATGATTTGATTGCTAGGTCTGGGAGGACTCCATATGCCACTGAGTATCTACTACTGAGCCTCAACTACTGAGCCAGTACATGAGAGCCTCTGCTCCGCAACAAGAGAAGCCAGCACAATGAGAAGCCAGCACCCCATAAACAGAGAGTAGCCCCCCGCTCACTGCAACTAGAGAAAGCCCATGGGCAGCAACGAAGACCTAGTGCAACCAAAAATTAATAATTAAAAAAAACAAAACACGGTTGCGTGAGGATGTGGAGAACCTAGGTCTTATATGGCTGAGAGGGACGTAAAATGGTACCAACCACTCTGAAAAATGACTTGGCAGTTTACTAAAAAGTTAAATGCTATAATTAGCAATTCTACTTCTAGGTATTTATCCTTAGAGAAATGAAGACATATGTCCATTTAAAAAAAAGGCTTGTGTGTGTGAAATGTTCATAGCAGCTTTACTTATGATAGTCCAAAACTGGAAACAACCCAAATAGCCCATCAACAGGCAAATAAACTGTGGTCTTTTCATACAATGGAATGCTAATCAGAAATAAAAAAGAGTGAAATACTGATAAACAGCAACACGTATGAATCGCAAAATAATTCTATTGAAAGAAGCTAGATAAGGAGTTGGAGACGGCAATGGCAACCCACCCCAGTACTCTTGCCTGGAAAATCCCATGGACGGAGGAGCCTGGTAGACTGCCGTCCCATGGGGTTGCAGAGTCAGACACGACTGAAGCGACTTAGCAGCAGCAGCAGATAAATAATACAACCTGTCAGTCAAAAATCAGTTACTTCAGTCGCTTAGTTGTGTCCGACTCTTTGCGACCTCATGGACTGCAGCACGCCAGGCCTCCCTGTCCATCACCAACTCCCAGAGTTTACTCAAACTCATGTCCATTGAGTCGGTGATGCCATCCAACCATCTCATCCTCTGTCATCCCCTACTCCTCCTGACTTCAATCTTTCCCAGCATCAGGGTCTTTTCCAATGAGTCAGTTCTTCACATCAGGTGGCCAAAGTATTGGAGTTTCAGCTTCAACATCAGTCCTTTCAATGAATATTCAGGACTGATTTCCTTCAGGATGGATTGGTTGGATCTCCTTGCAGTCCAAGGGACTCTCAAGAGTCTTCTCTAACACCACAGTTCAAAAGCATCAATTCTTTGGCACTCAGCTTTCTTTATAGTCCAATTCTCACATCCATACATGACTACTGGAAAAATCATAGCTTTGACTAAACAGACCTTTGTTGGCAAAGAAATGTTTCTGCTCTTTAATATGCTGTCTAGGTTGGTCATAATGTAATAGTATAACCTGTATCATTGCATTTATATTAAGTTCTAGAACAGGCAAAACTATTCTCTAATGATAAAAGTCAAATCAGTAGTTGCCTAGGGTGGAGGTAGGGAAAGATTCACTCCAAAGACCATGAGAGAACTTTCTGGGGTGATGGAGATATTCTATATCTTGAGAGGGATGTTGGTGGTGGTTGTTCAGTCACTAAGTCAATTCCAATTCTTTTTCGACTCCATGGCCATGGACTGTAGCCCGCCAGGATCCTCTGTCCATGGGATTTCCTAGGCAGGGATGCTGGAGTGGGTTGCCATTTCCTCCTGGGGATCTTCCCAACCCAGGGATCAAACCCAGGTCCCTTGCTTGGCAGGCAGAGTCTTTATCATTGAGTCTAGCGTTTCCCAAGCGGCACTAGTGGTAAAGAACCCGCCCGCCAATACAGGAGACATAAGAGATGCAAGTTCGATCCCATGGTTGGGAAGATCCCCTGGAGAAGGGAATGGCAACCCTCCAGTATTCTTGTCTGAAGAATCTCATGGGAGCCTGGTGGGCTGTAGTCCAGTGAGTCGCAAAGAGGTGGACATGACTGAAGCAACTTCGCACACATGCATGCCTGCGCATAGGCATTAAGGGCTTTCCTGGTGGCTCAGTGGGAAAAACTCTGCCTACCAATGCAGGAGATGCAGGCTCAATCCCTGGGCCAGGAAGATTCCACATGCTGCAGAGCAACCAAGCCCATGCACCGCAGATCCGGAGCCTGTGCACAGGGCTAGTACTCTGCAACAAGAGAAACCACTTTGATGGGGAGCCCACACACCACAACCAGAGTAGCCCCTGCTCACCAAAATCAGAGAAAGCCCCATGTGCACCAATGAAGACCCAGTGCAGCCATAAACAAATAAATGATTAAAAGAAAAAATAACATAAAAAAAGAGATATTTCAGGGATTTCCCTAGTGGTCCAGTGGTAAGAATCCACCTTCCATAGCCTGAATGGGAGGGGAGTTTGGGGGAAAACGGATACATGTATATGTATGACTGAGTCCCTTCCCTGCTCACCTCAAACCATCACAACACTGTTAATCAGCTATACCCCAATACATAGTAAAAAAGTTTTAAAAAAAAAAATCTGCCTTCCAATGAAGGGGCACAGGTTCCACCCCTGGTGGGGGAACTAAAATCCCACAGACAGAAGGGCACCTAAGCCCTCACGCCACAACTAGAGAGAAGCCGGTGCGCTGAAATGAAAGATCCTGTCTGCTACAGCAAAGATCCTGCCTGCTGCAACTATGACACAGTGCAGCCAAAAATAAATTTAAAAAAAAATTTTAATGGTATTTCAACGTCTTGCAGACCTTTTTAATTTTATTTGGTCTGGGATACAAAAAAGTTTAACTCAGTGGCTTTCAAGTATCTTGAACTATGTCCACAGCACATCCAACTAATGGATCTGGAATCTTATAGCACCAATCTTAAGCTTGTATTTTACATATTGGGAAACTGGGACTCAAGTGTCCTGATTTCAAGTTCAGTGTTCTTTTCACTATTTATGTCAGACTATAAAATCTACAAAGCAACTTATATTACCGCTACTGCAATGTTCCTGTCCTCAGAGAAAGCAGTTAGAATTAATGTGTGACACGCTCCCCAAAGACTGATAGATTTAGAAAATGACTTTTACAGTTCCTAATGAAACAGATCTAAAGCATAACAATCAAGAAACACTAAAGTCATTAAGTGAACTTTAGGGAAACTCTATAATAAAAAAGCTCAGGCTGACAATCTCCCCATTAAATCTGACATCCAAAAGTGGGCAATCAGACACGAGGATCCTCCTGATATGAGGCACTAGGCAGTAGACTAGTTGTCATCCATGACTGTGTAGCGCCAAAACAAATAAAAAGAACCCAAACTGATCCCAAGTCTAAACAAGTCACTAGAGAGAAATACTAGCTTATAGGAATTTGGGGGTTAGAGGTACATGTGACGCAACAGTGAGGATGGAGTCAGCAAGCCCATCTCAGTCCCTGGGAAAATCTATGGGACAATGACCCAGTGCTTCTCCCACAAATAAGTGGCATCACAAGACAAAGAAAGAAGGGACTTCTCTGGTGGTTTAGTGGCTAAGACTCTACAGTCAATAGAGGGGGCCCAGGTTCGATCTCTGGTTGACGAACTAATAAGATAAAATCCCATGTGCTGCAACTAAGACCCAGCACAGTCAAACAAACAAATATTTCTTAAAAAACAAAATATAAAAGAAAGAAGAAGAGAGGAGGAAGGAAGGAAAGAGGGGGGAAGGAAGAAGAAACTGTTAGTGATGAAGAGAGACCTTAGGTATTCATTCAAGTGCAAAATATGGACCTTGATTATCAATTTGAACAAATAGTAAAAAGATACTTTTGAGACAAATGGGGAGACCTTAAGGTGGTATGGTATATTCATTAGACAATATTAAAAAGTTACTGTGAATTTGGCTGGGTATAATAAAAGTCCTTACCTATTAGAGCTACAGAATGAAGTACATATGAGTGAAAAGACATGATGCCTGTTGCTGTTTTCACTAAATCATGTTCAGCTCGGTGTGACCCCATGGATTGTAGCTACCCGCCAGGCTCCTCTGTCCATGGGATTTTCTAGGCAAGAATACTAGAGTGGCTTGCCATTTCCTATTCCAGGGGATCTTCCTGACCCAGGGATCAAATGCAAGATGCAAGATGTCTCTTGCATCTCCTGCATTGGCAAGCAGATTCTTTACCACTGAGTCACCAGGGAAATCTGACATTATGTCTAGGGTTTGCTTTAAAATGTTTCAGGAAAAAACAGGGACAGACGGGGGAAGATGAAACAAAGGCAGCAGAAAGCTGATGGTTCCTGAAACTCTTGGATTAGAAATATTCTTTCTACTTCTGTACTTGAAATTTTCTATAATAAAATGTCTTTTAAAAACTCCCCGGAATGTACGTGCACATGCCCAGGTAACTGGAAAGAGGAAGTCTGGGTGTTGTGACATCTGTTGCAACACTCTGTTCCTCCTTAAACCCCCTTCCCCCAAACACGAAGACACTGTCATTCTAACAGAAAGTGAAGTTAGCACACAATGATGGAGAATGCTCAAGACACTACAGGTGGGGTCAAAAGTTTTAAAAGGAAGCACGTACACTTTTGGTGGTGTTGAGATTCTCAGAGCTGATGGGAAGCAGGGTGCTCAGCTCCAGGTCCGTGACCATCTGACGGGATTCTGCCAGCAAACGCTGAAGCTTACTCGTGGGAGAAAAATCATCCTGGAAACACAGCACAATTCAAGCACTGATGAAATCAGAGCAACTTTCCAACGTTTATGTCTACAGGAACAATCGAACAGACACAAATGTCAACTATCCATGACTAGTTCTTTGACTTCAGGTGTTTGTTACCTGCCAAAGCAGAGCACTAAATACTAAAAGAACCAAATTTCAGTTCTCTCTTAAAACCTATTTGATTAGGTAATTTGACTTCAACAGAACTTACTACCACTAATTAAGTAACACCCATGTGATAAAAGAATCGTAGGAGTTGTTTACCTCTCATAAATCAAATTATCAAGGCTGTAATTACCAAGTCAAAACACTTATAAAATTCGACTTTAACACTAAAGGTGTGCTAACTTCTAAACTGTTTAATTCTTTATTTTTTGGTCACACCAAGCAGCATGTGGGACCTTAGTTCCCTGACCAGGGATCAAACCTGGGCCCTTTGCATTGGGAGCAGAGTCTTAACCCCTGGACCACCAGGGAAGTCCCCTGTTAGCTTTAAAAACGATGTGGAAATATACCTTAGCTTGTTCATTCTTATTTAATTTTCTACTTTGTGTACAAAGGTTTTCACAGTACATAACCTGTGACAACCTGCGAGTTTTCCACAGTGAACATACAATTAACTACACAATTCAGTCAACATGTGGTGAGTTCTGCACATATGCACACCCACGAAACCATTCCCACGATGAGCACGGTCACATTTATCCTGCCTGTGTCCCTGGGGAATCCCTGCCTCTTGGAGCCCCTCCTTCTCATTCCCAGACAACTACTGATTTGTCTTCTCTCACACGAGATTAGTTTGCATTTTCTAGAATTTTATATAAATGCATTACATACTTTTGTCTGTCTGGCTTCTTATCACAGCATAATTATCTTGGGGTACACCCATGCTCTATGTGTATAAATAGTTCATTTCTTTTTATTGCTGACAAGTACTCCACTGTATGGATAAACCACTGTCTATCTATTCACCTAGTTTTTTTTAACTAGTGAAAACAAAGCTGCTTGAATATTTATGTGGACATAAGTTTCCATTTCTCCAGGAGAAATGGGTCATATGGTGGGTATATATGTAACTTTTTTTTAAGCAGGTTTTTTAATAGAAAGTACCCAAGTGTTTTCCAAAGTGGCTCTGCCATTTACATTCCCGCCATCAGTGAATGAATGGTCCAGATGCTCT
The DNA here is from genome assembly GCA_007570785.1 of Antilocapra americana. Lineage (NCBI taxonomy): Eukaryota > Metazoa > Chordata > Mammalia > Artiodactyla > Antilocapridae > Antilocapra > Antilocapra americana. The sequence continues at coordinate 8,558,251 of ML663006.1, read as the reverse complement.
CGATTCTAGTCAACACTCATACTGTCAATTCATAACAAAGAGAACCAACGCTCATCAAAACACCCATTAGCAGCCAAGCCCTACGACATCCCCTTGAAACCAAGCAACTGTGATGCTGTGCGTGTGTGTGTCTGTTGCTCAGTCGTGTCTGATTCTTTGCACCCTCATGGACTGTAGCCTGCCAGGCTCGTCTGTCCATGGGATTTTTCAGGCAAGGATACTAGAGTAGGTTGCCATTTCCTCCTGCAGGGGATCTTCCTGACCCAGGGATTGAACCCAGGTCTCCTGCACTGCAGGTAGATGCTTTACCATCTGAGCTATGAAGGAAGCCTCAACTGTGATGCTTTAATTATATATTTGTAGGTGAAGAAACTGAGGCTCAAAGAAGTTAAATAACTGTATTAAGGTCACTGAGCTAAGACAAAGCAAAACGGGGATTTGAACTCAGATTAGATGCTTTCAAAGCCAGATATCTTCCCAAAATAACCCCCAAAATGACTAAGTTTACTTGAACTAATTTTCTTTATGACAGAGCTGCGATCAGGAGCCTGTTCATGATGAAGACACTGGCTCATCCACAATAGTAACAGTGTAGAAACAACCTCAGGGCTTTGCTGGTGGCTCAGTTGTAAAGAATTTGCCTGCCAATGCAGGAGACACAGGAAAAGTGGATTCTATCCTCGGGTGGAGAAGATCCCCTAGAGTAGGAAATGGCACCCCACTCCAGTATTCTTGCCTGGACAATTCCATGGACAAGGGAGCTGAGCAAGCTACAATCCATGGAGTCAAAAAGAGTCGAACACAAGTGAGTGACTAAACACACACCCACACAGAAATAACCTCCCTGCCTGCATGTAGGGGTGTGAACAAACAGACTGTGGTTTATTCAATCACTGGACAGTACATTGAGCAACCATCAAAATGAAGAGGCTAGGACCACAATGTCAACACTGATGAGGGTCACAAAATACTGACAGAGCTGGAAAACCACGTTGCAAAAGACATTTATGTACATTTTAAACAAAGCAACAGTATGTGATGTTTAAGTGCATACTTATGAAAAACATAAAAGCATAAAGACAAATGTGGACACAACTTCATGGTAGTGGTTAACTGGTGGCAGGGGTGGACGGGGCAGAATGACACATGGAGTTTACTCTTTATCTGTAACATTCTATTTCTTTAACACTTGAAAAATAAAGCAAATACTGCAAAATGTAAACATGTTAAATCTGAATGTAGGTACACAGTTGCTTCTTGTACTCTTCATTTTCTGTGTGTTTATTTACTAAAAATAGATACAGCAATCACTTGGAGGGCCTGAGGGACATTTTGCCTAAAGCTAACTTACAGTATGTTTAAAGAAAACAGAAGGGAAGTAACTATGACTTCAGTTCAATAATGCAGGTAAATTTCTATAGTTAAAATAAAATCTGAAGAACAGCCAAAATTAAGCATGCTAACGATACTGCTACAGGAGAATTAAAAGTGTACTGGGGAGAAATCTTGTTTGAATAAGCTGGGTATTTCTTTCTTTAAAGATTTTTTAAAAAGAACATGGGCCGTTTTTAAAGTTTTTATTGAATTTGTTACAATATTCTTCTTATGCTTTTTGCTTTTTGGCTATGAGACATGTGGGGTCTTAGCTCCCCGACCAGGGATCAAACCCGCACCCCCCTGCATCACAAGGCTAAGTCCCAACCACTGGATCTCCAGGGAAGTCCCTAAGCTGAGTATTTCTAAGTGAAATACAAACCTTTTCACTGGGCGGGGCTGCGTCTTTGTTGACTAACAAAATCCTAGATGGGTTCTTTTTATCCGAAGAGGATTCTGTCTCTATCAACTTCTCATCCTCTTGTAAGGCGGATTTTGAAGAACCCAAACAGTGGGACTGCTGGATGGCGATCAGCTCACTGTGAATAATAAAACCAAACAAAAAACACGCATCTTGAAATAAGAGCAAACATATGACACCAGTACTCTTATACTGAAAAGCATCTCAACAGGACAAAAAAAAAAGAGAGATTTTCCTTTTTTGATGAATAAGCTCAAGTTTGAATAGAATGTTATAGATTCAAACAGAATATTTATATAGGATATTATAAATTAATATACACCCTTCACAGCAAGAGAACAAAATTCTTTGTTAAAGGGTAACTACAGAAGAGAGAATTATCCTCTTCTCTACACCTTGGGGAAAAAAAACAGCAAAGAAAAGAAGGTTTAAGGGATAGGATCATCCAAGAAAGACGGGAGAAAAAATGAATACAGTATAAGGTTAAACATGTGCAGATTTAAGGTTTTTGGTGTGAGATTGATTTTTGTTAATGGTTTTTTGAAAGTTCTTTTGTGAAAGTTGAATGGCACTGTTGTGGGTCCTTAATTCTTCTATAGGATCGCAGTAATTAGAGAACAGACATATGTAGCTAAGTTTCTGGGCAAGTTATTAAAGTCTGGGCTCAAAGCAGAGCCTGGAAACAGGCCCTGGAAACCTCCTTTTCCCACAGACCTTCTGGATCAGGGAAGGCCTGCTATGGCCCCTCCGTCCACAGATACACCCCTACCTGTCAAATGGAATGGAGGTATAAATGTGAAGAACACTTTGGTCAGATGATGAAGTGAGCACACAAGTTCTTATAATCTAAGGAAGAATGGGAAAACATGATTATCTTTTCTACTTAATCATGCATTTGTCATGCGATGCCTTGGCATGTGCCTCTGCTGGCAGAACAAGAAGTCACTTGAATTATTTCAAGCCAGGGAGGTCAAAAGGGCCTGGAAAGAAAACTCTGAAGCTGCTCTGGAATTTCTTTTATGCCTTAAATTTAATGTATGTCCACTATGCTCTTAAAACTGTCTAACACAAAAATTTTCCCTTAATTATATGCGTGTTTTTGTTCAGTAGTGAAAAACAGGAAGTTGTGCCCTACTGGGATTTGTGCTTACTTAAGGCAATCTTTTGTTAAAACCAAATATGAACAGGTAACATTTAGTGTAACAACCAATTTTTTAAAAAACTTTCGCAAATGACAGAATCAGTATATGATTTTTAAATGACTCAGGCTTCTAAACAGGCCAAATGATAACCCAAATGATGAAAATCCCAAAAAGGAATTTTTAACTATAAAGTCCCCTGAAAGTCAATGTGATGATTCAGATAAGGCTCTCAATACAGAAACTTTATCCTTCCTATAATTTAAGGTCAAAGAGTAAGGTTTTCTTTAATAATAGCAGAAGTTAGGATAGTGCCCCACAACTAACTATAGGATTCAGCGACTGACAGTGGGATGAGCCTGAAAAGTACAGCATTTGCTAATAACTAATGCATTTTCTGCTCTTAAAAAAAAACAGTCAGATAGAAGTGGTCAAAAGGCACAAACTTACAGTTATAAGAACTAGAGATTTCATATACAGTAGGATTAATAAAATTTACACTGCTGTAGGCTGTATACGAAAATTGCTGAGAAGGTAAATCCTAAGGGTTCTCATCACAAGGAAACAATAATTTTTTTTTCTTCTGTATCTGTATGTGATGATGGACATTCACTAAACTTACTGTGGTCACCATTTCCTGATGTACTTAAATCGTTATGGCAAACACCTTAAATTTAGACAGTGTTCTACATCAGTTATATCTCAATAAAACTGAAAGAAAAAAGCCAATAACTGTTACCAGCTTGTTAAATACAAATATTCTTTCTCTTGCATGATTTTGAAAAGTATGAAAGTTTGGGAGACGTAAACTAAACACAAAGGCAAAAGCAGTTGGATGTATCAATAAGCCAGTGCAGGCCAGGAGAATGTCTTATCTGGGGTCTAGGGAATGTAATCTGGACATGAAAGAAACAGCTTATCGATTCAAAAGGATCCAGGCAGAGGAATGCCCCAGAGCAGCATTCTACTCTGTGAAGTGACCTCCCCGTTTGTTTTAAAATAAAACATGTTTGCTCAGCTCATGACAACTGGCCGTGTTGTTAAGCAAAATCTTTGCCTCAGATGCTGTCCTAGTCACAGACTTCTCACTAAAATCAGTCTCTGTGCAATCAAAAACTCAACAGCCTATGCTGTGATGAAAAGAGGAAGCGGTGTGTCAAACGCAGCGTCGCGTCTGTTGCAAACACTGCTTTCATTGCACAGTTGGCGTGAAGTGGCTCCTGCAGGCCTTTTCTATTTCTAAACTCAGTTAAGTAGGCTCCCTGGGCTTCCCTGGTGGCTCGGTGGTAAAGAATCCACCTGAAGATGCAGAGATGTGGGTTCAATCCCTGGGTCGGGAAGATCCCCTAGAGGAGGAAATGGCAACCTGCTCTAGTATTCTTGCCAGAAGAATCCCACGGATAGAGGTGCCTGGCGGGCTACAGGCCATGGGGTGCAAGAGTCGACTACAACTTAGCAACTAACCCGCAACACCAAGTAGGCTCCCTGGGTGTTTACAAATGTGAAACAAGACTGACCTTGTCGAAGAGTTGTACTTGGTCGCTCTGGCACTTTCTGAACAAGTGCACACAGATCTGTGGCGCACGACCCTCTGTACTTTGGAAGGCTTGAAGATGCTCATCCACTCTACGTCGGACATGTGGCCCGGTGCTTCGATTATGAAGTTACTCGGGTGACAGCAATTGGACTCCCACGTGTTGCTTTCATCCACACAGGCTTCATTTTTGTGGCAACAGGAGACTCCAGGCCTTTCCAGGTGGTCCTGATAGTCGGCATCCAGCTTTTCTGGCTGTTTTGAATCAGAACAGCTGGCCAGGCCCAGGTAAACGTTGACGTCATGCCATTTATCATCAGATACAGATGTTGATGTCTCTGAGGGTTGCTTCTCTTCATTTTGAATCCCAATTCCATTCCCTCTGGGTGATTTTGTGTGGATCTTGAAAAATGTACTTTTGTTTTCGGGTTCAATCTGGATTTTTCCTCCCAGAGACCAAGACTTTTGTTTCTCCACTAAGTCTTTTGCAAATAGAGATGAGATAGCAATTACACTTTTTCCCCCAAATGAAGTATTAACTTGTAGTTTCTTCTCTTTGCATACATCACAAGAGCTCTTGTCTGACCTAGTTTGCTGAACCAACGTGGTCTCAAACTTTTGGTCCTTAACCAGTGACTTCTGATTTTTCTCCCTCTTAAAATCGACTTTTAGGTGGTTATTTTCAAGGTCTGATAAACACATGTCTCTGCTATGGTGGCATTACAAAAAACGGGAAGTTATAAGACACACTTGATACTGTCATTCTAAATATTTCACTCAAATCTCATCAGTTGAGCTAAACCCTAATAAGACCCATTTGTCTCAGTTGAAAATAGAAGGTAGAATTTTTATATTCTTCGGAGCCCAATTTTAGCCCAGTCTCCTCCTGGAAGTCATCCTGATCACCAAGCCCATATGCCCACTGCCCCATGTCCCATCCTTAAGGTCTACTGTCCATACTGTCCATACTACAAATCACTACCTTACTGTATATATGATCTAATGAATCAGAGAGAGACTCTCCTATTACAACTATATGGTTCGCTATTTCATACATACGAATGTCCTGTCTAAAGATGCTTAAGGGTATTTTTCACATATGAAGGAAGGCATTTTTAATCCCCCCAGCACCTAGGACGGTCGTTAATACACACTCAGTGTTCTGTAAATACTTCTTGATTATCTGTTATTTCTTTTCCTAATTCTATTAGTTTCACAGTAAACAGAGCTAAAGCCAGGACTGAAAGGTAATGGAGACTCAAGGTAGAGATAACTGGACAGTGCCAAATGCGCCTACCATACCGTATTTGCGACTACCCCATTATCTGCTGCATACTTACGTAGCTTTGTACTGAGAACCAGTCTAAAGTAAAAATGACACATGTGCATAAAATAAAAATCATTGGGATAAACCTTTTAACACATTGCCTGTTAAAAGTTCTCATGTCACATGTGTTCAGGTGTTCTAATCTATATGATTCTGATTCTCCTTCTAGAATGGGAAAGGCCACTTTATGTTCTTAAAGAATAACCTCAATCATCTAGGCCAGGTGCCTCCCAGAGGAAATGAAGTACAAAAAGGAAAGGGAGACAACTGGTTAGGGGCTTCTGCCTGCTGGAGATCGCTGGCTTGGCCTGGCACTCATTAGTAGCGGCTGCAGATGCTGGGATACAGAGCAATGGTGTAAGAACCCCCGGCAAAGGACCTCAACAAAAAGCACAGCGGGGAGAGTCCGTCTAACTGTCTGCGGCAAACCCCTGCGACTCCTGGCCACTCCCAACTCTGACCCCACCCTCCCAGGGAAAGGAGCTGCGCCACTGGGTCCAGCTTCTGTCCGACTGTGGAGAGATGGGAGTTCCCTGAATGCCTCCTTCTTTCCACAATTCCCTTACTATTTCGGCTGGGTAAGTGGACTAAACTGAACTGTGGGACAGTTGTATGCTTGTTAAATTAAACCACTCTTCATGTATTTATATTTTACTTTTACAGAAACCAATTTAATTCAATACTGCTTGTTATAGGTAAGAGTAGATGTCTTCTTCTATTAACAAGGAAAATGGAAAAATCAAGCTGAGAGCAGAGGTCACCCTCAGGTGAACTTCCACTGAGGTTATTTCCACCATTCTTTGATGTTCTTTCTTTTAGGTAAGTATAATGCCCAATATGTCTTTATTTTCCCTATTCCTAGCCCATTGCCTAAAATACTGAGAGTTCTGAATAAACGATTCATCTCTGTAATTTCTACTTTACCTCAAAGCCTTCTATAACACACACATACACACACACAAATAATGTATTTAATGAATTTTATCAAATAATTTAATTAGGATCATGCCTAAAATTCTAAATCTAGTCTCACTACAACCCAGAATTAGAATGACAATTATTAGCTCACATATATTTATTCCCATTTACTCCCTGCTATTTAGGGAACAGTAGTAAGTATTGGCCCATAGTAGGTACTTAACAAATATTGATGAATGATGGGATAAATACAAGATCATATTAATGGCATCTTACTAAGGTTACCTGGATTCCATTCCTTTTGATTCCTCCATCTTTGAGTCATATATCTGTATTAATTCCTGAGAATTTTCCACATTGAAATTAAGAAACTGCAGATCACGCTGTTGTTTTACATAAATCTGCCATAGATATTGATAAATCAATACAGAGTGTAATGACAAAGTTAAAGCAAGCCAACAATTGGGCATTTCAGGGGCTAAAATGTATCAGACAGCAGCTAAAGACATATGCTGAATATGTTTGCTTTCATTTTTCCTATGTTAGCACCAAGATTTGTTAGTATAACTAGTCTCTTTCACTATAAGCAAGACTCTATCTGTGAGGTTAATATGATTGATACAACTTTAAAGTAGTCAGGATTCCAGAAGCACCATAAACAAAATCACCAGGCATACACTTTTCCTAATTTGGTGTCTATTCATAAATGTTTCCCATTTAATAGTGAAGAGTAAATGGGGACATACCTGTCTCAGATTATGCAGCTCTGCGTTCATGCGTTCTTGCTTTGACTTTGCGATATCAAGTAACTCATCTTTCCTTTTTTCTCTCTCTGCTATTTAAGAACAAATATTATTAAAACATTTTTCACCAGCCACATCAATACACACCTCTTCATTTCTAACAATTGAATGTGCACGTGGCTAACAATTTTTTTCCCACTCATTTCCGAATTTTAAAATTGCAAAATGGATGCCTAGGAAGAAGTTTAACCTGTGACTCTAACGAGATCCTTCACCAAATTTGAAAACTTTCACAATATAATTAATGCTAAGTCAAAAAAGTATTCCAAACTGTACAAAGTCTATAATCAAATGACTTGTGTCTGTATGTAGATATGCATTGAAAAAGACTAAGGGCAAGCATCCTGAAATATCAGAAGTTATTTTTAGATGTAAGGATTAAAGAAAATTGTCTTCCTTTTTAGGGGGAGGGGATGAGTTCTAAATCTCTAAAATTTAATACTTTATTCTTTACTTACTTATTCACATTACACAGGTAACTTATAAATGCATTTTTCTTATAAAAATCCAAACAATATATTACTTTTATCAAGAGAAAAAAAACTAACATTACAAGGGAGGAAAAAAAAAATCACTGTTTTCATCAGTATGTAAGTCAATCTGATATAATCTCACAATCAGGCTATTTCTATGTGATCTTGCAAACCAAAGGTTAAGATACTTGAACCTCTGAGGTGACCCCAAAGGTAGATAAACTTGTCTTTCCATTTTAGTGAAAGCCCAGGACTTCTTTACAGACTTTCTATTTCTCAAAAACTCTTTTTACCTCATAGGTAACTAAGATTCAGAATCGTCTTGAATATCCACTTGAGTATTACACTCAATTTCCTAGCTCAGAAAGAAATAGAAGTATTTTTTTAAAAAAAATCTTCATTCTTTTATAAAGACCATAAACATTCTGCTGAAATGGGGACACTTCATTATTACTAGAGTTGGAATATGAGAAGTCAATATTTTTAAAACTGTTTCAGAGCTTGGCAAATGAGAATCCACAGAAAGGAAAGATCTGAAATGCTATATGAAGTCTTGCATCAGAAAAAAATATTAGTATTATGCTTAATGAGAAATCATTTCATTCACACAGAAGTGAGAGATCAACAATAAATGTTTCACCTAAAAAAACCCCACTATCTTTATAAGAAGTTCAAATGAAATGCACAAAACGGCCCTCTATTACAATGAATGGATTCTGAGTCAATCAGATGCAGCCTAAATCAAAATGTGCAACTCCTATGGTTTATTAATGGTTCCTTTTCCACAAGTCATTTTTCTCATGGATGAAGAATACAAGTGTTTATTTTATCATCATTTTACATTTGGAACATCACAGAAACCATCCAAGGACAAAGGCATGAGCTTTGCTGGAGATGGAGACTCTACCTATACAGCTTTTCTGCCAAGTGCTTGCTGGTAATCAGAGCAGGACCAGGTGGAATAAAGCATGAGGAGTGACCTGTGGAAAGCCACCACCTCCTACCCAAACACACTTAATGCTCAACCCTTCCAACCCAGGTCTGCAGCATCATCTTACTTTTAAAGGTAATCCTTGTGCACAGAATGCAGGACATGGCATAGTGAAAGCCACTGCCTCGGGTTTAAACTACTACATCTCCTCATTTCTGAATTTATTTCCTTTCATTAGATGAGTTAATACCATAACAAAAGCCTATAAAAATAGTGCACTTGCAATATTTATGAAGCCCCGTTTAGTTTGTATGAATTCAATCCTATGCACAAAGAAAACAATAAAAGAGGGGCCATAGCTCCTTTCAGAGTGGAAGTGATGCCCATGGGGCGTCTGGGCCTCCTGGCTGCTCTCTGTTCTACCCACCTCTCATTTTTAACCAGCGTCTAACATCCTGGTGCCTTCCCAGTGTTTAGAGATACTTCTTTAGGGCACAGCCACGGCCCCCTAAACAAAAGCTAAGGACTTTATCTGGCGTTGAAAGGGCAATTCTAAATGTATTTCAGTACTGCCTTAATCTGTCTTTAGAATAATCTACTGGTGCATAAAACAGAATTGTTTCCTTAGATCTGACACTTTCCTACATGGCTGGATTATCTAGGGACCAAAGTGGAGTGGGTCTGCCTATTTTCACAAGTTGGTTACTGAAAACAAAGAGATACGGAACTCTCTGCTGACACCTGCCTAAGCAAGGCAGCCTAAGCACAACTGCATAAAGGAAAGGGAGCCGGAAGTGTGGACCTGCTGAGCTCTGGTCAAGCCGCTGTGTCTTTTACTACCTGAAAGACCTTCACTCAGTCTTACAGAACTCTCAGGACCACAGAAATGTAAACTAGCATTCATGTTTTTTTTTTTTTAAACTTCTTATAAGCAACATGTACAAATGAAACCTGTCTCTAAGCCTTTGTGAAGAACTTCAATAAGAGGGAAAATGAAGTTTTGAATTAAAAGTACATTTCTAAGGCATCTTCCAATCTCGAATAAAATGTGTTAATTTTCAGCCATGGCACCTGAGAGTATATTATCAAGCTAAGTCTTTAAAAATTATTTTTAGGCATAATTCACTTTTCTCATTTAAACGTACAAAAATTGTTCTGAGACAGTGGTTTGAGCAGAAAAAATGTTTAAGAAATCAGCTTAGGAAATGACTAAAAAAATTATTTCACAAAATGGATTTATTAGAGTATTAGCTAACAAATTACATATACTTTACCTAGTAATACCTGACAGAATGAGTAGAAATAGATGAACCAAAAGAAAAGGAGGTTATTTATTAAAATGTCTTGTAAATTTTTCTCCATCTTCTGACCTTTCATAGCATTTTATTCATAGCATTTACATAACACTAAATTCTCTGTGGGTCTTGTGCTTCTTGGTCACTACTAGAGTGCCTGGCACATATATGCTGATCTAAAGATTGTGTGAATTCAACTGTAAAGCTAAAAATATACATATCTTTATGTATACATCCAAATACATGTATCTTTAGCAGTGTGCATGCTGTATAGGAGAGTATTGCTTCGAATCACAGCGATCCTAGAAATAACAGAAATAGTGACCTCTAGCAGTAGAAAACTGCATTTCTCCTATCTTAATCACACGAGATTAAAATTAAGAATTCCACTTTATTTGAAAAAAAATGTAATACTGTGTCCTGTCCTTTAACTTATAGATGTGTATTCTCTTCCTAGAAGGAAGACCATTGAGGGTATGTATGAGTAGACTCAAAAATGTTCATTTAATTTCTATTTGGAACTTGATCTCCAAATCTATGATTTTCTTAGTACAAACTACTAGAATTAAAGTCTAAAAAAATCTTGGCTGGCAGCGCCATATATGGATCAGATCTAGCCATATATGGATTAGATCTATATATCAGTGATTCTCAGTTGGGAGTAGAGTTGGCTACACACTCTAACATACTGGGGTGAGTTGGGGTTAAAAATGCAGGAGAATATGGCAGCCGGTGGAGAAGTGTGTGTGCAATTTTCACATTACGTTATTGACCAACTTGCTTTCAAATCATGAACAATTCATCTCCAATATTATTATTTTGGGGTCATACTGATGTAACAAACATATGAAGTTTTCCAACTAATAATTACGGGTGATTTATTTGGAAAACAAAATATGTTGAATTCCTAATTTTTACCTAGTGTTTGCAAAAGTATGAACATCCTCCCTTCTTTGGCTCATAAAATTCTTTCTTAATGAATTTTTAAGCCCAGTGTTACATTTTTAGTAAGAAATATAGTCACATACTCAAACTGGAAGGGAGAGCAGCTCCTCATTTTACAGAAGGGAAAACTGAGTTAACTGGGAAGTATGATGACAGCTTTAAAATGTCCTGTGGTCTCTCTTCATTTCTCAAAGGGTGTTAAAATTAATTACATAAATACATATAGTATTTTGAGGCAGGCACAATTCATTTAGCCCACCACGGGAGTACCAAAGAAAGTACAGGTTACAAAATATATAACTATTCAATCACTTAAGCAAACAATCTATTTTTACCAGTAAAGACCAATTCGTCATGCAGGCAACTCTTCTCTTGCTTGAGGCGAATGATCTCTTCTCTTTGTTCGTTATTTTCTGTTGTCTTTTCGTTTAGATCCTCTTCACAAATAGAAGGGGGAGAAAGTCCTCAAATAAATACTAGTTTCTAGAGGAATATACACTGTGAATACCTCCCACGTCCTCAGCACCCACTTCCAATCCATATGAAGTTCTGTTGGATCTACACCCAAAATGTCCCATATCTGACATTTCACTGCATGCTTGCAATGATCCTGGCCAAGGCTCCCCCGGTCTCCCTGCACCAACCTTGCCTCTCCCATTGCAGCCTGATGTCCACAGAGCCATCAGGGCCATCTACTGGCATCACTTCTCTGCTAAAAGCCCTCATACTACATTTAGGATGAAATATAAACTCCTAACCTTAAGCCCTGTACAGCCTGGCCCTGTCCTTTCAATCTGTTCCTTTCACTTGCCCAGCCTCTGAACCCACCCCCGGGCTTTTGCATTTGCTGTTTCTTCTGCCTGGAAGATCTTGGCCCAGATCTTTACATGACTAGTTCTTTCCATCATCCAAGTTTCAGCTCAAACGTTTTCTTCAAAGATGTCTTTCCAGCGCGCTCAAACTAAATGAGTCTCTGTCCCTTACTCTCTGGCCCACTATCCATGACCCTGTTTTTATTTTATTCTTTTAAACAAATGTTAAATTTCTAAAATAAGGCGTAAAAGTTGATAAAACAGACTTCTTTTTACTTTTAATCTTACCTAGGTAAACATAACATTCAATAAATTTACTGAACGTCTGCAGTGTACTCCAAGGGCTGTGCTATTAGAGTCTGTCCCTGCTGTCAAGAGGCTTACAGTACCATTATAGTTTTAGATGAAGCTACAAATGGACACAAAATTATCATCTGCCAGGAGTCAGGGCATACTTGGAACAAGATTTTAGCAGGTGGAGTCTTTTAAACTAAACCTGTCACAATAACCTTTCCCAATTTCAACAGTAACTCCCTGCCTCAAGAGGGGCCCGCCTGGGACAGAGGGGGAGTAACCACGCCATTGCACGGCTTTGTCATTCTAAGGCTGCCTGTTCCACCGTGAGAGTCAGTCCTCATGTCTAACTGATGACCACTTACAAATGTGACCATCTGGGTGTGGAATCAAGACCGAATCCAACAGCTTCTTCTGCGATACAGCTGGGAAAAGCCAGAGACAAGTGGGGCTCCCCCTGTACCCTCTGAAGACAAATGCAAATTTTTACTCCATCACCTAGATCCACCTCCAAGTATGCAGCACTAACCTATCTGCCATACCCAACCTTCGTTTCATTAGAAAACTTTAAGGAGTAGACTAAACCATGGAGTTACTGTGAGAATGAACACAGAAAAAGGAGGACACAAAAGGAATTCTCCCCAGAATAGCACATGCACGGAACAGCCACTCTGGTGGTCTGTGTTGTAGGTGGCGACTCCTTACCCCTCCCTGCAGTCATTCCTCAATGTTTTTTTTTTTTTTTAATTTTTCCCACAGAAGGGCAGAGGATATTTTTCCATTGCCTGACTCTGGGTTCAGCCATGTGATTCACTTTGGCCACAGAATGAAAGGCAAGTGATGGTGTGCCAGGCCCTCCTATCTTTCTGTTTCCTCTCTTAAGTTTCTGCCTGTACCGTGGGAAGAAATGCCCACACTACCCAACCAGGGAAAAGATGCTCCAGTGGGCCCAACAGAGATCCGCCAATTCCCTAGTGGCTTCCAGATAAAAGAGTTTATCAAAGGACACCACTGAGATACCATCGTTGGTTGCCACAAGGCATATAGTAGCAACAGTTAACTGGCACAGCAAAGGCACGATTGTTTTTTAAATATAATGCTTTAGGCAGTTTTCCCCAACTCTTGCTATTTATCTTGTAACACAAAAATAATTCTATACAAATGAAATGAACATTCATGATGGGACCTAAAGCTAACAACAGACCTCTTCCCAGTTATCAGATTCAATTTAGTTCAGTTCAGTCGCTCAGTCGTGTCCAACTCTTTGCAACCCCATGAATTGCAGCACGCCAGGCCTCCCTGTCCATCACCAACTCCCAGAGTTTATCCAAACCCATGCCCATCGAGTCCGTGATGCCATCCAGCCATCTCATCCTCTGTCGTCCCCTTCTCCTTCTGTCCCCAATCCTTCCCAGCATCAGGGTCTTTTCCAATGAGTCAACTCTTCGCATGAGCTGGCCAAAGTACTGGAGTTTCAGCTTCAACATCAGTCCTTCCAATGAATACCCCGGACTGATCTCCTTTTAAAAAAGTGAACTTAAATGAAGAAATATATTTCCAAGATGAAACACCTACATTTAGGCCTCTTCCTTACCTTTTAATTTATTGACTTCAATCTTAAGTGCCTTCAATTTCTGCTTATAATCTTGCTTTTCTTTCACAATACAGGTCTCCACCATCTTAGCATCACGTAAGGCATGCTCTAACAATTTAAATTTACCCGAACAGTCAGCAATGTGATTGACTGCCTCAATGATATCTTTGTCCTAAAACCCAAATTTGAAAAGTGTTACATTTTAAAATGCCAGCCAAACGAGATGACACCTACTGAAATCTCTATTGTGGAGCAGGGATAAATTGGGAGATTGGGTTTGACGTGTACATACTACTATATATAGAATAGGTAACTAGTAAGAACTTGCTGTATAGCACAGGGAACTCTACTCACAACTCTGTAATGGCCTATATGGGAAAAGAATCTAAAAAGGAGTGGGTATATGTATGTGTATATATATATATATAACTGATTTACTTTGATGTACACTTAAAACACAGAACATGGTACATCAACTGAAAAGTGAAAAGTGAAAGTGAAGTTGCTCAGTCGTGTCCAACTCTTTGAGAACCCATGGATTGCAGCCCTCGGAATTTTCCAGGCAAGAGTACTGGAGTGGGTTGCCACTTCCTTCTCCAGGGGATCTTCCTGACCCAGGATCAAACCTGGGTCTCCCACACTGCGGGCAGAGGCTTTACCTCTGAGCCACCAGGGAAGCCCTAACTGTACTCTAATAAAAACTAAAAAAAAAAAAAAAGACCCCGTCATATAATTGTGTACCCAGTTTCAATCTAGCACTTTCCATGTGTTAACTCATTTAAGCCTCATAGTAACTCCCTGAGGTAAGAGCTATTGTTATTACCTACATGACAGAGGAGTCATAGGAAATTGGCCACAGTTACACAACTTGGGCTTCCCTGGTGGCTCAGGAGGTAAAGAATCCACCTACAATGCAGGAGACCTGGGTTTGATCCCTGGGTTGGGAAGATCCCCTGGAGGAGGGCATGGCAATCCACTCCAGTATTCTTGCCTGGAGAATCCCATGGGCAGAGGAGCCTGGCGGGCTACAGTCCATGGGGTCACAAAGAGTTGGATATGATTGAGTGACCAAGCACAGCACAAGTTAGTGACGGAGCTTTGACTAGAACTTGGCTGGCTGGCCCCCGAAACCATGCATGAACCACCAGTTTGCAGTCTCAGAAAGTCTAGAACCAAACATTTGATTACCTATGAAACTATAATAGCAATAGGAGGACTGGTGGCCCTGGAGGGGGCTGTATTTTCTGGATTACAGATAAATCCCAGAGGTCCTCTCTTCCTTTCCTTCTTTTCAGCTTCTTAAGATGACAGACTCCAAGACCTCATCCCAAACCTATCCAAGCCAGAACCTCTTATTGTTGAAGTGGTTGTTTTAATTACATAAGAGACATCTGTTTGTTGAAAAGCAATTCAAACAACACCTGAAGGTATAAAAATAATAAATAAAAGTACTTCCCCCACCACTCACAGGGACAATCAATTATCAGCAGGTTTCACCTTTGCTTAAAGACAAAGGTTTCTGTGGTAGCATCATATATGCAGTTCCTAAAACAATTCACAGTTTGCATATCTCACGTTAGAAGGATTTATGGAAAAAATAGGGTTGGGGCAGATCATTAAAAAACCGATAGGGGTTGGGATACAGGAGATGGAACTTTGTGATCAGATAACAAAGTAATCTGACTATGTCACAGTAGTCCTATTAAGTACATGGACACAGTTAAGCAAATGCCCCTGCACACCCACCAGTCAGGCAATCATTTTCAGCATCTCAGAATTGGCAGCTTCACCAGGACTTTGCTTTGATGGAAACTGTAGGGGTTGCTGAAGCCAGGAAACTGGTCACTACTTGATTAAAGACAACTCTATAGATTTTAATATTTTCTCTTTAATTTTCTGAAACCTTGTCCCTGATCACTCAGAAAAATTCGTGTGGTGGGAAAAATCACATGTGAATTACCATCAGTGTCCCATTATACCAGCCTCACTCCTCTAGTCACCTGTGGTCAAACACATGTGTCATCAGATAGAAGAGACTGTTTATCAGGACTTCGCTGGTGGTTCAGTTAAGACTCCATACTCCCAGTGCAGGGAGCATGGATTTGATCCCTGGAGAGGGAACTCATTCCCCACATGCTGCACTATGTGGGCAAAAAAAAAAAAAAGATGACTGTTTATGGCATGTTAGTGACTATATCAACTGCTGATTGCTAAGTTTTCTTTTCAATTAAAAACATTAACAAGTAATCTGACTGCTAATAACTTATGAGACCTAGAAGCAGAATACCTCAGAAGAAAACCAGCTAAATTCAGGCATGCTGAACCATGGAACGGGCCTTGAAGACAGAAACCCATAGTGGAGTTCTGCCTCCTCTCAAAGCCTTGGGTGCATCATTTTAAACTTGTTTCCCTCATTTCTAAAACCAGAATTTTAAAAAACGAGAATAATATTGATAGCTCAACCTATCTGGGTCGCTGTGGGACTTGATAAGGTACATGACTATACTTTATCGACCACAAGGCGCCTGGCACGTAGAGGTATCATTATTCTGAATTACCTTCAGCTTTATCATGGTGGTGAGAGCCTGTTCACGAGCTTGCAATTGTCCCACTTGAGCAGAAAGTTCCACCAATGTGTTGCTGAGATTTTCGTTTCTAGCCTACAAGGTAAAAACACAAAATACTAACCCAGTCATTTAAAAGCTTTCACTACTCTCACCAGCCATAATCCATGCTCATTCTTTTTGTGTTTTCTCTAACCTTTTTAGTAACAAAGTGAACTATTTAAGCAGTCATCAAAAAGCAACAAAAACATCTATTTCCTCATCATCCTCTCAGTTCTTACATTTGCCCTTCTGAATTCTATCAGTTAAGTTTATAAACATGCCTACGTCCTAATGGTCTTTTATGTATACTTTCAGGTTGGTGAGAAAGAGGAACGTGAACAGAAGAATGAACGGAAATTGGGTTAGTGAGAGATTTCCTATGCTAAAATAAAGTAGCATTAAGAACTTCTGTGCATCTTTTTTACTTTATGTTGAAGTAACTTCAGATTGAGGTATTCTCACTTATCAGGGATTTTTTAAAATCATAGCTCTAGATTTGATGGAGGAAACTTAAATGCGTATTACTAAGTGAAAGAAGCCAATCTGAAAAGGTTACATACTCTATGGTTTCAACTACATGACATTTTGGAAAAGGCAAAACTATGAGATCAGGGGTTGCAAGGGACTGCAAGAAAGGACAAAGCAGAGAGGGTTCTTAGGTTTGTGAAAGTATTTTGTATGACATTATAATGGTGGATACAAGTCACTATTTGTCAAAACCCACAGAATGTACAACACCAACAGTGAACCCTAATGTAAACTATGGACTTTGATGTCTCACCCAATGATGTGGCAATGATATGTCACTGGATACAACAAATGTATCAATACCACTGGGATGCACAATGTCCAGAGTGGAGGAGGCTAGCTGGGGGAGGGGGCGGAGGGGGGTGTCTATGAGAAATCTCTGTACATTCCACCCAATTTTGCTATGAACCTAAAACTGCTCTAAAAAAATAAAGTTTATTAATTTAAAAAAAGAAAAAAAATCTCCCTGCTACAGACTGAACTGCATTCCCCCTCAAATGCATATGCTGAAGCCCTAACTTCCAATGTGATGGTGCTTCGGGGTGGAGCCTTTGAGAGGGAACTAGGTTTAGATGAGGTCATGAAGGCGGGACCCGCAGGATGGGATCAGAGCCCTCAGAAGAAAAGACACCAGAGAGCTTGCTCAGGTGTGTCTCTCTCCCTGTCACACGAGGACTTGGTAAGAAGGTGACCATTCCGTTCACAAGTCAAGAAGAAAGCCCTCACCAGAAACCAACCATGCCGGCACCATGATCTTCGACTTCTAACCTGTAGAACCGTGAGGAAAAAAATTTCTGTTTTTTAAGCCTTCCCCCAGTCTATGGTATTTTGTTATGGCAGCCCGAGCTGACTAACATACTTTCAATTTTTAATTCAACATATCAAGAGATTCTGGACTTTCCTTGTGGCTCACTTGGTAAAGAATCTGCCTGCAATGTGGGAGACCTAGGTTTGATCCCTGGGTTGGGAAGATCCCCTGGAGAAGGGAAAGGCTACCCACTCCAGTATTCTGGCCTGGAGAATTCCATGGACTGTATAGTTCATGGAGGTCGCAAAGAGTCAGACACAACTGAGTGACTTTCACTTTCACATCAAGAGATTCCATTAATAGTTTTCACAGCTAGAAACTGTCTAGAATAGTAATCTGAAGAAAAAAAAATTTCAAGACATACAATAAAATCTATACAATTATCATGAGTTATTAAGAGTCACTATATTACCAAGATCTATACTGGTACCATTATGAAACCAAAACATGAAGGCAGTAACAACAGTAACAAAAAAGGCTTTCTCAGGCTTCCCAGAGGCTCAGTGGTAAAAATCCATCTGCCAATGGATTCGATCCCTGCTCTAGGAAGATCCCACACGCACCACAACTACTGAGCCTGTGAGCTGCACCTACTGAAGCCTGTCCACCCTAGGGCCAATGCTCTGAAACGAGAAGCTACCACAATGAGAAGCCCACGCACCACAACTAGAGAGTAGCCCCCACTCTCTGAAACTAGAGAAAAGCCCTTGCAGCAACAAAGACCCAGTACAGTCACAAAAAAAAAAAAAAGATAAATAAATATTTTTTAAAAGGCTTTCTCACTGTGCCTCTCAAAAAGCATGAGCTCAAAAGATACTTGATCACTCATCAGCCAGGACTGAAAACTGAAAGATCACTCTGACATTTTGTTCCCAATATGCCACTAACATGAGGTAGATATCTGTTTCATCAGATTAGACACAGTTATTCAGGAAACATAATTTGAAGCTGCGTGGTGATACTGATCTCAGACTGAGAAAGTCTGAGATTTTAAATTAACCCACTGTTAATAAAATGAAGGATGCTGCCAAACAAATGGCCTAACAATTAGAAAAGAGCTGTAATGAAGCTTCATCTTCAAGACAAAACAACACTAGTGGCTAACCAAAGCTCACCATCAATATAAAACTGTGATGCTGAATGGATGGATATACTTTTATACACACACGCGCATTTAATGCAAATATTTAAGTCTATGAACTACCTTAATAACTGAAACACAAACAGAATTTGGGCTTGCGAAGCTTATCTGAAAACCAGTCTCACTGACTGACTTTGTCATACAGCAGAAACTAACACAACACTGTAAAGCAATTATACTCTAATAAAAAATTAATTAATTAAAAAAATAAAACCAACCTCAAGGTCTTCAGAGAGGAGAGAGGAATGGGTTGCCTTTTGGGCCATCTCCTGAAGCTGTAGTTGAGTCTTCTGAAGAGTACTCTGGCATTCAATTTGGTTCGATTCAAGGCTTTTTACTTTCTTTGTGAGTGACTTGATGATTTCAGTTCTTTTATGTAGTTCACCTGAGGGAGATTATTTTCAGACAATGGTTAAAAAGTAAGTGTGCTAAGGAATCTTTCAAAGGTTAATTCTTGTTTGAAAAGTTTTTATTATAAAATGCATGATTCTGTACCCTAGTCAAGAAACAAAACACTAGCAGCAACCCAGAGCCCTGTATGTCACTTCCTGAACAGTCTCTCCAATTTCCCACCTTCCAACCACCATCCTGAGCTTACTCATTTCCTTGTTTTTTTTATTATAGTTTTATTATCTATGATCACATCCCTAAAAATAGTTTAATTGCGTGAATTCTGTTTGCTGTTTTTCACTTAAGATTATGATTCTGGGAATTGTCTAGTGGTCCAGTGGTTAGGACTCTGCCCTTTCACTGCAAAGGGCATAGGTTTGATCCCTGGTCCGGTTACTAAGATCCCACAAGCTGCACTGCAGGACCAAAAAAGAAAGATTATGATCCTGAGATGTATACATGTGGCTGTATAACTCCTCCTTGTGCACTGTCATTCCTACATAATAACATTATATGATTATGACAACATTTACTTATACATTCTACTATTGATGGTCACTGGACTATTTCCACTTTACAGTTATTATGAACAATGTTGTTCTGAATATTCTTGCACAAGCATCTTCATGCTTCTGCAAGAGTTCCTAAATAAAACGTGGTCCCTCAGACCAGCAGCACCAATATCAACTGTGAACTTGTTAAATATGCAGACTCTTAGGTCACTGCTGCTGTTGCTGCTAAGTCACTTCAGTCGTGTCCGACTCTGTGCGACCCCATGGACTGCAGCCTACCAGGCTCCTCCGTCCATGGGATTTTCCAGGCAAGAGTACTGGAGTGGGGTGCCATTGCCTTCTCCGTCTTAGGCCACAGATCTACTGTATCACAATCTACTTATTAGTAAGATCCTGAGGACTTTCCTGGTGGCTCAGATAGTAAAGAATCTGCCTGCAATGCAGGAGACCTGGGTTAGATCTCTGGGTCAGGAAGATTCCCTGGAGAATGGAATGGCCACCCATTCCAGTATCCTAGTCTGGACAATTCCATGGACATAGGAGCTGAGTGGGCTACAGTCCATGGGGTTCCAAAGAGTCGGACACGACTGAGTGACTAACATTTTCACTTCACTTTTAGGTAATTCACTTGCATGTTGAAGTGGGAGTATCCTTCCAGAAGTGGAAATGCAGAGCCATAACTTGGTGAATCTTCAACTTTACCAGAACTGTCACGTGATTTTTCCAAAGTAGTTGTACTAACTGACTCTCCCACCAGGAGTGAATGAATCTTCCCTTGCTCCACAATTTTACCAGTACCTGATATTTTTCGCCAGTCTGTTAAGTGTAAGAAGTCTCATTATGGTCTTAATTTTCGTTTTTGATTCCCTAATTACGACTGAGAACTTTTTTGTAAATGTATTGGCCAGTTTTCCATGAAACACCTATTCAAGTGTCTTGATCATTTTAAAACCAGTTATTAATGGTTATACAGGCAGACCTCTGAGATATTGTAGGTTCAGTTCCAAACCACTGCAATAAAGGGAATATCATAATAAAGTGAATCACACGAATATTTTGGTTTTCCAGTGTATATAAGTTATTGTAGTCTATTAAGTGTACAACAGCATTATGTCCAAAAATCAATGTGTACACCTCAATTTAAAAATACTTTATTGGGACTTCCCTGCTGGTCCATTAGTTAAGACTCTGTGCTTCCAGACAGGTTCTCTGGTCAGGGAACTTAGATCCCAAATGCTGCATGGCATGGTCAAAAATTAAAACAAAATTAAATTTAAAAAATAAATACTGCATTATATGTATATATGTGTGGGTGGGTACAGAGTAAAATCAGATGGTCATCAAGGAAATTGAAAAATTAATCATATTTAGATTGTCACATTTACAGAGTCCTTTGTGTAATAAAAACCAAAAAAAATATGGTTATCTTTCTAATTTTTCCGGGTTTCAGAACCCGGGTTCTCTGGTTGAAGCATGTGAGCTCAGTAGTCGTGACATGAGGGCTTAGTTGCCCCACGGCATGCAGGATCTCAGATCCCCAACCAGGGATCGAATCCACATCCCCTGCATTGGATTCTTAACCAATGGACCACCAGGGAAGTCCCTACTTTTCTATAAACAGATCTAGTATTTCCTCCTCTAGTACATTCTAGTAATATTTACATAGAGTCAATAGAACAGTCAGATTTTAGGGTAGCACCAAAAGGATGACAGTTAAAATATGGTATAAAGGGAAATTTTTGTAAGCCACTTTTGAGGTTGCTGTAGTTTTAAAAGATGACTGTTTTAGGTACTTGAGATCAAATTCAATATCAAAAGTTTAAAATCTTTGAGTTAGTTCAAAAGGAACGGTCAGTTCAGTGGCATCTTCATTCATATTCTAGCTAAAAACTAATTTCCTTCAGGTTCACTCTTGACCCTCCCTGTCTACTGGAGCTGTCCCAGCACTCTTTCTACAGTTAAGTATTAATACTTTGCTTGCCCTACTTTAAATTCACATTGTGTTTGTCTGTTCTGCTGTGAATGTTCATGAAGTCCTTCTGTCTTCAGTTAAACTCTAGGACAGCAGGGACTGTGTTGAGATGTTCCTTCTCTATTTTTCCCATGAGCCATTTAGTATGTTGGCATGTACCAGCGCTAGATGGATGATGCTGAATATATATGTCTGACCTTCTAATTTGCTGCAACGTTCTTCCAAAGTCAACACTTTCTGCCGATCCTCTTCCCATGAAAGAAGTTGTCTCTGATGTACTGCAACCATATCATTGAGCTCTCTATCTCGATCTTTTAACTCTCCAATGAGCAGCTGCAGCTCTTTCCGTTGTTTCTCAATAGTGGAAATCTCAACCTCTGACCCGATGTTCTAAATATAGAAAGTAGATTCATGTCAAAATAAAACCATCAACATAAATCAGCCAAAGCATATTTTCCAAACAATTATATTAGGCTGGCCAAAGGAACTTCAGGGCCAACCCAATATCTTCTTTTGCTGCCAATTCAAGGTAGCAACTTGAATTAAGAAATTTTATTTCTTGATTATAACATGGCAGCAAAATTATGTATATTTAACACATGCTAACACCTACTGTGCACCCTATCTCTATCATCTTCTGTCATACCAAACACACTACTCTTAAAGAGCAGGACCAGCTGTAAAACCTCCATTGGTTAATCACAGATAAACACATTTCTTCATTTTTTTTCTTTGCTGTCAACCCTCTCCTTGTAGTAATTAACAATATTATCCCCCATTTTATACCCCCATCTAGCAATTCTAGAACAATCAAGTAAAGAGAAACAGGAAGTAAATATTGTTTAAATATAACTGGTTCAAATTCAACATACCTACTTAACATATTTTGTAAAGGAAAAATTTCAAACATACACAGAAGATAAAAGAACAGTATAATAAACTCACATTTGCTCAGTAGCTAGGTCTTACTATTATCAAAAATTGTGCAACATTTCAATTTTCCTTTTTCTTTTTGTTGTTGATAAAAAATATATTTTACTTTTCGATACTTTGGTTTGCCTCTCTAAAAATGAACATTTTTATATAGCCAAGATGCCATTTTCATGCCTAACAAAATTATCTACAATAATTCCTTTTAAACATACATCATTTGAAAGTCTAGTGCAGTCAAGTTGATCTCATCTAAGTGGGAATCCAGAATGTGCCACTTGGTGGCTCTAAGACCTTGAGCAAGTTACTTAACTTTCTTAACCCTTAGCTTCTTTGCTGTGAAATGGTAGTAACACTATTTCGATTTCTTAGAGTTGTGCGGATTAAGCAAGATAAGGTCTGTAAAGCATTTCCCATTGTGTCATTAAATATGACACGCCATTGTGTCATTAAAAATTAATCAACAGTTAATCTAAAAAAGAAATGGAAAAATTTTTCCAGCCAACCTGAGGATTATAACCTGGGAGACAGTCTTTCAAAAAGCTCTGAGAACCATTCTGCCTGTAAGATGTCAAAACACAGTTACATACGTTTTCAAGACAAAGGGTTGAAAATACATCAAAGTAATACATTCACCTTTACACAGTTCAGATTTGCACAGACAAGGCAAGTGGTGGGTCACTGTGACCCCTTACGTGATTGAAAAAGAAATGCTATCTACTAAAGAGTTGTTTGCTAGTTCTAAGAAAAAAAACCACCTTTTTCTTTTTTTTGTAAGCAGGCATTCCTAGGTCTTCTAAAGGGATCTAGTTAATGTATAAGGGGGATGTACAATACACACCAAAGGGGAGGAGGGAGTGGCTCAAAGTACAGAGAAAATTTTATGTTAAAATTTTCACATCCTGCCTTAATCAAATTTTGTTCCATCATAACTGATTAACAGCATTAGCTATTATTAACAAATTATTAGCAAGACTGTAAGTCACATTCTGAAGTATGGCACTGTCCCCATCTGTGAACTAAAGAACTAAAACACAAAAAACTGAATCACTATGCTGTACACTGAAACTAACACAATACTGTAAACCAGTTATACTCCAATTAAAAAAAAAAGTGTTACTGTTTACCAGAGGCCCATGTACATCATCATTGCTTTCTTAATTATCAGATTTGTAGAGGAATAATAATGACGAATGAATTACTTACTAAACACAGAATAATGGAACTTGGAGTCAAGGAATTCCAAGCCCTAAGACTTGAATTCCAGTCTTTAGTAAGCCATTTCACTCACTCATTCACTCAACCAATATTCACTGGGCAGACCAGTGGCTTGGGGCATTGAGCTCGCCGGCCGGGAGCACGGATTCTAACGCAGGAAACAAGAATGGACCAAGTGTGCAAAACATGTTCATCTCCACTCATACGGACCAGACACATGCACATCTTGGGCAAGTTTGCTTTCAAGACGTTTTGGGAAAACTGGTGATTACAGCGCTGCTCCACTCGCAGGTGACTGGGGAGCAAGGGCAGGTAAGCCAGCAGGTGTAGAGAGAAGCAACTCTACAGATGCCCGCTGGTATATCACTAAAAAGTGAGCACCGCGCCTGGGCCGAACAACACGTTTTCGTTAAGGTAAGGAAGCGGACGTGACGCTCCCCTGGCCCTGGGTGTTGTTTCCCATTTTAAGCAGGAACGATTCCCGAGTAACCCCCCATGCACGTAGTCCCGGAGGACTGCTCTCCGCTCGCCCCGGGGCGAGCCGGCGGAAACGCGAGGCCCTAGGGGCGGCCGCTCACCTGGCGCCCGGCCAGGAAGGCGGCCGAAGGGTTCATAGGGGTTTCCTCCGCCCCCGGAGACAGTCGACTGGTGTGCGCAGCGTCACCTTAGAAACGCCATCGGCGCGCCTGCCCGGAGCGGCGGGGGCGAGCCCGGAGCGGCGGGGGCGAGCCCCGCGCCCCGGAGCCCCGCGTCCTCGCCGGCCCGAGCCAGCCCGCCCAAACCGCCGGCCCGCGGAGCGCGCCCGGCCCGCCCGGCCTACGGCGTCGCCGAGGGGCCGCCCGGCTCTCGCGAGGCCCCGCGGGGCGCTGGCTCCCTCCTGGTCTCCTGGGCGCGGCCGCGTCGCCATCCCGGCGTTTTGTTCTTGCGAGTCTGGACACTCCCGAATGGTTTATCTGGCGGCGTAAAAGCCGTCACCCGGGGCCCGCAAAGAGCCGCTCTACACCACTACCCAGAGAGTGATGGATCAGACGAACGGCCGTCTCGGCCACATCGTCCTGGCCTGTGTATGACCAGCTGCTTACAGATTCGTGTCTTTCCCTCCTAAACTGTGAGCGCTGTCGCCTTAGCTGCCCTGCACACCCGGGTAGGGAGGACAGTCTGGACCTGGCATTCAGAGAGACGGAGGCAGACGCCACCTCTGGTAGTAGTTGATAGTCAATTGCTGACCAGCCCCGGAGACAGTTCTAAGCTGAGAATCATAGATAAAAGAGAGGAGAGTTTGTTTTGGTTTTTTTTTTTCACTCTAATGTAGCTCTTTTGTTAAATAATGAAGTACCCCTTGGAGTGGGCGTGCACTCCCTGGTGTACATCAAATGACAAGATGCACCTTTTGGGGTAGACGTGCCCCTTTAGGGTGGAGGTGCACCCACCCTGCTGTTCAGCCTGGAAGGGTGCTGGCCCTCGTGGAGGGTGCTTGGGCTGATTTCATCACCCCCTGGATGACTTGATTATTGTTAAATCAGTCCCTATCGTAAGTCAGGTGATTCCCATTGATTCAGTCAACGCCCTGTGTTGTGTGACTCCTATATATTAAACCAACCCCTAAATCACGTGAGTTGCCACTGATTAAATCACATCTCAAATACCGTCACCCCCCCCACCGCCGCCCGTTAAATCGAGTCCTTAAATCGCCTAACGTTCATTAAACCGATGAAACATCTTTGGTTTCCTGACCCCGGCCCCCCCCCCCATTAAATCAATCTGCCTTAGCTCTTGGGACACACATTAAGCAGGGGATTGATTTAATTAGGGTCACTATATTTACTAATGCAGATTGAATCAGTGAGTGTGCTGTCCCCCTTGGGGGGGGGCGTACACCCCCGCTGGGGTAAGTCAAATGATGATGTACTCCCATGGGGTAGAGGTGCACACCCTGGGGATCCTGCCCCCGGGGAAGGGGGTGATTGTGCACCCTGTGTGGGGGGAGACCCTTGGCACTTTATCCTGACAATACTTAGCATATTCTGAGTTGAGATTAAGATTTTCTTCTGTTCATAGTCACTCCTTCCCCTTTTTTACTCATTATATAGGAACTGAACTATAAAAAAGTAATGCTTATTATATTTAACCTCTGGTCACCCTCCCCTACTGCTTAACCCATAAGATGGCAGTTCTAATAGTATTTCAATTTTACTTTTGGTAGACTGTGAATTAGCAAAACATGCCTTCGTGTTCATAAAGGATAACCTGAACATGGAAAAAAAATTTTAATTTCTTACCTTGGAGCTTCCCTGGTGGCTCAATGGTAAAGAATCCACCTGCCAACATAAGAAACACAGGTTCGATCCCTGTTCAGGGAAGACCCCACATGCTGCAGAGCAACTAAGCCTGTGCACAACTATCGACCCTGTGCTGTGGAGCTGGGGAGCCACCACTACTGAAGACCATGCTCCATAACAAGAGAAGCCACCGAAATGAGAAGCCTGCACTCTCAACTACAGAAGAGCTCTTGCAGCAATGAAGATCCAGCACTGCTAACATTTTTAAAAAGGAAAAAAAAAAATTGTTACCTAGAAACTTTACTGATTTGGATGGCACTTGTCTCCTTAGGGACAGGCTCATGTTCAGAACCAACAAGACAACGCCTTAGAATTTAAAGATCAGGAAAGCAAATGCTGACTAGTTGTTAAATGACCTATCAATAGATGACTATGCAGTATGTGGTAGTAGAATGAGAAAGATGAAAAGGAATGTGGTTGAATGTCAATTTTCCAAGTGAGGAACATTTTAATTCACATGCTTCTCAAATTTCACTTTTGTAAAATTTGGGATTTTTAGGAAGCCCTAAAATGTCATTCTTTACCAGGCTATCACATGCCTAATATTTACTTTAAAAGTACAAGTATACGAAGCAGTAAGAAATGAGGCTCATTTTTATGAGTTATGGTTGGTGAGTACCAAATGAATGTGGTTAAGAGGGTTATTATGACTAGTTCCAAATCAAAAACCTTAGTATTTTAAGGTCAAACATCTTTAAAGAGAAAATTTAAGAATTAAACTGCATCTAGTTATACACATATTCAAATTGATAAACTCTACAGACTCATTCCAGTTTCTCTACCATATTTCCTAAGTAAAGGCATTTAGTAAATAACAGAATCTAAAAGGTATAAATCTTTTAAATTGTTACTAATTTTTAATGAGAAAGCTACTATGGATTATATCTAAGTGACAGCTGACTTAATGTTATTTAACAACTAAAAAGGAATTTAAAACCACATATTGCCAGCATGTTTTTTTAAAATAAGACACTATATACCAAAACTGTATTTGTATTTGAAGTTGCCAGCTTAATCATTATAAATCTCTTACATGTATTATAAGGCTGTTTATTCTTTTTGCTAAAAATACTAGATTGTGAAAGTATTTACATAATAAAAGTATACACAGAATGTATGAATTCAACTCAGTCCTTCAACTATATATATATATATATATATTTTTTTTTTGGCCATGCAATGAGGCTTGTGGGATCTTAGTTCCCTGACAAGGGTTGAACCCAGGCCACAGCTGTGAAAGTGCTGAGTCCTAACCACTGGACAGCCACAGAATTCCCCTGGAACAATACATTTTAATCAGAGATTAAACAGTTGCATTTTAAATTTCTAGTCAAAGAAAAAGATTCACACATGTACACAAGGACAGTTTTAATCCTGCATTTTCCTGCAGTAACATCCACTGTGGCTATAAATGGACTGAAACTGCATTTGCCAAGTACTGTGAACATTAAGAATCTTTACATGAAGTCACGTGTGTTAATACAAGCATATAGACATCTTCTAGCACCAACAGAATACGTACGTAACACATATCAAGTGGTCTTAATGGATAAATTTGCTTCATTATATAATTTTATTTAGCTAAATTCAGTTAATGCAGAATTTCATTTTCTTAATTTATATCTTTATTTACACATTCTTCCTAATGTTTCAATTACTCAAAAACCCACTCATTCGTTCAAGATGGTATTCTGCATGGCAACAGACAACAGGTTCTAACTTTCTTAAAGGTGTCGACAGCAACTTAAAATATCACTGAATCTTCTTTCCAGTTTGCAGCACCAGACTTAGGACCTTTATAAAAACAGAGTTTAAATTCATTTAATATATTCATTAAGATTCAT
The DNA here is from genome assembly GCA_007570785.1 of Antilocapra americana. Lineage (NCBI taxonomy): Eukaryota > Metazoa > Chordata > Mammalia > Artiodactyla > Antilocapridae > Antilocapra > Antilocapra americana. Next base: position 8,530,103 of record ML663006.1, on the reverse strand, counting down.
TGTCACTGCTTCTCTTCTGAGAAAAACACATTTCAATTGCTGCTTCCCAAACTATACTGAGTAATGGTGTATATTATTTTCAAGTGGCTAGCAGAATTTCACTCACATAAATTTACAGCCAGAACAAGAACTCAGCCTCTCTGAATGGTTGTCCACTCAAGACAATGAAAATAATGTATAAAATGGATTTGGGGGTCTGACCTCCTACTTACCATTATCAAACACCTTTCCAAGTATTCTTAGAAAGTATTTTAAAATACATGCAAATATCCTACCATAATTTCTTTAACCATTTCCCAACTGTACATTTATAATCATTTGCAATTTTTTAAATATTATGAGTAGCACTGTGATGAACACTCTCATCCACAGTTTTAAGCAAGACATTATATCTTTAGGATAATGCCAAAGAAGTAGGTGAAACAGTGCAGATGGTTTAAGGCTTTTAATATACTTTACCAAATAATCTCCAAAACAGCTTAAACAGCTGTTACCAGCTGAATATGTTAATATGCCCACAAAGTGAGCTTGGTTGGTGACCATGAAGCAAATCCAACCGCAGATCCAGGAGATACTCAAGCACCTCAAACTACCACACCAAAGAAGCAAGGGGACAGTTAATACTGGTGATGAAGCCAAATGCAAATCTTTAAAACATCACTCAGCTCAAAAAAAAAAATCATTTTTGATTAAATTGTGATTATTTAAAAATAATCAACAGAAAAGCTTTCCACAGAAAACCTAGTTTTTCCAAAAATAAAGTTAAAAAGAAAGAGAAAAGTCAGTACCAAATGATCAAAACTTTTTATTTGACTAAATTCTATCTCATGCATAAGCATGACAGTCTCTCCTGTTTATTAGACTTTGGCAATTAAAAAAAAAAAACAAACACCAAAAAACAAGCAGCCTTGTACAGAACAGTGAAAATGCCAAGGGTGAGGGTAGGCTACAGTTTTACTGTAGGATAAATATATATATTTTTAAAAGGCCTCTCTCCCTTTGGCCGTATCAACAATCAGTTCAGATCATTAAATATAGACACATTTTCAAAATCACTTCTTCACTTCTCCAAGATCTTCAATGCTATCATCATCCACCTATAAAACACAAATAATTACATTTCATGAGCTGTGTTTAGCAACTAACATGGAAGCAACTGCTTTAGTAACTTACTTCTATAGATACACAGGTTTCAAATACTCACCTCTGGCCATTTTTCCTGAATGACATCAATAATATCATCTGTAAAGTCTCCCTGAATGATGATTTCATCCTCCCCTGTTACTGAGGCACCACAGGAGAATTTCTGAGCAAAAAATCTTTGTGCTTCTTTAAGATCAATTTCTGTTATTTTAAAAAAAAGAACAGTGAGACTATAATTGGAATCATACATCAAAGATATTTTTCCATTTTGAAATCTAATATTTGCATTTTAAATTCATAAAACAGATCATATTAATGAGTTTCATGTTCCTTTCAGAACAGTAATTACAAAACTACCCATAGGCAGTCATCTGAACAATGTAACATTTTTAAGATCAGATAAAGCCTCAGTACTAAAAATAAGATGATCCATACTATTCCTGATTCATATAGCAAGACCAAAATAAATCCAGGAATACATGAATTCCAACATTACATATACCTTCCAAGTAAATGAAGTTCTTGTGGTTATTCCTTTTCACAAAGGAAGGCACTCGGCCACTAACCAGCTTCCCTCACCCTCTGCTGTCATCCCAGAGGGGACAGGTCTTTTTGCATCTGTTTGGGTACTGAGACTAGGAGGGAAAAGGGGGCAGTGCTAGTAGACCTCAAAGGGAAACCTGTCCAGCTGTCATTCCAGATAAAATGTGCGCAAGCGGAAGTTGGGGAATGGAAAAAGTTAAACCAGTCCCCTCTGCAAACAATTTTTAAGATTTTAAGTTTGACTATAGTTAGATATCCAAAATCTCATTTTGTATCCTTCTTAGCAAAAAACAGAACTGTAAAATTTTCATGATACTAGATTAAAAAGAGAGAATGAAATGAATTAATGAATAAAATTCACCAATTTTAAACATATTTAAGCTTGAACTCACCAAAAGTTGCAAGGCCACACACTCTTGTTACATATTTCTTCTTTGCTCTGGGAATTTTGGCTATCGTAACCTTCTGTGGTACAGTTTTCTTTTTCTGTTTTATTTGACCCCTTCCACCTTTATTTATTAAGAAACAGTTCAGGATTAGTTGTTTTATCATAAATAGAGAATACGATCTTTATACTGATTTTCAAAAGGTATGAAATATTAATTTCTGAAGTTTGTTTTTCTAATACAAAATTCATAAACACATGCATGAGTATTCATTCAGTCAATACATATTAAGTAGTGTGTGCTGTGCACTGCACTAAGGGCTGAGGACACAAAGACAAAGAGAACAAAAACACAGTCCCTGTGCAGAGGGTCTCAGTCCAGTGCAAGGAGACAAACAATTCCAGCCATCTGGTATATACTGAAAAAGGATCCATGAACATGGCACTACCATAAGCTCTGCAGAGGAATGTTCCAGACAAAGTTTCCCAGAGAAAGTGGCATCTAAGTGCCTGCAGAGTAAGTCCATTTAAAGAGAGAGGGGCTAGTGGAGATGTAAAAAAGGAAACAAGTACAGAGACAAGAAAGGATGCTATAATTGAGAACTACACTTCATCTTTTGGTGTGTATAACAGGAAAGTAGGATTTATTGGTTGGCGTAGTAAGGAAAAGACAGTGCCAAGGCTCTGGTGAGTGCAGGGCCCGCCACTTGTCCAGGGGGCCATGGTTAGGGTTATATTTGACCCCACAACCATCTGGGATAAACTGCTTTTCTGCTACCATGTTTTCAAATTCACCCACATTAAACTTAGTAAATCCCCAATTCTTGATGTAGATCGCCTGGCATTCAGGGAACTTGAGCTTGGCCCTGCAGAGTGCCTCAATCACATGCTCCTTATTCTGCAGCTTGGTATGGATGGATATTGCAACTTGAACAATGTGGACCCTGGCCACTGTGCCCTGGGGCTATCCAAAGGCACTTCACATACCTGTCTGGAGCCTAAACTGGGGTGGTCCCATAGGCACTTGGTCTCCTTAGGGTGGATGTGAATGTCCACTGGAAAGGGCTATCTCCTTAGGGCGACTCATAGGCCACAAGCTGAATATACTACAGAGGAGGTAGTATACTGTTTACAATCATTGCACACTGAGCCCCCATGGGGAAAAGAGCATGGTTGGCTTAACTGGCTGCAAATACACTTGTCTGAAGGAAGCTTATGATACGTAGGCAAGAAAGCCAGATTGGCAAAGATTATATACCAGTCATTTAAGGACTATCACATCAAGCTCTGTTATACTACAAAGAAAAGAACCCAGCGAACAAGTGACTACGGAGGAGTGAAGTCATCGATTTATGGTCTGTCAAGACCATCATATCGTGTGGAGGGTGGGTCTGTGAAGAGCAATGAAAGAGAGGCCACTGAGGCGGCTCCTACCTTAGTTCAGGCAGAAACTAATAAAATCTAAATAAAGCAGTGGCAAGAGCAGGATAAACAGAGGAAGGAGAAGAAATCACAGAATTCAGAACTGATTCAAAGGTGCAAAAAGAAAGAAGCCAAGACGGGTCTCAGGTTTTTGGCTCAAATGACTGGATAAACTATACTGTCATTAATCAAAACAAAGAAAATAAAAGATGCAGATTTGGGACTTTAAGTAAGTTTACTTTGGAAGTGCTGTGTTTGAAGTGCCTATGGGACATGCGCATTTCTAGTCTAGAGACATGACCCAGGACTAGATTTGGGAGTTCTAAGTGCAGAGTAGGGGCAAAAGTTAAGGATACAGAAGAATCATCCAGGGAGGATATGCAGAATGAGAAAGTAAGTGCACAGAGTCTTGGGAAACACCATTTTTTAAAGGGACAGAAGGGAGAAGTCTGCACAGAAGCTTGAGGAGGAAGGAAAGCAGAATGAGGGAGCAAGGGCACCACTTTAGGAAGAGAGCGCTCAGACGGCTCTCTCACCATGAGCAACTTACCCAGCCATCTGTGACCCTTGTCAGGTGAGTTTCAGTGGCATGGAAGTCAGGTAAGGACGGACTGAGGAGTGAAGACTCAATGACTGAACTGAAAGGAGGATAGCTGAGTCTAGTCTTCACAAGGAGTCTAGCTAAAAGGGAATGGGGAGGAGACTATGGCAGAGAGAGACACGAGTTCTTGGGGGAATGTTTTGTTTTTAATGCGAAGTCCTAGAAAATATTTATAAGCCAATTTCAGTCATGGGAGAATTAATTCAGGAAGAAGAAACAGGCAGGGTTAGGATACAAGGCATGAGAACTTCATTTTAGAAGGAGGAGAGGGAGACAGGTATATTCATCTGTTGTGAAAAGAAAAATTCAACTGAGCTGACAGAAATAAAGGAGAGAACAAAATCTTTTATAAATGTCCTCACTCTAATTAAATAGGATACACAGATATTTTTATAAGGTAACAAAGTTTTTAGTCATAAACAAGCTGGCTGGCTGCTTTTTATGTATATATATGGCAAATGAAGCATGTTTCCTTGGGTCCAATTTACTGATAGAGCCCATATCATAGGAAATCCAGTCATCCTGAGAATGATTCTGTACCCCTCTGTATGTTATTCATATAGAATGCAGTAACAGGAAGATGTTATTCAGTTTGGGAATGCTTTCACTTATTTCTTCTAGAGGTTGTTGTTGTTTAGTTGCTAAGTCATGTCCAACTGTTTTGCGACCCCACGGACTGTAGCCCGCCAGGCTCCTCTGTCCATGGGATTTCCCAGGCAAGAATATTGGGATGGGTTGCTATTTCCTTCTCAAGGGGATCTTCTCGACCCAGGGATTGAGCCCGCGTCCCCTGCGTTGGCAGGTGGCCTCTGAGCATTCTGGGAAGCCCTCTTCTAGCAGTATGTCTGTGTAACTCAAATCATGCCTCACCTCTCTTTTGCTTTTTCTTCTCTTCCTCTTCCCCTGCTGTTCCTTGACCCTCACTAATTCCAGCTTCTTGTTTGGGTGAATTTTCTAAATGTAAAAACAAAACCCTTATAAGCACCAATATCACTTCATACTAACATTAGGAAATTACCCGAGAAACCTCATACACAAATAAGGTATTTTTTTTAATGTATTTATTTTTTAATTGAAGGATAATTGCTTTACAGACAAATAAGGTATTTTACCAACAAATGAGTGTAACATTTATAAAGCCAGTGATTATATTCCTTGATTCCTATCAGGCCTGATTATGAAGTCATTATGGTAAGAGTATGGTAACAGAATTCACATTAAAGAAGCATAAAACCCTCAAGACTTCACAGGAATGTTTAGCATCAAGCATACTGATTCTGTTAACAGAAAGTCTGGTCCTGAATATGAAGATACGTTCTAGACAAGTCACATGTTCAGGGCCCACCATGCAGACTGACTGTTACATCAGATTTGAGGGTTTTTAATCCAATCACTCACAGACCATGTTGTCTCAGAGGTTGTGCCTCATGGAAAACTATCCCTAAATCAAAGCAGCAAATAGCAGGATGACATTGGGTATACTCGATAGCCCTGTTTCTGGTGCAGGGTTTCCCTTCTTCCTGCTACTGCCTTCATTTTTACCAGTATTCTAAGAAAAGCCATTAATTTGTTAATTGAGGAAATCTGTTCTTCTGCAGTTTTCCTTACCTTTAGCAACAGCAACTCCATTCTAGTTGCTTTGGTCAAAAGTCTAGCTGGCCCTTTTCCTCACATCCCACATGCAGTACATCAGGAGACCCTGTCAGCTCTAGCTTCAAAACATGTCCAGAATCTGACCACTTCTCACCACCCCACTGCTACCATCCTGGACTAGGTGGTCATCCTCCTGACCCAATCACTGCAGGAGTCACCTACTTGATCTCCCTGCTTTGCTGCCTATGCCGCTCTCCAGTCTTTTTTTTTTTTTTGGCCATGTCAAGCAGCATGTGGGATCTTAGTTCTCTGACCAAGAATTGAACCCGAGTCCCCTACATCCCTACTCTGGATGCCCAGTCTTAACCACTGGACCACCAGGGAAGTCTCTCTTCAGTCTGTTTTTAACGTAGCAGCCAAAGATGCTGTTGAAACAAAAGTCAGACCTTATCATCACTCTTCTGCTCAAACTGCTCCAAAGGCTTCTCATATCACTCAGAAAAGCAGAGACTTGCTCTTTAAGACACAGTCCTTTGTTACTTCTCTGACTTCATCTCCTACCTTCCCCTAACCACCCTCCCACCAAAAAAAAAAAAAAAAAAAGGCCTCCTTGCTGTTTTCTAAATATGTGGTAAGTGGTAAGTGTTTGCCTCAGAGCCTTTGCACTGGCTGTGCTATCTGCCTGGAGAATTCTTCACCCAGATATTCAAAGGACTCTCTCCCTCACTTATTTTAGATCTTTGTTCAAATGCCATCTTTTCAGCAAAATCTTTCAAGATTTCAAATTCCCTCTCCCAAAATTCTTATCTTTCCATTTCCTGCTTATCATAATTTAATGTATTTGTCTTGTTTTACTTATTTTGTCTCTCCTTCTATAATTTCAAAAAAATAGGTCTTTTGTTTATTGCTTTATTCTCAGCATCTAAAAGAGTGTGTAGCATACAAGAAATAATTTGTTAAGTGAGTGAAAATATATGTCCCTAAATCATTTACTCTTTATATAAGAAAGTTGATATTTTGACCTATCCTATTCATAGATAAGACTCATAAAGTGGTCCGTGATCTTATGTAAGAAATCTTAATTAACCCAAGAACTTAAAACAGTTTTAAAGTCAATAGACAATAGATATATAGATTGATACAATTCTGTTCCTACTAGAGGACTTTTGTATCTTTAAAATAATGCCCTACATGCATCTGTTTCAGGTGTACAGGCTTTGATGAAAGGAAAAAAAAATGTTCATACCTACAGTAAGTTTTGCAAACTCATTTGGAAAATTCTTCTCTAACCATTGTCTACATTTAGCAACATCAGGCATATATTCACAGTACTGGAGGGGGGGAAAAGAACAAACTGAGTCACAATAGTATATTTTTAATCATTTTAATTAAAAAACCATTCCCTGTGCTTGCTATTTATAGAATGATAAAATCAACTACTCCCACCTAATGTCTCATCCACAGAAAATCTGTATTCAACCAGGAAATGTCCCATAAGCAATTAAAAATTAAAACACACCTCCTCACTGTAGCAATTTACTTCCTCTCCAACAAACAGAGGGGCCATTAGAAAAAGGAGGAAACAGACAAAAATAACCACAAGCATTTCTTGCTTTGGGCATATAGGTGTCTCATTTTTATGATCTGCCCACGGAGCCTGACTTAGAAGCTTATCAACAGAAAGCCTTACACATAATTTATGCGTTCTCTTCTCTGTTTGGATGTTAACCTTTGACTTTAAGGTTACTCTTGTTTTATGAGTTCTGTGCAAAAATCCAAATTATGTATAGCCAAGTGCAAAAGATGCACACATACGACTCAAAGTCTAAGAAAAACAATTTGTAGGACCATAAAATCCCATTCTAAACCAAAGTTTGCTACAAAAGGTTGAAACTCTGTCAGCAAATAACAGAAAATGCAAAATAACAAAATGAAATTCCCAAGCTAGCTATAAAATCAATGACCTCAAATGTAGACATTAAAAAAGAAAAAAAGAATTTGAAAAGAACTTACCTCTGTTGGTAATGAACAGACTGGGGGAATGGAGAGAAAAGATTTGAAAATATAAATAAATAAGTACACACACACAGGACTTATTTTTAATTTGACAAAATGCTTCATTTCTATTTTTTTCCTGTAACTTTTCTATATCACTTTTCAAATACTACCCCCATCATGTGTTTTTTTTTGAGGTTAATGGCACATGGTTAACAGAGATACTATCTGAATTCATCTTTTGCTCTAAAGAACAATGTCTCGTTCAGTTGCTAAAACATCAAACTATTCTATCTGGCATGTCTTAAGGTTTTACCACAACCACTTCAATGGGTCGGAAACTAAGCTAGGATGGGAAAAATCTACCCGTGCAACAAACCTTAAATGGAGCTGGTTATTTCTTTTGATAACTTCACTAAAACAGCTGCTAATTTTCATTCATACTAACACATTTACAGACTTCAGTAGCATTTCTGCTACCATTTCTTTGCAATACAATTTTCCCCTCCTTTTCATGTTATGCTATACAAGATCATGAAACTGAATTTCCTTCCTTCAAAGGGAGGTTGGTTCAGTCTTGTCACTAGATAGCCTGCAAAGGCTAAGGGACTACAAAAACTCAAAGTTTCACAATTTTAACTATAACTCTATTACTGGGTCAACTGCTTATTTTAATTTTTAAGGTGAGGAATGGACTAGTTCAGTGGCCCAACACCTTGACACTTGTGAGGGAGAGGACGGGTAGTACACCATTACTAATAACAGCAATTACCAACTACTGGCACATCCCAGGCACTCTCTTATACTTTATATTATGTTTTATCATCACAACCCGATAAAGTAAGAATTAAAATATGTTTATTATGATTGAGAAAAATGAGACTTAGAACAAGTAATTCATTTGCATTTGGTTAGAACAAGATTCAACCCTAGTCTGTTTCTGAAGCTCATGCTCTTAACCACTTAATTAGATCACAGAACCTATCAAGGCAATGCAGCTATGTACCAGCCCATTATCAGTCTTTTATAGATGAAACCCTGAAATAGGTTAAATAGCTCATCCAATGACAAAGGTGGTAATGTGGCAGAAAACTATTCGATAAAATGTACCATCTCTTGATTTCAGTTTAGAGTTTCCCACTAAAGCTCTTTCTGCTTAACCAGAGCTCTCTAATCTTTACAGTTCAAGTTCAATTACTAGTAGGAACAGATATTCAGCCACACTTTCAGGATATAATTACAGGTTAAATACCATTACTGCAAACCCTAAAACCATAAAACTTTGTACACCATTTCAAAAAATATTCAGTTCAGCAAAATTCTAATATGATGAAAAAAGTTGGACAAATCTTCCAAGTTCCATGTTATTTGCTTTTAAGGTCAATTTTCCTCCACAGATGATTTACTATTTGTAAACTATAGCTCTTCAATGAAAATACTGAGCAGTCACCAGCTTTACATCACTAACAACCTGACCTTATGTACCTGTTGATGAGATATGAAGAACAAAGTCCATCATCCATGAAACCCTCTGCTATGGTCTTTATGTTTGTGTCCCCTCAAAATTCAGTGTGGTGCTCTTAAGAGATGGGGCCTTTGGAAGCATTATTTCATTTATTCTTTTCAACAGCCCACTGAGGTAGGCTCTGTTATTCATTTTCTGGATGAAGAACTGGTCAAGGTCACTCAGTTAGTAAATGGCTAAGCCAGGATTCAAACTCAGACTGACTTCAGATTCTAAAGTCTCAGTCCTGCAGACAAATGTCTCCCTGGAAATGACCCTATCCCACTTGTCCTGGTTTCTCACTATACTTCAACCAGCATTCTACACCAATTAGCCCCTCTTTTTCCCTCTACCCTGAAAATACCATATTAAACGTTGCCCCCCATACAGTTTTTGTGAATTCCTCCACCTTTCCTTGCAAACTCTACCTATTACGTAAGGTTTCTCACTTCACTTACCTGGCTTCCCTTGGAACAAAGATCCCTCCTTTTCCTAAAATCCTAATTCATAGCTCTGGTCAGTACCATTTAATTTAGCACTGAATATTCCCTAAGTACAACTAGACCTTAAACTCCTTGAGGAAAAGGTAATCCTGCCTCCATCCTAGTGCCTGGAATATCAATACAAACTAGGGAAATAAAAATAAACCTTTCTCAAAAAGGTTAGGGACCTCTGGTGACTACTGCTGAAAATGTCTGGGTTGGATGCATACTTAGTGCAGTTATTCAAAGCCATCTCAGGAGTGACATAAGCAATTGAAGAGGATGGCTTTCATATACTGTATTTCATTAATTCTTTCTTTTCACTTTTACAGTCATGCATCCCATAATTACGGCATGTCAATCTAACAAATTCTTCTTTCCCAGTGGAACCTAAAATAATGGTGCATCTTTAACATATGGAGATTTAGATTCAATGAATTAGCATACAAAGAACGGTAACTCGTAACTACATCTGACAAGCAAGAATGAATAAAGTAAACCAGTATACTTTTTTAATAAGAGCACTTACTGTATTATGTTCTTGTATTTGTTGCTGAACCAGCTTTATAAGAATTATCTGACTTCAGATGTAATCACCATCTTTATTTTACAGACCTTAAGAAACAGACCTCTAACCCTTAGTGAGGTCTAAGCCCAAGGTCACAGAGCTAGAATTAAGCAGGAGCAGCTGGTAATGCCCAAGGTAAGGATGCAAACCCTGGTCCATGACTCCAAAGTCAGCACTACATAAAGTTCCCCTGCCTACTCTCTGGGATATTTTATACTCATTTTATTTTCTTAATCAAGGACAGTAAATAAATGATGAGTCGATACAATTTTTCAACTCAGTGATATCACCTCTCCTTTTATAGTACTTAAGTTCCAGAAGAAATCTATTACATTCACAGAAGGTAAGGTCCACAAGAACAGTGACCTCTTGTAACATTCATTATTCAGGCTCCAGCACACACAACACTGTTAGGCACATAGTAAGTAGCCAAAAATATTTACTAAAAAAGTTAATATTTACTTGCTCTTTACTTTACTGTTATATGTCTTCCAATTTTTCTGAACCTTTCCAAGATGCTAGTAAAATTACAGTTATTTCCAATTCATAAATATTTCTGAATTGAAAATGGGGAAACACACTCAAAGGGAAAAAAAAAATCCTGATCCACATTTTATTAATCAAACCAAGGACACTTTCCCACAACTTTCCTACTGCCCATCACTCCAGCCTCATTATCTTCCACTTGTTATTACACTATTCCTACACTGCACACTATACTCATACAAAACTGCTTATTTCTCCACAGACAAGCTTTTCCTTGCACACCTATTCACTAGGATGCCTTTTCCCACTTCCTCATCCAGTCATCCCTTAAGAGTCAATTATCTTACAAGAAGCCCAACTTTAACAGCCAGACTGGAAAGTTACTTTGGGCTGGAATAATCTATTTACACATGTCTAGTCCAACTGGACTGAAAATTTCTCCAGGCCAAGTAGCAAGACACAAGTCCCACAGTTTGGGAAAATCTGTTCATTTATCCCTCCTCTTCCCCAACTCCCAACTAAATTTCACCAAATGACAAAGACGAAAAAACTACTTGGACCAAATGTGAAGCCACTGATCATAACGTATAAAATACAGTGAGTAAAAGCCATACGCTACCTTTCAACACTTACCTCCACAGTAAAGGACTCGAAGTGGGTAATCTGCATCTAACTTGGTGTTGCTCCTCTGGTCTCCTCTGCAATCATGCCCACCGGATTCAGAAATGTCAGCAGCCATTTCAAAACCTGTCAGAAAAGAAAATAACACAGCCTAATTATTTGGGACCAAGGCCCTGAGAGAAACCCTGTTCGGGTGTAGCCTTGTCTTTCACTAGAAATCCCCCCACCCCAAATCTGTTTCAATTCTCTGCTTAATGAAGGGTAAGCGGATTCATAAAATATGAGTAATTCTGGGCACACCATTTTCCAGGTCTACAGGAAAGCGAGCGACAACAGTGAGATTCATAGCAAATGGACCATGACAACGAGGCGGGGGCACCGGTGGAAGAAGCAATGGGAAAAACGGATGGGGAGAGTGACCTCGGTGGAGACAGGGCAAAAGGTTTAGGGGGTGATTCGGAAGGGATGCAAAGTACAACAGAGAAAGGCCACGAAGCAGCTGAAGAGGCTGGAAAAACCTACGAAGAAGGGGTGGGTCGCCGGAGGCGCCCACAGAGCAGGGTGTGGGGGCGGCTGGACGCCAAGAAAGGGACGCTCTAGAGTTGGGAGAGGTGATGGAAGTGGGAGAGGGCGGGGAGACCAGAGTCTGAAGAGACAGAATACGGGCAAAAGGACCAGGAAGGAGCAGAATGTAAGAGGACTAAAGCGACAAGAGCGGTCAGGTGTGCGGGCGCGACCTGAAGCGAAAGGGGCAACCCCGGGGACACCAGAGCGGCCATGTGGGCGGGGGTGTGGAGACGCCCGGCCCGGCCCCCTTCCGCCGGGCAGCACCTCAGCTTCCCCACGCTCTCTACAAGCTTCTCCGAAGCGGGGAGAGGCACGAGGGGTTATTACCCAGGCGGTCGCACAGCCTCCGCCGCCTCCGCTCCCGCCACTACCGCCAGCTGAAGCGACACATGCGATTCCTCTTCCCCAGCCAGAGCCGCCCGAGAGCGCGTCTACCAGTGGCGGTCCCGCGAGACAATAGGCCTTTATCGCGAGATTCAGTGGCCGCCGGGAGGCTGTCGCGAGAAGCCTGAAGGCTGGGGCGGAGAGGAAATGGAGAGCATGCGCATTTCGCTCAAGGGCGGGGCCAAGCAGCCTAGAGGCTGACAGCCAGTAGGCGGCGCTCGTTACCCGTGGGAGAGGGTGGGTGGTCGGCGGTCGCGGCGCGGAAGGGGGCGCTCTTTGGAAAGCGAAGATAAGCGTTTAAGTTTGCCGTGACTCTTTACTGCTGAGGCGGGGACGTGGCCGTGGCCCTGGGGTCTGGAGTGCATCCCTCAGTGCTGACTAACCTCCAGCCTATTGGATGTCATTCCTCCGCGGGGAGATTGCAACTGGAAAAGGCGTTAGGTTTAATTTCAACGCCCTACCCTATATTGGCGGGATTCTTTTTAAAAGGATAGTGTCAATGCTATTCCATTTTTCTCATTGCCCTGCAATCTCACCAACCTAACTGTTTTCACAGCTTCCTGGTGTTTACTGATCCTTATATGTGTTTAAAATAGGAATTAAACCCTCCCACGTCTCTGTAGACTAAAAAATTATTCAGAACCCCAAGATTAAGAGTTAGGTTTTACTTGGCTGGAATTTTACGGCTTCAAGCCTAGGAGGCAGCATCTCAAGTTAACTCTGAGAGAACTGTTCTGGGGAGGACAGAAGCCAGGATATATAGGCATTTTGCAGCAAGGAGCAGGTATTCTGAAAAAATCAAAAGATTATTGTTAATTAAAGGAAATCAGGTATGTCAAGTAAAGAAATTAAGTGATTTTTCTATGTATGAGTAGATGCAGGAATCTGGGCTTACTGAAATCTTTCCTTTAATATACACCTCAGCTACCTGGGGCCTGTATCCTGTGTTTTCCCATCCTGAGTTTCCTCAGGGCTCATTGTAGGGAGTAGCTGTAGTCTAATGACTGCTAGATGGCAGGTATTTTTTTCCTTCCTGAGTTCCCTCAGGATTCACCAGGTCACAGTTTGGTGGTGATGATGACTGTGACATCCTTTGTTTACTGATACTGCAGGAAATAGTCCATTTCTCATCAGGTTTCATACACGGTGTGTCTTGGCTTTGCTTCCATCTAGTTGTTTCATTTTGGGAAAAACCCTTCATATCCATCTTCAGCCTGAGTCCTAGTTGGAAAATGGGAATAACACTACAACAGTTGAAGAGATGTGGGTTAGGGAAATAGAGACCAAAAGTGCTTTGTAGATGGTGGAGGTGGTTCTTTTCTATTTTGCTTTTCCCTCCACTCACATCTGTCTCATTCTCCCCCTTCCCTACAACTTCACTTGCCACCACCAGTACCACCCTTAAATTGTCTGCTCACAACTTTGTGTGTTTGAAGCCATCTAGCATAATCCGTTGCACCAGAGACTGTGACCACTACTCTTTATATGTCTTTCTTAAATAAACGAGTGGTTTCCCGCTCTTGCAAAAGAGCATCAATTCTAAAAGATATTAATGAAAAAAGATCTTGTTTCTAAGCCTACTGGATTCCAATAATAAAAGCTTCCATTTATTGACAGCTGCGTGCCAAGAACCTGTTCATTTGGGGATCGAGTCCAGGTGACTTCATTTCATAAAACTTGGGTTCTTATTACGTGCCAGGGGCTTCCCAGGTGGCACAGTGGTAAAGAAGCCACCTGCCAATGCAGGAGACGCAACAGACACGGGTTCAATCCCTGGATCGGGAAGATCCCCTGGAGTAGGAAATGGCAATCGGCTCCAGTATACTTGTTTGGAAGATTCCATGGACAGAGAAGACTGGCAGATTATAGTCCATGGGGGTCTCAAAGAGTCAGACATGACTGATAACTGAGAACACCCTATGTGCTACATGCTGGGGAAACTGAACAAGAGACTAAGTCCCTGATCTTATTGAGCTTGACAGTCTTAGAATTACAAAATCCTTACAATGTAGTGACTGTCTCTAATTTCCAAATAGAGGGTAAAATCGAAGCTCAAAGATGGGAATGCATTGTTTACGTATGCTTAAGACACACAGCTAGTAGCATGTTAATGATCTTAAGACATACATATTTTTACATTTTCACGTCTCTCATATCAAGATGTGTTGCATGGAACAAAGTCTTCGCATTGTTGTTTTAGTTGGTAAGTCATGTCGGACTCTACAGTCATGAACTGTAGCCCGCCAGACTCCTCTGTTCGTGGGATTTCACTGTGGCATAGTTTAATGTGGCAGCATTTTTCCTTTCTTAGCGATGCATCTTGTAGTCAGTGGCATCTTAGACATGAGGAAATATGGATAAGTGGCCAGTCCCGTGTAGTAGACCTAATGTCTTTAGTGCCATTCCTCACGCTTTTCCTGCTCTGCTTTGTAGAGAAGGCGGGGGGGGGGGGGGGGGGCGCTGACTCCTGTGACTGAATTCCCAAGCTTTCTTTTTCCTGAGCTTCCAGCTAGTTCAGTCAATCGGAGGCAGTAAGGAGACCGTGCCATCTTGGGCAACATCTCTAGCAGTAGCGAGCTGGTTCTCCCCCTGCATAATTTAGGCAGCTCAGCTTCTGGGCTCCTGTAACATCGCCCCTTCCCTAGATCTAGTCTCTAGCCTACCAGTGGTGATTGATGGCTTCTTGCTGCTAATTTCTGAGTGGCTTCACCATCTCTGTTTAGCTTTTAAACCCCTGAATGAAATTCCCCTCTGCTTTAAATACTTAGATAGGGTTCTGTTCTCTAGCTGAACTCTGCCTGACATTGCTGACATTCAAACCCAGAGCTGTACTTCCTCACACACTCATCCCAACCTGTCAGCATTCAGGTACTAAAAGGAGGAACAACCTATTAAATAAAGAAACATCACAGTGGTTTCTCACCAGGAAGCCACAGACTCTGAGAGACAGAGGAATTATTGCAAAGAATACAGGAATCCAGTTGAAGACTAAACATTCTCAGGAAATTGACTAAATATCTTTCAGCCTTAAGTATTACTATTTTTCTAGTGTAAGTTATAGTTTTGTTCCAATGAAAGTCCAAAGGTCAAATCTGATGGGCTTGTTTCCAATTGCGTCCATTCCTAAATCAATCACCAGAACTAGTCAAACCCTGAGTCAAGTGTCCATTTTTGGAACTGGGTTTGGAATGTGGAAACAGGTTACATCCCAAAGGAAATTTGAGGCACTGTGATCAGAAGAGGGAATGATGCTGAAGTATCAAAACCAACAGATGGTTTACTCCAGCCATCTTCATACTCACGTGTGCTAAAAATTATTTTAAAATCTAGGGCCCTTAGGGACTTCCTTGGTGGTCAGGTGGTTGAGAATCTGCATTCCCAATGCAGGGGTCCAGTTTCAATCCCTGGACAAGGAAGTAGGTCCCGCATGCTACAACTAGGAGGCAGCATATGCCAAAACTAAAAAGATCTCTCATGCCACAAGGAGAGCTTCCCTGGTGGCTCAGATGGTTAATAATCCACCTGGAAAGCAGGAGACCCAGGTTCAATCCCTGGGTTGGGAAGATCCCTTGGAGAAAGGAATGACTACCCACTCCAGTGTTCTTGCCTGGAGAATTCCATGGACAGAGGAGCCTGGTGGGTTGCAGTCCATGGGGTGGCAAAGAGTCAGACACTACTGAGCAACTAGCACACAAATACACATGCTTCAAGGAAGATCTCCCACAAGGCAAAGATCCCATGAGCTGCAATAAGGATCTGGTGCTGCCAAATAAATATTTCTAAAAATAAAAACCTAGGGCTCTCAACACATCACATGGGGGTACAGGTGAGGCAGACTACCTTACTAACAGAATCCTGTTTTACTTGAGGTAGCCATGTGTCCAGCTAAAGATGCTTCATTGCCCAGCCTCCCTTGCAGTGAAGGAGGCTAAGTGATGCAATTCTGGTTAATGAGATGTAAGTGGGTGCTGAGAAGGGCATCTCTTCTCTTGAGAAACACTGTGAAAGATTTTTAAATGGACAAAAAAGAATACTGGGTGTGCTGTTTAGCATTGTCTTCAGTGCAATCTTTCCTTGTCTTTGCGCTATTTTACAATTCTGTAAGTTGTTGAAAATGGATAGTCATGCAGGTTGCTCTTGTCCATAGAAATGCAAATCACTTCCGTCTAGCAGAGCTGTAATTGATTATTTCTCTGCTGACTAGTTTTCCATCTGTTTGTAAATTTACTTCAGCATTTCTGATTCTTATGTATGTGTATATGAATGCCTATGTGTGCATGTTTTTTAAATTTTCCTTTGAATTGGTTTTCACATCTCCTGATTTCCATACTAATTAAGGAATGAAATAAAAATATTGACACATGTTTACTTATAACTGGACAAGAGTCATGCTTTTTTTTTTCTTTTGGCCACAACTCATGGCTTACAGGATGTTAGTTCTCCAACCAGATACTGAACCTGGGCCCTTGGCAGTGAAGGCATGAGTCCTAACCACTGGACTCAAGGGCCAAAATAGATGTCCTTCTCATTATAGGGGACTGGAATGCAAAAGTAGGAAGTCAGGCGATATCTGCAGTAACAGGCAAATTTGGCCTTGGAATACAAAGTGGAGCAGGTCAAAGGCTAACAGAATTTTGCCATGAGAACACACTGGTCATAGCAAACACTCTTTTCCATCAACTCAAGAGAAGACTCTACACATGGACATCACCAAATGGTCAATACCGAAATCAGATGGATTATACTCTTTGCAGCCAAAGATGGAGAAGCTCTATACAGTCAGCAAAAACAAGACCAAGAGCTGACTGTGGCTCAGGTCATGGACTCCTTATTGCCAAATTCAGACTGAAATTGAAGAAAGTAGGGAAAATCACTAGACCATTCAGGTATGACCTAAATCAAACCCCTTTCGATTATACAGTGAAGTGAGAAATAGATTCAAGGGATTAGATCTGATAGCCAGAGGTTCATGACATTGTATAGGAGGCAGGGATCAAGACCATCCCCAAGAAAAAGAAATGCAAAAAGGCAAAATGTTTATCTGAGGAGGGCTTACAAATAACTGAGAAAAGAAAAGACACAAAAGGCAAATGAGAAAAGGCAAGATATACCCATTTAAATGCAGAACATTAAGGAGAACATTAAGGAGAGATAAGAAAGCCTTCCTCAGTGATCAGTGCAAAGAAATAGAGGAAAACAATAGAATGGGAAAGACTGGAGATTTCTTCAAGAAAATTAGAGATAACAAGGGAACATTTCATGCAAAGGTAGGCACAAAAAAGGACAGAAATGGTATGGACCTAACAGAAGCAGAAGATATTAAGAGGAGGTGGTAAGAATACACAGAAGAACTACACAAAAAAGATCTTCATGACCCAGATACCACGATGGTGAGAACATTCACCTAGGGCCAGACATCCTGAAATGGGAAGTCAAGTGGGCCTTAGGAAGCATCACTATGAACAAAGCTAGTGGAGGTTATGGAATACCAACTGAGCTATTTCAAATCTGAAAAGATGATGCTGTGAAAGTGCTGCACTCAATATACCAGCAAATTTGGAAAACTCAGCAGTGGCCACAGACCTGGAAAAGGTCAGTTCTCATTCCAATCCCAAAAAAAGGCAATGCCAAAGAATTTTCAAGCTACCACACAATTGCACTCATCTCACACACTAGTAACTCAAAATTCTCCAAGCCAAGCTTCAACACTACATGAACCGTGAACTTCCAGATGTTCAAGCTGGATTTATAAAAGGCAGAGGAACCAGAGATCAAATTGCCAACATCTGTGGGATCATCAAAAAAACAAGAGAATTCCAGAAAAACATCTACTTCTGCTTTATTAACTATGCCAAAGCCTTTGACTGTGTGGATCACAGTGGAAAATTCTGAAAGAGATGGGAATACCAGAGCACCTGACCTGCTTCTTGAGAAACCTGTATGCAGGTTAGGAAGCAACAGTTAGAACTGGAGATGGAACAACAGACTGGTTCCAAATCAGAAAAGGAGTGCTTCAAGGCTGTATACTGTCACCCTGCTTATTTAACTTACATGCAGAGTACATCATGGGAAATGCTGGGCTGGAGGAAGTACAAGCTGGAATCAAGATTGCCAGGAGAAATATCAATAACCTCAGATATGCAGATGACACCACCCTTATGGCAGAAAGTGAAGAACTAAAGAGCCTCTTGATAAAAGTGAAAGAGGAGAGACAAAGTTGGCTTAAAACTCAACATTCAGAAAACCAAGATCATGGCATCCGGTCCCATCACTTCATGGCAAATAGATGGGGAAACAATGGAAACAGTGACAAACTTTATTTTTTTGGCTCCAAAATCACTGCAGATGGTAACTGCAGCCATGAAATTAAAAGATTCTTGCTTCTTGGAAGAAAAGTTATGACCAACCTAGAAAGCATATTAAAAGCAGAGACATTACTTTGCCGACAAAGGTCCATCTAGTTAAAACCATGGTTTTTCCAGTAATCCTGTATGGATGTGAGAGTTGGACTACAAAGAAAGCTGAGCGCCGAGGAATTGATGCTTTTGAACTGTGGTGATGGAGAAGACTCTTTGAGAGTTTCTTGGACTGCAAGGAGATACAACCAGTCCATCCTGAAGGAAATCAGTCCTGAATATTCATTGGAAGGACTGATGTTGAAGCTGAAACTCCAATACTTTGGCCACCTGATGCAAAGAACTGACTCATTTGAAAAGACCCTGATGCTTGGAAAGATTGAAGGCAGGAGGAGAAGGAGATGACAGAGGGTACAATGGTTGGATAGCATCACTGACTCAGTGGACATGATTTTGAGTAAGCTCTGGGAGTTGGTGATGGACAGGGAAGCCTGGCATGCTGCAGTCCATGGGGTCGCAAAGAGTTGGACATGACCAAGCTACCGAAGTGAACTGAACTGAACCACAGGACTACCAGGGGATTTCTGTTTTTTTAAAAAAATTATCACTTAACATTCTCAAATAAAAAGGCCCTTCCTCATTTAAAAACAAAAAACAAAGTCAAATTTTCTGTCTTCTTTCCAACTGAACCATGAACATAAGCCATCTTGTAACCATGAGGATGGCTTACAACCATCTTGCAAGCCTGAGAATGGAGGTGCATATGCTGAGGATCTTGGATGGGAAACATACACAGCCTATGATATGGGGAGCATTGTTGAGTCATTGTATCAGCTCTTGACTGTCTCCTTCTAGAGCTTCCTATTATGAAAGACAAACACTCCCTATCCCTACAGCCTCCCAGCCTCCCCACCCCCCCCACCCCCAACTGTTTACTACAGTAGAGTTTTCTATGCATTCCTAAATGATACTATCAGGAAGCCCAGTATTTCTGAGACAAGCCTGGAACTTGAGACCCTTTGCTGCAGTGCTGCAGTGCTTTCACCTGGACAAACCTTTCCTCCAACAATGAAATACAAAGAACCTATAAGGGACTGAAAAATAACTGTGCACATATGCAATTGGGGCAAATTCTGGACAAAAGATACAAAACGGCCAAAGAAATCCAATTGCCACATCTGAATAGCTGGGTGCAAAATAATCAGGGTGTTGGAAGCAAAATAGGGTACTACATATGCCCCCTACACACAACACCACCTAAAGGGTGGGCAAAACACCTAGGGTACCTCTCTGGACAGTCCCCCTAGACACACCCTTACCCTCACCACGTATAAGGAAGAAGATCGCCCCCCACCTCAGGAAATGAGCAAGCAAGGGAAACTTATTTGTTCCCACTCTCCTCTGCTGCAGCAGGGACCCCAATAAAGCCTTGCCTGAATTTCTTGTCTGGCCTCTAGTCAATTTCTATTGGTTGAGGAAGGCCAAGAACCCTGGTCAGTATCATTTCCTTTAATGCAAGAGGGGAACGGATGTTCCAACAAAGCATGTGTGAAGGAAGGAGACAAAGGCGAGACCTGGCTAAGAGACGATGGGGAAGTAATGCTGCAAGACCCATCATTCGGGTGAAGCCTGGAGGAAGGATGGTTCTGTCACTTTCTGAGAAGACTTCTGTTAAAGAGAATGAAAGCATTTGCCCTGGGCTCCTTGAATGAGAAGTGACGTCTTACCACACATACTTTGTCATAACACTATCTTTTTTTGTTTTTCCAAGAAATCATGGATTTTATTTTTCCACCCTTGGGGCTGGCTTTGCACTTGGCCAGACATGTTCTTTCCTCTGGTTCTTTCTGGGCATTGTTTAAGACAATGACTTTGGGCTGAGTGGATATTTGTTGTTTGCCTTTCTAGCATCCTCTCTCTGTAACAGGTTCATTTTGGACTGGAAGGGTTCATCTCTCCCCACACCTATTGCATGCGGTTCAACAAAACTGTTACAACTCCCCATTCAGAGATGGAGCATATGACCCAGGTCTAAGGCAATCAGCCATTAATTGATTCAAGGGTAGATCAGTCAAAGTGAATGTCAGTACACTTTTGAAGAAGCTTCTAGGAAAGAGGCTCTATGTTTCCCATTGGACTTGAGTCTCAGCACATTCACATTAGAGTTGCTGGCAGCCATCATGTCACATGTGGTTTGAGAATAAAGTCAGTGCAAAGGACAGCAGAGATGAAAAATAGGGAATATTTGACCCCTGATTCCAGCCACATCTGAGGTCAGCCTCAAACCCCAACTATTCTGTATAAAAGTCAACAAATTCCCATTTTTTGCCCAAGTCAGTTTGAACTGGAATGTCATTTTCAAGTTAGTTCTGATGAACACATAGGAGTTAGCACGAGTGCAGCCCTGACAGGGGTTTGTTAAGACCTGTTCTACCTGATGTTTCCTAACATTTTCACCCCACTGTGATATACCCAGTGGATGTCATGGCTTTGCAGAGCATGATTTCATAAACACATCTACAGTTTGATGACATCTCCAAATGACTGCAAGGATGTAAAGCATTATAATAATTTGTAATTTTAAAAAATGTGTGTTTCTTTGACTGTGTTGGCTCTTACTTGTGGCACTGGGGTCTTTGCTGAGCCATGTGGGATCTTTCCTTGTGTTGCATGGACTCTAGCTGTGGTTTGTGGGCTCAGTAATTGCAGCACACAGGCTTAGTTGCCCCCAAGGCATGTGGGATTTTAGTTCTCCAACCAGGGATCGAACTGCCGTCCCCTGCATTGGAAGGTGGATTCTTAACCACTGGACCACCAGGGAAGTCCCAATGATTTGCGGTTTTTGCAATTAATTACAATGCACACATAAGGAAGGTGGCTATGGACTATGGCAGATTAAATGGGTTGTCACTTCCCTTTTTTCCCCTCAGAGGAAGGTGTTTTGGAGTCCTTAGAACAAGTCCTGGTCTAAAGAGAAATATAGGGCTAACCTCCAAATTGTCTCATTTGCTTAAGTAAGTAAAATTTCAAACTCTAATAGTTCCATATTAGCAATAAATTACCAAACACAAGCTATACATGAAACTGAGTTCTGGGAATTCCCTGGCGGTCCAATGGTTAGGACTTTGTGCTTTCATTGCAGGAAGGCCCCAGGTGGGGAACTAAGATCCCACAAGCAGTGTGGTGCAGCCAAAACAAACAAGCAAACAAAAACTGATTTAAACATACCAGTGGATTGAGACACACATGGGTGAGAACTGCTAACTGAACTGTGTCCAATTAATTCCCAAGCTACATGAGCTATCTTCAAAATGAATATATTTTTCATCTGTTACCTCTGGTTTAAATTGAAAAACATTTTTTTCTTTTCTGAAAAGAGTTTATATTTGTCATCTTTCTCCCTTGAAGGATGGATATCCTTTGAGAATTATTTTTTCATGGGCAAGATGGTACATGTCTCTTGGATCTTTGATGTTCACATTGGTTTAGGAAAAAAAACATATCTTCTTATTTATTTATTTTTGGTGTGCTGGGTCTTTGTTGCCACACAGGCTTTCTCTAGCTGCAGTGAGTGGGGGCTATTCTTTGGGGTGGAGCTCGGGCTGCTCTTGTTGTGGAATACAGGCTCCAGGGTCCTCAGGCCCCAGTAGCTGCAGCACAGGGGCTTCGCAGTCGTGGCTCCCAAGCTCTAGAGCACAGGCTTAATGGTTGTGACCCACGGGCTTAGTTGCTCTGAAGCATGTGGGATCTTTCCATCGTAGGGATTGAACCCATGTCTCTTGCATTGGCAACTGGATTCTTTACCAGCGAGTCACCAGGGAAGCCCCATATATTTTTAAGTCAATACAGTGTTTGTCTTCTCTCTGTTAAACCCTGAGCCAACCACTTTCCCTAGGCTGCCTGGGAGGCAGAGGAAAAGGAACAAACAGGGCAGAGAGACATGGGGGAAAGAACTATGGAAGTGGAGACAGACCTTTCTCACGGTGAAAACTGTCAGGCCAGAGGACCCCCATTGCCTCTGAGCGAGCCAAGTCCAGAATGGCACAGGAGAGAGATGTTGCTCCAAAGAAGGATTCTTGGCATAATGGATGATGAGGCTCCCAGACAGTCCTGAATTCCAGCCCAGAGCTAGCCACCCTTCCCATGGCAGCCTCAATTCCAATGAACTTGAGTGCTGTGTCCATGTCCCTTGAAATGGTGCACAGAAATGTATAACCAAATCTGGGACTTCCCTTGCAGCCTAGAGGTTAAGACTCTGTACTTCCACCGCAGGGTGCGCTGGTTAGATCCCAGGCTGGGGAGCTACGATTCCCACATGCCAGAAGGTGTGCCTTCCCCTCCTCCCACCACACAGCAAAAAACAAGAGAGAGCCCCCAGAAAGCGCCCTTTCCCTTCTGCCATGTGAGGACACCAAGAGCGGATAACAGTCAGGAAGTGGCCCCTCACAAGTGATTCTGCTGGCACCTTGATCTTGGATCTCCCGGCCTCCTGAACTGTGAGAAATAAGTTCCCGTTGTTTATAAGCTGCCCCAGCTGTGGTATTTTGCTAGAGCAACTCAAATGGAATCATTCATCCTCAGAGTCCTGTGCCTACCTGAGCCCATCACAGTGGCTGTAGGGATGAAAAGATCTGATTTGCTTGTTCCTAGAGCCCAGAAAGTGAAAGTGAAGTCGCTCAGTCCTGTCCAACTCTTTGCGGCCCTAAAGACTGACTGTAGCTTACCAAGCTCCTCCATCCATGGTATTTTCCAGGTAAGAATACTGGAGTGGGTTGCCATTTCCTTCTCCAGGAGATCTTCCCGACCCAGGGCTTGAACCCAAGTCTCCTGCATTTCAGGCAGATGCTTTACCATCTGAACCACCAGGGAAGTCCCTAGAGCCCAGGGGTAGAGCCAAATCCTCCCAAACCTCAGAGATGGTCATAACTCAGAGATGAATTAGTCAGAAAAGGAAATCAGGGTATCAATGCCAATCAGAGGGCATGGAGATACTGGGAAGCCCAAGACAGCATATAACTACACCATCATCTGAGTTTTTGTTTTTTTTAATTTATGTTATTTTTGGCTGCACTGGGTCTTCATCAGTGCACTTGGGCTTTCTCTAGTTGCGGAGAGCGGGGGCTATTCCCTAGTTGTGGTGTGAAGGCTCCTCATTGCAGTGACTTTTGTTGTGGAGCGTGGGCTCAGTAGTTGTAGCACACGGGCTTAGTTCCTCTGTGGCATGTGGGACCTTCCCAGACCAGCGATTGAACTGGTGTCCCTTGCATTGCAAGGCAGATTCTTAACCACTGGACCACCAAGACCATCCAAGCTCTTGATCCCAGAAGCCCTACTCAAAGGAAGAAGGATGGGGCAATGAGATGATAGGGAAGGAGCAGACATGACAGTGGTTAATGAAAACCAACCTGTTCTGCTTCTCCAAAGAGCTTAACGTTTCATAAGGTCATTTGTTCTACCTGCCACACAGGGCTAAGGAGGGACACAACCAGTTCTTCCACAGAGGCCCATAAATATTCAATATAGAAGAAGATTTACAAAGATGATACTTTATTTTAATGGGGCAGGAACTTAAGCTTGCAGTGAAACTTGTCTTTGTTTAGCCCTTGTACAAGGGGCTCGGGCCCCTGATAGTCTGAGAGTCTTGTTACAATACACTGAAGTATATCTCTCTCTTTTATTATGAAAAACAAAAATTTCCCCCTCTTCAGAGTACTATTAACAGTTTGGTGCATATAATGATAAGAATAGGAATATTCCATTTACTCTGTGTTGCATACTGCTCTAAGCACTTTCTACAGATTAACTCATTTTGTTACTGTGTCCAATCTTGTACTCCTTACCACGAAACAGGCCAATAAATCAAGAGATGAGTTGTGGGGGTAGAGAATAGTGACTTTAATCTGAAAGCCAGCCAATCAAGAAGATGGTGGACTAGAGTTCCAAAGAACCAGGTTCCCTAAGTTAGAATTTAGGCTGGTTTTTTTTTTTTTAATATTTATTATTTTTATTTATGTGGCTGCACTGGTATGTGGGCATGTGGGATCTAGTTCTGCAACCAAGGATAGAACCCAGGCCCCCTGCACTGAGAGTGCAGTCTTAGCCACTGGACCAACAGACAAGTTCCCCCAAGTCTGCTTTTAAAGGATGAGGGAATAAAGTCCTAGATCCTAGATGAGGGTCAGGCTCCTGAGGGGATGTGTTAATTTCTTTCTTCCTGCAGCTGTTCACAGGCAAGCCTGGTCAGGATGTTTCCTGTGATCCAAACAAAGGTATTTTAGCTTAATGCTCCTTCTGTGGGAGGCAGGGTTCCTAGAGATGGGCCATTATGTATAATTTAAGCTTATAAGTGAACATCCCTTTAGTGATTGATTTGTAATAGAATGCAAAGGTTCTTCCCTCTTACAATTTTACCATCGTATTAGAATGACATGGGCAATATCATTTCCATTTTACCCATGAGGAAATTGAACCTTTAAAGGTTGCCTAAAGGTAGGGAGTTTGGGATGGACATGTACTCCCTGCTATATTTTAAATGGATAACCAACAAAGGGCCTACTGTACGTGGAGCACGTGGAGCTCTGCTCAGTGTTATGTGGCAGTCTGGGTGGGAGAGGAGTTTGGGGGAGAATGGATACATGCAAATATAGTATGGCTAAGTCCCTTCACTGTTCACCTGAAACTCTCACAACGTTGTTTGTTAATCGGCTATCCTCCAATACAAAATAAAAAGTTAACAGAAAACAGAGATTGCCTAAAGGGACTTCCCTGATGGTCCAGTGGCTAAGACTCCAAGATCCCTGGTCAGGGAACTAGCTCCCACGTGCCACAATTAAAGATCCTGCATGCGGCTAACTGAGACCTGGCACAGCTAAATTAATTAATTATTTTTTTAAAAAGATGGCCTAAAATCTCATAGCCAATAATTGAGAGAATTAACTTGAAGCCCAGGCAACCAAGCTTCAGAGTATACAGTCTTATCTTCTAGATTTTTAAAGTGCATACATGTATTTTTTTTCATTGTTATAGTTCACATAAAATTACCATTTAGAGAGTTCAATTCAGTGACATAGTACGTTGCTGTGCAAACACCACTTCTGCCTAGTTCCATAATATTATCGCCCCCAAAACATAATCCTGTACCCATTAAGCAGTCACTCCCCTTTCTCCTCTAGCTCCAGTCTTTGAAAAATGCTAATCCACTGTCTCTATAACTTACATGTTCTGAATGTTTCATATAAAGGGAATAATACAATGATACCTCTTCTTTCACCTAGGGTTTGAAGTTCACGTACGCTGTACCATAAATCAGTACTCCTTTCTTTTTATGGCGGAATATACTCCATTGTGTGTTTTTACCACAATTTTTTATTCGTTCATGTGCTGATGAACATTTGAATTGTTTCTGTCTCTATTAGGGTTCTTCAGAGAAACAGAACCGATAGGGTGTGTATGTATTCAGAGAGAGACTTATTTTAAGGACTTGGCTTATGTGACCGTAAGACTGGTAAGTTGCAATCTGCAGGTTAGGCTGGCAGGCTGGAGACAGAGGGCAGAATAACCCCTGCTCACTGCAACTAGAGAAAGACTGTGACCAGCAAAGAAGACCCAGAGCAGCCATTACTAAATAAATAAATAGAGGGCACTCTGCTTGACTCAGAGCCTACCAATGTAAATGCTACTCTCATCCGGCAGACGCCTTCAGAGACACAGTCAGAATGGTTGACATGTGTGTCTGGGCACCGAGGCCCAGCTGTGATGACTCATAAAATAAACCTTCACACCATCTCTGGCCGCTGTGACTAGTGCTGCTGGGAGCATTTGTGTACAAGTATTTTTTGAGTCCTATTTTCAGTTCTTTTGGGTATATACACTTGGGAGTGGCATTCCTGGGTCATGTGGCAATTCTATGTCAAAGTTTTTGAGGGGCTGCCAAACTGTTTTCCACAGCAGCTGAACCATTTTACACTCCCACCCAGTGATATAGAACACTATATATGTATATATGTATACAGTCGTTTAGCTTCCAAAAATGGCATTATTCTACACAAACTCCAGTATGTTTGTGTGTTTTAGGAGCCTGATCCAAAGAAAGTGTTATGCAAGTATTATGCAATGCTTTTAAAAAAAGTATTTATTTGGCTGCCCCAGGTCTTAGTTGTGGGATATGGGATCTTGTTCCCTGACCAGGAATCGGACCCAGGCCCCTGCATTGGGAGCACAGACTCTTAGCTGCTGGACCACTGGGAAAGTCCTGCAAGTGAATGCTTTTTAATAAGCATACAGGTGTTCTTTTGCTTTTGGCCATTCCATGCAACTTGTGGGAACTTAGTTCTCCAACCAGGGATTCAACCCATGCCCTTGGCAGTGAAAGGGTAGAGTCCTAACTACTGGACTGACAGGGAATTTCCAAGTATGTAAGGAGTTACCACAATTTATCTCATTCCCCATGGGTAAAGATTTAAGCTGCTTTCAACTTTAACTTTTTATTATGAAAAATATACATAAACCAGGAGAATAGGACAATAAGGGTCCCTGTTTTCATAATCCAGCCACAATAATAAAAAATTCATAACTTCTCTTTTTTGATTTCTTTCCCTTCTCCTGTTGGACTCCTTTGAATCACATCCCAAATAATATGTAATTCATTTAAACATATTTCAGAATTTATTTCCAAAAGACAATAACTCATTCCTTAAACATGATCACAATACCCATTATCACACCCGCAATAATTAGCAATAATTCCTTAATATCCTTAATTAGCTAGTTCATGTTCAGAGTTCTCCTAATATCTTATACTTAAAAAAAATTTTTTTTTTGATATGGACCATTTTTAAAGGCTTTGTTGAATTTGTTACAATGTGGCTTCTGTTTTACTTTTTGGTTTTTTGGTTGCCAGGTATCTTAGCTCCCCATCCAGGGATCAAAATCCCACCCCCTGCATTGGAAGGCTAAGTCGTAACCACTGGACCACCAGGGAAGTCCCTGTCTGGTACTTTTTAACAGCTGGAATTGTCAGAGTACAAACAATTGGTGAATATCTCTTAAATTTCTTTAAATGTATAGTTCCCCCCACTTTTTAATTTTTCTTATACTTTATGCGCAAGGGGAAAAAAATCCCCATTGTTTGCCATTTTTAAGACTCATGTTGAAATGCCAAAGAACTTCCTTGTCACCCTGTGTGAGGTCAGGGTAACCTTCCCCCTGGTCGCCCTGTGAAGCAATCCTTCAACCCCCCCTTAAACATTTGGCCCCCAGCTCTCTCCTGGGCTGTAGCAGGAAACACAACCACGCAACAGATCACTGATACCTTAAATTCAGTCAGTAATTCCTCCTCCTTTTCAGAGAAAGTGTTTTGAAAGTTTGGTAGAGGAAGGAACTCTGGACTCAAATAGGGACGGTGAAAATGTCACTGCGAGGACTTCCCTGGCATCCCAGTGGTTAGGACTCTGCTTTCACTGCCAAGGGCCCAGGTTCAATCCCTGGTTGGGAAACTAAGATCCCGCAAGCTGCACTGTGTAGCCAACATAAAGGACTTTTTTTTTTAAATTAGTTTTGCCATACAATGACATGATATCACCATGGGTTTACATATGCTCCCCCTCCAGAACCCTCCTCCCTCCTCCCTCCCTCCTCCCTCCCCTGGGGAAATCTCGATGCACCAGCCCCGAGCATCAATCCTGGGCTGGCGATTGATTAGACATATGATAATTAACATGTTTCAATGCCATTCTCCCATATCATCCCACCCTTACCCTCATCCACAGAGTCCACGAGTCTATTCTATACATCTGCGTTCCTTTTGCTGTTTCGCATGCTGGGTTCTAAATAGAAAGCCCAGAGATAAATCCACGCATCTATGGACACCTTATCTTTGACAAAGGAGGCAAGAATATACAGTGGAGAAAAGACAACCTCTTTAACAAGTGGTGCTGGGAAAACTGGACAGCCACTTGTAAAAGAATGAAACTAGAACACTTTCTAACACCATACACAAAGATAAACTCAAAATGGATCAAAGATCTAAGCATAAGACCAGAAACTATAAAACTCCTAGAGGATAACATAGGCAAAACACTCTCTGACATAAACCAAAGCGGGATACTCCATGACCCACCTCCCAGAATATTGGAAATAAAAACATGAATAAACAAATGGGACCTAATTAAAATTAAAAGCTTCTGCACAACAAAGGAAACTATAAGCAAGGTGAAAAGACAGCCTTCAGAATGGGAGAAAATAATAACCAATGAAGCAACAGACAAACAATTAATCTCAAAAATATACAAGCAACTCCTGCACCTCCATTCTAGAAAAATAAACGACCCAATCAAAAAGTGGGCCAAAGAACTTAACAGACATTTCTCCAAAGAAGACATAAAAATGGCTAACAAACACATGAAAAGATGCTCAACATCACTCATTATCAGAGAAATGCAAATCAAAACCACAATGAGGTATCACTTTACACCAGTCAGAATAGCTGTAATCCAAAAGTCTACAAGCAATAAATGCTGGAGAGGATGTGGAGAAAAGGGAACCCTCTTACACTGTTGGTGGGAATGCAAGCTAGTACAGCCACTATGGAAAACAGTGTGGAGGTTCCTTAAAAAATTGCAAATAGACCTGCCATATGACCCAGCAATCCCACTGCTGGGCATACACACTGAGGAAACCAGAATTGAAAGAGCCACGTGTACCCCAATGTTCATCGCTGCATTGTTTACGATAGCCAGGACATGGAAGCAACCTAGATGCCCATCAAGGGACGAATGGATAAGAAAGCTGTGGAACATATACACAATGGAATATTACTCAGCATTAAAAAAAAAAATTCATTTGAATCACTTCTACTCAGATGGACGAAACTGGAGCCCATTATCCAGAGTGAAGTAAGCCAGAAGCAAAAACAACAATAAAGGACTTTTTAAATGATACAAACGAACTTATTTGCAAAACAGAAACAGACTCACACTCAGAAAATGAACTTACGGTTGCCAGGAGGAAGGATCGGGGGAGGGATAGTTAGGGAGTTTGGGATGGACACGTATACACTACTATATTTAAAACAGATAACCAATAAGGACCTACTGTATAGCACAGGGAACTCTGTTCAATGTTATTTGGCAGCCTGGATGGGAAGGGAGTTTAGGGGAGATTGGATACATGTATACATACAGCTGAATCCCTTTGCTGCCCACCTGAAACTATCACAGCATTGTTTATTGGCTGTACTCTAATATAAAATAAAAAGTTAAGAAAAAAAGGAAAACAAAGGACTCTTTTAAAAAAAAAAGCTCACTGTAATGGGCAGAGTGGTTACATCCCCCCTTCCAAAAAGAAGATATGTTCACATCAGTTGAATTCAGTTCAGTTGCTCAGTCATGTCCGACTCTTTGCGACCCCATGAACCATGGCACGCCAGGCCTCCCTGTCCATCACCAACTCCTGGAGTCCACCCAAATCCACATCCATTGAGTCAGTGATGCCATGCAACCATCTCATCCTCTGTCATCCCCTTCTCCTCCTGCCTTCAATCCTTCCCAGCATCAGAGTCTTTTCAAATGAGGTGACCAAAGTACTGGAGTTTCAGCTTCAACATCAGTCCCTCCAATGAACACCCAGGACTGATCTCCTTTAGGATGGACTGGCTGGATCTCCTTGCAGTCCAAGGGGACTCTCAAGAGTCTTCTCCAACACCACAGTTCAAAAGCATCAATTCTTCGGCACTCAGCCTTCTTTATAGTCCAACTCTCACATCCATACATGACTACTGGAAAAATCACAGCCTTGACTAGACTAACCTTTGTTGACAAAGAAATGTCTCTGCTTTTTAATATGCTGTCTAGGTTGGTCATAACTTCCTTCCAAGGAGCAAGAGTCTTTTAATTTCATGGCTGCAGTTACCATCTGCAGTGATTTTGAAGCCAAAAAAAATAAAGTCAGCCACTGTTCCATTGTTTTCCCATCTATTTGCCAAGAAGTGAACGGACCAGATGCCATGATCTTAGTTATCTGAATGCTGAGCTTTATGCCAACTTTGTCACTCTCCTCTTTCACTTTCATCAAGAGGCTCTTTAGTTCTTCTTCACTTTCTGCCGAAGGGTGGTGTCATCTGCATATCTGTACTTACATTACCATACGTAAAATAGATAGCCAATGGAAATTTGCTATATGAAACTCAAACAGGAGCTCTGTGTCAACCTAGAGGGGTGGGATGGGGAGGGAGATGGGAGGGTGGTTCAAGAGGGAGGGGACATACGTATACCAATGGCTGGTTCATGTTGAGGTTTGACAGAAAACAACAAAATTCTGTAAAGCAATTAAAAGTTCAATTAAAGTTCAATTAAAAATGAATTATTTTTTAAAAATATGTATTATTGAGCTGCAGTAGGTCTTAGTTTTGACACATGGGATCTTTGGTCTTCGTTGCAGCATGTATGATCTTTAGTTGCAACGTGCAAACTCTGAGTCTCAGCATGCAGGATCTAGTTCTCTGACTAGGGACGGAACCCAGGCCCCTGCATTGGGAACTCAGAGTCTTAGGCACTAAATCACTAGGGAAGTCTATGTCTTGTATTCTAATGAGGTCAACTCTTAATGGACTGCTGGATGGGGACCAGTTACCGCAAAGACCAAGCCATGATTAGAAGCTTGGAATTTTCAGCCCCAATCTCCTATTCCTCAGAGAAAGGAGAGAGGCTGGAAATGGAGTTAATCAGCGACTGTGCTTACTTGATGAATCCTCCACAAAAATCCCAATGCTATGTGGTTTGGGGAGCTTCTGGGTTGGCAATCACTTTCATGAATCAGGAGGTCCCCAACCCCATGAAGACCCCATGGGTCCCCAACCCCATGCACTCAGGACCCTTCCAGACCTTCTCCTACATACCTTTTATCTGGCTACTCATCTCTATCCTTTATCACATCCTTCATTATAGAATAAACTGGTAAACATAACTAGGGCTTCCCTGGTGGCTCAGTGGTAAAGAATCCACCTGCCAATGCAGGAGATGCAGGTTCGATTTCATGGTTCAGGAAGGTTCCCTGGAGAAGGAAATGGCAACCCACTTCAGTTATTTTGCTTGAAGAACCCCATAGAACCTGGTGTATTACAGTTCATAGGGTCAAAAAGAGTCAGACACAACTTAACAAATGAATAACAAAAACATAACTGTTTTCCTGAGTTCTGTGAGCTGTTCTAGCATATGCTCAAATCTGAGGAGGGGTGTTACAGGCACCTCAAACTGCAACCTTGTCAGACATTAAGTTGTAGATATCCAAGGGATCCACAATTAGCATCCAAAGTGGGAGGCAGTCTCATGGAACTGAGCCTTTAACTTGGTGCAGGGGAACAGGGGGAAAAATGCATTTGTGTCAACTCTGGTTAATGTCAGAATTGAATCAAATTGTAGGACACCCAATTGGTGTCACAGAGAACTGTGTGGTGTGCAGGGAAAACAAATCCCACGTGCTCGGCACTGAAAGTGTTGTAAGTGTGGCGGAGGTGCAGGAGTGAAGACACGCCAGGAGGAGAGTACCTCCCAAATACACTGCCACGGGGACAGTTGCCCCTCCTGCCCCGAATGTCTACCACCTGTTCCGTCACATATAAAGTGATGTGCTATTGCAAAACATCAGGGAAAGTGGTACTGTGGGGTCTAAGAGCTCCACGCTCACACCAGATCAGCCTGGCAGATATGACTGCGAGTCTTTTCAATCTGCCCTTTCTAGGACTTCTCAGTGATCCAGGGGCTAAGACTCCCAGTTCCCAACACAGGGCGCCTGGGTTTGATCTCTGGTCAGAGAACTGGATCCCACATGCCACAACTAAAAATCCAGCAAGTTGAAACTAAGACCTGGCATAGCCAAATAAACAAATATGTATTAAAAACAAAACAAAACAAAACAGGGACTTTCCTGGTGGTCCAATGGTTAAGAATCTGCCTTGCAATGGAGGAGACATGGGTTCAATCCCTGTTTGGTAAACTAAGATCCCACATCCTGTGGAGCAACTAAGCCTGTGAGCCACAACTAGAGAATTTGTACGCTGTAATGAAAGCTCCCACATCACGCAACAAAGATCCTGCATGCCGCAACTGAGACCTGACATGCAGGGAGCCGTCAGGATGCTCCCTCACTCGGATGACAAGGTCACTTGAGACTGAGAAGGAAACTGCAAAGCGGATTTTCCTTCGGGGCATCCCAAGGCAAGGCCCCTCCTGGTGTTTCTCTTGGGAAGTTCTGTTTATGCTCTGAACATTGGCTCATCTCAGTAGGTCAGTCCCAGTTAGAAAAAATTCATCCTGAGATAATTCCCTCAGACCTTATTTCCCCCAGGGGGTTGGGGAAGGCAGATACCCTTCCCTGGGGACAAAGGAGGAATAAGGGACATTTAAATAGATTACTACACCTCCTACTCCTTACTGGGGAGTTTACCAAGAGTTCTCTGGGGGTCATGGCAAGGCCACCACCAGAAGGGCTCCTACTTGGGTCACCTTTCCACATCCCACTCTCCCGACCACTCCACGGAGGAGGCTCCCCTCCTCGAAGAAACCAGGCTGGAATGGGAATTAGGAATGCTCATAACTGTGGCCAGCATAGTTGGAGACATTGATTGCCTTAAGATAATGTAGACAAAAAAAAGATAATGTAGACAGAGGAATTCATTATAGTAGTTATATAAGGTTAATAGGGTTTTATTGCTAAAGCATTGCTGCTAGACTGTCTCTTAGTCCTCTTTCCTCTTTCCAAACTGTCTCTTTGTCCTCTTTCCTCATAAGAACCGAAATAGGTTAACAGAATAAAACAGTTTCAAGCTTAAGCCCTTCTCTCTAGCTTCTACATAGTTGCACCTAATAAAAGAAATGTAACCTTTCTACTTATCATGATTGAATGAAGTATGCTGAAGACAATCAAATGGTAAACATACTATTGTTAAATCTGATTACAGAGAAATCCGACTTCTGCAAGGAAGATGAGCTTAATGTTAAAGTTGTTGATGGTAGGCAGAAAAAAAGATTGTATAGAATAATATGTGACATAATGGGTGTGTTGCTCCATCATCACTTCTTCCCTGAAGCCACTCATCCCTCAAGACCCCCAGACCCACCGAGGCTGGACCCCGGCACTGACACAGCCAAATGAACCAATATTTTTTAATAAAAAAATAAACGAAATCCTGAAACAATAAAACAAAAAATCCCCTGCCCTTCCTGTGTCTCCTTGCAGCCAGGAGAAAAAGTAAACTACAGAGACCTAGAGTCATTCGTCCACCACTTCATTCACTCATCCAAGACATACTTCCTGAGTGTTCCCTGGGTGCCAGGCTACAGTCTGGGCAAGCATTGCTGAATCGGAGCCAGCGTTAGGCTTCACAGAGACAAGGGACTAGGGGAAGACACAGGTAAATCATGACAATACTGTGTGATCAGTGTGGGCGTGGCAGATATGGGCAGAGAGGAGGGTTTAACCCAATCTAGTGTGGGAGATGCACTGGAGGCTTGGGGGTTGAAGGAAGAGGTATCCCCTGGGCTGCCTATATGGTAGTCACAAACCGCATGTGGCTTTGTGGCTTTCAGAACTGAAATTCATTAAAATTAAATAACGTTGAAAATTCAGTGCCCACTAGCCCCAATTTCAAGTGCTCAGGATTTACATGTATATTACAGAAGATTTACATCACTGTGGAAAATTCTAGTGGAAGATGCTAAAGACAAAAAAGAGGGGTTACCCATGACCAGGAGGGAAGGAACAGTGTCCTCAGCAGTCCGTATAAAACAGCCTTTGGACACTAAGCACTACTATGGTTCCTATTGAAAGCATCGAGGACAGTTCCTATGGGATCTTGAATTCCCTGCAAAGGACAACAGGAACCACTGGAGCATTCAACTGAGTGGATGGTGGGTGACATCAGATTTGAGTTTTGGGGGAATGGATTGGAGGAGGAGCATGAGAGGAGGACCAATCGTGAGGTGGCTGCATTCCTCTAGAAACTGGACCAGCCAAAGTGGTATCGGTGTGGGTGGAGAGAGATCTAGGGCATGTGGTCAGTAGATGGGGGATTGAGCAAGAAAGGGAGAGGGAACCAAGCTTACGAGCTACTTGGTGAGCTTCCTAGGCGGCACAGTGGTAAAGAATTCACCCGCCAATGCAGGAGATGAAAGAGACTCTGGTTCAGTTTCTGGCAGTGGTCTGAGAATAGATTTAAGGTGGGATACTAGATCTGAGGGGCTTCCCTGGTGGCTCAGATGGTAAACAATCCTCCTGCAATGCAAGAGTTTGATCCCTGGGTTGGGAAGATCCCTTGGAGGAGGAAAGGACACCCCACTCCAGTATTCTTGCCTGGAGAAGTCCATGGACAGTGTAGCCTGGCGGGTCTACAATCCATGCAATCTCAAAAAGTCAGACAGGACTGAATGCCTGTTCACACATGAATGCTAACAGGTCCATTTGTCTGATGTGAACTTTTTTTTTTTAACCAGCATGGATCCTCCCACCCTCTTTGTTTTATTAACAATGAGAGAGAAGAAGCTACTGAAGCAAAGATTCATCAGTCATGAAAACCTTACAATCCAAGAACAAAGAATGAAAATGATCAGAGGTAGATTTCTGGGGACAAGGGCTTGGGGGCAGATTGTGTAGAGAAGGGTTTATAGCAAGAGAAGCCTCAGAACTTCAGAAGAGCCCCTTTAAGAGGCTTTAGTCTATTTTGAATCATAGAAGGCTTAAAACATTGAACTGACTGATTAACATGACCAAATACAAAACTATCAAGAGTAAAAGTGCTGATGACATGACCAAATGTTTATGAATAGGAATTCAAAGGTAGTGTTATCCAGGGGAGAGACATACTTTACTGATGTCAACTGGAAGTGTTGGTACTCAAAGGAGTGGCTCAGTTACCCGGGACATTTCAATTCTCCATAACATCCCCACTATGGTTGGCCATGGAACACTCTAGAAGGAGAAATCAGGGCTCTGATCCTGGAGAATATCCAGTTGAGAGCAGTGGTCAGTACTGTGGCTCCAGGGTAGGGAAGACCTGTTGCCCAGCACCCTTGGTGACTCAGTGGTAAAGAATCCATCTGAAAATGCAGGAGACATGGGTTTGATCCCTGGCCTGGGAAGATGCCACATACAGAGCAACTAAGCCCATGCACCACAACTACTGAGCCTGTGCTCTGGAGCCCACACGCTGCAACTACTGAGGCCTGCTGCCGTAGAGCCTGTGAAAGTGAAAGTCAGTCAGTCATGCCCGATTCTTTGCAACCCCATGGACTATACAGTCCATGGAATTCTCCAGGCCAGAATACTGGAGTGGGTAGCCATTCCCTTCTCCAGGGGATCTTCCCAACCCAGGGATTGAACCCAGGTCTCCCGCATTGCAGGCAGATTTTTTACCAGCTGAGCCAGCAGGGAAGCCCCTGTGTGCTGTAAGAAAGAATAGCCTCCACTCACTTCAACTAGAGAAGAGCCTTCGCAGCAAAGAAGACCTAGCACAGCCAAAAATTATGAAAATTGGTTTTTTGTTTAAAGCCTCTTGCTTTTTCAGCTCCTCCTCTCCAATCCTTAGCAGCATCACTCACTCAAAAATGGTTCTCCCTGGGACTTCCCTGGTGGTTCAGTGGTTAAGAATCTGACTTTTCAGTGCAGGAGGTATAGGTTCAACCCCTGGTCAAGGAACTAAGATCCCACAAGCTGTGCACCATGGCTAAAAAATATAAAACATAAGGTTTCCCTTGCCACTGAAGCCAAGTTTCTCTCCAAAACAGCCCCACTCATCATGACCTGTTTTATTCTTTATAATTCTGCAACATAGACTCCAAATTCCATATTCCTTAAGTATTTCTCAGATGTCTCTCATTTTGTTCTTCTGTTTCCACCCCTAGAAATTTTAACAACTCTCTCTCATTCTTCCTGACTCACGAACTCCAATAAACCAGCTATATTTTTTGAACACATATTAAAATAAAGTCACAGCTATAAAGTCCATGTGGATATTACTCTCCATCATCTAAAATCATCTCACAGATTACCTGTGTCGTGTCTACCGCATTTTAGGAAATACTGCCATAAACTGCTTATTCAATTTGCTTTTATTTTTATTGTTATTTATGCACTTGTCTTATTTCTCTTAGCAAACTCTCAGTTCCAGACAGCAGATACTATCTTCCTCACTTGCGGGATCTGGAAGCATCTAGATAAAGTATCCCAGAAGTCCAGAAGCTCATTGAGTAAACAGTTTCTCCTTTTTTGTGTTTTGGCTGTGCTTCAGCGAGGCATGTGGGACCTTAGTTCCTCAGCCACGGGTAGAACCTGTATCCCCTGAAGTGCAGGTGCAGAGTCTTAACCCCTGGACCACCAGGGAATCACCATAAACATTTTTTTTTAATCAATAAATCCTCTAGGCTGCTTTCGCCTTCTGAGATGGCCTGCACTCTGTCTGTGGAGTATGTTTCTCTCTAAATAAATTCGCTTCTTACCTATCACTTTGTTTCTCAGTGAATTCCTTCTGCGCTGAGGCACAAACAACCTGAGCCTCAGGAAGTCCAGACACCAGAATGATTCATTCCAGAGAAGGTCACGGTTCAGCCATCATCACCTGATTCCAGATGATCTCTGGACTGAAGCAATTCGGGCCCTCCAGGCACCCTGATCAATCAGCAACCTGGGCCCTAGACTGTAAGACTCCTCACAGGCCCCCTTGTCCGCCCACTCCAGATTGGAACACACTGTTTTGAGGGCACTAGCCTACTGCAGCCCACTTTGCCTGGCAAAGCAATAAAGCTACTCTTTTCTACTTCACCCAAAATAAAAAAATAAAATAAAAACAAAGCCTCTATTTTATATCAGGCCCTGTAAGTAGTGTGTGCATAGCTGCTCAGTCATGTGTGACTCTTTGTGACCCCAAGTCCTGCCAGGCTTCTCTGGCCATGGGGATTCTCCAGGCAAGAATACTGGAGCGGGTTGTCTTGCCCTCTGCCAGGGGATCTTCTTTAGCCAGGGATCAAACCCATGTCTCCTGTGTCTCTTGCATTGCAGGCACATTCTTTACCTGCTGAGCTATTGAGGATTTACTAGCTAGAAGTAAAAATAAAATCAGCAATGAAATTTGGCTTAAAAAAATTTTCAGGGGGTGTGAAGGGAGGCTCTAGAGGGAAGGGATATATATATATACATGCAAAGTAAGAGAATAAAAGGGGGCTTAAAACTTAATATTAAAAAAACCAAGATAATGGCATTTGGTCCCATCACTTTATGGCAAATAGATGGGGAAACAGTGACAAACTCTATTTTCTTGGGCTCCAGAATCACTGAAGATTGTTACTGAAGCCATGAAATTAAAAGATGCTTGTTCCTTGGAAGAAATGCTATGATAAACCTAGGCAGCATATTAAAAAGCTGAGACATTACTTTGCTGACAAAAGTTTGTCTAGTCAAAGGTATGGTTTTTCCAGTAGTCATGTATGGATGTGAGAGCTGAACCATAAAGAAAGCTGAGTGCTAAAGAATTGATGCTTTTGAACTGTGGTGTTGGAGAAGATCCTTGAGAGTCCATCGAACTGCAAGGAGATCCAACCAGTCCATCCTAAACGAAATCAGTCCTGAATATTCATTGGAAGGACTGATGCTGAAGCTGAAATTCCAATACTCGGGTCACGAGATGCGAAGAACCAACTCATTTGAAAAGACCCTGATGTTGGGTAAGATTGAAAGCAGGAGGAGAAGGGGACAACAAAGGATGAGATGATTGGATGGCATCACCAACTTGATGGACATGAGTTTGAGCAAGTGTGAGTTGGTAAAGGACAGAGAAGCCTGGTGTGCTGCAGTCCATGGGGTCGCAAAGAATTGACACGACTGAGCAACTGAACTGAACTGATAGCTGACTCACATTACTGTACAGCAGAAACTAACACAGCATTGTGAAGCAATTATACTCCAATTTAAAAAATAAATAAAAAATTTAAGACTCTTTAAAGAGCAGTTTTAAGTCCACAGGAAAGTTGAGGGCAAGAAACGGACATTCCCTACAAACTCCCCCTCCTCACATGTGTACAGCCTCCCCTATTATCAGCAGTAGATTTTCAGAGAACTAGAAATCTATCTTTTCTTCCTTAATCCTCTGTTAACTCTAGAGGGAGCAAGAGAGAGGGAGCGGAAGGTGATTTGACAAGACAGAAAGGATGTGAATAAAATAGCTGTGAAAAGAGGAGAAGCAAAAAGCAAAGGAGAAAAGGAAAGGTATACCCATCTGAATGCAGAGTTCCAAAGTATAGCAAGGAGAGATAAGAAAGACTTCCTCAGTGATCAGAGCAAAGAAATAGAGAAAACAATAGAATGGGAAAGACTAGCGATCTCTTCAAGAAAATTAGAGATACCAAGAGAACATTTCATGTAAAGATGGGCACAATAAAGGACAGAAATGGTATGGACCTAACAGAAGCAGAAGATATTAAGAAGAGGTGGCAAGAATACACAGAAAAATGTACAAAAAAAGATCTTCACAACCCAGATAATCACAATGGTGTGATCACTCACCTAGAGCCAGACATCCTGGAATGGGAAGTCAAGTGGGCCTTCGGAAGCATCACTATGAACAAAGCTAGTGAACGTGATGGAATTCCAACTGAGCTATTTCAAATCCAAAAAGATGATGCTGTGAAAGTGCTGCATTCAATATGCCAGGAAATTTGGAAAACTCAGCAGTAAACTCATGCAATTAAAAGATGCTTGCTCCTTGGAAGAAAAGTTATGACCAACCTAGAAAGCCTATTAAAAAGCAGAGATATTACTTTGCTGACAAAGGTCCTTCTAGTCAAAGGTATGGATTTTCCAGTAGTCATGTATGGATGTGGGAGTTGGACTATAAAGGAAGCTGAGCGCCAAAGAATTGATGCTTTTAAATTGTGGTGTCGGAGAAGACTCTTGAGAGTACATTGGACTGCAAGGAGATCCAACCAATTCATCCTAAAGGAAATCAGTCCTGAATATTCCTTGGAAGGACTGATGTTGAAGCTGAAACTCCAATACTTTGGCCACCTGATGTGAAGAGCTGACTCATTTGAAAAGACCTTGATGCTGGGAAAGATTGAAGGCGGAGGAGAAGGGGACGACAGAGGATGAGATGATTGGATGGCATTACTGACTCAATGGACATAATTTTGAGTAAACTCTGGAAGTTGGTGACGGACAGGGAGGCCTGGCGTGCTGCACTCCATAGGGTCACAAAGAGTCAGACATGACTGAGCTGAACTGAAAGGATGTGAAAGGAAGGATGTGTGTCAGGGCTTCCCAGGTGGCTCAGTGGTAAAGGACCTGCCTGCCAATACAGGAGACACAGGTTTGATCCCGGATCCAGGAAGTTTCTCACAAGCCTTGGAACAACTAAGCCCATGTGTCACACATGTGTCACACACAAGCCCACAGCACTGCATCTGTGCTCTAGAGCCTGGGAACTGCCACTTCTGAGCCCACAAGCTACAAGAACTAGAGCTCCTCAACAAGAGAAGCCACCACAATGAGAAGCAATAAGAGAAAACCTGCATGCAGCAACAAAGACCCAGCACAGCCAAAAACCAAATAAATCAATAAAATTATTTTTTCAAAAAGAAAGGCAAGTATTAGTCATTTGGGAAAAGGGAAACAGTTGTCTTCATACTTATGAGGATCTCGATGGTCTCTGCTAACACAGAAGGAAGAGTCTTTTCCTTTTGTTGAAAAATCCAACCTGACCATATCAAGGTGCTCAGGTTCACCCACCCAGGGCTCACCTTGGGGCATTCCAGTCTACATAGATTCCCCCGTCCAGTTAGCTTCTTATAGAATCACAAAGTAGGAACTTGCCTGGTGGTCCACTGATTAAGACTCCACGCCTTCTAATGCAGGGGGCCTGGGTTCAATCCCTGGTTGGGGAACTAAGATCCCACTTGCCATGAGGCATAGTCAAAAAAAAAAGGAATCACAAAGATCCACAGAGTGAAACTGGCAGATATGTGCTCTCATGAAAAGTAGGAGCTAATCATCAGATCCTTCTTGTAGGCCCTTCCTGCCAAGAACATGGACTTTATGTTCAAAGACCTGTTGGTTAGTGAGGTTAGAGAGGGAGCTAAGTGTAGCTGTTTGGTGGATACACTTATTTATTAGAAATTCGGAGACTAAGAAGTAGGGTGTGGGAGGAAAGTGAGAGGAGAATGATCTTGGAAAGCTGGTTTGGGAATCATCTGTGAAGGTCCTTGTAGACCAATCCGGGGAATGTGACCTTTAACCTGGAGCGTGCGCGCATGCTAAGTCGATTCAGTCGTGTCCGACTCTTTTCAACCCCATGGACTGTAGCCCTCCAGGCTCCTTTGTCCATAGGATTCTCTAGGCAGGAATATTGGAGTGGCTTGCCATTTCCTCCTCCAGGGAATCTTTCAGACCCAGGGATCAAACCTGTGTCTCCTGTATTAGGAGGCAGATTCTTTACCACTGCGACACCTGGGAAGGACAGAACTGACAAACCTAGAGCAGAAGTGACAAACTCAAAATCCCACAGAGACCAAGCATGTCAATGAGTGAAGCTGACCAGGGAAGTGGGGACGGAGATCAAATGGAGCATAACTGCTGTGTCTTACAGGCAAAGCTATTCTCACGTCCAGCAGATTGTTATCAAGTAGGATGGTTGGCCCAGTGTGGCCAGATCTTCCGGTTTCCTAGAGAGGCTGGAAATCCAGGCGTGTGTGTGTGTGTTTGGCCACACCTTGTGGCATGTGGGGTTTTAGTTCCCTGACCAGGGATCAAATCTGCACCCCTTGCAGTGGAAGTTTGAAGTCTTAACCACTAGACCACTCAGGAGGTCCCCACATGCATCCTGTCCGCACACTCTCTCCCCTCACCCTTCTCTAAACTGAAAGCTGAAAGGTGGACATATGATCTCTAAAGCCAAAGGACAGGAAAGCTTACGAACCCACCTGCCAAAGCAGGAGACCCAGATTCAATCCTTGGGTTGGGAAGATCCCCTAGAGGAGGGCATGGCAACCTACTCTAGTATTCTTGCCTGGAGAAATCCCACAGATAGAGGAGCCTGGTGGGCTACAGTCCATGGGGTTGCAAAGAGTAGGACACGACTGAAGCGACTTAGCATGCACAGGTCTTGGGAGCAGACTAATTTTACCCATGACTGTTTTGGAGATAAACTCCTTGACCAACTGCCGCCACCCATGGGCTCAGCACATAATTAAAATGAAAAATATAAGATTGTGGCGGTCCACTCTTTTGAGCAGACAGATTTGGGAAACTCGGAGCCAAATCCTCTTTTGCTAACAGCAGAGGGAGAACCCAGCTCCCAGAGAGGCTGTTTCATGAAGATAGACCTGAGAAGTGGCTTCAAATTCATATCTCGGTCTTGGTGGTGGTGCAGCTGGTCACTGGGTCCAAGGAAGGATGCCCAGGGTAGGAGGTGCCAGTGAAGGAGATGGAGGGCAACTCACTTCAGAGAATTTTTCAAACAGCCAAACAAGTGCTATTTTAGGGATTTTTCCCCTCCCCTCTGTAGATCCTTCTGATTTTGAAGTGCTGTATTTTTGGGTCTGGGTGCAGGAAGTGGCCCTGAGGAGCAGCAGAACTAAGCCTCCCCTCTCTGGCACCGCCTAGAAGAGCCCCCATGGGATGAGGGTGAGGTTGGGGCAGTCAGGCAAAGTTTAGGGAGGAGAGACCCAGAACAGCTCCAGGAAATGTTTGTGTTTCTCCATCAGCAAGGGAGGACAAACAAGATTTTTTTTTTTCTGTCTTGCCTTCTGGGTAGCTTCGCTTAATGCTCCAGCTTGGAGAGATTCTGAAGAGAAACAGAGAGGCTGGAAAGAAAAATTCATTCTGGGGCAGGTCCCAACAACTCCTCTCCAGCACGAATTTCCTTGGACCAGCCAGCTGCTTCCCAGAAATGACAACTTGGTGAAGTCACCTGTGTTTCCAGGCCCTGGAGTGCTACAGGCTTCGGCTCTTGGGCTGGGAGGTGGCGGGGGTTGGGGGGAGATGGACCCCTTGTGATCCAGCCTCCGCTGCAGTGTTGCATTTCCTGGCTGAAGTTTCTGTTCTCCGTGGGGCGCCTGCATCCATGTACATGTGCGCTACCTGCCTCCCAAGGTGAAGAAGTTGAAAACGGCCCGGCCTGCCACACGACACACTGGTCCTCTGTCCACCATGGCCAACAGGTCATGCTGCCTCATCCAGGGGTACCACATGCCTGAGGTGATGCCGTCGCTGCTAATCCTTGCCTTTGTGCTTGGCATCTTGGGCAATGGCGTCGCCCTCTGTGGTTTCTGCTTTCACATGAAGACCTGGAAGCCAAGCACTATTTACCTGTTCAACTTGGCCATAGCCGACTTCCTTCTGATGATCTGCCTGCCCTTTCGGACAGACTACTACCTCAGACAGAGGCAATGGGCATTTGAGGATATTCCTTGTCGGGTGGCACTCTTCATGCTGGCCATGAACAGGGCCGGGAGCATTGTCTTCCTCACAGTAGTGGCTGTGGACAGGTATTTTAAAGTGGTCCACCCCCATCATATGGTGAACACCATCTCCAACTGGACTGCGGTTGGCATCGTCTGTGCCCTTTGGACCCTGGTCATCCTGGGAACACTGTATCTTCTGATGGAGAACCATCTGTGTGTGCAAGAGAAGGTCATAGCTTGTGAGAGCTTCATCATGGTGTCGGCCAATGGCTGGCATGACGTCATGTTCCAGCTGGAGTTCTTTCTGCCCCTTGGCATCATCTTGTTCTGCTCCTTCAAGATCATTTGGAGCCTCAAGCAGAGGCAGCGCCTGGCCAGGCAGAGTCGGATGAAGAAGCCTATTCGTTTCATCATGATGGTGGCAGTGGTATTTATTGCCTGCTACCTGCCCAGCGCATTGGCCAGACTGTATTTCCTCTGGACAGTGCCCTCCAGCTCCTGCAATCCATCTGTCCATGTGGCCCTCCACATCACCCTCAGCTTCACCTACATAAACAGCATGCTGGACCCCCTGGTATATTATTTTTCAAGTCCCTCATTCCCCAAATTCTACACCAAGCTCAAAATCTGCAGTTTGAGACCTAGGTGTCCGGGATGCTTCAAGAGGCCAGAGAGGATGCCCACTTCCAACCTTTGAGGCAGGAGTTGCATCAGTGTGGCAAATAGCTTCCAAAGCCAGTCCGAGGTGCAATGAGATCTCCAAATGTGACGGATGGCACCAGGACAGACAGACGGACAAAATCAAGGCGGATGGATTGGTGACTTAGAAATACTCCATGCTGAGGGATGGGGAGCCTTGAAAATGCCATTCTTTCTTAGCTGTACCCTCCTCACTCTGTTGGATACAAAATTCAGATCACTATGCCTTTTTGGAA
The DNA here is from genome assembly GCA_007570785.1 of Antilocapra americana. NCBI lineage: Eukaryota > Metazoa > Chordata > Mammalia > Artiodactyla > Antilocapridae > Antilocapra > Antilocapra americana. The sequence goes on along the minus strand of ML663006.1, from coordinate 8,486,081 downwards.
AGTTCCACTTAAGAAGTGAGTCAGACACATTTATATAATTTGATTCTAATGACAGAGGCCTGTGTTTGTGTGTGCGTATGTGTGTGTGTTGGGAAGAACTTGGCCCCTGAGTAATTTTAAATGGCTCAGGTAATATGTGCTCATGTTTAAATCCATCATTCTGTCATGTTCTCTCTCTGGGGGAGTCAGCGAATTTAATGACCCATCCTCTGATCTTAAATCCTTACTTTTCTTGGAAAATAGAAACTGGGGTAAGTCAATATTTTTATTTTAGGCAGAGGGAGGCTCTTTAGAGTGGGATCTCTTGACCCCAAAGATTTTCATCTTCCCAGGCTCCCTCTCTACTTTTCTGACTTCTCAGGAGCCCAAGAAGAATGACAGCAAAAGCAGTCCGCTGCCACCTTTTCGGAGCTCCGCGTTTTTTCTGCAAGTATTTGCATTTCAAAGAAGGTACCGAAGGGTGTGTTTACCTGTCCTGATTTTTCCAGTGGGAGCTGAGCCCTTTAAAAAGTCCTATTAGCCTTTGGGAAATGCAGAGTCCAGCGAAATTGTTTTGGCTGCTTGTAATGTGACTATGAGTTTAAATTATTCAATCATTTGTTTTCTACATATTTACTGAATTAATATTCTGTGCCAGCTACTTTGCTAGTGTCTCTTTGACCCAGAGGGTCCTTGGTCAACTGTGTGTTTCTGGGGGGGCAAACAGAGGAGTTAGTGACCTTCACCCTTATGATGACTATAGTTTCTAGACCTGTTCTATACCAACACTGGTGTTTTCCTTTCATTGTAGGATTCTATACAAATACCAAAGGGTGGAAAGGGTAGTAGGCCTCGTGTTCCTGAATTTCCAAATATGCCCATGGGGTCCTCAGAATGAGATGATTGTATGAAATGACATGCTGCTTCTGCCCTGGACTAGGCGGAGAGATGCCAAGCTGACCTAAGCTCCGTTCTCAAGTCTCAAAGCGGTGAAAGCGTTCTTGGCTTCTCTCTTTACACATTCCCAAATTCCCAGGGCACTCTCTGCGATTAAGACCCTTGCATGCATGCTAAGTCGCTCCAGTCGTGTCCGACTCTTTGTGACCCTGTGGACTGTAACTCACCCGGTTTCTCTGTCCATGGGGATTCTCCAGGCCAGAATACTGGAATGGGCTACCATGCCCTCCTCCAGGATATCTTCCTGACCCAGGGATCGAACACATACCTCCTGTGGCTTGTGCATTGCAGGCAGATTCTTTTCTGCTGGGAAGCCCATTAAGTCTCTTAATCTACAGCTAATACCAGTGCTGCATTGTTTGGCCTCAAAACACCCATCTAGGCTGTCCCTGGGCTTCCCAGGTGACGCAGTGGTAAAGAATCTGCCTGCAATGCAGAAGACCCAGATTCCACCCCTGGGTCATGAAGACTCTGGAGAAGGAAATGGCAACCCACTCAAGTATTGTTGCCTGGGAAATCCCATGGACAGAGGAGCCTGGCAGGCTATAGTCCATGGGGTCATAAAGAGTTGGACACGACTGAGTATGCACGTATGTATATATATTGTTCCTATTAACTCATTTTTAAGGAGCACTGCACAGCCCAGAGGTGGAAAACATGGGTTGTACAAAGTAGATGAATCTAAGTTCAAAACTCAGCTTAGCCACTTGTGTGATGTGCTGTGGTTCATGAGGTCGCAAAGAGTGGGACATGGCTGAGTGACTGAACTGAACTGAAGATGTGTGATCTGGGGGCACGTTTAGCTTTAATTTCCTCATCTGTCAAACAGGGGTAACAATAACATTGACATCAGAAGGTCTTTAGGGGCCTCCATTGGTGGCTTAGTGGTATTGGTAAAGAATCTGCCTGCCAATGCAGAGGACATGGGTTCGATCCCTGATCTGGGAAGATCCCACGTGCCATGGAGCAACTAAGCCCGCACACCGCAACTACTGAGCCCATGAGCTGCAACTACTGAGGCCTGTGTGCCTAGAGTGTGTGCTTCACAAGAGAAGCCACTGCAATGAGACGCCTGTGCACCACAAGGAAGAGTAGCCTCTGCTCACTGCAACTAGACAAACCCCACGCAAAGCAATGAAGACCCAGAGCAGACAAATAAAAAGTGAATAAAAAAGAAAAAAAGAAGGTCGTTGGGTGGATTTACTGAATGTAAGATCCTGAAGAACAGGTACTTTGTTTACTCTTAAATCCTTAGAGTCTAGAAGTGTGAATGCACACAGTAGGTGCTCAGTAAATATTTGAATGAATAAGTACATGTAAAGCATTAAGTGCATTGCCTGGCAGTAATGCTCAATGTTCTGATGTATTATGTTAACACGCTTTACACATAAAGAAACAGGCACAGAAGCAATTTCCCCTGGTGTTCAGAGCCCGTAAGTAGCTACTCTGCTGTCACTGTGTTAGTTCCCCTGCTCCCCAGCTTCCAGGGGAGAAGTGAAAGCAATAATTCTTATCAGCTTCAAAGAACTCTAAATAGAAATCTGTGAAAAACCTGCGTTTCTGCTTTAAACTCTATTCTTAGTTCACTCTTCCCTGGGCTGCCCCCTTGTTGCTTAATCTTAATAAAAACAGATTCTAAAAGAAAGTCTGTATCCTGTGTGTCATCCTATGTCAAAAGATTCATGAGACTTTACCCTCCAAGGGAAAAAAAGTCCAAAAACTCCAGGAGTTTATGGTAGGCTGAAAGTGTTAGTCGCTCATTGTGTTTGTCCAACTCTTTCAGACCCCATGGACTGAAGCCCACCAGGCTTCTCTGTCCGTGAGATTTTCCGGGCAAGAATACAGGAGTGGGTAGCCCTTCACATCTCCAGGGGATCTTCCTGACCCAGGGATAGAACCTGGGTCTCCTGCATTGGAGGCAGATTCTTTCCCGTCTGAGCCACCAGGGAAGCCCTGGTAGGCTGAGGTTCTCATTAAAAAATGGCAAGAACAAACTAAAAGAAAGATCCAGACCCCAACCACAGCCTTGATTCTGATTTTGCTTCTTTCAAATTCATAGAATGTGATGAAACATAAATGTTATCAAGAAGCCTTCTTCAGAACTTGTAAGGAAGGGATGTATAGCTTTGTTGATGAAACTTTGTTTAAATTACCTGAAATAGGGAAATGACATCGATGAAGGAGAAAATGTTATCTCCTCTGATCAGGGTCTTTCAGGAAAAGTCACATAAAAGTGAGAAGGGATAGTACACCATTATTGTTCACAAATTCTATGGAAAAAATAAGAGGTACCTTTAACTGGTGCTGACTGCGAAAATTTAGATTCTGGACTACTCTCAGAGTGGGTTTCCTTGCCCTTTCCTACAACTGACATGGTTAAGATGGTGTCTGAAGTCACCGGGGTGCAGGGGCTGCTTGGGTGGGATTAGAACTCTGGGCACGAGGGGTTAAGCCAATTACTAAAGGTCCCATAGCAAGGTGGGGAGGCGGACACGTTGTGACACACACTCTCAGCTTGCCGCCTTCTGGGCCTTCTAATTCACAGAGTTTTCCAATATGGCACAAGACCCCAGCCTCTCCGCGAGTCCATAAATGGCTTCAGGATTAGCTATCTAATTTGAAAGGCCAGTGCAAAGAGAAAATACGAGGTCCCTCATTCAAAAAGCATAAAGCACTTCAAGATAGTGACAGCAGGGCATAAACTAAACACAGGATTCTTCTGAACTCATCCATGAAGCTGGAGCCCTACATTTTAAAAACTAATTAATTAATTGATTGACTGATTTTTGGCAGTGTACTGGCCTAGTGGCAGTGTATAGGACCTGGTGGCTCAGATGGTAAAAATGTCTGCCTATAATGCAGGAGACCCAGGTTTGATCCCTGGGTTGAGAAGCGCCTCTGGAGAAGGAAGTGGCAACCCACTCCAGTACTCTTGCCTGGAAAATCCCATGGATGGAGGAGCTTAGTAGGCTACAGTCCATGGGGTCGCAAAGAGTTAGACAGGACTGAGCGACTTCACTTTCACTTTCCCTGGCCTAGCAGTTGGCACACAGGCTTAGCTGACATGGGTGGGATCTTCCTGGACTAGGGATCGAATCCATGTCCCGTGCATTGGCAGGGGGATTTTTAACCACTGGACCACCAGCGAAGTCTGCTGTTGCTGCTAAGTCGCTTCAGTCGTGTACAACCCCACAGATGGCAGCCCACCAGGCTCTTCTGTCCCTGGCATTCTCCAGGCAAGAATACTGGAGTGAGTTGCCATTTCCTTCTCCAAGGAAAGTCTGGGGCCCTTCATCTTTTATGACAGAGTCTGTGATGGAGCAGCATAAACAGATGGACTCAGAGATGGGCTTACTCTATATTCAGCTTCCAGTGATGGTACGGTTTCATTCATTCATTCCCTCTTTCAAGGAACATTCATTAGTTACCAGCTCTGTACCAGGCACAGTGAAAACCCAAGCGAAAAACACAGCCCTATACCCCATGGTGAGGGAAAAACTAAATTTACCATTCAAGGCAACTTCAGTGAAAGTGGTAAACTTGGGGTTCTACAGGAGAAGCCAGGGGCCCTTAATCCTGGTTGAGGGAACTGCAGGAAGATCAATGGGGCTGGAATGGAAAGTCTAGTCTGGGCCACAACAACCTGGTAAGAGGGGAAGCTATGAGACCCACCTGGGTGAGAAGGGTCTGCTCACAATCTTTCCTGACAGAAGATTCATGAATAGACTTGCAGATCCCTTTCTTTTTAGATAAGGATTCAATGTATATCATTACAGAAGCATGTTAAGTCTTCATTCAGAAATCAAGGAACACACAGATATATAAAGTAAGAAGTAAAAGTCTTCCTTTCTTTCCTCTAAATCTGATTTCTAGAGGTGGTGACTTTTAACATTTGGAATACATACATACTTGCACAAAGGAATCTTTCATCTTGTTAGAGCAAGATAGAAAGATAGAGTTTTGCAAGGTATTTTATCATGAATAGTTTCCTACGTCAGTGTGTGCATGCTCAGTCGTGCCTGACTCTGTGGCCCAATGGACTGAAGCCTGCCAGGTTCCTCTGTCCATGGGATTCCCCAGGCAAGAATAAGGGAGTGGGCTGCCATGCCCTCCTCCAGGGAATCTTCCTGACTCAGAGATGGAACCCAGGTTTCCTGCATCTTCTGCATTGGCAGGCAGATTCTTTATCACTTAGCCACCTGGGAAGCCCTTCCTAAGTCAGAATAGAGATCAATTTCCTTTTTGAAATTATATCTCATTGTGTAAATGAGCCATATGTAGTTTATTCAGCTAACAGACATTTATTTCTAGTTTTCCTCTATTGCCACTATGCTATGGTGAACATACTGAATGATATATCTTTGGGTTGTGTCAAAGACTTTGGAAGATAGATTCTTAGACATGGAATTGCTGAGTCAAAGGCACACTGGGTGAGGTCATGTGCACAGTGGCTAAGAGGAGAACCCTTGGAGTTACATCTTGTGCATTCCAATCCTATCTCCTTTTTTTGCTAGCTGTGTGACCTTGAGAAAATTACTTAACCCCTCATTGCTTTATTTTCCTTGTCTGTAAAAGAATAGTACCTATGTATACTACCTATCTCTTAAAGATGTTCTGAGCACTAAATGAGTTTAGCTGTATAAAGTCCCTACAATAGTGACCAACATTCAATTCAGTTCAGTCCCTCAGTTGTGTCCGACTCTTTGTGACCCCATGGACTGCTGCACTCCAGGCCTCCCTGTCCATCACCAGCTCCCGGAGCTTACTCAAACTCATGTCCATTGAGTCAGTGATGCCATCCAACCATCTTATCCTCTGTTGGCCCCTTCTCCTGCCTTCAGTCCTTCCCAGCATCAAGGTCTTTTCCAGTGCATCAGTTCTTTGTATCAGGTGGCCAAAGTATTGGAGTTTCAGCTGCAGCATCATTCCTTCCAATGAATATTCAGGACTGATTTCCTATAGAATGGACTGGTTGGATCTCCTTGCAGTCCAACGGACTCTCAAGAGTTTTCTCCAACACCACAATTCAAAAGCATCAATTCTTTAGGGCTCAGCTTTCTTTATAATCCAACTTTTACATCCATACATGACCACTGGAAAAACCATAGCTTTAACTAGATGGTCCTTGGTCGGCAAAGTAATGTCTCTGCTTTTTAATAAGCTACCTAGGTTGGTCACAACTTTTCTTCCAAGGAGCAAACATCTTTTAATTTCATGGCTGTACTCACCATCTGCAGTGATTTTGGAGCCCCACAAAATAAAGTTTGTCACTGTTTCCATTGTTTCCCCATCTATTTGCCATGAAGTGATGGGACCAGATGCCATGATCTTAGTTTTCTAAATGTTGAGTTTTAAGTTAACTTTTTCAGTCTCCTCTTTCACTTTCATCAAGAGGCTCTTTAGTTCTTCTTCACTTTCTGCCATAAGGGTGGTGTCTTCTGCATATCTGAGGTTATTGATATTTCTCCTGGCAATCTTGATTCAATCATGTGCTTCATCCAGCCCAGCATTTCGCATGATGTACTCTGCATATAAGTTAAATAAGCAGGGTGACAATATACAGCCTTGACGTACTCCTTTCCTGATTTGGAACCAGTCCGTTGTTCCATGTCCAGTTCTAACTGTTGCTTCCTGACCTGCATACAGATTTCTCAAGAGGCAGATCAGGTGGTCTGGTATTCCCATCTCTTTCAGAATTTTCTACAGTTTATTGTGATTCACACAGTCAAAGGCTTTGGCATAGTCCATAAAGCAGAAGTAGATGTTTTTCTGGAAATCTCTTGCTTTTCTGATGATCCCCAGATGTTGGCAACTTGATATCTGGTTCCTCTGCCCTTTCTAAATCCAGCTTGAACATCTGGAAGTTCACGGTTTTATGTACTGTTGAAGCCTGGCTTGGAGAATTATGAACATTACTTTACTAGCGTGTGAGATAATTGTTATTGTGTGGTAGTTTGAGCATTCTTTGGCATGGCCTTTCTTTGGGATTGGAATGAAAACTGACCGTTTCCAGTCCTGTGGCCACTGCTGAGTTTTCCAAATTTGCTGGCATACTGAGTGCAGCACTTTCACAGCATCATCTTTTCAGATTTGAAATAGCTTAGCTGGAATTCCATCACCTTCACTAGCTTTGTTCATAGTGATGCTTCCTAAGGCCCACTTGACTTCACATTCAGGATGTCTGGCTCTAGGTGAGTGATCACACCATTGTGATTATCTGGGTCGTGAATATCTTTTTTGTACAGTTTTTCTGTGTATTCTTGCCACCTCTTCTTAATATCTTCTGCTTCTGTTAGGTCCATACCATTTCTGTCCTTTTTTGTGCCCATCTTTGCATGAAATGTTCTCTTGGTATCTCTAATTTTCTTGAAGAGATCTCTAGTCTTTCCCATTCTATTGTTTTCCTCTATTTCTTTGCACTGATCACTGAGGAAGGCTTTCTTATCTCTCCTTGCTATTCTTTGGAACTCTGCATTCAGATGGATATATCTTTCCTTTTCTCCTTTGCTTTTCACTTCTCTTCTTTTCACAGCTATTTGTACCTCCTCAGACAACCATTTTGCTTTTTTGTGTTTCTTTTTCTTGGGGATGGTCTTGATTCCTGTATCCTGTACAATATCATGAACCTCTGTCCATAGTTCCTCAGGCACTCTGTCTATCAGATCTAATCCCTTGAATCTATTTCTCACTTCCACTGCATAATCATAAGGGATTTGATTTAGGTCATAGCTGAATGGTCTAGTGGTTTTCCCTACTTTCTTCAATTTCAGTCTGATTTTGGCAATAAGGAGTCCATGACCTGAGCCACAGTCAGCTCTTAGTATTGTTTTTGCTGACTATATAGAGCTTCTCCATCTTTGGCTGCAAAGAATATAATCAATCTCATTTCGGTGTTGACCATCTAGTGATGTCCATGTGTAGAGTCTTCTCTTATGTTGTTGGAAGAGGGTTTTTGCTATGATCAGTGTGTTCTCTTGACAAAACTCTATTAGCCTTTGCCCTGCTTCATTCTGTACTCCAAGGCCAAATTGGCCTGTTGCTCCAGGTGTTTCTTGACTTCCTACTTTTGCATTCCATTCCCCTATAATGAAAAGGAAGAGGGTGTTTGCTATGACCAGTGCATTCTCTTGGCAGAACTCTATTAGCCTTTGCCCTGCTTCATTCTGTACTCCAAGGCCAAATTTGCCTGTTACTCCAGATGTTTCCTGACTTCCAACTTTTGCATTCCAGTCACCTATAATGAAAAGGACATCTTTTTTGGGGAGTTAGTCCTAGAAGGTTTTGTAGATTTTCATAGAACCATTCAACTTCAGCTTCTTCAGCATTACTGGTTCGGGCATACGCTTGGATTACCATGATATTGAATGGTTTCCCTTGGAAATGAACAGAGATCATTCTGTCGTTTTTGAGACGGCATCCAAGTACTGCATTTCAGACTCTTTTGTTGACCATGATGGCTACTCCATTTCTTTAAGGGGTTCCTGCCCACAGTAGTTTATATAATGGTCATATGAGTTAAATTCACCCATTCCAGTCCATTTTAGTTCACTGATTCCTAAAATGTTGACGTTCACTCTTGCCATCTCCTGTCTGACCACTTCCAATTTGACATGGACCTAACATTCCAGGTTCCTATGTAATATTGCTCTTTACAGCATCGGACTTTACTTCTATCACCAGTCACATCCACAACTGGGTGTTGTCTCTTCATTCTTTCTGGAGTTATTTCTCCACTGATCTCCAGTAGCATATTGAGTACCTACCGACCTGGGGAGTTCATTTTTCAGTGTTCTATGTTTTTGCCTTTTCATACTGCGATGGGGCTCTCAAGGCAAGAATACTGAAGTGGTTTGCCATTGCCTTCTCCAGTGGACCATGTTTTGTCAGAACTCTCCACCATGACCCATCAATCTTGGGTGGCTCTACACGGCATGGCTCATAGATTCATTGAGTTAGACAAGGCTGTGGTCCATGTGATCAGACTGGTTGGTTTTCTGTGATTGTGATTTTCAGTCTGTCCGCCCTCTGATGGAAAAGGATAGAGGCTTATGGAAGCCTCCTGATGGGAGAGACTGACTGAGGGGGAAACTGGGTCTTATTCTGATGAGCGGGGCCATGCTCAGTAAATCTTTAATCCAATTTTCTGTTGATGGGTGGAGCAACCAACATGGAGTGGCTCTCTTTCTTTTTTTAAATTATTATTATTATTTCACTTTTTGACCATGCTCTACAATGGTGCCCTGACCAGGGATCAATCCCATGCCCCCTGCATTAGAAATGTGGAGTCCTAACTGCTGGACCACCAGGGAAGTCCCTGGAGTAGCTCTACTTCTGTTAACCCTTATTATTATATTGTATTAGCTCTTATTAAAATCTTGATAGATACCACCAAATTACTCAGCAAAAAGGCTTAACCAACTTAGACTCCGCTGATAGTGTATGAAAAAGTCTTCTTCCACACTCTCGCCAATGGGCTCTTGTTTGGTTGGTTTGTTTAACATGCTTTTTTTTCCCTTCTTTTTGTAAAAACCAAACAAAAACTTTCACTTCTTTAAAGTGATGAAGTCTGGCTTATCAGTTTTGTTTGTGTGTGTGTTTGATGTACCTAGAAATGTTCTGCCTAAGCCACCGTCATGCCGAATTACTCTTAGGATTTCGTATAAGAGTTTTATGTCTTATGTTTAGGTTTGTAATCCATTTTGAGTTCATTTCTGTGTCCAGTTCAAGGGAAGGACCCAACTTCATTTGCCTGTTTAGTCGTCCAGTAGCACTTATTGAACAGATGATTCTTTCTCCCATGGATTTGTCTTAGCACCCTTGTTGAAAATCAGCTGACCACAGGACTTCCTTGGTGGTCCAGTGGCTAATGCAGAGGTCCTGGGTTCAATTCCTAGTCAGGGGACTAGATCCCACATGCAGCAACCAAGAGTTCACACGTCACAACTAAAGTTCCACATGCCGCAGTGAAGACTGAAAATTCCAAGCATCACAACTAAGGCCCAGCACAGCCAAATAAATAAAAAGATACTAAAGAAAAAAGATGAAGAAAATCATCTGGCCATAAATGCAAGAGCTTGTTTTTGAATTTTCAATAATCCTGCTCTATTTATCTATACATCTATTCTATGCCAGAATCATACTGTCATGATTATTACAGATTTGCAGTTAAGTTTTTAATTGCAAAATGTGAGTCCTCCAACTTTATTCTTCTTTTTCAAGATTATTTGGTTATTCTGGTTTGCCCTCAGACATTTTACGTTAAATTTAACACTGTGTTTCAAAACTCTGAAATACCCCCTCCTTTCTTTTAATGTCTCTGTTAGTCAGTATCGTCAGCTTCCTCTGCCCACTAACTTTCAATTTCTCCTACTTTACCCTCTTCGCGAAAGGTCCAAAGGTCTCTCATTTCCCAAATGTCCCAACTCAATGTCATTTACTACCTGCAGAATCCAAGTCCCCCCAAACACCACCAGTGAGCTGTGCCTCCTGAACCCCCACCCTTATGTGGCCCCTCCCTGTGAAATATGGATTGCCTCGGTGTCTCGCCTTGGCCGGTAGAAGGTGGTGCAGGGGATGTTCTGGGATTTCCAAGCCAAGGCATTAAGAGGGTCTGCATCTCTGTGCTCCCAATGCCAGGGGCCCGGCTTCAATCCCTAGTCAGGGAACTAGATCCCACCTGTCACAGCTAAGTGTTTGCATACTGTAACTAAAACCTGGTGCCATGGAAGGAAGGAAAGAAAGAAGGGAGAGAGAGAGAGAGAGAGAAAGAGAGTCTGCTTGTGTGCTTTTGGAAATGTTGAGCAGCCTTGCAAGAAGTCCAGCACACTCAGTGGAAAGAATATGTGAAGAGGCTGTGTACAGATGCCATAGAGAGAGACACAGACCATATGAAGAGGAAGAGATGCCCAGGCACCCCAAGTGGCATGCATGAGCCTCCCTGCCATCAAGAGACCCCAACCAAGGGCTGACTAGCTAAGCTCAGCCAAGCCATGATAATACAATGGTGACTCTTTTTTTTTTTTTTTAAACAGTGACTGTTTTAAGCCACTAAATTTTGTGGTGGTTTTTGAAATAGTAATAGATCACTGAAACAGAAACCTCAGCTATGTTCAACGACAGAGAGAGTGCTGAATTCTAACCACTAGACCACCAGGGACAGATGAATAAACAACAAAGCCCTACTGCACAGTGTAGGGAAATATACTCAGTATTTTGTGATAAATCAGAATGGAAAAGAATATGAAGAATATATATATATATGTGTGTGTGTGTGTGTGTGTGTGTGTGTGTGTATAGCTGAGTCATTTTGCTATACAGCAGAAATTAAACACAACATTAGGCTTCCCTCATAGCTCAGTCGGTAAAGAGCCAATGCAGGAGACCTGGGTTCCATCGCTGGGTCAGGAAAATCCCTTGGAGAAGGAAATGGCAACCTGCTCCAGTACTCGTGCCTGGAGAATCCCGTAGACAGAGGGGTCGCAAAGTGTTGGACACGATTGAGTGACTAAACTGCCACCACCAAACACAACATTGTAAATAAACTATACTTCAATAAAAATTTTAAAAAAAAACCCATGAATTACTTAACCTCTCTAAGCCTCAGGTTTCTGATCTGTGATCGTAACAGGGCAATTCCTCATGGGTTTCTGAGAGGATTAAATGAGATCATGTAGGTACAGCTCTTAGCCGCATGCCTGGCACAAAGCAAGCTGTTGATAAATGAAAGCTGTTGTTATTTTTAATTTTAAAAAGTAGCTCCATCCTGCTCTGGGGCACATTCCAGTTGTGATAAGAGAACTAAGCAGGGAGATTTGAGTTAACGGTGAAAGTCATCGATGTTAAGTGGAGTTCCCCCAAACTTGGTGGAATCACTGCCTGAGCTATTGAAATGAATCACTAGCACAAGTTTCTGTACAACTCATGCACTAGTAAGAAAAAAAATAATAAATGCATAAAAAGAAGACAGGTGCAAGACAAAACATGCCCATGACACAGTAGTAAAACTGGAAATTCCACAATAGGGTCAGGATCCAGGGAGGCTGGGACTGACACTCTTTCTGAGCAGTTGTGAACTTGGGTTTAGAATCCTAGGATGTGAGAGCTGGAAGGGGTCTGGAAGATGGTCCCATCTTTTACATTACACATGGGAAGTTCAGGGGTTAAGAGGTTTCATGGTTAATGATGGAGCCAGAAAAAAGCATCCAGGGCCTCCAACTTCTCTTTCTTTCTTTCTTTTTTTTTTTTCAAATTAAGCAATACCTATTCTTGTTCTTTCCTAATTTTATCCAAATATTATGAAATTATAAAACTTTCCAAGGTGGAAAGAGTGGGGGAAGGGGAGGGTGGGACGAACTGGGAGAGTTACATTAACATATATCACTATCAAGTGTAAAATAGATAGCTAGTTGGAAGCTGCTGTAAAGCACAGGGAGCTCAGCTCAGTGTTCTGTGATGACCTGGAGGGGTGAGAGGGAGGCTCAAGAGGGAGGGGATATAGTCATGCTTACAGCTGATTCACACTGATGTATAGCAGAAACTAACACAGCATTGTAAAGCAATCAGCTTCCAATTAAATTTTTTAAGTAATAAATAAAAATAAACAAATAACAGTTTATGATGGGAAAAAAAAGTTAGGGGATTGGAATTGACATATACACGCTATGTATAAAATAGGTAACTATTGAGAACCTACTGAACAGCAAAGAGAACTCTACTCAGTGCTCTGTGGTGATCTAAATGCAAAGGAAATCCAAAACAGAGGGGATATATATGTCCAGTTTGCTGTACAATAGAAAGTAACACAAGATTGTAAAGTAACAATGTTGTTACTTTATATTAGAATATTTTATATTCCAATAAAAATTAAAAGCAAAACAGAAAGAAAACCTTACAAAGGGAAGATCCCTTGCAAATTTCAGCTCCCGAAAATAACTATTGTGAATAGTTGGATTTTCTGACTCTTAGCTAATAAAGGTCCTTAGGGTTACTTTCTGAATGTCACCGACAAGTCCACATTCATCTGAGAAGGGAGCAGGATATTGACAGGCATCGAGGATCGGAAACAAATGCTAGTCATTTCACTTGAGTCTTACTACACCCACACAATGTGACCTCAGTCTGGTGCAGCCTTACAGATGGGGCAATAATATAATAGGAGACAGTGTGGTGTATTGGTTGGAGAAGGAAATGGCAACCCACTCCAGTACTCTTGCCTAGAGAATCCTGTGGACAGAGGAGCCTGGTGGGCTGCCGTCTGTGGGGTAGCACAGAGTCAGACACGACTGAAGCGTCTTAGCAGCAGCAGCAGCAGCAACAGTGTATTGGTTAGGGACGCAGGTTTCGAAGCCAGTGCCAGATTCAAATCTTACAATCTGTGTAGCCTTAACTACATATATGGCCAACTTCTCTGAGCTTCACTTTCCTCATTTCGAAACAGAAATCAGTACTAGTCCCTACCTCATCGACTGCAGTCAGGGGAAAACAAGCGAATGTATTTAAAGCACTGAGCATGCCACCCAACATGTAGGAAGCTCTCCCTAACGTGACTGCCAACATCTTCATCATCGTCTTCATCATCAAGGGCCACTGCTTCCTACGTGAGCCTAACATTAGATCATCTTGACTCCTGTTTACTGGGAGTAGTCTACAAAGCCCTATGGCAGAACCTGGGTGTGAAACTAAAGAAACAAATGTCTGGGACTTCCCTGGCAGTCCAGTGATTAAGACTCTACACTTACACCGCAGAGGGAGCAGGTTCGATCCTTGATCCAGGAACTAAGATCCCTCATTGCCGCATGATGTGACCAAATTTTCAAAGATAAAAATAAACAAATGTCTTAGTTCTCACTCAGAGTAGAAGCCACACAGCTGAGAACCTCTTGCACAACAAGAATTCATCAGACCAACATATTCCAGGGTGGAAATGTTCTATAAGGATTTATATACCCAATTATACTGAAAAGCAAGAAAATGATGTGTGAAATGGTGAACTCCTACAAGGCAGAGTTCAAAGTCCTCTTAGGTCGTCAAAGTTTAATTTTGTAAAAATAGAGGTTTTTAAAATATCACGCACATTGGGCTTCGCTGGTGGCTCAGTGGTAAAAAATCTGCCTGCCAGTGAAGGAGACATGGATTCGATCTCTGATCTGGGAAGATCCCATTTGCCATAGAGCAACTAAGCCCGTGGGCCACAACTACTGAACCCATGTGCTGCAACTACTGAAACCTGGAGTCCTAAAGTCTGTGCTCTGCAACAAGAGAAGCCACCACAAGAAGCCTGCACACCACAGCTAGAGAGTGGTCCACACTCAAAAGCCAGAGCAGCAATGAAGACCCAGCACAGCTAAAATTAAGTAAAATTATTTAAAAATAAATTTATAAATAAATAAAATTTTAAAAGATTGAAAATATCATACACATTGTGAGGGAGGTTATATATGGGGACAGATGGTAAACAGGAACTCTCTGTACTTTCTGCTCAATTTTACTGGGAATTTAAAACTGCTCTAAAGCTTATTAATTTTAATAAATCATGTCCTTAACAATAAATTACTTACTTGAGCATGGAGGCATCTCAAAATCTAACACCAACAAAGGGAAAACCCAACTTATTGTAACATACCACTGGCAACCCAAACTGGGTTAAGTTTTCAAGCATCTTATGATAATGGCATGCTGCTCTCAAATAGCTTCCTCCCAATCCCCCTTAGCCGGGAATTAATTGCAGCATTCTTGTGTAGAAAGGCACTCCATGTTTGTATGAAGAAGATGGCCTGGAAACATCAAATGCAACACATCTGTCCTCATAAAATACTAGACAATTATTATCCTCTTGGCCTTCCATCCCCCCTCAAAAATCACACACACGCTACCGTCTCTTAAATCACATTCCTGCAGATATTCTATGCGAATTCCTCATGTTTCTGTTGAGCACAGTAAATTAATATTGCGGTTGTTGTTTTGTTCATTATGCAAGACAACCACATGACTGTGAATTAATTCTCCTGTGCTAAGTATTCAGTATACCGGCACGCAGGCTTACACATTTCAGCAATTCACAATGACAGTTGGCTTGCCCAAACATATTCTTTACATTTAGAAAATTTTGTGGGTTCCTGTCTCCCCGGGGGATTTTTTTTATTACTTGTTTATGCAAACAGCAGATTGCATAAGAGCCTTGCTGGCTTCTTTTTTTTCTTAAAGCGATTTCGTAGTTTCCTGGTAACCATTCAGTCATCTGTTTCAACACTCTGACATGACATAAAGGCGAGCGCTGAACCACAGGTTTGCCACTCAGACCCGCACCTCATTCCCCGAGCCTTGGCTAGGTGAGCTGCTCCCTGGCACCAACGCGATTCACTCATGAACCCTTCCTACCTGCAGAATCATTTTCTGAAAATAGGGGAGAAGAACTGCTGTGTGTTCCGCGATGACTTCATTGCCAAAGTGCTGCCGCCAGTGGTGGGGCTGGAGTTCGTGTTCGGGCTCCTGGGCAATGGCCTTGCCCTGTGGATTTTCTGTTTCCATCTCAAGTCCTGGAAAGCCAGCCGAGTTTTCCTGTTCAACTTGGCCGTGGCTGACTTTCTCCTGATCATCTGCCTGCCGTTCCTGGTGGACAACTACGTGCGCAGGTGGGACTGGAAGTTTGGGGAGATCCCCTGCCGGCTCATGCTCTTCATGTTGGCCATGAACCGCCAGGGCAGCATCATTTTCCTCACCGTGGTGGCCGTGGATAGGTACTTCCGGGTGGTCCATCCCCACCACGCCCTGAACAAGATCTCGAATCGGACGGCGGGCATCATCTCCTGCCTCTTGTGGGGCATCACCATCGGCCTGACGGTCCACCTCCTGTACAGAACGAGGCTGATCGAGAATCAAGGTTCGAAACTATGTAGCAGCTTCAGCATCTGTGATGCCTTTGGCTGGCATGATGCCATGTTCCTCCTGGAGTTTTTCGTGCCCCTGAGCATCATCCTGTTCTGCTCGGTCAGAATCATCTGGAGCCTGAGGCAGCGGCAAATGAACAGACATGCCAAGATCAAGCGGGCCATCAACTTCATCTTGGTGGTGGCCATTGTCTTCATCGTCTGCTTCCTGCCCAGCGTGGCTGTGCGCATACACATTTTCTGGCTCTTGCGCAAGGCTGGCACGAAAAACTGTGACATCTATCGTTCGGTGGACCTGGCGTTTTACATCACCCTCAGCTTCACCTACATGAACAGCATGCTGGACCCTTTGGTGTACTACTTCTCCAGCCCATCTTTTCCCAACTTCTTCTCCACCTTGATCAACCGCTGCCTGCAGAGGAAGGTGCCGGATGAGTCGGATAACAACCGCAGCACCAGCGTCGAGCTCACGGGGGATCTGAGCACTATCAAGAACGTTCCCGAGGCTTTGATGGCCAATCCCAGTGAGCCGCAGAGCCCCTCTTATCTGAATCCAGTCTCCAGTTAAAAAAGCCAAGCCAAGAAGGGAGGTGATCATCAAGGACCAGGATCTCTGGAGAAGCAGTTTGGCTGGTGCACGGAGTAACAGAGTCTTGGTCTGTGGTTTCCCAGAACTTCCAGATTTGGAGAAGCAGATTTAGGGCATCGGTGTGGCAGCGTGGGCTGCTTGCCTGTAGAGTGTCTCCACAGGAACCTTGGGGAATGGAGGATGAAGCTTCCAGGTGTCTGAGACTTCTGTTCAATCTTGGACGCTTGCAGAACTGAAGATGGCAAAACTGTCCACATTTCTGCTGCTGGAGTGTTGGAGCCACAGAGACCCGCTGGCACCTGGAACTCAACTGACCTCTTCCTGTCACCTGTCTGAGACGTGTTTGGTTCTCAGCTCCTGGGGAAATGTCTAGCTTTTTGTGGGCTCCCATTGGGATAAGGAAAGCTGTGATTGGAGGGGAATTATTGCATCTGGAGGGAGCCCAGGCATCATGAAACAAGCCAGGAGGTCACCTGGGTTCAATGGAACCAATCCTTCTTTCAGTCATGATATGGCAGAAATGGACCAGATAGATTCATGAGCTTCGGTTAGTATCTGAGTTTCCAGTGGTAGTAAGAAGGGGCCCCAGGAGGGACGGAGCAGAACAGTGTTACTAAGCAAAAGGAAATGGCATTTATATTACAACCTGCAGCCAATCCATTCCTCTTTTGTTTACACTCATTTGAAGGTTGAGCAGTTAAAAAGGCTCCAAGGAGAAAGCAGCTTCCCACCTCTGTTTGCTTTTTTTACTCAAAGGGAAATGCTGCCCTATGGTTAGAGGGGGGAGAGATTTCCTCCTGTGTCATTTGCTTGTGTTTCTGTTCTTATAAGAAATCTACCCGTTTAATAAACTTTGAAATGAGACACACAGTCTGGTGTTGCATGTGTCTGGGTGATGGTTCACAGACATGGACTTCTTACTTAAGTAGGGACCTTTATGGGTTGTTAACTGTGCCCTGGTAGAAAAAAATATACCACATACTGTAAAGTGTAAGAAAAGGATGTGAAATCTGAGCCGCAACATGAGGTAGTTAAGTCAAAAATTAAACACGCATTAGAACAAGGATGGGAAAGAGCTGGGAATAAATAAAAGTCATTTAATCTAGAAGGGCAGTACAGACAGGATTGCAAGAGCACTTTGCTTTTATTTAGGGGGTGGCGAATGCTGCTAATAGTATGGTGAATGCTGCTATTAGTATTTGTGTATCAAATAAAGGAATCTGGCCAGGCTTGGATTTTTGCATAGGAGGGGGAAGAGAGACCTTCCTACAGAATGGTTTCAGTTCCCAATGCTGGGAAGGAAAGGAGATGTACTGGTTTGAGGTGGTGATCGGTCCAAGTTTCTGTTACATGCTCATTTCCACTCATTGTTCTTTAGCAAGATGAGGCTTGCTTCGACATAGTGACTTGGATGCCGATAAGGAAGGCAGATACTCAGACTCCTGGCCTCAGTGGAATGGCAGAAAAGGAAGAAAGATGGATATTTTGAAGTTCTGAAGTGTTTTCTGAGCAGTTTGCTTGTCTGATTTTTCAATTAACTCCTAGAGACTGAAAGTTAAAAGCAGAGGTCATCTTTCTTAAAGAGGAAGAGATGAACAGAGAAGAGCTCAGAGGAAAGCAGGGATTCCCCAGCCTCAGATGCATGAGTCAGCAGGGAACCCGTTTGTGAAACTCTGATTTGTTCAGAACAACCAAACAATTCACATTCATCCTTTTGTTCATTCATCCCATCAGCTTGATGCTGAAAGCTCAGCTTTTCTGTACAACAAGTCGAATCTTGGAGACAGAGATTTGGGTGAAATAGAAAAGAATAGCTTTATTGCTTTGCCGGGCAAAGAAGGCTAAAAGCGGGCTAATGATTTCAAAACCATGTGTCCCCACTTGGGGAAGATAGTGAGAAGTTTTACAGTAATTGTTCAAAGAGGAGCATGATCAGCTTGTGGAAATTCTTCTGATAGGTTGGTAGCAAAGTAAGTGGGAGTCAGCACCATCAGCCTTCAAGTATGGTTGTCTACATGCTGGTGGGCACCATGACATCACTAATCGTTAACTTCTCCCACCTGGAGGGAGTTTCAGTATCAGCAAAATGGCTCAAAGATATTGTCATATGTTTCGACGATGGGGAAACCAGACCTTGCTCCAAGGCTGCTCTTGACTGTTTCTGCCTGGTGTCGCATATCCTTCCATCTTTAATTAACGACTGCTTGAGTCTGCCCATTGGAACTCAGGGAAGTTTGTGGCAGCTGAATGAAAGCTGTTTTCGATAATCAAGGAAATGGGGGACACAGAAAGTCCTTGTGCCCAGGAGCCCCACAGGGCCCTGCTTGGCATCAAGTTTTTATGTATTAAGTACCAAGAGTGTGCTGTGGCATTCTGAGTGGTTGATGGAAACAGAGCAAGGAACAAGTTCCCTGCGACCTTCTTCTCCTAAAACTTACATTCACACTGGGGAGGTGGCCAGACAAGAGTTAAACAAATAAATGTAAAGGAAGCCTGGGATGACTGTGAGGACTATGAAGCCAACAAAGCAGGATGACAGGCTAAAAAAGGCATAGTGCTGGGATGACTGGGATGTGACCAAGAGCTGAGCCATGAATGACGCGATGGAGCAGACTATTTGAGAATCTGGAGGAAGGGCATTCTAGGCAGAGGGGATGGTAAATGCAGAGGCCCTTGGTTGTGTGAGTCTGCTCGTCTCCCAGGACTGCCATAACAAAGTACCCCAAATTTGGTGGCTTAAAAAAACAAAAATTTGGGATTTCCCTAGTGGTCCAGAGGTTAAGAATCCACCGTCTAATTCAGGGGACATGAAGGATTCAATTTCTGGTTGGGAAAGTAAGATCCCACGTGCCACAGAGCAACGAAACCCACACTCTGCAACTAGAGAGGAGCCCGTGTACCACAGCTAAGACCCGACACATCTGAAAATGAAAATAGATAAATACTTGGGGAAAAAAGGCAAAAAGTATTCTTTGACAGTTCTGGAGCCCAGGAGTCCAAATCAGGGGGTCAGCCTGATTGCTTCTGTATACACTGAGAGAATCCACCTCATGCCTCACTCCTAGCCTCTATGGGCTATCAGGAATATCCTTAGCATTCCTGGGCCTGCAGACACATCATTGCAGTCTCTGCCTCCATCTTCACATTGTTATGGACCAGGATTCTTGGCCTCCTTAATCAATAGAAATTGGTGAGGGGCCAGACAAGAAATTCGGGCAAGGCTTTATTAGGGCCCTTGTGGCAGCAAGGTGGGGAGCGAGTGCAAGTAACAGGTTCTCTTGCTGGCCTGCTCCTTGAAGAGGTGTGAGCTTGTCCTTATATAGGGTGAAGGTAGGGTGTGTTCAGGGGCCATTCCAGAGGGGTGGCTCAGATGGTGTGCGACTCCTTTAGTGGTGATGTGTGCAGGGGGCATGCCTCCTACCTATTCAGAAGTGGCAGTGCGGTTTTGGTCTTTTTGCATCTTTTTGTCCATAATTTGTCCCAACTGTACATGTACAAAGTTATTTTTAGTCCCCTGTAGCTTCTTGTATTGTGTCGCTGGAGACG
Organism: Antilocapra americana; assembly: GCA_007570785.1. Lineage (NCBI taxonomy): Eukaryota > Metazoa > Chordata > Mammalia > Artiodactyla > Antilocapridae > Antilocapra > Antilocapra americana. The sequence continues at coordinate 8,466,125 of ML663006.1, read as the reverse complement.
TCTGTCTAAGTGCAAGCCCTGCAGCAAAGGATCCCAGGTCTCCAGCTGTCTCCATGTCTCTGTCTTCTCTTTTTCTGTCTCTTATACAAACACTTGCCACTGGATTGAGGGACCACCCCAACCCAGGATAATCTCAGCTCGACATCCTTCCCTTAAGTACATCTGCAAAGAGTACATCTGAAAAGACCCTTGTTCCAAATACGGTCACGCTCTGAGATCTTGGGTGGACATAGCTTTTGGGGGGCCTGAGTCAACCCACTGCCGTGAGGAACAGAGGTGAGGTCAGATGACCGGGTACAGGGAGTGTGGAGTCTCCTACCCAGTGAGGTAAAGAACCCTGCTGTGTGAAAATAACAAAAGATTTGAGAAAAAAGATCACACTACATTAAAGGGAAAAGAGGTTAAAAACAAGATCGGACCTTTGTTCTCTTTTAAAGTCTGTCTGTCTATGTATATATGCCTGGAACAGCAGATTAGAAAAACATAAATTGCAGGCTTAACTTTGATTCTACCTGGGTGATGATTTTTACTTGTCCATCTGACTTTTCCTTAGTATCATCTTCCTATCATCTTCCTTGATCATCAACAACAGTCATTAAGGGAGCAGTCTCCTACAGGGAACCCTTCTACACCATTGGTGGGAATGTAAATAAGTGCAGGTACTGTGGAAAACAGTATGGGGGCTGCTTGAGAGACTAAAAACAGAGGTACCATGTGATACAGCAATCCCACTCCTGGGCATATATCAGAGGAAACTCAAATTTGAAAAGATACATACACCCTAATGTTCACAGCACCACTATTCACAATAGCCAAGACATGGAAGCAATCCAAGTGTCCACCCACAGATGAATATACAATTCAGTGTGCTATATACAATGGAATGTTACTCAGCCATAAAAAATAATGAAATAATGCCATCTGCAGCAACATGGATGGACCTAGAGATTATTATATGAAGTGAACTAAGGAAGACAAAGACAGATATTGTGTATAACATACGTGGAACCTGAAATATGACACAGATGAACTTAGTTATGAAACAGAAACAGACTCACAGATGTAGAAAACAAATGTATAGTTACCAAAGTGGAAAAGTGATGGGGGAGGGATAAATTAGGAATTTGGGATTATCAGATACAAACTACTTACTTACTATGTTTATCTACGTATAAAGTAGAAAAACAACAAGGTCCTACTGTATAGCACAGGGAACTATATTCAGTATCTTATAATAAACCATAATGGAAAAGAATATGTGTATATATATATATATATATATCAATAACGGAATCACTTTGTTGTATATATCCCAAAGTAACACAACACTGTAAATCAACTGGATGTCCATTTGAAAAAAGAGAGAGAGAGCAGTCTCTTAAATTCTGTTTCCCTGTCCAGGAGAATGTCAACAGAGAGCAAGCACAACTTCCCTAGTGGCACAGTGGTTAAAGACTCTACCCTTCTGCTCCAGAGCATGGGTTCAGTTTCTGGTTGGAGAACTACTAATAAGACCCTACATGTCGCACAGCTCAGGCAAAAAAATAAAAATAAAAAAATGAGAGCAAACAATAATGTTCTGGGCTAAACCAATGATATGGTCTATTCCATCTCAAATTGTGTGTGATACAATGTTTGTGTGTGTGTAACTCTAGGTATGCATGTCTGTGTAGATACATGTCTGTATATAGGTATTGGAAGGGCCAGTCATCATTTACGCATCTCTTTTTCACTGATTTCTCTTCATTTTGGAGGATACCAGTTCTTGGGGTCATGAGTTCCATGAGTTTCACTCTCTGTTGGACTTCCTGCTAGCTGCCCCCAAACAACGTCTTCCAAGCTTCAGGAGATTAATTACCCCTATGTCCAGAACCATAAAATCAGGGGTACAAAATCGTGTTTGTTTCTGACTGTATGAACTCCTTTGCCTTTCCAGATTTATTAGCCTGCGTGCCCCAGGGCACCTTGCATGAAGGGAGGGGACTTAAACTGCACCTGGCATAAACATGGCTTTTGGTTTAATATTCAAAGCACTTCCTAACTATGGTCTATGGAACGTACAGCAAGCAGGCCCCAGCTCACTTCTCTCTTCCCTTGCTTTGCTTCTGTAATCAGTCTTTAGCTGAGGCACTTGACTAACAAGGTGCCTTGGTGAAGCACTAAGTACTGGCAATTGACCATTTACAAATCAATGGAGATATGGGTCATCTCCTGCTCCCCCATCTTTTAGTTAAAATTGATGGCTTTTTCAAATTGGAAAGAAATTTTTGATGAAATTCTTCAGTGGTTGAAGCTGGGCTGTTTGTGTTACTGGAAATTCCTTTCTCTCTCTCTCATGGCATGGAATGATGCCTTACTATAATTGTTTAACTCCAGGTACTTAAGGATGAAGTAACCGAGATACACTTATATCAACTTGAAAAAGAAAAGAAATATAGTGATGCATCTCACAGAAACTAACAGAGAATTAAACCAGGCACGGGCAGACCCAGGAGACCAGTTCACAGCTCTTCACTCCAGCTCTTAACCAGAAACATGAATCAACCCTCAGTGCCTGTGACCCAAAGCACACTTTATAAAAGGGTCAGGAGGACAATCATCAGCAGCTATGTAAAGCCTCTTTTTTTTCTTCTAGTTTTACACAGATATAATTGACACACAGCACTGCAGAAGTGTAAGGTGTACAGCATAATGATCTGACTTCCATACATCATGAAATGATGACCACAATAAGTTTAGTGAACCCCCATCATCTCATACAGATACAAAATTAAAGAAATAGGAAAAAATGTTTCCTGTGATTAGAACTCTTAGGATTTATCCCCTTACCAACTTTCATCTGTAACATAGAGCAGTGGTAATTATATCTATGGTGTTGTACATCACATCCTAGGAGTTATTTATCTTATAACTGGATGTTTGTACCATTTGACTATCTTCGTCCAACTTCCCCATCCCCACCCCTATCTCTAGTAACCACTAAAGGGTATTTTTATTTATTATTATTTCTGAAAAATATTTTTATTTATTTATTTGGCTGTGCCAGGTCCCAGCTGAAGCCTGTAGGATCTGTAGTTGTGGCATGTGAACTTTTAGTTAAGACATGTAGGACCGAGTTCCTTGACCAGGGATGGGACCCAGGACCCCTGCATTGGGAGCATGGAGTCTTAATCGCTGGACCACCTGGGAAGTCCCAAAGGGGTATTTTTAAATTACTGTTTATGTTAAGACATGCTTTTTGGCAACTGTTCCTACAATAACATTTCAGATCGCCATCTAGGTCACTCATTTAAAAAGCATGTTTGTGCCTTCAGCAAAGTTGATCTCAGTTCTCTTGCTTCCAAAATTTCTGGGGAACACAGAAGTAATCAGTCAACCTTGAGGAAGAAATAACAGTTCGCATTGTCCCAAACCCAAACAGATGTGGATCTCTAGATGAGTTCTAGAGCCCTTCTTAAGGCCTTCCCAGAGATTTAAAAATCTTTGTAATGTTCAGTTCGGTTCAGTTCAGTCACTCAGTCGTGTCCGACTCTTTGCAACCCCATGAATCGCAGCACGCCAGGCCTCCCTGTCCATCACCAACTCCCAGAGTTTATCCAAACCCATGTCCATTGAGTCGGTGATGCCATCCAGCCATCTCATCCACTGTCATCCCTTTCTCCTCCTGTCTCCAATCCTTCCCAGGATTAGGGTCTTTTCCAATGAGTCAACTTGATTCCAGCTTGTGCTTCTTCCAGCCCAGCATTTCTCATGATGTACTCTGCATATAGTATGTTACTTAATAAACTTAAGTCCAAGAAATATCCTTTGGCAGGCTTAGCTGTGGTGAATACCTGGCCGTGACACTATGTTCACTGTTTTGCATCTTCCATGACAGTGAAATGTGGCTATTGTGCAGCCAGTTCTGGATTCTCTTGGAGCTCAAATTTAAAAGTTGGTCACTCTTTGTCTATTCAGTGAGAAGAGGTTTGCATGTGGCATTACAAACATCAGGCTTGATCACAATCTCATGACCCTGTACTATGAAAGGCAAGCACTTCTAGACTCTTAACAAATATTGATATACTGGGTGCTCTGGCCACACCCTGAGAGGGATTCACAGGCATGAGTGGGCATTGGTAAATGACATTCCCAATGCAACTGCAAAGAAGAAAAAACAACTGCATACTGATTTAATATCATGAGAAACGCTGGGCTGGATGAAGCACAAGCTGGAATCAAGATTGCCAGGAGAAGTATCAATACCTCAGATATGCAGATGACACTACCCTTATGGCAGAAAGCGAAGAACTAGAGAGTCTCTTGATGAAAATGAAAGAGGAGACTGAAAAGGTTAACTTAAAACTCAACATTTAGAAAACTAAGATCATGGCATCTGGTCCCATCACTTCATGGGAAACAGATGGGAAAACAGTGGAAACAGTGACAGACTTTATTTTGGGGGGTTCCCAAATCACTGCAGATGGTGAGTGCAGCCATGAAATTAAAAGACGCTTGCTCCTTGGAAGAAAAGTTATGACCAACCTAGATAGCATATTAAAAAGCAGAGACATTACTTTGCCAACAAAGGTCCGTCTAGTCAAAGCTATGGTTTTTTCAGTAATCATGTATGAATGTGAGAGTTGGACATTAAAGAAAGCTGAGCCCTGAAGAATTGATGCTTTTGAACTGTGGTGTTGGAGAAAACTCTTGAGAGTCCCTTGGAGTGCAAAGAGATCCAACCAGTCCATCCTAAAGGAGATCAGTCCTGAATATTCATTGGGAGGACTGATGCTGAAGCTGAAACTCTAATACTCTGGCCATCTGTGTGAAGAACTGACTCACTGGAAAAGACCCTGATTCTGGGAAAGATTGACAGCGGGAGGAGAAGGCGATGACAGAGGATGAGATGGTTGGATGGCATCACCGACTCAATGGACATGAGTTTTGGTAAACTCCAGGAGTTGGTGACAGATAGGGATGCCTGGCATGCTGCAGTCCATGGGGTTGCAAAGAATAGGACACAACCAAGCAACTGAACTGAACTGAATGATATTAACAGGTTGAAAAACAGAGGGTTTCTTTTTATCAAGCTTACAGAACATCCCTTCTTTGGAATGCAATGCTTCAGTCACGAAAATGGTATTGATTCAATTTTTTATTTTAGTCAAAGAATATGAGGCAAAGACAGACTCAATCAGAGAGGGATTTTAGTTCCCTGACCAGGGATCGAACCCATGCCTCTTGCATTGGCAGCATGAAGCCTTTACCACTGGACCACCAGGAAAATCCCCCATTCATCGTCATTTGATCACCATAAATTATTATATCTGCTGTCTGCCATACACTACTCTATTTTCCATGGATGATCTCATTTCATTCTTTCAATAACTTCATAGGGTAGGTGCTATTCCATTTTACAGATAAGGGAACTGAGGCCCAGGAAGTCTGAACAATTTGCCCAAGGTCATACAACCTCTAAAAGATGAGCCAAATGTAGGCATGTGTGAGGGCACAATGTTTGAGGGAACAAATATAGGCAGTCTGACTTCATAGACTGACCTTGAAAGTTCTGAAAAAACACAGTGAGAGATGACCAATATGAACTGAAAAAAGTAGGGAGAATGCTTTGACCCATTAGGGCTCAATATTTCTGGAACTTTTCAAGTTGTCCTACCAAGAGAGATCTCCCAGGTCCAGACTGAGCTCATGTACTTAAGCTTTCAGGCACAGCACCTGTCACTAAAGTGATCAATAAATGTTAGTTTCCCTTCTTCCAAAGCTAACGGGCCATTGAGTTCTTTCTTCTTTGTTGAAGATTCTTCTTGTCTTTCTAATAAAGCTACCATCTCACAAGGAGGCAGGTTAAGGATGTTCAGTTCAACAATGTTTGTAATAGTGGAAACCAGGAAACAGCCTAAGTGTCCATTAGGAGGGAAATCGATAAACAGTGATACAGGTACCCATCGGAATACTACATAGCAAGGAAGGAAAAAAGTGGGCAAGAGTTACTTCCATCAACAGAGCTAAACCTAGAGCATAACATCTAGAGCCAAAAGCAAGCTGCCAAAAGATTCGTGCAATGTGATAATGTTGTAAATCTTTAAAACATGCTGAACAAAAGAACACGGATTTTAGAAGCATTGATATGCAGCAAAACAAAAATCATGGATGAGAAGGATGCATAGCAACTGGAGGATACAGATGACCTCTGTAGAGGGAAGGAGGGAAATTTGATGGAGGGGAGGCCTCAATTGTCTCTGTAATGCTCTTACATTTTTTTTTAGAAGAACAATCTGTGAATGTCCTTCAAAGGGAGAATGGCTAAACAGCCTGTAGTTTCCTTTTCGGGTGATGAAAATGTTTTGGAATTAGAGCTGTTGGTTGTACAAGACTGAAAATGTACTAAATGCCACTAAACTATTCACTTTAAAATGGTTCATTTCATGTTATATGAGTTTCATGTGATTAAAAAAAAAAGAACTGCTACAAATCTATGGAGTAACTGTCCCTCTTCTCTAGCTCACCCTGTTTCCCATCCTTCATTCTCTGTCCCCAGTCCTCTCCTGGGTCAGGCAAGATCCCTACCCAAGAGGCAGTGGTCTGAGAATGGAATTAGGGTGGGATACTAGGTCTGAGGTGCATCCCTGGTGACTCAGATGGTAAAGAGTCTGCCTGCAATGCGGGAGGCCTAGGTTCGATCCCTGGGACAGGAAGATCCCCCAGAGAAGGGCATGTCAACCCACTCCAGCATTCTTGCTGGAGAATCCCACAGACAGAGGAGCCTGGTGGACTATAGCCCATGGGGTTGCAAAGAATCAGACACAACTGAGTGGCTAACACACACACACACACACACACACACACACACACTAGGTCTGAGCCAGCATCCATTGTGATTTCTTATCATCTGTAGCCTGGGTAGTTCTCATATAAACATTTTCCTCACTCTTAAAACCCCGTAGAGAAAGATCACTAGCTGCTGTTTGAAGCATGTCTGAGGGTTGTTGTCGGGTTGAAATGAAGTCTCTTCCACAAACTGAAAATGGTTATACATTGAAGTTATTGTTTACAAGATCTCAGAGATACTATATAAAAAGAAAAATTCTAAGTCATTTTGTGTTTGAAATGAAAACTGAGTAATTTCTGACTCTGGCTTCCAGAGAGCTTGGTGGGGACATGTTTTATTTCCTCATCTTTCTTTGTCACTGATGGGAGCTGACATCCTCACACCCTAGAAACAACCCAGTGGTCCCATTGCCTCCCAAGCAGCTTCTAACTTGATGGTGATATCTCTGGGGAATCCTGGTCCCTCTGGCTGGGGTGTTCCTGTCTCCCACCTGTTCTTATCCCAACCTCTTTCCAGAGCCCAGCCAGTTTTGTTTCAGGTCCTTTAATGGACCACACTGGAATCCAAGCTTAAGAGGAAATAAGACAGCACATAAACCCTGGTGTCTGTTATGAGCTGATTTGTGTCCCCTTCAAATTCCCATGTTGAAGTCCTAGCCTCCAGTACCTCATAATGTGACTGCATTTGAACAAGGGGTTTTCAAAGTGGTAATTAAAGTGATATCTTTAGGGGTGGGGCCCTAATCAGACAGGACTGGTGTCTTTATAAAAAGAGGAGGTTTTTGTTTTTTAGATTCCACATCTAAGAGATATCATATATTTATTTTTCTGTCTGACTCCACATAGTATGATCATCTCTAGGTCCATCCATGTTGCTGCAAATGGCATTATTTCATTCTTTTTAATGGCTGAGTAATACTCCATTGTATATATGTAGTACCACAACTTCTGTAGAATCTAAAAAGATACAAATGAACTTATTTATAAAACAGAAACAGACTCACAGACTTAGAGAATGAACATATGGTTACCAGCCGGGAAGGATGGGGGAATGGGATAGTTAAAGAGTTTGGGATTAACATGTACACACTGCTATATTTAAAATAAATAAATAACCAGTAAGGGAAAAAAATTTTTAAATTAAAAAAAATAAAAAGAGATTATGACACAGACATGCATAGAGGGAAGACCATGTGAGCACCTGGGGGAAGATGGCCATCTGCAAAGCTAAGGAGTGGCCTTAGAAGAAATAACTCTGTCAATGCCTTGGACTTCTGGCCATCAGAAGTGTGAGAAAAATTTTTTTAAAAACTTTAAAAAAAAGGTTTTTTTAAACTTTGTTTTATAGTGGCCCAAATAAACTCACAGCATCTGATCATCTTTGTCCTATGCCTCAGTTGGCCAGTGATTTTGGAGCTTGTCTGGAAATGCCTTAGGTGTTTATTTAAAACCACTTATCCCCTATTAACTTGAATAGGACTCCACATAAGACCTGCCATGCTACAAAGCAAACAAATTCAACTATAGAGAAAGTAGAACAATAGCATCAAAGACAGGTTGACTTTTCATAGGCAAACATGGTCCAACTGCTTTGTCGTAATACATATCTTTTGTTGAATGATGGAAACCAATCTCAAAATTTATTATAATGCATGTTTTTTAAAAAATGAATGTGAGAAAAAAAATCACACTGTCCTCTAGGGTTCCCATAAAAGCTGACATTTCATTCATGACTTCAAAAACAAAATTTTAAAAAAAGGCTACTAAAATAACTGTAGTCCACCCAGAAAAAAACTGCTGAATAGTCTTATCTACTGTTATTATTTATAACAGGGTATTCACATAAAACTCCTAAAAATTATCCTTCTAAAACAAAAACTGAATCATCCTTCTTTTCCTACCTTAAAAACCTTCAAATATCAAAAGAAGAGAGTTTGGGGATTCTCTAGCAATCCAGTGGTTAAGACTCCCAATTCAAGAAAATAATAGCCAATGAAGCAACGGACAAACAATTAATCTCAAAAATATACAAGCAACTCCTGCAGCTCCATTCTAGGAAAATAAACAACCCAATCAAAAAGTGGGCCAAAGAATTGAACAGACGTTTCTCCAAAGAAGACATAAAAATGGCTAACAAACACATGAAAAGATGCTCAACATCACTCATTATCAGAGAAATGCAAATCAAAACCACAATGAGATATCACTTTACACCACTCAGAATGGCTGCAATCCAAAAATCCACAAGTAATAAATGCTGGAGAGGATGTGGAGAAAAGGGAACTCTCTTACACTGTTGGTGGGATTGCAAACTAGTACAGCCTCTATGGAAAACAGTGTGGAGGTTCCTTAAAAAACTGCAAATAGTCCTGCCATATGATCCAGCAATCCCACTGTTGGGCATATATACCGAGGAAACCAGAATTGAAAGAGCCACGTGTACCCCAATGTTCATCGTTGCATTGTTTACAATAGCCAGGACATGGAACCAACCTAGATGCCCATCAATTGATGAATGGATAAGAAAGCTGTGGTACATATACACAATGGAATATTACTCAGCATTAAGGAAAAATTCATTTGAAGCAGTTCTACTCAGATGGACGAAACTGGAGCCCATTATCCAGAGTGAAGTAAGCCAGAAGCAAAAACAACAATACAGTATATTAACGCATATATATGGAATTTAGGAAGACGGTAACGAGAACCCAGCATACGAGACAGCAAAAAGAACACAGATGTATAGAATAGACTCAGGGCCTCTGTGGATGAGGGCAAGGGTGGGATGATATGGGAGAATGGCATTGAAACATGTTAATTATCATATGTCTAAGCAATAGCCGGCCCAGGATTGATGCTTGGGACTGGTGCAACGAGATTTCCTGGGGGGAGGGAGGAGGGAGGGGGGTTATGGAGGGGGAGCATATGTGAACCCATGGTGATATCATGTCATTGTTTGGCAAAACTAATAAAAAAAAATGTTTAAAAAAAAAAAAAAAGACTCCCAATTCAGGGGGTCTGGGTTCCATCCTCGGTTAAGGAACTAGATTCCCCCATGCCACAATGACCCTGTGTGCCACAACTAAGACCCAGCACAGCCAAAAAAAAAAGAATAAATTTCAACTCAGCACAGTCTTTGCTGCCAGGCAACCTGGTACCAAAAGCTTGGAGGTGGAGGTGACCGAGAACAGCCTTTGGAATCAGATGCTCCTGGATTGACATTCCAGCTTTCCCCTTCATTGGCTAGGTACTAGGGATGCAGAGAGGATGAAAGAAGTCCTGGGCCTAGGACCTTTACAGGAATGGATACATTTTATACTGAAATATACTTCTCATGCTATAAAATTCATCTTTTCTTTTTTTAGGTCATTCAAGGAAATGGCAACTCACTCCACTATTCTTGCCTGGGAAATCTCATGGACAGAGGAGCCTGGTGGGTTAGTCTTTAGGGTCGCAAGAGCAAGACATGACTGAGTGACTAAACCACCACCAACATTTTGTGAACTAGCTTGTGTACTTTCTTATATTCTTATATTCAAGAGAGTTTCTTTCAGATACATACCTAAAAGGCCCGAGAATGACAGGACAATCTTAGCACATGATTCAAGCTCCTGTCCAGACCCTTCATGTATCTTTCCCATTGAGGAATAAGCCAGCACTTCCCCTCTATCTCAACTGCATAGTGATCAGTCCGTTATTACTGATAGAGTGAAATAAAATGGAATCTAGGAAAACCAACCAGCTGGCAGAGGGAAGCCTGAGAAACTTCCAGGAGAGACTGTCTGCAGCTGATTCTGGCAGCTGCAGCAGGTCCCTTGGCTGCATGGTCAGTGGCCACATGCTGGCAGCAGTGACCATGGAGTCCTGGGTCATAGGCTGGCTCCTGACACAGACTGGATTCCCAGCCACCCGACCAAGACACATGCAACTCCCTGCGGTCTCTGCCCTCCAGCCCTCAACCACAGTTCAATCAGGGACGTCGACTAAAAACAGATGCTGGCACTTGCTCTTAGCCAAGAGGCCACAAAATGATAAAGGACAGTTCAGCCATTTTTTGGAGTATTCACAAACTTGTGGAAACACCACCATTCCACCCATCCATTTCAGGGGGCTCGGGTTCAATCTCTGTTATGGGGACTAAGATCCCGTATGCTGTGTGGCATAGCCAAAATCAACAAATAATAAATAAAATAATTATAAAAGGGTTCACTGAGTTCCAGACTGGTCTAATGAGCTATAAGTTCAATGTGGTCATATTCTGGTAAAATTCCCAAATTTTGAAGATAAACATCTTATAAGTGTCAAGTAGAAAGCAGAATATATTCATGAAGGAAAAAAATCAGACTGGAATTGGATTTTCATCTAAGCTATGGAAAGATGACAGTGGGACAGTATCTACAGAGAAGAGAGAGAAAGGACATCAACCCAAGAATCCTCTATCTAGTTTCCAAACTACTTTCCATCTACTGTGGCAAGAAGAGAATAGTCAAGGATTCAGAGACTTTAACTCCCAGGATTCCGTCTGTGGAAACAACTTGAGAAAAGACTAACCAAACTACAACTGAACCTGAAAGGAAAATTGAAAAAAAGAGAAGAAAAAAAAAAAGAGAGAGAGAGAGAGAGAGAAAACAATGTTAAGAATGTAGGCGTGAGATATCTTACATCTAAGTGGATCCAGGGACTTCCCTTGTGGTCCAGTAGTAAAGATTCACCTTCTAATACAAGGGGTGAAGGATTGATCCCTGGTCAGGGAGCTAAGATCCAATATGCTTCATGGACAAAAAACCAAATAAACATAAAATAGAAGCAATATTATAACAAATTCAATGGATTTTTTTAATGGCCCATGTTAAAAAAAGAAAAAACTTTAAAAATTAAGGGGCTCCAAAGAGGGATTTGTGTAACAGAAAACAACTCTTGAAACCAAATGGACATCCCCCATGGGTTCTGTTGCTTAGTTGCTAAGTCATGTATAACTCTTTGCAACCCCATGACTGTAGCCTACCAGGCTCCTCTGTCCATGGGATTTCCCAGGCAAAAATCCTGGAGTGGATTGCCATTTTCTTCTCCAGGGGATCTTCCTGATCCAAGGTTCGAATTCACGTCTCCCGTGCCTCCTACATTGGCAGGCAGATTCTTTACCACTGAGCCACCAGGGAAGCCCAAGGGAGCTCTAAGAAATACTAAATTATCTCAACCAAATTTTAGAGATTGGCAAATAGGGGTAGGGAGGAAAAGGGTTTCATGGGTCACAGTGGGGAGCATGGGGAAGGAGAGGAGGAAAGCGAGGAAGTGAAGTGGTCTACAGGTCTCATCCAGGAGGGCTGAGTGAGAAGAAAAGGAAACAGATTTAGGAGCTGGGAGGACCATGCCCTTCAGTGTGGGACATGGTGAATTATATGCCTCTGATGATCAGATCAAGGAAATTCACATGAAGGAAATGGAGAGCTCTCCTTAACCAAGCCTGGGAATTCAGAAACTAAGAAAGAAAAGAAGGGTATTTGACTATGTAAACATTAAAATGTTTTATGTGACAAGGGATACCAAAAATAAAGCCAGTGCAAATGATGGAGCTGGAAAAATATTTGTAATACAAATAATAGTCGCCAACCATGATTGCCTAAGTTACTGGGTGCCACGCACCATCTTACTGACCTGTATTAACTCCTTTGTGTCTAGAACGACAGTAGGAGGTAGGAATTATGATATTGATGATGATCATTACTTTATAGATGAGAAAACTGGGGCATAACAAGGTTGAATGACTTGTAGAGGTCACATAGCCAGTCAGGGGCTGACCCTTGGCAGCCTGCCCCAGAGAAGTAGGGTCTTAATCACTTCTCTGCAATTAACCAAAGGCCAAATGGTTACTATCTAAAAAGCTTTTATGGGGATTTCCTTGGTGGTCCAGTGGTTAAGAATCTGGGCTTCCACTGCAGGTGGCCCAGGTTGGATGCCTGGTCAGGAAACTAGATCCCACATGACACAACTAAACATCCCACATGCTGCAACAAAGACAGAGGGTCCCATGTGCTTCAGCTAAGACCTGGGGCAGCCAAATAAACAAATACCCATTGCTTTCTCCTGTTAGACATATCATTTTTTTTTCAGAGATTTTTTTTTAATGTGAGCTATTTTTTAAGTCTTTATTGAATTTGTTACAATATTACTTCTGTTTTATGTTTTGCTTTTTGATGGAAAGGCATGTAGGATCTTAGTTCCCTGATCAGGGATCAAACCCACACCCCCCTGCATTGGAAGGTCAAGTCTTAACCACTGGACTTCCAGGGAAGTCCCTAGATACATCATCTTAAAAAAAGAAATAAAGCCAATTCTATAAAAATTAAATTGATTAATTTTTTTAAAAAAGCTTTTACAAATTGACCTGAACAAGACAAACAACCAAGAAAGAAATGGACGTTAGATTATGAACAGATTACTTATAGAGGAGCAAAACCAAATGGTCAACAAATGAATATAAAGCTCTTTAAATTGCACAGTGGTCAGAAGAATGGAAATTAAACAGTGCATCCTTCAGACTGATTGATGTAACTAAAACAAGTGATACTCTCAAGTTCTGGCAGGAATATGGAGAAAAGGGCACTCTGGTACATGTAAAGTTTTGTGACCATTTGGGAAAGCAATCTGGAAACATCTGTTAAAATGGAAACTAAACCTTTTGACCCATTAATCCCACTCATGGGAATCCATCCCAAAGAAATAAAAATACCAAAACTTAGGGACAAGGATGTTTATTAGTGCATTGTTTTTTGGTTTTTGTTTTTTTTGTGTGTGGTAGGAAACTGGCCACAAAATAAATGTCCATCAAAAGGAAAAAGGAAATGATGGAATAAATGATGCTATACCCCCTATATATATTTTAATAAAATCAATCGGTGTTTGCAACCTGGCAGCTGGCAGGCCCCAAGGCCTGGCAGATGTGTTTTGGTGAGCCAACAATGTTTGGCTCCAACAACAGGATTCTGAGTTTAGGTCCCCCTGCAAATGTTTTCACTAAACACAAAGTCTGAGCTTGAAAGGGCCACAGTACACAAACAAATACATGGTATATGTATTAACCTTTTATGGGGTGAAGCCAGGGGGTAGGTATTGGTGAGGATGTGGAGAAATTGGAGCCCTCATATATTGCTAGTATGAATGTAAAATAGTGCTACCACTGTGGAGAACATTTTGGTGGGTCTTTGATATGTTAAGCGTAGAGTTACTATAGGAACCCAGCAATTCCACTCTTATGACTATCTCCAAAAGAACTGAATGGATGTTCCAACAAACACTTGAACACAAATGGTCATAGAAACACTATTCACAGCATCCAAAATGTGGAAAAAACTCAGAAGAATGGATAAACAAATGTGGTCCATCCATCTGAACATACAATAGAATATTATTCAACCATAAAAAGGAATAAAGTGGGACTTCCCTGGCAGTCCTGTTGTTAAGATTCCATGTTTCCACTGCAGAGGACATAGGTAGTAACCCTGGTTCGGGAAGATCCCACATTCCATGGGGCAACTGGTACACCACAACTACTGAAGCTCTCACACCCTAGAGCCTGTGCTCTGAAACAAGAGAAGCCCATGTACCCCCAACTAGAGAGTAGCCTCTTCTCCCCACAACTAGAAGAAGTCTGCACCCAGCAACTAAGACCCAGCGCAACCAAAAATAAACAGGTAAAATATTTTTAAAAGGTTATGATGAGTGAAAACATTATGATGAGTGGTAGAGGCCAGACATAAAAGACCACTTATTTCAAGGCAAATCCATAGAGACAGAAAGTAGATTAGCAGTGTCCAGGACCTGGGTGGGAGGGGGAACTGTGGGACAATCAGTTCAGTTCAGTTGCTCAGTCGTGTCTGACTCTTTGCGACCGCATGGACTGCAGCAGGTCAGGCTTCCTTGTCCATTACCAACTCCCAGAGCTTGCTGAAACTCAAATCCATCGAGCCAGTGATGCCATCCAACCATCTCATCCTCTGTTGTCCCCTTCTCCCGCCTTCAATCTTTCCCAGCATCAGGGTCTTTTCCAATGAATAGGCCTGCTTAATAATGGGTTTAGGGTTTTTGTTTGGGGTAATGCAAAAATTCTGGAATGAGATCATGGTATTGGTTGCACAACATTGTGAATGCAGTTAATGTTGTTTTAAAACAATCAAAATGGGCTTCCCAGGTGGCACTAGTGGTAAAGAACCTGCCTGTCCATGCAGGAGACAAAAGAGACATGGGTTCAGTTCCTGAGTCGAGAAGATCCCCTGAAGAAGGGCATGGCCACCCACTCCGGTATTCCTGCCTGGAGAATTTCATGACCAAAGGAGCCTGGCAGGCTACAGTTCATAGGCTCACAAAGAACAGGACACAACTGAAGCAACTTAGCATGCATGCACATGTTATACATATATTTTATCACAATAAGAAAAAATTCACAGAGTGGGACAATTAGTAAAAAATGTTTTTAAAGTCTGAAAAGGTAACCGGGGGAGGGGAGATAAAGGAAAAGGGGTTGAGAAACACTGGAATAAAGACTAGTCTACAGTGACTTCCCTGGTGGTCCAGTGGCTAAGACTCTGAGCTCCCAATGTGGGTGCTTGGGTTCGATCCCTGGTCAGGGAACTAGATCCCACAGCCACAACTGAGAGTTGGCATACCACAACAAAGGCTGAAGATCCCATGTGCCACAACCAGGACCCAGCACAGCCAAATAAATAAATAGAGACTAGTGTGTGCTTCAGCATAGTAAAGATCATCAGCCTCAAGGAAAACCTAAACAATTTATCTTAAAAAAAAAAAAAAAAAACAGTGAGAGGGGCTTCCCTTGCCGTCCAGTGGTTAGGACGCCAAACTTTCACACGGTAGCCAAGGTTCACTCCCTGGACAGGGAGTTAGGATCCCACAAGCCGCTAGGCACAACCAAATAAATAAATAAAACAGTGAGGGATCTTGTAAGGCCTTGAGGTAAGCCAGCCTGCTTTTCTCTTTCTAATCCAGGATTTGGGGTGTGTTCTTTAACAGCCCACAAGGCTTTGAGTTTAAGCACTGTTCCTTGTCCAGCTTTGTCTGACTCTGTAAACTTCTGTGGTTTACCTGAGGTCATGAATGTTATATAAGCAACTGAAATGAGCTTGCTAGAGAAACTGTCAAGCTTTGTGGAGGCCTGGGACCACACTGTCTCTTTTTTTTTTTTTAAGATTATTTTTTCAATGTGGATTTTTAAAATCTTTATGGAATGTGTTACGATGTTACTTGTTTCATGCTTTGGGTTTTTGGCCATGAGGCACATGGGATCTTAGCTCCCTGACCATGGATTAGATTTGCACCCCTGGCACTGGAAAGTGAAGTCTTAACCTCTGGGCCGCCAGGGAAGTCCCTGGATAATACTGTCTTAGGTTACATCCAAATACCATCTGATAGAAGACACATCATTACTTTATGTGCCATGAAGACAGGAAATGAATGTCCTGTGGCAAAATAATTTTGAAAATGTCATCATCTTGAAAATGTTCAACTGATATTTTCAGCAGTTAAGACACCAGTGGTTAAGAATCCACTTTCCAATGCCGGGGGCACAGTTTCCATCACTGATCAGGGAACTGCCAACCAGGTGCAGCCAAAAAAGAAAAAATGCCAGCTATTGTTAGGCACACCCCAAGATGTTAGAATGTGATGAAAAACAAAAGATACATTTTAGCTTATTGTTATTTAGGTGCTAAGTGGTGTCCAACTCTTTTGTGACCCCATGGACTATAGCCCTCCAGGCTCCTCTGTCCATAGGATTTCTCAGACAAGAATACTAGAGTGGGTTGCCACTTCCTTCTCCAGGGGATCTTCCTGACCCAGAAATCGAACTCCTGTCTCCTGCATTGGCAGGCAGGTTCATTACCACTGAACCACCAGGAAAGCCCTACATTTTAGCTTACATCAATGAAAATGGTATGACAGGATAAAGAAGCTCTAGAATGATCTCCATTCTTTGATGTGGCCTCAGTAGGTCATTGTTCTGACTTCTGATTGTCTTCTTTCAGGGTCTCTTGGCTTATGCCCAACTCCAACAAAAGTGTCTGTTTCTTACATGTCTTATGTTCAGACTTCCATAAAGAGAGGACCTATCTGGATTGTCACTGTTCAGCATCTTCCCCTATATGATTGTGTCTAAACAGTCACTATCCTATGGGAGTGATCTCAATGGTGATCCTCAACCCATTCAATATCCCTGGCTTAATCCCAGAACCTTGACTTGTGAATGTTACCTTATATGGAAAAAGGGTCTTTGCATGTATAATTAAACTTAGGGTCCCAAGATAAGATCATCCGGGATTATCTGGATAAGCTCTAAATCCAGTGACAAGTGTATCTTCTTTTAAGAGACACACAGAGAGGAGAAAACCATGTGAAGACAGAAGAGAATGAAGTGAGGTGGCCACAGGTCAAGGAACATTGGGGACCCCCGGAGTTGTAAGCTACAAGAAAGGGTCCTCCCTTGAGCCTTCACAGGGAATGTGCCCCGTCAACACTTTGACTTTAGATGTCTGGCCCCCAGAATTGTCAGAGAATAAATTTCTATGGTTTTAAAGCACCAAGTGTGGTGGTAATTTGTTACAGCAGCCCCAAGAAACTAACATACAGAACAGAGTGCCTTTCTGAGCAAAGCTTATGGGCCAGGCCAGATTACAGCTGTCAGTCAACCAATGGATGACTCCTTTGGGCTGGTCTAGTCAACTGAAGCCCAGATGGTGACATGACATGGTACTCGGGGCATGGGCTTCTCTTACAGCACAGCATAGAGGGACACAGGGATTGCATTTCGATTTTTCAAAACATCCCCACTCTGGCTTTTATGGGTCTAAACAATCCTTTATTTTCAAACCTAGTATTATTTTTCCCATGAACATTCTGTTGGAAACAAATGAGTCCCCATTATACTCTAAGTAGTGTCCCTGGGGCCTGCACTTGGCCTTGCTGGCTAATTGAGGGACCTCAGTGACATTGGCTGGAGTCACTGCTTTCCCTTAACCACTCATTACAGGAAGTCTGCAATCTTTCCTTGTGTCTGTTGTCAGGGAGGGTCTAATCAGAATACTTCCTCTCTTCCACACTTTCACTGTGCCCTGTGTTTTTATTTCTTTGTCACATTTATCACAATATTAGTTTTAAATCAATTTGCATAATCTCAATGTTCATAGCAGCATTACTTACAACTGTAAAGAAAGAGAAGCAACATAAGTGACCATCAACAGATGAATAAAGAAGATATGGTCTGCACACTGTATATTTGTACATGTATATATAATATATATATATAATAGATACAGTATAATACTACTCAGCCATAAAGAGAACAATATTTTGCCATTTGCAGCCACATGGATGGACTTACATGGCACTACTCTAGGTGAAATAAGTCAGAGAAAAATAGTGTATGATATCACTTAAATGTGAAATCTAAGAAATACAACAAAGTAGTGAATATAACAAAAATAATGCAGATCCACAGATACAGAGAACAAAGTAGAGGTTACCTGGGGGAGGGGAAATAAGGGGTAGGGTAGCAAAAGGTACAAACTATTAGGTATAAGCGCTTCCCTGGTGGCTCAGCAGTAAAGAATCTACCTGCAGTGCAGGAGCCACAGAGACATCGGCTCAATTCCTGGGTTGGGAAGATCTCCTGGAGAAGGGCATGGCAACTCACTCCAGTATTCTTGCCTGGAGAATCCCATGGACAGAGGAGCCTGGCGGGCTACAATCCATAGGGCTGCAAAGAGTCGGACATGACTGAAGCAACTGAGCATGCACACATTAGTTATAAAATAAGCTACAAGGATATACTGTACATCACAGGGAATATTGCCAATATTTGATAACAATTATAAAAGAAATATGCTGCTGTTGCTGCTAAGTCGCTTCAGTCGTGTCTGACTCTGTGCAACCCCATAGATGGCAGCCTACAAGGCTCCTCCGTCCATGGGATTTTCCAGGCAAGATCACTGGAGTGGGTTGCCACTGCCTTCTCCGATAAAAGGAGTATAACCTTTAAAAATTGTGAATCATTATATTGTACACTTGTAACTTACAGCAAATATACTTCAATTAAAAAAAAAGAAATCACTGACAGGCAAATAATTTTTAAAATGTTCTGCAGAATTATTTATTTAACCTCAGCCTCCTCTACCACACTGTTATTAACAGCTCCTTGAAGATAGGAGCCAAGCTCTCTGCCTTACCATATTCTCTCTACTGTCTTTCCCAGTGCCTGACACATAGTAGATGCACAAGGAATATTTGTGAAATAGATGAAAAATGAACTCCATATGGCTTGGTGATGGAGGGAAAGGCAAATCTGGGTACATAAAGAAGAATCTCGATGACATTAAATTCATGGGAGTTCTTTGAAGAGGGTTGGGGTGGGGTTGTGGGAGGGAGGCACAAGAAGAAGGAGATATATATCTACCTATGGTGATTCCCATTGTTGTACAGCAGTAACTAATACAACATTGTAAGGCAATTATACTACAATTAAAAAAATAAATAATTAATGGAAGTTTTTTGAAACACATTCCCAGTGTCTCTACAAAGCAAGCACACGCTGTTCCACCGGGGTCCTTCCTCTAGTATTTTTTAAGAGCTTCCATCTCACCTAGGTTTAATTTTCTGACACGCTGTTTGTCATGACCCTAGCTCCCACACTTCTTCCTTAAGACAGATGTTTGCAGGATGAACAATCCCCAAGAGAAAGGCTGCTTGCCAGGTAGAATAGTCAAGTTCACACCCTTGAACACAAAGCAAATTTCTCTAACAATATGGGGAGGGATGATTGACAGAGGATTTGCAACCTGTGTCGCAGCGTTCATGCTCAAGATCACCACCTTCTGAAAATGGCCCTCTTCCAAGTGACTGTGTCCTTCAGAGGTGACTGGGTTCCAACCCAGCTACATGGTTGGAACTCAATTAGTTCTGGACAATCGTGGTGGTCTCACTCTCCTTGCCAAGACATTGCTGTAGGCATGGAGATGTAACACAGTTCTGATCAATAGGATGTGAGGGGAAGTCTAGGGATGTTTGTCAGAAAATTTCCTAGTAGGGACTTCCCTGGTGGTCCATGCACTTCCACTGCAGGGGACATGGGTTTGATCCCTGGTCAGGGAACTAAGATCCCACATGCTACGCACAGTGCTCCCCCTACTCCCCAAAAAAGGAAAATTAAAAAAAGGAAATCTCCTAGTAATTCCATTCCTAGGTATATTGCCCAAAGAAATGAAGATCAGTTACCCAAATAAATACACATACAGGCATGTTCACAGCAGCACTATTCACAATGGCCAAAAGACAGAAACAACCCAAATATCCATCAGCAGCTGAATGGACAAACAAAATGTGGCATATTCATGCAATGGGCTATCAGAAAAAGGAATGACATGCTAATGCATGCTCCAATGTGGATGGATCTCAAACACACCAGACTAAGTGGAAAAAGCCACACAAAAGGCCCTATATTGTATGATTCCAGTTATATGAAATGTCCAGAATAGGCAACTCTTTAGAGGCAGAAAGATTAGTAGTTTCCCAGGAATTGGAGAGGAGGGATAGTTAGTCCCTGTTTAGTGAGTATTTTGGGGGTAATGCAAATAGTTTGGAACTCAATAGAGGTGACAGCTTGCAAACATTGTGAAGGGATTAAATGCCACTGAGTTGCTCACTTTTTTTTTCTTTCAAAAATGTATTTATTTTTAATTGAAGGATAATTGCTTTACAGAATTTTGTTGTTTTCTGTCAAACCTCACCATGAATCAGCCATAGGTATACATATTTCCCCTCCCTCTTTAACCTCCCTCCCCATCCCATCCCTGATAGAGAGCCCCTGTTTGAGTTCCCTGAGACAAACAGCAAATTCCTGTTGACTATCTACTTTACATATGGTAATGTAAGTTTCCATGTTACTCTCTCCATACATTTCACCCTCTCTTCCCCTCTCCCATGTCCATAAGTTTCTTCTCTATGTCTGCTTCTCCACTGCTGCCCTGCAAATAAATTCTTCAGCATCATCTTTCTAGATTCCATACATATGCATTAGTATACAATATTTATCTTTGAGTTGCTCACTTTTAACATATTGATTTTATGTCATGTGAATTTACCTCAATTAAAAAAAAAAAAAAGAACTTTGTAAATTCTTCCCTAAGGATGTAATGTTTGGAGCAGCTGAGCCCTTTTGTGAGGTGACAAACCAAGGCCAAACCAGCACAGTAAAGAATGGCTGAGTGGAAAGATGGAAAGAACCTGGGCTCGATTACATCATTGGCAAGTTCTGGGAACTCAGTATCTGAACTTCAGGTTATGCAGGATAGTAAATGCCCTCTTAAAGCCATTTCTAGTTCTGGCAGCAAGGTTTTTATTATTTGCTGCCCAAAGACTGCTAAGCAAGGTTCTGAAAAAGCAAGGCAAAGGTATTGATTTTATCCAACTGGGAGCAAGAATTGCAAGACTAATAGTAACCATGTTCATGTGTCTCTTCCTGGAGCAAAAATGTACCCTCATGAGTGGCTGCAGCTAAAATGAAAGAAAGAAACCTTTTCAGCTTGTAGGTAGATAGCTAATGACAAAGAATTCTCAGGAATTCCCTTAAGGCTTCACCTTCCAATGCAGGAGGTGCGATTTTGATCCCTGGTCACGGAACTAAGACCCCATGTGCCTTGTGGCCAAAAACTCAGAAAACATAAGCAGTGTTTTAACAAATTCAATAAAGACTTTTAAAATGGTCCACATCAAAAAATGATTTCCCTGGTGGCTCAATCGGTAAAGAGTCTACCTGCAATGTGGGAGACCTGGGTTCGATCCTTGGGTTGGGAAGATCCCCTGCAGAAGGAAATGGCAATCCACTCCAGTGTTCTTGCCTAGAGAATCCCATGGACAGAGGAGCCTGGTGGGCTACAGTCCATGGGGTCACAAAGAGGACTGAGTGACTTACTTTCACATCAAAAAACCCTTAAAAACAAAAGAATTTTCAAGTGCAGTCAGTTCTCAGGGCTAGGCAAGGAGTGTGTGTGTGTGTGATCCCCAAAGATGAACCCCAGTCTCATATTCCCTGTCTCAAGCCAGTCTTAGCACTGAATATTTAAAAAACCAGATGGACTAGCTTTAGGTACAATATTTAAATAATTATAGGGTTGTCAGCTCTGAGTACTGCCGGTGAGACAGAATCGCTAGGCACACCACTGAGTTTGTGCGGCTTCTCTTGAGATTTGACAGATTAGCATCAAACTCTGAAACATGACCAAACATTGTGGAAAACTCATGCTCTCTCTGTGTGAAATGTCAATTCTACATGGTAAAGGTGAGCACTTTCTGCTTCAAAGTCAAGTTGACTTTTTGTATCATTAGGCTGTGACTGGAAGAAAGCAGAGGAATGTAAGTGAATCCTTCTCCGCGCCCTTTCCCTCACTTTTCTGTGGTTCTGGAAATTCCTGGAAATGGCCACCTTTTGGACTGCTCTCCACAGGCCAATGAGGCCCGTGCTCCCCCAGTTTCAAGAGCCCAGAGTCAGCAACATGGCTTAATGGATGAGGGAGCTTACGTGTCTGAAGCAAGGTCCTGGAGCAACATCCCCCCATGTGCGGTGGATGGCGGGCAGGACATGGCTTTGCTCCTGAGAAGGAGGGGAGATTGCCAGTTGTAGGGGAATTGAGGTCAGAAGTTCACTAGTTACCAGGGAAACTAGCCGAGAGACACGCCCCTCACCGCCCCTTTTGTTAAAGGAAACAGTGACTGAAACTGCCCACTCTTGCCAGGCACCATATCTACCATTTTCATGAGTTATTTTATGACAGGAGGAACACGGTAAGGAACACAGAACTAACAAGTTACCAGCAACCAGAAGAATTTGGGAAAAGTCAAAAAGGGATGCCACATGTCCTACCACCTCCCAGAATCCTTCTCGCTGGAATCCATCTTGGCTGAGCCATGCCTGCACCACCAGGAAGAAACCTGAGTCAGAGTGATTGGCCAGGGACAACCAAGAAATTATTCCCATCACTGTAAAACCCGAGACTGCGAGCCAGGTGGCAGAGCAGTCCTGGGTTCCCTTGCCCTCCTGCTCTCCACCTGGGCGCCCCTTTCCCAATCAAATCTCCTGCTTTGTCAGCACGTGAGTCTCCCTGGACAATTCATTTCTGAGAGTTAGACAACAGCCCACTTTAGGGCCCTGGAAGCGTTCCTCCTTCCTGCAACATTTTGATGAGAACAATCAACAGCTGGGGCAGGTATGCAGGAAGGTCAGTCCTGTGTGTAGAGTTTAGGTGAAGCAGGAGCTCGTCAGGCAGAGGATGGACAAAGAGCAAGAGAACAGCCACCTTGAGTGGCCCAACCATACACAACCCTATATGTTTCCTGCTTTACTCCACAGATAGAAAGCTTTCCGGAAAAGAAAAGGATAATGAAACTGAGTGGGCTATATTTAAAAGGGCATATAAAGGCTAGTATTAGAGATTAAAGGGCTTCCCAGATGGCTCAGACAGTAAAGAATCTGCCTGCAATGAGGGAGACCCAGGTTTGATCCCCGGGTTGGGAAGAGCCCCTGGAGAAGGGAATGGAAACCCACTCCAGTGTTCTTGCCTGGAGAATTCCATGGACAGAGGAGCCCGGCAAGCTCCAATCTGCAAGGTTGCAAAGAACTGGACACAACTGAACAGCTAAGACACACACATTACAGATTAACACTTGAAGTGTGGTTGGATTTGATCTTGCTCTTACTATATACTTCTTGGCACTTAGTCCTAAGTCATTGTGTAATGTGTAAACTGTGAAAATATATGACTTAAATTGCCTACAGTAAAAATCTGTTTCACAGCTGATGGATTGAAGGAACTAGGTCCTGGGCTCACACTGATTAAGGTGCTGCATTTGTCTGTAAATACAGCAGGGCCTCAGCCATGATGGAAGTGAATTTAGACTATCCCTCTGAGAATCTCTAACAAAGATACAGAATGGCCTTCCCCTCAGTCTCCACATCTTGGTGTTTCATTTTCCCCACTCAGCTAGGGATTCATATGTTCAATGGGTCTTATCTCTTAAGAGGTGACTTGTTTATTCCACAAGTCTTGAATCGACTGGAATGTGAAGTATTTCCAAAACAATGAGTGAGTCTGATTAAATAAAAAAAGGAAACAAAACACAGACTCCCAGATGGGCGGAAGGATGAGGATTAAACCACTGCCAAGGTCCTTTGGGCTCTGCCTAGGAACCAACTGCAAAGAAAGGGAAAGGAAAGAGGAATGACAAATTATGTTTTGAGACTTGCCCTTTGGGTTACTTGTATCTACTTTTGAGGGCTTCCAAGGTGGTGCTAGTGGTAAAGGGCCCGCCTGCCAGTGCAGGAAACATAAAAGACAGGGGTTTGATCCCTGAGTTGGGAAGATCCCCTGGGGGAGGGCATGGCAATCCACTCTATTATTCTTCCCTAGAGAATCCCACGGACAGAGGAGCCGCGGGATGGAGCCATGGGCGGAGGCTACGGTCAGGGTCACAAAGAGCTGGACACGACTGAAGTAACTTAGTACGCATGCATCCACTTTTGAAAGCTGTTGATTATTTTCAGTTCAGTTCAGTCACTCAGTCGTGTCTGACTCTGCGACCCCATGGACTGCAGCACGCCAGGCTTCCCTGTCCATCACCAACTCCCGGATCCTACTCAAACTCATGTCCATGGAGTCGGTGATGCCATTGATTCTGTTAGCTTTTCTATAAATTAAGTGAGATCCTGAATGTACATGAGATTGGATAACTTGGTCAAAGCCACAGGATCCAGAGCAAAGGGCTAGGTTCTGGTTTTAAACCCTGAAAACCTGAACTCTATAATCGCCAAAGAGGAAAACACAAATGAAGCATACATCATTTACCAATTAGAATCAGGGATGAAAATAAGTAAAGACTTAGCCATTAAAATCCAGAGGTTGTCATCACCTTTCAGAAGAATATCGTTCCTACAGTACTCAACCCTAAAAGGAAGGAAATTCTAACATGTGTTACAACGTGGATGAACCCAGAGGACATTATGCTGAGTGAAATAAGCCAGTCACAAAGCAACAAATACTGTTTGATTCCACTTCCGTTAGGTCCCTAGAGTAGTCAAATTTAGAGAGACGGAAGTAGAATTGTGGTTACCAGGGGCTGCAGAAATGGGGATTTATTGTGTAATGGGGACAGAGTTTTAGTCTGCATGGGAGAAAATTCTGAAACTGGATGGTGGGGGTGGTTGCCCAACATGTGAATGTATTTAAGGCTACGGAACTGTATAGTTTATTTATTTTTAGTGTTTATTTATTTGGCTGCCTCCAGTCTTAATTACAGCACATGGTATCTTTGTTGCGTCATGTGGGAATATTTCATTGCAATGCTTAGACTCTCCCATTGTGGCTTGCAGGCTCAGTAGCTCCAAAGTATGTGGGATCTTCGTTCCTCCACCAGGGATCAAACCTGAGTTCCCTGCATGGCAAGGCGAATTCTTAACCACTGGACCACCAGGGGAGTCCCTGAACTGTATATTTTAAAATGGTTAAGATGGTGTATTTTGTTGTGTTTTACCACAATTAAAATTTTTTCTTTAATGGAAAAGAATATGGTTCCTAATCTACACTAGGAATGTTCTGTGTCTTGATTTGAGTGTTTTACTACATTGGCATGTTGTCTTCAAGAAAAAGCCATTGCAATTTCCATCCTATTGTGTGTGTTAGTTTGTGTGTGTGTTAGGTGGCCAGTCATGTCCAGTGTTTTGCAACCCCATGGACTGTAGCCAGCCCACCAGGCTCCTCTGACCATGGGATTCTCCAGGCAAGAATACTAGAGTGGGTATCCATTCCCTTCTTCAGGCCATCTTCCTGACCCAGGGATCAGTTCCACGTCTCCTGCGTCGCAGGCAGATTCCCTACTGTCTGAGCCACCAGGAAAGCCCTCAGCACATCAGTCTACTTCTGGTAAATCTGTAAGACAACTGCTTCTCATCAGTGGCAAAGTAGAAAGCTCACTGTCACTTTAAGGTGTATATACTATATCCAAAGGCAGAAGCAGCAGGATTTGAAGGAGGAATTTGGAGTGGGTTGAGTAGTCTCCCCACCACAATATTCATGTCTACTTGGAACCTCAGAATGTGACCTTCCTTGGAAATGGTGTCTTTGCAGATGTAATTAAGGTCAGGCTTAAGATGAGATCCTACAGAATAGGATAGGCCTTAAATCCAATGACAAGTGTCTTTATGAAAGACAGAAGAGGGGAATTCCCTGGCAGTGCAGTGGTTAGGACTTGATGCTTTCACTGCCAGGGGCCCTGGTCATGGAACTAAGATCTCACAAACCAGACAGTTAGGCCAAATAAATAAGTAAAATAAAAGGACAGAGAGACACATAGCGAGGGCCAGGCAACAATGGAGACAGACATTGGAGTGATGCTGCCAAAGCCAAAGGAAACCTAGAACCACCCAAAGCTGCGAGAGATAAGGAGGGATTATCCATTAGAGACTTTGGAGGGAGTGTGGTGCTGCTGAAACTTTTATTTTGGACCTCTGGCCTCCAGGAATGTGAGAGAATAGGTTTCTGATGTTTTAAAGCACCCAGTTATTGATCATTGGGTATGGCAGCCCTAGAAAATGAATATAGAGATATTTGGGGCAAATCGGAGAGAAACTTGAGTATTCTCTCAATGCCTTTCAAGAGACCTAACCAGAGAGGCTCGATGAAGATGATGTGGTGCTATAGGCTGGCCACTGACTTTCATTCTTTTGGTTCTTTCTTCCTTTCCCTCTTCCAAACAACCCTCACCACTTACATTTTCTTTTTATTCTGGCTAAGCCCAGAAATAAAAAAGAAAATATAGAAAAATCCCACCAGTAACCTAGGTTGAACCAAAAGCATGGAACTTGCTGAGAAAAGACCACCCATTGAAATACTAGCATGTAGAATTCTTTTTTTTTTTCTTTTTCTGGGGGGCAACACTGCAAAGCTTGTGGGATCTTTGTTCCTTGACCAGGGATTGAACCTGGGCCCTTGTCAGTGAGAGTGTGGAGTCCTAACCACAGGACCATGAGGGAAGTCCCCAGAATTCTTATCTTTACATGGCAAACCTATGAATGACTGAACTATTCCAATCAATGTTGTATGCTGTGGCTGGTTAAGAGCCATCTTAGAAAGAGAGATTGAAGCACCAACTATGCATTCATATCATTTGATGACAAAAGTTTTCCTAGATATTCTGGCTCCATATGACCAAAAACATCACCAACCACAGGGCATGTGATATTACGAGGTGGAAAGAAGAGGAAGAAATTTTGTAAATTACCACTTCTTCTTTTGAGGTATGAAACAGAGTATGGGTTATGAGTAACATCCTCTGTAGATTTAAAAAATCAAGTCTATATAAAGAATGTTGGAAAAAAATAAGTTGGCAATAATCCTGGCAACATGCCATTTCTCCTGGTTCATCGTATTATTTATTTGAATGCAAGGACTATCCTAACGCTTCATACATAGATGCATAGTCATATAAACAAGATAGTCTCTGAAGTAGTTCCAAAGAACTTGGATACTGAAAAAAACATCACAGAATAAAGAATGAGTAGGGGGACTTCCCTGGCAGTCCAGTGGTTAAGACGCCACACTTCCATTGCAGGGGTGCAGGTTCAATCCCTGGTTGGAGAACAAAAGATCCCACATGTCTCAAGGTGCGACCAGAAAGTAAAAACAATAATAATAAAATAAAAATGGGTGGGAGTAGGCCAGGCCAAGAGGGGATGGGAGCAAAGGCTTGAAATATCACGGTATGTAGAGAATTGCTGCCAGAGACAGAGTGGGAGTGGAAAAAATATGATCATGTATTTTTAAAAATATTTATTTATTTGGCTGCACCAGGTCTTAGTTGTGGCATGTGGGATCTAGTTCTTTGACCAGGGATCATACCCTGACCCCCTGCATTGGGAACTCAAGTCCCAGTCACCGGACCACCAGGGAAGTTCCCTGATCAGTCTTTTTTTAAAAAATTAATGAATTTAATTGGAGGCTAATTACTTTACAATATTGTAGTGGTTTTTGCCATACATTGACATGAATCAGCCATGGGTGTACATGTGTGCCTCATCCTGAACCCCCCTCCCACCTTCCTCTCCCTCCCATCCCTCAGGGTCATCCCAGTGCACTGGCCCTGAGCACCTTGTCTCATGCATCAAACCTAGACTGGCGATCTGTTTCACATACGGTAATATACATGTTCCAATGCTATTCTCTCAAATCATCCCACCTTTCGCCTTTTCCCACAGAGTCCAAAAGTCTGTTCTTTACATCTGTGTCTCTTGCTGTCTTGCATATTGGGTCATCATTACCATCTTTCTAAATTCCATATATATTCATTAATATACTGTATTGGCATTTTTCTTTCTGACTTACTTCACTCTGTATAATAAGCTCCAGTTTCATCCACCTCATTAGAACTGATCCAAATGCATTCTTTTTAATAGCTGAGTAATATTCCATTGTGTATATGTACCACAGCTTTCTTACCCATTCGTCTGCTGATGGACATCCTAGCTATTGTAAACAGTGCTGTGATGAACATTGGGGTACACATGTCTCTTTCAGTTCTGGTTTCCTCAGTATGTATGCCCAGCAGTGGGATTGCTGAGTCATATGGCAGTTCTATTTACAGTTTTTTAAGGTATCTCCACACTGTTCTCCATAGTGTCTGTACTAGTTTGCATTCCCACCAACAGTGTAAAAGGGTTCCCTTTTCTCCCCACCCTCTCCAGCATTTATTGTTTGTAGACTTTTTGATAGCAGCCATTCTGACCGGCATGAGATGGCACCTCATTGTGATTTTAATTTGCATTTGTCTAATGAGTGATGTTGAGCATCTTTTCATGTGTTTGTTAGCCATCTGTATGTCTTCTTTGGAGAAACGTCTGTTTAGGTCTTGTGCCCATTTTTTGATTGGGTTGTTTCTTTTTCTGAAATTGAGCTGCATGAACTGCTTGTATATTTTTAAGATTAATTCTTTGTCAGTTGCTTCATTTGCTATTATTTTCTTCTATTCTGAAGGCTGTCTTTTCACCTTGCTTATAGTTTCCTTCGTTGTGCAAAAGCTTTTAAGTTTAATTAGGTCCCATTTGTTTATTTTTGTTTTTATTCCCATTACTCTGGGAGGTGGGTCATAGAGGATCCTTCTGTTATTTATGTCAGAGAGTGTTTCGCCTATGTTTTCCTCTAGGAGTTTTATAGTTTCTGGTCTTACATTTAGATCTTTAATCCATTTGGAGTTTATTTTTGTGTATGGTGTTAGAAAGTGTTCTAGTGTTGACCAACTTTCCCAGCACCACTTGTTAAAGAGATTGTCGTTTCTCCATTGTATATTCTTGCCTTCTTTGTCAAAGATAAGGTGTCCATAGGTGTGTGGATTTATCTCTGGGCTTTCTATTTTGTTCCATTGATCTATATTTCTGTCTTTGTGCCAGTACCATACTGTCTTAATGACTGTAGCTTTGTAGTATAGTCTGAAGTCAGGTAGGTTGGTTCCTCCATTTCCATTCTTCTTTCTCAAGATTGCTTTGGCTGTTCGAGGTTTTTTTTTTATTTCCATACAAATTGTGAAATTATTTGTTCTAGTTCTCTGAAAAATACTGTTGGTAGCTTGATAGGGATTGCACTGAATCTATAGATTGCTTTGAGTAGTATTCTCATTTTTACTATATTGATTCTTCCAGTCCATGAACATGGTATATTTCTCCATCTATTTGTGTCACCTTTGATTTCTTTCATCAGTGTTTTATAGTTTTCTATATATAGGTCTTTTGTTTCTTTAGGTAGATTTATTTCTAAGTATTTTTTTTTGTCTCAATGGTGAATGGAATTGTTTCCTTAATTTCTCTGTTTTCTCATTGTTAGTGTATAGGAATGCAAGGAATTTCTGTGTGCTAATTTTATATCCTGAAAATTTACTATAATCATTGATTAGCTCTAGTAATTTTCTCATGGTGTCTTTAGGGTTTTCTATGTAGAGGATCTGCAAACAGTGAGAGTTTTACTTGTCCTTGTCCAATCTGGATTTCTTTTCTTTTCTGACTGCTGTGGCTAAAACTTCCAAAACTATGTTGAATGGTAGTGGTGAGAGTGGGCACCCTTGTCTTTTTCCTGACTTTAGGGGAAATGCTTTCAATTTTCACCACTGAGGATAATGTTTGCTGTGGGCTTATCATATATGGCTTTTATTATGTTATGTTCCTTCTATGCCTGCTTTCTGGAGACTTTTTATCATAAATGGATGTTGAATTTTGTCAAAGGTTTTCTCTGCATCTATTGAGAAAATCGTATGGTTTTTATCCTTCAATTTGTTTATGTGGTGTATCACATTGATTGATTTGCAAGCACTAAAGAATCCTTCCATCCTTGGGATAAAGCCCACTTGGTCATGATGTATGATCTTTTTAATGTGTTGCTGGATTCTGTTTGCTAGAATTTTGTTAAGGATTTTTGCATCTATGTTCATCAGTGATATTGGCCTGATTTCTTTTTTTTGTGGCATCTTTGTCTGGTTTTGGTTTTAGGGTGATGGTGGCCTCTGCAATTTTCTGGAGGAAAATTCAGAGGCAATCTTAGAATTCACCTGTGAAGC
Organism: Antilocapra americana; assembly: GCA_007570785.1. NCBI lineage: Eukaryota > Metazoa > Chordata > Mammalia > Artiodactyla > Antilocapridae > Antilocapra > Antilocapra americana. The sequence continues at coordinate 8,435,648 of ML663006.1, read as the reverse complement.
CATCTGGTCCTGGGCTTTTGTTTGTTGGAAGATTTTTTTACTAGTTTCAATTTCCATGTTTGTGATGGGTCTGTTAAGATTTTCTATTTCTTCCTGGTTCAGTTTTGGAAGGTTATACTTTTCTAAGAATTCATCCATTTCTTCCAAGTTGTCCATTTTATTGGCATATAGTTGCTGATAGTAGTCTCTTATGATCCTTTGTATTTCTGTGTTTGTTGTGATTTCTCCATTTTCATTTCTAATTTTGTTGATGTGATCCTTCTCTCTTTTTTTCTTGATGAGTTTGGCTAATGGTTTGTCTATTTTATTTATCTCCTCAAAGAACCAGCTTTTAGTTTTGTTGATTTTTGCCACAGTCTCCTTTGTTTTTCCTTTATTTCTGCCCTAATTTTTATGATTTCTTTCCTTCTACTAACCTTGGGATTCATTTCTTCTTTTTCTAGTTGCTTTAGGTGTAAATTTAGGTTATTTATTTGATTTTTCTATTGTTTGTTGAGATACGCTTGTATTGCTATGAGCCTTTCCCTTAGCACTGCTTTTACTGAATCCCATAGGTTTTGGGTTGCCATATTTTCATTTTCATTTGTTTCTATGTGTATTTTGATTTCTTCTTGATCATAGAGTCTTAACTGATTATCTTAAGGATGAGTAAGTCAATATGTGTACATATTGAAAACAACAACAAAAACCCCTAAAAGTATCAAGGTGACTAAAAAGCTACAGAATATAGCAGTAGTTGGTGGAAACAACCCAAATTTCCATCAATGGATAAACTAAGTGTGGTCCATCTACAGGGCTTCCCAGGTGGCACTAGTGGTAAAGAATCTGCCTGCCAATGCAGAAGATGTAAGAGAGGCAGGTTTGATCCCTGGGTTGGGAAGATCCCCTGGAGGAGGGCCTGGCAACCCACACCAGTAATCTTGCCTAGAGAATCCCATGGACAGAGGAGCCTGGCAGGCTACTGTCCATAGGGTCGCAAAGAGTCAGACACAACTGAAGCAATTTAGCAGGCATGCATGATCTATCTATGTAATGGAATATTATTCCACCATAAAAAGGAATAAAGTACTGATACATCTGCTACAACATGGATGAACCGTGTGGTTGCAAAGGCCACATATCATATGATTATATTTACATATTCAAATGTCCAGAAGAGGCAAATCCATAGGGAGTAGATTAGCAGTTGCTTGGGAGGTGTGGATTGGTAAGGGGACTAGGGAGATGATAGCTAAAGGGTATGCAGTTTCTTTTAGAGGTGATGGAAATGTTAAAAAATTGACTGGTGATTTGTGTGTTTAGTTGCTCAGTCGTGTCCAACTCTGCAATCCCATGGATTGTAGCCCACCAGGCTCCTCTGTCCATGAGGATTCTATAGGCAAGAATACTAGAGTTGGTTGCCATGCCCTCTTCCAGGCAATCTTTCCAACGCAGGGGCTGAAGCCAGGTCTCCCACATTGCAAGCAGATTCTTTACCATATGAGCGACCAGGGAAGACTGTAGTGATAGTTGTATATATTTGTGATGTACTCAAAAGTGTTGAATTGTACAGTTTAACTAGGTAAATTGTATGGTATGTGAATTATATCTCAAGAAAGCCTTTTGTTCTCAAGCTGTAGGACTACTTACCAAGGGAAAGTCAGTTTAGAGGTTGTATTCTTTGGTCCTATGGATGTCGGAAGGAGAGTTCAAAATGAGAAATTGCTCTAGGAATGTCTTTATTTCCTCTAAAAAACACTAAGCCTTGGTTGTTTGAAAAGCAACCTTGGTTGTTTTCTGCTTGCTTTGGGATATTTAAAGAGTGCCAGAAAGAAAACAAAAACCCACTGTTAGCTCTTTAATCTTTTCTAAAGTTTATGGTAAGACTTAGCTGTTGTGAGTTCAGATTTAGAATCCTGTCATGCTTCCCAGTTGAGATCATATAGAATAATGGCCACTGGACTCTGAGATGTACCGATACACTGTGGATTTAACTCATCCATAAATCTCAAGTGGAAAAGTGAGAGGAGATAAACCAGATTGGAAGACAAGATGTTTGTCCTGGCATTTTCTCCTGCTTCATCAAGTGTATTGTAAGGTCTCCCACCAGGATGGGTAAAATTAAAAGGACTGATACACATGCTCCCCAGTGTTCACTGCAGCACTATTTGCAATAGCCAAGACATGGAAGCAACCTAAATGCCAATCAACAAATGAATGGATAAAGAAGATGTGGTACAGATAGCCAATGGAATACTACTCAGCCATAAAAAAGAATGAAATAATGCCATTTGCAGCAAACTGGATGACTTACAGAGATTATCATACTGAGTGAAGTAAGTCAGACAGAGAAATAAAAATATATGATACCATATGCTGAATTTAATTTTTAAAAATGATACAAATGAGCTTATTTACAAAATAGAAATGGACTTAGCGGATATCAAAACCAAACTTATGGTTACCAAAGGGGAAATGGGGAGGAGAGGGATAAATCAGGAGCTTGAGATTAACCTATACACATTACTTTATATAAGATAGATAACCAACAAGGAGCCACTGTATACCTCAGGAAACTCTATTCAATATCTTTGGTACCGTATGAGAAAAGAATCTGAAAAAATGAATATGCATATATGTATAACTGAAACACTTTGCTGTACACCTGAAACTAACTCAACAATGTAAATCAACTAAACTCCAATACAAACTTTAAAAATACATAAAAGTAATAAAATTAAAAGGACTGATAATTCAAAGTCTTGTCACGGATATGGGGTAATCTCACACATGGCTGGAGGGAGTGTAGATGGTACAACTACTTTGGCAAGACTGTTTGGCAATGTTTACTAAAGCACTTCCACTCCCGGAAACACACCCAGTCAGTGAATGTTCTTCTTTTTTCTTTTAATGTTATTTATTTTTTGGCTCTGCTGGGTCTTCACTGCTGCATGGGCTTTTCTCTAGTTGTGGCAAGTGGGGGTTACTCTCTAGCCATCAGGGAAACTCTCAGTGAGGGCTTCTGTCCATCAAAGACATGTACTCAGAGGAGCTTCATTCATCATTGTCAAAAACTGGTAAGAACCCAGATATCTGTCAGGAGCAGAATGGGGAACTTCCCTAGTGGTACAGTGGATAACAATCCACCTGCCCGCTCAGGAGATACTGGTTTGATCCTTGGTCCAGGACGATCCCACACGCCATGGAGCACCTAAGCCTGTGTGCCACAACTACTGAGCCTGTGCTCCGGAGTCGAAGAGCTGCAACTACTGAGCCTGCATGCTGCAGCTACTGAAGGCTATGCACCCTTGAGCCTGCATGTTGCAACTACTGAAGCCTGTGAGCCAAGAGCCTGTGTTCTACAATAAAGTTTAGTCACTAAGTCATGTCTGACTCTTGCGACCCCATGGACTGTAGCCTGCCAGATCCTCTGTCCATGGGATTCTCCAGGCAAGAATACTGGAGTGGGTTGCCATTTCCTTAGAAGCCATGAAATGAGATGCCCGCACCCATCAGTGAAGAGTAGGCCCTGCTCACCACAACTAGAGAAAGCCCACGCACAGCTAAGAAGACCCAGCACAAACAAGAAAAAAGGCAAGTAGAATGGGTAGGCATGTCCCTGGCAGTCCAGTGTGTAAGACTCCAAGTTTCCAATGCAGGGGGACGGGGTTTGATCCCTGGTTGGGGAACTAAGATCCCACATGCTGTCTGGCCAAAAAAAAGGGAGCAGAATAGATAAATTAAGGTACATTAATACAATAGGATACTCACAAGAATGAATGAATTACTGCTATTGCTATACAAAATGATACAGGTGACTCTTGAAATGCTGAGGAATGAAGTCAGACTCTAGAGTAGATGCTGTAACAATGCCGTTAAAGAAGGTTCAAAACCAGGTCAAACTAATAATCTGTGATGGTAGAGGTCAGAACAATGGTTATTAACGGGGGAAATACGCTTTAGGAGGGCGCACCAGGTAGTCTTCTGGGGTGTTACAATGTTCTATATTTTTATAAAGATTGTACAGCTATAGACACAGAGAAAAAGCAACCCAGTTTTGATTTATGTGTTTTATCATATGTAAATTATACCTAAATAGTAAAAGAGTACTGCAAAGTAAAGTTGTCTATGCCAGAGGTTTCCAACATGGAGTGCACAGGACAATCCACCGGATATAGGGAGAAAATATTAGAATCTCAATTTTTTATTTCTTTTTAAAAATATTTATTTTCTTGGCTGTGTTGGGCCTTAGTTGGGACACACAGGATCTTAGTTCCTTGACCAGGAATCAAACCTAGGCCCCATGCACTGGGAGTGCAGAGTCTTAGCCACTGGACCACCAGGGAAATCCCTTTTCATCTTCTTTTCTAACTATAGTTGACTTACAATATTGTGTGAGCTTCAGGTATATAGCTTTTAGTTTTTTTTCCCATGATAGGTTATTAGAAGGCATTGAATGTGTTCATATTTTTTCTTTTCAAAATCTCTACTAAAAGAATATACATTGGGAGTACATATTTAAATGTTTTAACTGAAGGGCATGCCATAGAAAAGTTGGGGGGACCACTAGCCCATTGTATCTAGGGCACCAGCATTCAACAACTAAAAAGAACCCGTTGGTTATCTTAAGCACATCTGTGTGCTTACTTGGCTACTCCCATCCGGATGGACGTGTTCACCCAAACTCTTTGGTCTTATTCTTTGACTTAAAGCTAACTCTGTCAAAAACTACCCAGGGGAGGGAGCCAATGTGCTTATATAAGCACAGCAAGTAGATCCCAAATCTCTGGGCCCCAGAAGAAACAGTACAAAGAAGACTGAATATCCTCCAATTGTCAGACCAGTTTTTCCATCCTTAAGAAGGGCAAGCAGAGGGCCCTACTAATTAGATTCTTAACTCCAACTAGTCAGAGGAATGGCAGTGAGCCACTTCATGCAAAGCAAAAGATGATGAAAAACTGTGCATGAGTCACAAAAATTAAATATAGTGTCTTCACTTATTTAGTTGTTGCCAAATTTCTTTTTGTTATGTGTGATGAGGTGCCTTCATGAGTGCATGTGACCATGAAACATTGAAGGAAGGAATTTTACGCTGAAAAATGGGTAGCCAAAATGTACTTATACAATGTATTAAAAGTCTTCTACATGAGGCACAGATCTAAGGTTTGGGGACAAATTAATGAGTAGTGAGATGATCAGCAGAGAAGGTGACAAAGGTAACTTTTAATAGTTTGGGGAAGGAAGTAAATACGGTTATGCCCTAGCAAGTGACTGGGGAAGGCAAGAGGCTGGCTAGAGAAAAGGGGAGAGTGGGAACATGAGGCTAGTAAGGCAGATGGACTGGATCCACTTGTAAGTCATGGTGTTTATGGGCAGGAAATACTGAGATCCAGTTTATGGGCTGCAACTGAGATCCAGTTCCTAAACACTGTGCTTTAAGAAATGTGACCCTGGACTTCCCTGGTGGTGCAGTGGCTAGGACTCTGTGCTCCCAACACAGGGGTTCCACCTCTGGTCAGAAAACGACACCGCTAAGAGTTCACATGCTGCAACTAAAGATCGTGCATGCCACAACGAAGACCTGGTGCAGCCAAACTAAGAGAAAAGAATGTGACCCTCCACAGAGGGGTGCCTTTTCCTGGTAGATCTACTGAGAGAATTGTTTATTTTTTTTTAATTTTTGGCTGCATCAAGCAGCCTGCAGGATCTTAATTCCCTGACCAGGGATCAGATCCACATCCCCTGCAGTGGAAACAGAGTCTTAACCATTGAACTGCCAGGGAAGTCTGAAAGGAGAATCTTTTTTTTTATAGAAAATCTTCCTAGAGAGTATTGATGAAAAAAATTAATAGTATAAGAAAGAAATGAAAACTTTTACCCCAACCAATCTAAGGATTATAGGTTGGGAGACGGTGACTCAGACAGCTCTGAGGGCTCTCTGAGCTCCAAAGAGGTAAGGGTGAGGTTAGTATATATGTGATTTTAGTGAAGGGGGACATGAAATCTATCAGACATATTGGTAGAAGGTTGCAGTTAGTTACCAGGAACAGACACCATAGCCGGTTTAGTGCCTTTCCAAGTACAGGAAGATGCAAGAAACTGGGTTTACAAAATTCTCTCCTGAAAATAGCTAACAATCTGAGGGCCAGTTCTGCCAGTTTTCCCAGAGCACAAAGTGCCTCAGCCTGATCTTCGCCCTGAATTCCTTTCAGGGTGTTTGTAGATCAGTGACTTCAGCAGTTAATAACTTGATTCTTGTAGAACTGGATGGTGGGCACCATTCTTTATTTTATAACTCCTTTCTTTCAGTCTTAATTGCAATCAAGGTTTGAGAAGTATTTTGTGGCCAATTTGTCTCACGACGCTAGGAATGTTCATTTCCAGGTCAAGTGTAGATTTCATTGATGGACCTTTTTTTTTTCCTGGGGGCAGGGGACTGTGTGTGTAACTGGACTTGGAGAAGGATATGGCAACCCAATCCAATATTCTTGCCTGGAGAATTCCATGGAGAGAGGAGCCTGGTGGGAGAGTCCATGGGGTCGCAAACAGAGACACAACTGAGCATGCATACACACACACACACACACACACACACACACACACACACAAATTACTGAACTAGGCTCTATTAACTATAACCAAAGGCCTCTGGACTATCTGTCTTACTGGTCTGCTATCGTCTAGAAATGGTTCTTTCCTGTTGCTTCTTTCCATGTCTAGAGCTATACTATTACAATCATGGATCTTCTAGAACAATATTATCCATCATCTCAAAGTCACCTAGTCGTCATTCATTTTATCTGAGGACCAGTCGCACATTTGACCATGCAAGAAACAATAATCTTTTTGTTTCGATGGTGAATGGAATTGTTTCCTTAATTTCTCTTTCTGATTTATTAACGCATATATATGGAATTTAGAAAGACAGTAACGAGAACCCAACATGGGAGACAACAAAAGGAACGCAGATGTATAGAATAGACTCGTGGACTTTGTGGATGAGGGTAAGGGTGGGATGATATGGGAGAAGGGCATTGAAGCATGTTAATTGTCATGTGTCTAATCAATCGCCAGCCCAGGATTGATGCTTGGGACTGGTGCAGCGAGATTTCCCGGGGCGGAGGGAGGAGGGAGGGGGGTTCCAGAGGGGAAGCATATGTAAACCCATGGTGATATCATGACAATGTATGGCAAAAACAATAAAAAAAAAAAAGAAACAATAATCTTGTGAATTAGGCAGAATACATGTAACATAGCTAGTAACATCAATAAGGTCGTAAGTATTTAAGAACTTCCATTAGATGTGGCCCAGTATCTCCCCAGGTCGTCTGACCAGTCTGTACTGAAACAATCGTTATAAGGAAACCAATATATTGGCATTTTACATACTGCTCACTGAAGGTATCCTCATACAATGTGGGTGGTGGGTCATCATGACATTTTATAGGGCTGAGAAAGGAACGGTATCTTCTAGTTACATGGCTAGTGCCAAAAGAAAAATTGGGTTTTATGGCTGAGCGGGTATTTCTGCCACAGGGGAGGTCTGGTTAATGCATAATGCAGATGTATGGTGCATACTGGAGGGGAGGGAGGAGACCAACACAAGCAGATAAAAGTTTTGTTTCAATTTCTCTTGTCTTAAAATGTAATTTTTTGGGCAGTGCTACATGGACATGTGGGGATCTTAATTCCCTGACCAGGGATCAAACCAGGGCCCCCTGCAGTGGAAGCATGGAGTCTTAATCACTGGACCACCAGGAAGTCCCAGAATATAAATTTTTAAAATTTCATGAAGATCTTTGTCTATTGACATACTTGGTGGTGCAGTGGGTAAGTCCGCTTGCCAGTGTGGGGGACACGGGTTTCACCCTTTGTCTGGGAAGATTCCATGTGCCTCAAAGCAATTAAGCCTGTGTACCACAACTGCTGAGCCCGTGAGCTCTCAGGCCCATGAGCCACAACTACTGAGCCTGTTTTTAGAATATGCTTAGGGAAGGGGATGGAGAATGGCTCTATGAAGACGAGTGGAAAATAAAATAATGGTCATGGCTAATAAAAATACAATAATATAATAAGAAAAAAGATCCTGGCTAATTATGTATTTGAACTTAAATTCAAATATATTTATATAGCAAAAAAGTACTTCATCGGCATATGAAAAGCTAATCTGTGGGCTCACCTGGTGGTCTAGTGGTTAAGAAACCTGCTGGCAATGCAAGGGCCACGTGTTTGATCTCTGGTCTTGGAAGATTCCACATGCTGAGTAACTAAGCCCCTGCATCACAACTACTGAGCCTGTGTGCCTAGAGCCTGTGCCCCTCAACAAGAGAAGCCACTGCAACGAGAAGCCTAAACACTGCAATGAAGAGTAGCCCCTGCTCGCCTCTACTGGAGAAAGCCCGAATGCAGCAACGAAGACCCACCACAGCCAAAAAATAAAATAACCAAAAAAATAAAATAAAATAAAAGCTAACCTGCTACCTATCAGAATTTGTATGCATGTCTATTCAATTTCCACCAATTTATTTGATATGCTTCCAAATCTAAAATTATTTTATTGTATTGAAGGATAACTGACATGTAATAATAGTTTCAGGTGTACATAATTCAATATTTGTATATACGATGAAGTGATTACCACAATAAATCTAGTTAACATCCAGAACTTTACTCTAAACAATGAGACCAGTGTTAAGACAAAGAAAGAAATCCTTTTTAGCCCAGCTTGAGTCCAGGAAGTGCAGGCGACCCCAACCCCCCTGGGCCGTGGACCAGTATCGGGTTGGTGCCCTGTTAAGAACTGGGCCACATAGCAGGAGGTGAACAGCAGGCAATCAAGTGGAGCTTCATCTATATTTACCACCACTCCCTATTGCTCACATTACTGCTTGAGCTCAAAAAAACAAGCTCAGGGCTCCCACTGATTCTGCATTACAGTAAGCTATGTAATTATTCCATTATACATCACAATGTCATAATAATAAAGTGCACAATAAATGTAATCATCCAGAAACCACCCCCACCCCCTCGACCCCCTGTTTGTGGAAAAACTATCTTCCACGAAACCAGTCCCTGGTGCCAAAAAGGTTGGGGACTGCTGATGAAGTGCGAACGGTCATTTCTATTTGTTACGTTCTAGTGCCACCACGTGACCCTTTTGTTCCTTGCACATTTATGCCCAAGAGTAACAATCACAGGCTCTACTTGTGAGCTCAGCCTTATAATTACAGTTTTCTTAAGGACTGATCACGTAGATGCTAAAGAAATACAAACATAAATACTAAGACACTGTCTTCATTGATCAAATTAGCAAGAAGTTTTAAAAAGAAAAACCGCTTACCTTTGGGGAGTATGCAGTAAAGGAAACGTGTGTTTCTGGTAGGAATAGGGTTTTGTGAAGACTTTTGGAAATGCATGCGGTTTGGCAATTTGCATCTAGTCCTTAAAACGTCCTTTGTTCCCTTTGATCTGGTAAATCTGTTCTTGGGAACGTATGTTAAGGAAGTAACTCCAAAAACATGAAAAAAGCTTTGTGGAACATACTGGTTTAAAAAGTCCAGAAGACAGTGAGTGGAGGACCATCTAATAAATCTCCTGCAGCCAAGAGGTACACAAATGAGGGGATTAAGGCTTTGGGACATTATATAACTCATCTAGGGTCACATAGCTAGTAGGTGATGGAGCCAGGGGGGGTCAAACCCAGACTTGTTATTTATCCAAAACCCATGTTTTTAATCATATTACACTGACTTTAATATACAGAAATATTTTTCTCAACAAGCCAAACAAAGGCAAATGAATGCCAGTATTATCATCTTCAGTTTATTCACAAGTAGAACCAAAAGAGGTGTGATTAACATTTGTGTGCTGTGTACCGCTGCAGTTTTCAGCTTCATGCAGCCCTTCCAGCCAGCTTCCTTCCTGTCCTGCCAGGAGCTTACAGCCTGCAGCCTTCATCTTTCAGGCTCCTTGCCAGATGGCTTCTGTTTAGCTCTGTTATTTCTTGGCATAGGCAAGGGAACTAAAAGGTTGCTAAAAGCAAAATGCTGCCTTTTTCCCCTATTGGAGGGGGCTTGGCAGTGGCAGCGCTAGTGGAGGATGACCAAGGGCTGTGTGGGCAGCAGTGCTGGGGGGAGGAAGCTCAGTCTCTGGGACAGCAGCACCCCCCCTCCCCCACCCAACACCATCCCCGGCTCAGAGCCAAAGCAGCAGCTTCTTTTTTCCACTTTGTGTGTTGCTGCAGGATCTTAGCTCCCAGACCAGGGAAGGAAGCCGAGCCCCCTGCATGGAAAGCATGAGTCTTCACCACTGGACCGCCAGGGAAGTCCGCAAAGGCAGGTTCTGATGTTAGGCTAATAGCCCCTTCTTCATCTCCCTTTTGCCTTTCAGTCCTCTTGACACCTTTGTAATCAGTTCCTGACACTCAATCCTTCTCCGCTTCAACTATCTAGAGTGGTTTCTGTACGTCTGGCTGGCCATTGATGGATACTCTTGGCAGCAAAGATTATAGACAATATTTACTTGAATGATGTTAAAAAGACTGATATTCTGGGACTTCCCTGATGGTCCAGTGGTTAAGACTTCACCTTCCAATGCAGGAGACACAGATTTGATCCCTGGTCGGGGAGCTAAGATCCCACATGCCTTGTGGCCAAGAAACTAAAACATAAAACAGGAACAATATTGTGACAAATTCAATAAAGACTTAAAAAAAAAAGAGACTGATATTCTTATTTACATAAGTGGAAGAGACAGGATGTAAGTAGTTACTTTACTTACGGTGAAAGCAAAATACTTTTCTTCATATAGAGTACAAAAAAACTGATATGAGTCTCTACAAGTTATGCACGTAACTGGCAAGGAAAAGGTTTATTAATTGACATGAGTTGTTTATGAGGCAGTCCTGCAGTTATTAAGCATCTTAGTTATTACTTCTCAAGGAATATTTGACAATAGCTATTGCACATAGATTGCACAATTTAAAAACTGTAATAAACAGTGTTAGTTATTAACAGATTTCAAACTTCTTGTTCTTGAAAAAAACTTTGATCATCTGTTAGGATCCATTAAACATCTAAATGGAAAGAAACACAAGCATTTTTATGAGTATCAGTGTTTTAAATAGAAAATGGTTTGACAAACTACAGAAAAGACTTAACTATATTGCTAAAGATCTATGTATGAGATTATTTTGCATTTTAGACAACTATGATCAGAGAAAAACAGATACATTTTAAGGGCCACAAACTTGTCTCCTGAATCAATACTCTCCCTTTTTGAAAAAAGTAATCTTATGCCACTGAGCACAATAGATAGGAAATGAACAAAGGAAGTTACTAATGGATGTTAACAAAATGTAGGCTAAATATTTTAATATGCTCGATCTGGACCAGGAGAAGAAAAAAAATACAGTAGCCTAATTATGTTTACTAAAAATACCAAAAGATGATCAAAATGAAAAATATTACCTTATACTTGAGTTCAGAACAAGAGTAAAAATGATTTCTGTGCAGTTTTTATACACAAAAGCATTTGGAAGAATGCACACCAACATATTAACAGGGATCTTATCTCTGGTTACTGAGATTTCAAGTGATCAGTTTCTTTGTTGTTATTATTTTTTCCCCTCCAGATTTTTGTTTTTCTATACTGGACATATATGTCTTAGCTAATTAAAGAAAAAGAAATAAAAGCAATGGAAACCCCAGCACAACATTAATCAACGCGCTCAGAGTCCTCCAGTGGTTAGGACTCTGCACTCACACTGCCGTGGGCCCGGGCTCAGTCCCTGGGTGGGGAACTAAGATCCCACAAGCTTTGAGGTGCAGCCAAACAAGTAAATACAATAAAACTTAGTTTGTCACCTGCTCCTGTGTTAAAAACAAGACTCCACAAGGAGTCGTGATTCTTGAGAACACCCGAGAGGCTGGGAGGGCCAGATCTGAAAACTGCTAGCCACTCAGGTACAGCAACTGGCCTGAGGCCATACGGCTGCTTCCTGGCACAAATTAGAATGGAACCAAGGCCTCTTGATTCCGAGTCTGGGACTCTCTCATACAAAAAGTGAAGTGCAAAAATACATGCAGTTGCACATCAAAATACATTTATCTCCAGAACAGGCTGGCTCAATTTTAAGACCCTAGAAACAGAAATGGTGTCAGGTTCTAACCCAGTAACTTGGGCCAGATTTACCTTCAGAGTTTCACAGGGAGTGGTGCCTGGTGGTATGGGCTTCCCACAATGCTTGTAATATTCAGTTATAAAGACTGAAGCGTCATCTAAACTATGAAATCAAAAAGAAGAAAAGGTGCATGAGGAAAATGTGGGGGTGGTATGCAGGTCTGCCATCTCAATTACGCAACGGCTTCACAGGTGTACATCAAGACTTATCAAAGGACGCACCTAAAGTAGGTGCAGCTTAGCATATGTATCAACATTACCTCAAAAAAATATTCCTTGTTCATAAATGATAACCTGTAATTATGGCTGCATCACAAGTGGTAAACAAGCAGAAAGAAATCCATGGCATGGGACTTCCCTGGTGATCCAGTGGCTTAGACTCCATGCTCCCAATGCAGGGACCAGGGTTTGACCTCTGGAAAGGGAACTAAGATCCCACATGCCACACAGCTCAAGATCCTGCATGCTGAAACTAAGACCCGGCGCAGCCCAATAAAAGAAATAAAAATTTATAAAAGAAAACAAAAAGAAATCTATGGCATGGTACTGAGGAAGAGACACTTCCCAGGGATTAGCACAGTTAGACCACACAAACTTTGGGATGGATCCGGAAATAATTCAGTCCTGACTGAGCTTTCTCTTTCTTCAGTGCCAACTCATTTTGCCCTTCTTCTTAATTTTCAAATCTGCTCCCAACACCATCCCAAGGAATACTATTTCTAAACTTGTGGGTACTGGAAAGTTAGATAAGTTTAGCAAAAATGATGTTAAATACAGCTGTCATTGCCTCTCGTCAAGTGTCTAAGGAGTGAAGTTGTAACGTGGGGTTTTAGAGCAGGATTATAAGATGCCTATTTTGGGACTTCAGGCAGCTTGATTAATTGTCTGATTCCAAGTTCATGTTCCAAGAGACTGGGCTAAAAAACAGCTACTTCTGAGTATGTGTCAGCAGTATGGTATGCATAATGTAGTGATGCTACAGTTTAACATTTGGAGTCTTTAATTACAACCAAATAGCTTTACAAATTATTTGATATCTTCCTCCAAAATAAAGATAAACTTTAGGGATATTCTACAGTAAGTTGCTTTGGTTTTTTTTTTTTTTTACATTAAGTTGTTTTTAAAAACATTTTATCAACTTACCTTAACTCATTTGCCAAATAGTTTACGAGTTCAGTGATGTTGTTGGTATTCATCATGTGTGATTTCAACACTGGGAAGTATTTTGTTTTTGCCAAAATCCCAAACTCCTTCTTATCTATGATGTTTTTCAGCACCAGACTTCTAATCTATAGAGTAACAGGTATCATCATATTCAAAATGTGTTAAATGCCACGTTCTCTCCTTCAATAACAAAGCATTTCTGACAATTAGATGTTAAACTATCACTGCATTGTGACTAAGCCTTCCTTTTGAGGGGGTGGGCTGGGGGAGGCAGGACTGCTTTGGCCCATTTCAGCAGACAGTGAATAAATTAAAAGTTGTTGTTAAGCACTTTGGGATTTTTTTTTGAGGAAAATCTGTTCACAGTGACAAGCACTGAAGGTGACAGATTTTCTACTGTGCAGAGAAGTAAACAGGACACTCAGGGTCTCTGACTTTTAAAAGTTTACTAAGGCTTTAATGAAAGTGACATAATTGTATACATTAACAAACAGAAGGAGATGGTGAGTTTTCAGCTTAATGTTGGTTTGGAGAAAACTAATTACCTCCTAATAACATATTTTTCATAACAAAAGGGAGAGAATACTGCCACTTACTTGATGTGAAAACCCTGCCAACTGGCCAGTGTTCATATGCTCCTCTAATTGCTGTAAAATGATCTGAGGGTCACACGAGCCCAGAAAATTCTGGAGGGAAAAAAAAATCAAAATATAATTAATAGAAAAGTATAATCACTACTAATTTCTGTCAAACCTGGAAGGTTTTCATATTTACATTTAAAATATCTTAAAGCATATCTAGTACAGAAAAAAGACTGCCTCTATCAACAACAACAACAAAATTACTGAAGTAAGGAAAAAGCATTTAACAAATACCTATTTCAACAGCAAAGAGCTGTTTAATAAACATTTTGTCATCCTAAGTGCCAAAAGAAATCTATTTAAATACTAAAACTCTGAAAAGCATCAACAGATGAGTTTAAGACTAGTTAAAAGAGAATAAAGTCAAGGACAAGCACAGATGGCTTTGAAAAAAAAATGAAATGAATAAAGCAAGTGAGAAAAAATACGTGTGTTCATTTATATAGATCTTTATGAACCAGCTTATCTACCCATGGGGAAATCATTGTAAAACTGTTCAAAATGCTTTGTTCTATTTATTCTATAGTATAAAGGGGATGGGAGCTATTTTTAAAAGTTCTGTCCTCAGAATGCTCATGGTGCCTTTGTTAGACACCCACACACAACCTGACTTTTCTCTTTTCCACGACTAATCACCAAGTCAAGCTGCATGCAAGCCATCTTCCTCTAGTTTATTTTTGTTGCCACCACTCTCCTTTGGGCACTTACCCCCTCAAGCTTCCCTGGCCTAGCCACGAGGCTATTGTATGTGCATCAAGTGAGATGAATTTCTATCCAAATGCAAGAGCATCCTAGGAGTTTTACTTCTTGCTCCCTCTCTCTTCTGATCAAGCCCAGGTGAATTACTTCCTTCTAAATACCGCCTGAGCATTTCACTTTGCACTTGCAGGAAAATTCATTGTTCTCCACTGATAGAGAATAAAGTCCAAACTCCTCTTAAGGCTTTCTAAGATGAGCCTTCATCGATCTTTCAGTCATACCTCCCACTGGACTCCGACACAAACCTTCTCTCCTACTCCTGCTTTACAGGTTTGATGAAAAGAAAGTGCAACCTTTGGCAGGGGACACGCAATGTGAGACCTTCCACCTCTTTGGCAGTGCCAGATGAGTAATTTGCCAGATACCTTTATTTCCTGGTGCCTTTTTTCTGAGTGGGGCATGAGCATTAGGCACGCTAATGCAAAAGCCGGAAGCTCTAACTGGACATACTGTCTGGCCACTCTGATCATGTCGAGGTCATCTGAAACTGGGCATCTTCAAGAGAGCATGTTAATTAGTTAATAACCCATCGGACTCACTAGATTATACTAGCCTTCCTAGTTTTCTACAGTGGTTACTTGTCTTATGCTTTCAATAATTTTAAACATTCAAGTGCTGGTGTCTAATGTATGCCTAGTAATGAGTAAGCCTCCAGCCTTTTGTGACATCCTTTCGTGGAATAAAAGACTGGATCTACAAGAACACAGACTACGACTGTGTTTGAAAGTCTATACATATCAAGCGACAAATACTCAGAAGACTCAGAATCTATGATGTAACCATATGATTTACAGTAGTCACAAAAGGTACTCTATATTTACGTTAAAACTAGGTACAGGGACTGCCCTGGTGGTCCAATGGTTAAGGCTCCGTGCTCCCAATGCAGGGGGCCCTGGGTTCGATCCCTGGTCAGGGAAACAGATCCCACATGCTGCAACTAAGACCCTGCCCAGTCAAATAAATAAATAAAAATAAATGTTATTTAAAAAAAACTAGGTACAAATTAAAGAGAATGAGTACTGAATATAAGTTCATTAGCTGCACTGCGCAAAGAAAGCAGACACTGTAAAAATAATAGAGATGTTTATCTTCAATCAAGTGGTGTGCTTAACTTTCTAGGAAAAAGGCATTACTCATAAAGTATGTTTATTAGAAAGCAATTTTATAAGCAACAAATTTGATTTTGGGGGTAGGAAAAATATTTTACTTACTCTAGAACAGCAATGAGACTCTCACAACAATCTGACAGCTGACTGGGGCTTAAAGGACAAGAGGCTGAAAATGAAAAGCAACAATAATGTGTTTAGGAACTTCCCTGGTGGTCCACCGGTTAAGACTTTGCCTTGCAATGCAGGCGACACAGGTTTGAACCCTGGTTGGGGAGCTAAGATCCTGAAAGCCTTGTGGCCAAAAAACTAAAACATAAAAAAACAGAAGCAATATCATAACAAATTCAAGAAAGACTTTAAAAATGGTCCACATTAAAAAAAACACACACAAAGAAACCAAAACAAACCCAATAATGTGTCTATATACAAAACTATAAAATGCTACTGTCAACATTTCAGGGGACAGAAAAATACCTGAAAGGAGTGGTATCTGAACCACACACTGCCAAGCTCTGCTGAAGTAGGGAACCTGTGGAAACACGTGTATTAAAGAACTCATGCCTGGGATCTTATGAACTCTGTTTTGCAGTCACAGAACTATATACATTTACAGCTTATACTCTTGATGTTAAAACTAAAATCTTAAGTTGCTAGCTCCCTGTTCTAGATCAAGATTCTACAATATTCCTCATACTATGTATTTTAGGATATTAACACATAATCCTGGCTGATTTATTATTATTGTTTTTTGCTCTGATACTCTTATTTTAAAAACTGAAATACAGCTGATTTACAATATTAGTTTTAGGTATGCAACATAGTGACTCAGACTCAGTATTTTTAGAGATTATCCTCCACTTAAGATTATTTATTACAAGATAATGGTTATAATTCCCTATGCTACGTAATATGCCCATGCTGTTTATCTGTTTTTATTTATTTATTTTGGCTGTACTGGGTCTTAGTTGCAGCATGAAAGATCTTCAATCTTCACTGTATTTAGTTCCCTGACCAGGGATTGAACCAAGGCCCCTTGCATTGGAAGTGCAGTCTTAGCCACTAGATCACCAAGGAAGTCCTGCTTATCTGTCTGATACATAGTAATTCTCTCTCTTAATCCTATATCCTTAGTTTGCCACTCCCCATTTCTCTCTGGTAATCATTTCTTTGTATTCTCTGTGAGTCTGTGAATATACTAAAATCCACTTAACTGTATACTTTAAAAGGGTAAATTTTATGTGTGAATAATATCTCAATGGAGATCTGTATGTGCTAATAAGAAACAATCTCCAAGATACCATCATTACATGAAAAAACTCTTCATCTGTAATGTGATTTAATTTATATGTACAAAAGTGAATACACACACACACAATATACACATGCATGTATACATACACCTGCTTATATGGTAATAGAAAAACTCGAGAAGAGAACTAAGGAAATTGTCAACAGTAATCACTTCTGGGGAGATTATGAAGGGAAGTGGTAAAGGAAAATTTTCATGTTTTACTCAGCCTATGTTCTAAGTTATTAAACTAAGAATAAAATATATATTTCTGGTGGGCTATGGTCCATAGGGTCACAAAGAGTCAGACACGACTGGACTGAAGTGACTCAGCACTCATGTATTATATATTATATGTATCACATATATGTATAGTGATTGTGTATGTGAACAACACGTGAAATTCAGAAAAGATGAATAAGACAGGGTTTCTGACTTTAAGAATCTTCAAAGTCCAAGATGGGCAGACACACGTGTGATTAAAATAATTTATATCAGGACTTCCCTGGTGTCTGGTGGTTAAGAATCCGCTTTGCAATGCAAGGGACAGGGGTTCTATCTCTGATCAGGGAACTAAGATCCCACATGCTGCAGGGTAACTAAGTCCAGATACCACAACTACTGAGCCCAAATGCTGTAATGAAGACCTGATGCAGCCAAATAAATAAATAAATATTTTAAGAATAAATAAATTATACCATGACCAGTGTTATAGTTGAGCCCATGTGTTTTGAGGGCATAAATGGAGATGTGATTCATGAGGCCTAGAGAACTGAGGGAAAGTGATTTCTTGGGGAAGGCAAAGTCCAAGCTGAGTGTTCTGGGTCCAGGCACCATTTTAATGGAACAGCACCCTGCAGCTTCACTGAGGAACTAACTACTTAATCCAGGGTACCTGCGAGTCACAAAGTCAGTGAGTCTAAAGATTAAATTCTATAATATTTATTTTAGAAAACTACATACCTGCCACAGAGGATAGATGCTAGAAATGGCTGTTAAAACCTTCCTTAGATAAGGAATCTGAAAAAATGAAACAGAAAAGTTCTGAAGATCACCCAAATGGACAATTCTAATGTCCAATCTAGGAATCTGAAACTTTCACAAAGAATATCAGGAAAATGTATCTTCTCTGGGGATCTCCAGAGAAGGTCACCTATAAATCCACAAACATCAAAGGATGTCAGGGAATTTTCTGTTTGTTTCGAATGAAATTTATGTCAGTTTTGAGGCTGCATTTTCTTTGGCCTCATGCCACATTCAAGTTGGGCGTGAACCCAATGAGAGTGAACATTTTCCGCATACATCTGTTCAGTAACAAGTATCAGTGCAAAATGTTTAGGAGATGCTGTGCAAAATCTTTAAAATACACTGCAGTCTAGGGCACTGAGTTTTACTTACCATATTGAAGCCAAGAAGCTTTTGCAAGAGTCCATTCCAAAGCTGCAGGTCATAGATTTTGTATTCTAAACAAAGCTCTGTCACCAACTTTACTGCCTGAAGCAGGGGGGGAAAAAGCATACTGTTTCAAGACACCAGTAAATTGAACCATCTTTGGAAAAGGTAGGATAGCCGAAGACAAAATATGCTTACAGCCAACCCATGTCTACTGCCTAATTTCAATGAAGACCCTCATCTCTCTTGGCAAAAAAAAAAAATTATTTTTCTTTCTCGATGTTATGGACTCACAAACAGCATCTCAGGCTCCTCCTCCTCCCCGCTTTGTTTTTGTGTCCTAGAACAGTTTGTCTGTTGGCCCCATATCCTTCCTGCCCTGGGTTCCAGCTGCCTCAGAGACTGAACTCCCACTGGTAACTAGAAGGAAGAGGAACAAAACTTCCTGCACAAGGATAGTCTGTCTAGATGAGGACAGACAGGCTTAGGGAGGGATTAAAAAAGTGTCCGTCCCCCTCCCCCACCTGCCACCCTGGTAGGAAGGGATGGCTTCAGGCCTTAGGCTTTTGGGAGAGAGGTAAGGCGACTTCCAAGTTGCCCTGTCACCTGCCTGAAGAGGAAAACAGGAAAGCTCTCAGAGCAGCAGACCTGTTCAGGAATCAAGGGTTTCTTTGGATCTGTCTTTCAGGGATCTGAGTGGTGGCAGGCAGCCAAGTGAGTGCAACAGCATCTGAGAGGACGGAGGCCACCACCACAGGTAACTTGGTGTACATACCATGGATTCGTGGCTGTGGTTTTTCCAAAGACCCTTAATCATTCCTTCTTTAGGGCTGTTGCAAAATAATTCATACGTGATGGGGATATTCAGCGCCTCAAATGATGCCAGAAAAGTTATACATTTCAAGTAAGATCTGGAAAACATAGGCAGGAAATGGGAATCTCCTCACTAGCCACATTTATGTTTAAAATAAAAGCCAACACTTGGAAATATTGGACTGGTCTATTACATGTCTGTTTCAGGCTTCTAAGATATAGTCAAGAAATATTAGAAAGAAATCAACTGGAGGAAGATGAAGAAAACACTCAGTTTCTAAATGTCTCAAATATTTGAGAGAAACTAGATATTCTTCAGGGCCTGTCTCCTCTCTGCCAGAACAAGGATACTCAAGGCAAGAGCACCTTGTTGACACAGCCCCTCTAATGTAACCTTCTGAACTAAGAGGCTTAAAAGTTATGGTTCCAAAGAGTGACCCATTTTCTATTGATACAATTTAAAAAATTCCACTTACTTCACTTCTTCGATGGATTTTTTGAAGAGAGATTCTATAGTTTCCTTGTCGGCCAAATAGAGGAGACACTGCAGGGCTCGAGTTCTGTGGGCGAAAGTGAGCTGGTGCATCCTGAGCATCTGAAAGACCAGAAGAGGTTTCAGAGCTGCAGCCATGGGTTTTAGTTGGGTAACTTGAGTTTCAATCTAGGTGATATGAACCATGTTGGTTTTTAAAAGATTAAAGCCAGGAATTCTCTGGCAGTCTAGTGGTCAGGGCTCTGCACTTTCACCGCCCAGCGCTCAGGTTCAATCCCTTGTGGGGGAACCGAGATCCCTCAAGCCATGTGCATGGCCAAATTAGAAAAAAAAAAAAAAAGAAAGATTAAAGTCTATGTTTCCCTTGGAGGAGGGGGTTCGGTGATTCTCAAATTGTGTTCCATAGGACCCTGCCTGGGGGCTGAAGGTTTCCTCAGTCTTTCAGAAAGAACAGGGTGAGAACCACTTTCTTAATAATACCATGATGGACTCTACCACTTTGTTAATACTGGTTGGCCAAAAAGTTCAGGTTAGGTTTTTCCATAAGATGTTATTTAACATCTTACGGGAAAACTTGAACAAACTTTTTGACCAACCCAATATTTGCACTCAGAGTGCAAAAGCACTGGTGGGCGAACGGTAGGAACACCCAACTGCTGGGACAGCCACTGCATTCTTCACATTTTCAGTCCTGAAAACAAGAGAGATGTCCGCTTAAGAGGGTTCTTGATGAAGCAGTAAAAAGTAATTCTACTAAACCTCGACTCCTGAATATATAACTGAGTTCACGTTTGCATACACGTTATTAATCAAAATGTATTCATTAATGTCTGCGTGACACAACAGAAGTACACATAAACACAACGTGGCACGATGGTTTTCTTAGGGAAAAGCACTTGTATGACTGAGCTGGGAGCTGAACCTGGTACTTTTCAAGGAACATCATTTTTACTTACTTGCCAGGATAACTATCAGATAAACTAAGATGCAAGAGAAGAGGGATTTTCTTCCTGCTGCTTGTCATCAAGGACAAACAATCAGCATCTTAGCCTTTCCCTCTTTCTTCCATTCATTGACCTACATCTTTCCTTTCCCTCGGCTCCAACCGCCTCAGAGAGCTCTGTTTTTTTGATCACGCCCTGTGGCTTGTGGGATCTCAGCTCCCTGACCCGAGAGCAAACCTGAGCTTTCGGCACTGAGAGCGCAGAGCCCTAACCTCTGGCCTGCCGGGACAGTTCCCCAGAGGGCATTTCTATATGGACAGGCCTGAAGGTCAGTCACATGCTTTTAGGGATGAGGGGAAGTTCTGATTAGTGAAGAGTTTAGTGGGAAGGGGGTGCGACAGGTCAGGCAGGGCCTGGAGACCAGGGTGGAGACTTCTCTCAGTCCTGCTGGTTAGGGGTCCCTGGTATTAGGAATGTGACTGGGGGCTTCCCTGGTGGTTCAGACAGGAAAGAGTCTGCCTGCGATGTGGGAGACCCGGGTTAAATCCCTGGGTCAGGAAGATTCCCTGGAGAAGGAAATGGCAACCCACTCCAGTATTCTTCCCTGGGAAATCTCATGGATAGAGGAGCCTGGCAGGCTGCAGTCCATGGAAAAAAAAGAATCGGACACTACTGAGTGACTAACACTGGACCAGGGTGTCAGGACAGTGAACGTGGATGACCCGTGGGAACTGTGAACAGTTGCATAATTCAGTCTGCCAAATAGGATGTTTCTGTAGCCAGCACTAAATGGAGCTCAGCAGATACTACAAACCTCATCTACAGAGTAAGACATAGTTCGAGTAAGTCAGAGAGAGCATTATCTTAGTCATCTGTCAATAGTAAATACATGGGGAAAAAATGTTAAGCTGAGATACAAAGATGAGTTTTGACCAAGTTTTTAGAGCTTACGGTTGTGGCTGATGTTGCAAAGATGAACAGCATTCTTGAACTATAATCAATTGGACGAGACAGAAGGAGATACAGGACTCTGAAAAAATATTTTTTTATTACATTTAGATTTTAATTTAGTGACTGATTAGCAAAACAAGAGACTTGCTTTATTATCCATAAAAAAAACAGCATCAGACAGCCCAAACAAAGGTCTGCAGGGCTATAGGTCAAGGCCACTGTTTACTTTCCCCTTTAAAGGATGCTTAATTTGTTCTTGGGTTCCTTCACAGCTAAAAATAATAAAGACAAAAAAGATGGGCCTCACTCTTCTCATCTAGGAAAGGGCTAAGCAACCTCTGATAGTTTAAATCTCTCTGGTTAAGAAATCAATACAAACCATAGCTGCAAAGCACACTGAACACTACTATACATGGAAACTTGTTTTGGTTCACAGGACCTTGTTAGCATCACGTTTTAACCTCCAGACTCAGGGCAGACCGCTTGCCTTCTCCTGGGCCCCCTAGAGAAGGGCAAGATGGATCAGGCAAAATGGAGGAAGAAGGGACAGAGATCCCAGTGGGAAAAGACAGGAAGTTATGAAATTGCCATGAATTACTCTCTGGGATTTCCATCTTGGGAGTTTTCTCTATGAACTATTTCCCCTAAGCCTTTCTGTGTTGGCTGCTTCAGGCAGATGCTCCAGGAGCTTCCTCTTGCTTAGACAAAGGTGTTCTTGTTTTGAAGGACTAAGCAAGGACAAGGGAGTACCCAGAGGGCAGGAGAACCTGGAGGGGGTACTAGACCAGTTCTGCCCAGATCAGAAGAAATTCTTCCTATATCCTGTCTTACTATCAGATCTCCAGGGCTGATGTAGGGTGTAGAGAGAGCTTCTCAAGTAACCCGACCTATTGACATTTTTGGCCTACACCAAAATGGCAAGAAGCTGGCATGCATGCCACCCCTCCCTCTCCCATGCCTAAGCCAAGCATCATTAATGGATTACCACGCTTTCTGATTTGAGCATGGATAAGAGTCTGCTCAAGAGAGCAAGGCATTACTAATCAGACTTATAGTACGTGACACTAGTGTGCCCTTCTGGGTCTCAGTCTTAGGTTAGAAGTGAAAAAGGAATCCTGGGGGCCCTTATCTGAACCAGCCTAGCTCGACAGGGACAGAGAACACGTACAAGTCTGGGGTCACCTTTGCTCGCGGTACATTCTCTGCTAAATGTACAAACTCACAGAGGATTCAGAAACTCTGGATCTTGGTTGTTTCTTATTTATTTGACTGGAGATATTTAAACACACTCATAGTCATGTGTCAATGAACTGATTCTTCTCAGAGGTTCTGATCCAAGTTACACTAAGAAAGCCTTTTTGAAAATCATTGGTTTTATAATCATTGGTAAGATTCCTACTGGGCAACAGGGTATAGACAAATATAAATAAAGGAAGAATACCTTCGTAGTGTTTCATCTTCTTGAAGTTCAAACAATTCTGAAGGTGTCTTTGAAAAAGTGGATAAACAAGTTAAAAACAGAAGAAAATTGACTGACTACGTAAGCTTATGAAAGTCTATCAAATGAAAAAGTCCAACATGCGAAATTATATTTACAGGAGGGGGTGCGGTGCAGGGGCAGAGTACATGCTTAGCATGCACAAGGCCTGGGGTTCAACTCCCAGCATCTTCATGTTTGATAACAACAAAGGAAAAAAAAAGATTTATAAAACAATTACATTTACAGATAAGAAATTGGTGTAATTTATCACTTTATGAGAAGATTCTTGCTTTAAAAATGGGTTTACTCAAATTCATTCAGTCAAGAAATCCATACTGAGTGCTTCCCATGCACCAGGCATAACTCTGGGCACATGGGCTCCCCGAGTGAACACAACAAATATTCCTGTCCTCCTGGAGTTTACATTCATTGGGTAATTTTTAAAAGCAAAGGACTCTGAATTGCATGAGTTGTCCATTAATTCAGCATATACTTATGGGGACTTACACAGAAATACATTAGGTGCGTTAGGTGTTTTAGCACAGTTTCTAATCTCACGGGGATTTCAGTTTAGTGCTCCAGATTTATGCATAAATTAAAACATGGGGGTTTGAGTGTCAACCATAGATTCTATGTGGCCAGGATAGGCTTCTAATTCTTCTGTTTCCCCTGATACATGGTCCTTGTTCTTGGTAAACACTTAAAAAATACTTGTTAAATTGAATTACAAGTGATATAAAAACCATGAGTTGAAAAGCTAATGTCACATCAGTTATACTATTTGTTTAAAAACACACTTTTTCCAAGGATATCTGCCTAGGTGAACAGAAGGATTACAGAATCTCCTTAATTAAGTTTTGCCTGAAAGAAACAGTGCAGAAAATTTTGCATTTGGATTGCTGAATCCCATCACAAATTTAGATGTTAATATTATTTCTAAAAAACTGACATTATGTGTTTCCTTACGTTATACACTGAAGAGAACATATCACCTATAGAATATTGCTGCTAAAAATCCATAACTTGAATCTAATCATGAGAAACATCAGAAACATAAATCCAGAATGAGACATTTTGCAAACCAAAGAGTTTGCACCTTCCAAAAAAGAAAGTCTCAGCACAGATAAAGGAGGGTCAAGAATTATCAATAGAGACTAAGTCAGTGCTATGGGTGGCGCAAGGAGGAATTTGGAGGAGAGCAGGATATTACACTGTCTCAAAACACACTGTCTCAAAACATGTCCCTTAGTAATCACAAAAGAGTAACTGTGTCTGAGAGAAACAGACAACAGTGTAATCAAATTACCTAAATCCACATCCTCTATTTGGGCAAAGAGGCATCATGTGCCTCTAAACCTCATACCCTGGGAAGGACACCCTATCACCCAGGGAACACACTGCTCAAAATGCAAAACTCCAGTCTTACCATGAGGACACAGAAAAGCCCAAGTGGAGGGGCAGCTGACAAAATAACAAGCCTGAACTGTTCAAAAATGTCAGTGTCATGAAAGACAGAAAAGTTTTGGAACTGTTCTAGAGTGAAAGAAAATTATAGACATGACAAATACAACACATAATCCTGGATTAGATCCTGGTCTCAGAGGAGAAAATTACTATGAAGAACATCTTTGGCACAACTGGTTAAACTGTAACATGGACCATAAATTCAAGTACACAAACATATACATATATTTGATCAATACTGTATCAAAATTGTGTCTGATTTTTATAATTATACTGTGGTTCAGTAAGAAAAATCTTTGTTCTTTGGATTACACACCTAATTATTAAGGGGTAAAGGGGCATGACACATGGAATTTACGCTCAAAGGGTTCAGAAAAATGTTATGGATAAACATATTATTGGGAGAATGACGAAGCAGATGTGGCAAAACGTTTAAAAACTGACAGATCTGGGTGGAGGATACACAGCTCATTCTTTTGTACTATTCTTGCAACTTTTCTGTACCTTTAAAATTATTTCAAAATAGAAAATAATCATATGAGCCTAAACTCTAAGCATAGGCCACTTCTATTATTTAATAGTTCATTTGAGATCATCAATTACAATCAAAAAGTGGGCCAAAGAACTTAACAGACATTTCTCCAAAGAAGACATAAAAATGGCTAACAAACACATGAAAAGATGCTCAACATCACTCATTATCAGACAAATGCAAATCAAAACCACAATGAGGTATCACTTTACACCAGTCAGAATGGCTGCAATCCAAAAATCTACAAGCAAGAAATGCTGGAGAGGATGTGGAGAAAAGGGAACTCTCTTACACTGTTGGTGGGAATGCAAACTAGTACAGCCACTATGGAAAACAGTGTGGAGGTTCCTTAAAAAACTGCAAATAGACCTGCCATATGACCCAGCAATCCCACTGCTGGGCATATACACTGAGGAAACCAGAATTGAAAGAGCCACGTGTACCCCAATGTTCATCGCTGCATTGTTTACGATAGCCAGGACACGGAAGCAACCTAGATGCCCATCAACTGACGAATGGATAAGAAAGCTGTGGTACATATACACAATGGAATATTACTCAGCATTAAAAAAAAAATTCATTTGAATCAGTTCTACTCAGGTGGACGGAACTGGAGCCTATTATCCAGAGTGAAGTAAGCCAGAAGGAAAAACAACAATACAGTATACTAACGCATATATATGGAATGTAGAAAGACGGTAACAAGAACCCAGCATGCGAGACAGCAAAAGGAACGCAGATGTATAGAACAGACTCGTGGACTCTGTGGATGAGGGCAAGGGTGGGATGATATGGGAGAATGGCATTGAAACATGTTAATTATCATATGTGTAATCAATCACCAGCCCAGGATTGATGCTCGGGGCTGGTGCATCGAGACTTCCCGGGGGGAGGGAGGAGGGAGGGGGTTCTGGAGGGGGAGCATATGTAAACCCATGGCGATATCATGTCATTGTATGGCAAAACTAATAAAAAAATAAATAAAAATAAAAATAAATAAATAAATAAAAAGAAATCATCAATTAAAAGGAAGAATATATCACCCATACTTCAATTAAAAAAATATTGGCAAGTAAAAAAAGAAAAGATAGACTAGCTGCCAAATAATATTTAAAGGTAAAGAAAAAGAAAACAACTTCATTAAAACTCATCGGATAACAGAAGGTATTAAAATCCTCAAATGTTCCTTCTTCTAAGATTCTGTGCTTCTAATGAGAACTCATATCATGGCAAGACAAATAATTACCCTCATCCTTGAGAAGACGCCACTGGCTCATACTCAACAACAGACACCATCAAAGCAAGCACTTACTTCACCAGGTTGGGCAGACGGGCACAGCCATTTTTCCAACAACATGTCCCAGACTTTTTCCAAATTAATTTCATTGACTTCAGCTATTTCTTTAGCAGCTGTGTGAATATCTAAGATATTCAAGATAAAGAATTAAAAACAGAACCCTAAGTTTTCAAAGCAAGATACCAGGGAACCAAAAGGATAATTCTCCTTGGGAGGAAAGATATAAAAAGTGTTTTGCCCTCACCAGGATAATCTTTCCCAGATGAGTTCTGAATTCTTTGATTTATGCTGGGATGTTCGTACAGACTGACAATGAGATGTACTGGTTTTCCGATCACTCTTAAATACTCTGCAGTGTTCAGCTTGTGGGCTATGAGCACAGCTTCCGTGCCTGATCGCCGGTACTGAACATGAAGCTTCTTCAACAGAGCTTCAGCTTTTTCACGTGTTTCATCCTTTTAAAAAATTCCAAGCAAACAGAAACTTGTTTTCTAAATCTTCAGTGAGACTAAGAATCCATCTTTATCAATCAAGGTCCCTTCTTGCCTTAGTATCTACACCAAGCCTCATCTTCTTTCTCCAGTTTAGGCCTCCAACCCTTGAAAATATCTATCACCAGGGTGGGCTGAAAAGGGATGTTAGAGGGCACAACTTAAAAAGAAAGTGGACTCTTTCACCCAGAGAGGTGAGATGAGGGCAGGGGAGGAAGGCTCAGGAAGGAGGGGATATAAGCGTACTTATGGCTGATCCTCACTGCAGTACAGCAGAACTCAACACAGTGCTATAAAGCAGGTATCATCCAATTAAAAGTAAGGTTTAAAAAAAAAATGGAAATGGGAACCTTAAAAAGCAGAGCCTACACCCTAATGCTCATAACAGCATTATTTATAATAGCAAAGATACAGAAGCAACCTAAGTGTCCACTGAGAGATAAATGGCTATAGAAGATATAGTGTGTGATGCGTGTGTGTGTGTATGTGTATATATAAAGGAATACTACTCAGCCATAGGAAAGAATGAAGTTTTGCCATTTGCAACAACATGGACAGACCTGTAGGGTATTATGCTTAGTGAAATAAGTCAGAAGGAGAAAGACAAATATTGCATGATATCATCACTTATCTGTGGAATCTAAAAAATACAAATGAGTATATATGCAAAACAGAAATAGACTCACAGAGAGAAAACAAACTAGTGCTTACCAGCAGGGAGAGGAAAGCTGGGAGGGCTACAAGAATAAGAGGTATGAACTACTATGAATAAAGTAAATAAGCTGCAAGAATACATTGTACAGCACAGGGGAGTATAGCCCAATATTTTATAATAACAATAAACGGAGTACAACCTATGAAAATTTTGAATCAGTATGTTGTACACCTGAAACTAACATTGTAAATCAGCTATAAACTTCAATTTAAGAAAGAAAGGAAGAGGAACCTTCCATCTTACAGTTCAGACACACCTGAGATGGGATATTCTGAAGCCACCTCTCGGCTAAATACAGGCAGAATTTCAAACTGGACATCTTGAAGGAACCTAAAGAGATAAAGAAAAGACTTAAAAGAAAATCATAATCCTTTCAAGATAATGTATTTTAGCCAAATTAGCCAGTTTTTAAATGACAGAAAGGCATACTCATAGTAAAAAAAAAATTTAAACAGGACAGGAGACAAATTAGGAAGCACAGTAAACAGAGGGCCATCTCTTTGGCTTTTATTCCCGTTCCCTAGACCTCTACATTCCTCCAGAAGTTCTCTGCATGCAAGTGTGCACGCGTGTGTACAAGCATTTTATCCCAAGAGTTTTATCATATATGGAGCATAATCTGCTGTTCTCACTTCATATATATCTCGGGTATCTTTCCAAATTAGCTACACAGTACTCTATTCTATGAATACTCTTTATTTTTTTTAACCAGTTTTTGACAAATGAGCATTTAGAAAGATTACTTATTTTCGACTTTTGACACAACTGAAAACATGGCAGTAAGTGTTTGTGTACCTGTTTGACCACGTGACAGTGTCTAAGGGTTCGTTACAGAAAGTACGCATGACTGGACATGAGAGGGTATGAGTGTATACTCAAGTTGGGCAGCGCCTCTGGCACTGAGCGCCAAGCAAGCAACGCTGCACCCTGCTTAGTTCACTGGTGCCTCTTCTTTTTTAACGTGTTTATGTAGCTGCTCCAAGTCTCAGCTGCGGCGGGCAGAATCTTCAGTTGTGGCGTTTGAACTCTTAGCTGCAGCAGGTGGGCTCTTAGCTCCTTGACCAGGGATTGAACCCAGACCCTCCGCCACTGGGAGCACAGTCCTAGCCACTGGACCAGCAGGGAAGTCCCCTCACTGGTACCTCTTTAACATATGACAGTGCTACAGTAAGAACAGGGAGGCAAATATATTTCTTTACTTTTATAAAAAAAATGTTTTAGCCATGCCACACAACATGTGGGATCTTAACTCCCTGACCAGGGGCCAAACTCCTCTCGCTGCACTGGAGGCATGGAGTCAACCACTGGACCGCCAGTGGAGTCCCATACATTTCTAAGCTATCTCACTTCTTAAAAGAAACGGAAGGAAATGAAAGGAGCATCATTTTCTTTTTTTTTTTTTTTTTTACAAGTTACAAAAACAACACAGCCAACCATTTTAAGCTCAATTAAAGGAAGAATCCATACCTTCTGGGACATCCTGGGCAAGACTGATGGCGATGGCTACGGCCCACTCTGGGTTAACTATGGACAACAGGTAGGATTCGATGGTTTGAGTGATCTTAGTTATCTCCTTGTTTATCAGTGTTGAGGATTTACCCTGTGTTAACTGCAGGAGCTTGGGCTTCAGCTTTTTTTCAAAAACGTGTTTGGCTGTAGACACATACAGAGTGTCCAAAGAGAACTTCAAAGAAGGGAAAAAATATATGACTGACTTATATGCTCACCTTTACGGGCTTTACATAAATTTTTCTGCAGAGGGACTGAAAGAATTACAGAACAAAGATACGACTCTCATGAGTTTTAACCCATTACCTTCATTAATTTAGAAACTAACAGCAAGGTTGGGAAGGATTCTTCACTGAGTTCTGTAGCTGGAAAGGAAACAAAGATAATATGATTTACCTGCGGAAAAGGTTTTGGCTATTCAGGACAATTCAAAAGCGGTTAATGAACATACAGAGAATTTTCCAGAAGCTCTGTGCTGTGCCAAAGAATATTAGGTGAAAAGGCAGTCTGGTTTGAGCAGCTGATGGCAAAGTTATGATGTGCTCCAACATATACTGATGTTCTAGGTCCACTGGGGGAGAAATTCTTCTGTATGACTTCAAGTGTTTCAGAAGACTTAGTGCCTGTATTAAAATAAAAAGGTTTTTTCCTGTGAGATTAAACTAATCGTTTTATGTCTAATTCTATACCATCACAGGATTCCATTCCTGGGTCAGTCTCTTCTCATAAAGATGATCAAAACCTTTTGTAGGTTTACCACTAAAACTATTATACTATTCTTCTAAACCATAACTTCTGTGATTATTAAAGAAATTACACTAATTTCCACTGGAAATTAAACCACCTCAACGCTGTTGCTGGTGGGATGTCTTACACTCTAGAGTTCGAAGTTCTCTAAACTCTCTTCAAATAGTTTTAGATGTATCTTAAAAACACTTGATTTCACTTTAAGTACATAGGCAGTAGATCTAAAATGAATCCTCTATGTCCTCTCTTAGGACTTCCATAGCTTCCCAAGTGGCTCAGTGATAAGGAATATGCCTGATAATGCAGGAGACACAGGTTTGATCCCTGGGTCAGGAAAATCTGCTGGAGAAGGAAATGGTAAACCTCTCTAGTATTCTTGCCTGAAAAATCCCAAGGACAGAGGAGCCTGGTGGGTTACACAACATGGAGGTCACAAAAAGCTGGACACGACTGAGAGAGTGTGCACACATGCATCCTCTCTTAAGTTTATATCTTATATTTTTGGGACTCGTATAACTTTTTTTTTTTTTGGCCGTACCTAAAGGCTTGCAGGATCTTAGCTCCCCAACCAGGAATTGAACCCTGGCAGTGAAAGTGCTGCATCCTAACCACTGGAATGCCTGAGAAGTCCTTGGGGCTTGTACTGCTTTTTAAATCAACCCATTTTCTTTTTCATTTTTAAAAGCTAATTTAAGAAAATATATAAGCTCCTATGACCAAGATTTGTAAAAGAATAGAAAATTACTAAAAAAAAGTGTTAGTTGCTCAGTCGTGTTCCACTCTTTGAGACCCCATGAACTGTGGCTCTCAGGCTCCTCTGTCCATGACATGGCTCCTCTTGCCTGGACTCTCCAGGCAAGGATATTGGAGCGGGTAGCCATTCCCTCCTCCAGGAACTCTTCCCAACTCAGGGACTGAACCTGGGTCTCCTGCATTGCAGGCAGATTCTTTACCATCTGAGTCACCAGGGAGGAAGCCCAGTAAGTTACTGCAAGTACTCAAATAGAATTGAGTCCAGGACCTACCTAATATAGAAAGCTAAATCTGATTCTAGGTCTTACATGCTTTGGGATTTTTTCGCCAGATGACAAATATTTTTGCCTTAATTCTTCTAAATCAGTCTTTTAGTGGCTTTGTACTTTTGAAAGTTTTAAATTGCCCCAGTAGAGCAAAAACTGGATTAAGATAGAACATGGAGAGGGGACTTCTCTGGTGGTTAAGACTCTGTACGAGACTCTGTACTTCCAATGCAAGGGGTGCAGAGTCAACCCCTGGTTGGGGAACTAAGATCCTACATGTCACGAGGTGTGGCCAAAATATAAAATAAAATAAGATAAAACATGGAGAATAAAAAACTCTTTTTACTTTGTATCCCTTTAAAGAAAAGGAAATAGAGTAAAAAAAAAATGTAGTTTCAAGGGAGTTCAGAGAACAATTCAGAAAGATACCAAATAACAGTAATTAAAAAAAATTATCCAAATTAAAAACATCATTTTAAAATCTATGATATATTTGTTATACCTGATTAATATTAATGTTGGTTATCTTCTCATCAGCTCTTTCTATGACTTTCAGGACAACTTCAATCATTTCATAGTCATAGGGATCCAACTGCACAAAAACAAAAATACATCAAAACTGAAGATGTTGCCAGGCTGGTTGATGTTGTCAGTTATGTTCATTGGCACAGATTACAAATATAACACCTCAGTGCATTACCATATTAAATTAGATTATTCTTTTAAAATCTGAACCAACATTTTCTCATCTCTAAAATCAACTCTTAGAATAAACACATGTGCTTTAAAACATCTTGAAAGCTCTTTTTTAAAAAAATCTGTATAAGGCAAAGTTGGTTGAATAAAGAAAAATGTTCTTAAGGGACTAAAACCTTAGAAAAATAAACATATCAAAATTTAACAATTTTATAAGATTTTTAAATTAAAATTCTATTCCTGTCTTTTATGATGAGAAAATTAGAAGAGGATAAAACTGACTTTTTCTTGGAAATGACATAATTAAAAGTGTGGGCCTCCAAGTAAAACCTTTCAAAGGATTTCATTCCAGCTATAATCACATACAAGCTACAAAAACTAGCTGGGTGGTATCTATATATGCTTATAAAAAGAAAGGAACTATTTCCTTTGTTCTGTTTCTGCCCACATACTGTTACTTAAAAAAAAAACAATTTAAATGCCAACTAAATTCACATGAATAATAACACTGAACAAAGTGAAAAGATGATTTCTATAGTACCTAGAAATTTTGAGCTAGTCTATACTATTTTTGGCTGAATTACAGACAAAACTTTAACTGAAGTATTTCTTGTAGTCATATAATTTTATTTCCCCATCCATCCACCTTCATTCCCTCATCAAACTACCCCTTGGCCCCAAAGTTCAAATTCTCAGAAGATCTCCTAAAAAAAAAAAAAAAGACAAGAGCACAAATATGTGTGTATGAAGATATTCCTTGTAACAATTTAGAGTAACCTGAAATTTGCAAACAATGTAAAAGTCCATTCATAAAAGCCTGGTTAAACACAGGATGTTTCATCCATATAGTGGAATAATAAATACGTATCTGCCAAAAATGGGAGAGATGTCTATTTACTGACATGTTAAATATGTTAAATGAAAAAAAAAGAAAGTAAAAGGATAGTATATTTAGTCTAAGATCTAAGATATCTACCGAACTATTAACTTTTTATCTATAGCAGTGGGATTATAGGGAAATTTACTTTTTGATTTATACCTTTCTCTGAAGTTTGATCTTTTTCAAAGAATGTGTGCTATTTTTAAGTCTGGAAAAAAAGGGCTATTTTTATTTTGGGGGGAAAAAAAAGACAGGAAAAGTGCTATATTAAACCATAATAAGAATACTGAAATCTATAATTTTCTGAAAATACTTTACAAAAAAATATAGGACTTACTTTTCCAATTTGTTACCATATATATCTGATTAGTTACAGGTAGGAAGGATGTTTGAAACGACCAGATGCATTCATTTCACGATTCATCTACCTTATGCAGTATTCCACTGAGACTGATGACCAAATCTTTTGTGCTCGTCAGTAAAGGAACCATTTCGAGGGCTTTGGCCAGGAGTTTGGAACGCTGCTGCTTTGTGGATCCTATGCTCACATCTCCCTGGCTCTGGCTGGCATTCGTGTTGTGGAGGAGTGTTTCAATGAATAGCTGAAGGGCCGCATCAGCATCCAGCTGAAACGTGCTGAAATGAGTATTCAGTTACACATGAATCTCCCAGAACACACGCCTTTCTAGACAGAGCTTCTCACAGAAAACTCAGGTTTACATAGTCAATCCCTGAAATTCTAAAGGTCATCTGAATTTATTCAGCGGGACTGCCTGAGGCAAAAGAGTCACTGTCAACCAAAGAAAAATCACCAACGCCATGTGAGCATAAAGATGGTGAAATGAGCCTGACAAAATTAGAGCTATAAATTTTACAATACCAGAAAACAGGCAAAAATCTACCAGTTTAAATTTAAAAAGAAGAGGTAGTGCGTACATCATTCTGGCTTTGCAGCAGTCCAAACTGAAGAATGGCAGAGTTTTGTTACATCAGAGTACAGGTAAATCAGAGCTGCTTAGAGCTGAGTAGCCTCCAGTTCCTGTCCAGGATGGTGACAGCCAGGGACAGTACTCCCCACCATCCACAAGGACAAAGAACTAGATTCCTGTCTGGTGAGGAAGGGCACTCAGCAGTCTCATTATCAAGAAATCAAGAGTCCACTCATCTGTCACAAACTGGGTGAGGGTTATAGCATCCGTGGTATTTTAGAAGTGATCACTTATTATCTGACCTTGAGCAGGGCACCTGATAGGGGTATGTTCACTCATACATAAATATGATAATACACAATAAAAATGAAATGAGATGATGTGTGGAAAACCACTTTGAAACTAATAATGGGCCAGCAGATTTAATACCTAAATTTATCAGACAGATACAGCTGAGATGTAAATTATAAATCATTTGATTGTTCTCATTACACTAAGTTGTATCTATAAATAACATTTAGTCTTAGATTTTTTAAGTTATTTTTTTAAAAAATTCTCCCTAAATCATACTTTCCACCAATTTTAATTTAAGATTGTTTTGTGCCCCTAAGTCGATCTGATACAGAAGTTTACTTGCTTGGAAGAACATCCCAAGCTTCTCTGATCATGTGAATGGTCCGGATTCTGGAGTACCTATTAAGACCAGACTCCTGGGCCTCAGCCCAGATCTGCCGAATCAGAACCAACAGAGGGACCCAGGAATCTGTATTTTTAATCAAGGGCCCTAGGTGATGCTTATCATGAGGCAAGCTAGGAAAACACTAAACAGTGAACTTAAAAGGTGATATATAAGAGAATTTAATCTGGTTTGGATTTACTCTATGGGGTTGAGCAAAAGAAAACATCAGAGGTCATGGGTCATGTGTAATAATCATTGTTAATCACTGTGTTCTCTCATTAGGATTACCAGTTTGTTACACCAACAGCAAAAATACCATTGAGATTAAAAGAATTACCTGCAATATTCCAGAATGACGCTTGTGTCCATATCTATATTCTTCACGAGAGCTTTGATGAGGTCTTTCTTGGTGAGAAAATGTTGCCTGAAAACTGGCTGGAAAGAAATCTAGAAATAAAAAGAGCAAAAGAAAAAACCTGCTAAACTGAAATGTATCAGAATAAGGGTAGCATCATGTCGTGCCCTTTCACTGTCCACTTTTAGAGAGAAACATTTTTCTATAGCTCCTTCAACTTTTACCATATTACTCAAGTTGAGCATCACTCTGAAATTTCAAGTCCAAAATCTCTCAGTCATACTAACACACCCTGGCGCTTCATCACTAAAGCATGGCAGTTAGCAACAAACAGTCCCATTCTGGAATAGGAATGAGGCTTCAAAATACATCTTCAAAATATATTCTACAGTGGTTCCATTCCTGATAAGCCAACTATTTGCAAATAAAATAAAATGCTTTACACTCAGAGTAAAGAAAACAGGATTTTGTTTGTCTTTGCAAATTGAAAAGTAAGGGTCACTTACTTCTCTCTGGGAGGAGTTGCTGAAGGTTGATATACCTGTATTTACATTTACCTATATTATCTTTAACCAACTAGCACACAAAAAAGTATGAGGTTAAAGGGCAGGCCTGGAATATCTTTAAAAGTCAATTAATACATTCCTAATGAGAAGGCTTAGTAGATAAAATATCAAGCTTCTAATTTACTTAAAAATAGAGCAAAATGAAAATGAGGCAAAGGTCCTTATTTCTTTGAGATTGAAAATGTGGGTACTTCATACACCTAATACTTATGTGCCACAGTTTATATTTACATATAACCTCTCCAAGGGGCTTCCCTGGTGGCTCAGTGGTAAAGAATCTGCCTGCAAAGCAGGAGAGGTGGGCTCAATCCCTAGGTGGGGAAGATCCCCTGGAGGAGGGTGTGGCAACCCACTCCAGTGTTTTTGCTGGGAAAATCCCATGGACGGAGGAGTCTGTTGGGCTACAGTCCATGGGGCTATGAAAGAGTTGGACACAACTGAAGTCACTGCGCACGAGCATGAGCAACCTCTCCAAAAGGAAAGGATAATGAGTCCTTTGTTTTACATTTTTCAACTGGGTATTTATCAGAATGGATGAAACTTCACAACACTTAAAGAATACTCACACCAAGTTTACTAAGACGAATACCCCACCGGGCATCAGTACTGAGTTCAGAGAACTTAAACTTCATTTCTATTTCCTGACAAAGACTGGCCAACTCGGAGCCCACCAGAGATATTGCCTAAAAAGTTAAAATAGAATTAAAACTTGGTTGCAAATAGAGAATGTTTCTAATACTTTTTATACAAAACTCAACAATAAAAACCATAATCTTTCTTTATGGTAACAGTTCGAATGCTACATGTTACTTTGTAAACCATCATTACTTACATTTAGGTAATAATTACTTCGGTAATTTGGCTTTTAGTGTGATGCCATAAATTTAGTCTGGATTTCTTTCATAAGAAAAGGCCCAATTTGAGCTATCCTACAAGTAAAATCCCCACAAAGGGCAAATTTTAAAACAAACATTCAAGACAAGTTTCGCATCCATTACACTTGTCCTATGAAAAAGAACTGGCCCATGAATCTAAGGTTTCAAATACACTAGAGTAACTATATAGGCAGTGAGGTTCTGTGGCTGCATACAGATTTAAGAAATAAAAAAATACAATTCCCTGGGTTGAGCAGTGCTTAGGACCTGCATATGCAATCTCTGGTGTGTCACTAGTTAAGGAGAAGCTGGTAAAAACCATGTGAGGTAGCCTGATGCTTCTTCTGCTAAATCTTGAAAATCTGGTGGCAAGGCCAGTTTTCTTTCACTAAATATTTAAATTCTTCAGGATCTGAAGGTGTGCCTCCTTAAGTCATACCAATATTTTGTCGTAATTCTGCCATGCTTTATCTGTGAGCTTCCAGAGATTCTCAAAGACTTCTTTCTGCGGTAAGAGGGTGCAGTACCCCAGTGCCAAGTCGAGATCCACTAGGCGACAATTAAATACCTGTAGGGAGAAAGCACCTGGAGAAGCAAGCTCCTCACAAGTAAGACAGAACTCAGTCTCTAAAGGCTGACTTGCCACTAAGTTTAGTTTTAGACTCTATGATAGAAACAAGCGTTGCACAAAAAGTTATTTATAGTAAAATAACTTGCTGCTTAGATTTCCTGTCTTTTATCACTATTACAAATTTAAGGAAAACAACTCTAACAATTTCTATGTGACACAGCACCCTTACCTTTAGAAGCAACCAGGGTGGGGGCAGTGGGGAGGGAGAGGAACTTAGCACAAACAAATACTCACTTTGTACAAGAGTGTGGTGGCATTTCCCTTGATAAACACAAGAGCTTTCTCTTTCAATTCCATAACAACGTGCCTGGATTTAACTAATGTGGCCTCTTCAAACAACTTTTAAAAAAAAGAAAAGAATCCTCAGGTCCATTTCTGTGCAGTGCTTTGAAAATTGTTCTTAAATATTAAGGAACTTTGAAAATGCACCATCATATGCAAATAGCACTGTCATATCATCTATAATGACAGAAAGCTGGGACATGAAGGGGAATTGACTGGGAAAGGACAAAAACAGAACCTTTTAAAATACTCTGTACCTTGATTATAGTGTTGGCGACAAGGTGAAAATACATTGGTTGACATACTTAAAATACATGCATTTTAATTTTGAAAGCTGTACTTCAATAAAGTTGTTTAAAAAAAACCTGGCATTTAGTAAATATCAATAGAGTAGTAGAAAGGAATGCAATACCTTCTGAGACCAGCTTCATAAGCAAGTTATCAATAGATAGCTTGTCTTCTAGAGTCTCTTCGTAATGTTGTCAGGTAATAATTATAATAGTTTGGGCCACAGTAAAAAGAGCAGATGGACAATTTCCGGTAAAATGCAAGCATATATTTTTGTAGATGTTCAACAGATGTTTCCTAAACCTGGCAAGTAATCCATTTCCTTACTACAAAGCCAAATGGGAAAACGTGGGCCCCCAATTCCTTTAACAGCGCTTTTGTATCTATATTCTTGTAAACTTGAAAGTATTTGTTCTTGAAACAATACCTTTTCGCTCAAACTGGCATTCATGAAGCTTGACACGGAGTGCTGAAGGCAGGTACCAAAGGAACCAACTACAAATTTTAGGGCCAGTTCCCACTGGCTAGATTCCTGAAGGTTCTGAAGCAAGGCAGAGATGGAATTGATAACAGGTAACATCAGGCTGTCTCCTGTGAAATAATAAAAAAGAATTTTACTTGAATAAAAGTATTTTACTCTTTAGATTTTTTTTTTAAACAAACAAAGACCATATTTAGAAACTGTTTTCATGGATGGTCTACTTCTTCAATGCACATGATAGTCATAGAATTGGTTCTCAAAGTTAGTAAATGAGAGTTAACAAGAGGCCTGACTGAAACCAGAAAATAGCTAAGTTTGTGGGTATGGAGGTACTTTGATTTTAACTTGCTTATTCTGAGACGCTTTAAGTCATGAGCTGAAGAAAACCACTTCTCCACTTGAAAGACCAAAATGTAGAACAGATTCATAAAAGTTAACACTAGATAAGCCAAATGACCCACTCTCCTGACTGATTGGAAGAGTAACAATGTAACAGCAGTAACTAAGAAACTATACTAAGGAGACATTGTATCAGGTTCATATTCAGGATTTCAAGAACTTCCTGTTCTGGCATATTTACAAAATTGAAACACAGTGGTTATATGTGTCTGATGCCAAATACCTTCACTGGTGAAGCGGTATGGTAAACTCGTAGAATCCAAGGGATATCTCTTGCTTTCTACGAAAGAGAATAAATTCAATAATAACTCTTATACAGAACACATAGTCCCAAGGATACTTTAATATTGTGCTCTTACCAAATAATGTTCTAAAGCAATCTGTTACTTAAAAAACGCAAGTATACATACAGAAAAATACACAGAACTAAGTGTACATCCAGACCAAGAAACAGAACACCAAAAGCTCCCAGGAGCAGCCCCCTTGTCTCCTTCTGGCCAATCCCCCAAGAGTAACCACTATCCTCATTTCCAACAGCATGGCCTCCTTATAGCTTGTTCTTTATGTAAATGAAATCATACAATATGTATTTTTATTCCTTGTTTCATTTGTTCAGCATTATGCCTACAATATGGAGAAAGGCATGGCAACCCACTCCGACATTCTTGCCTGCAGAATCCCATGGACAGAGGAGCCTGGTGGGCTATTGTCCATAGGGTCACACAGATTTGGATACGACTGAAGCACCTTAGCACACACACACTTGTGCCTACAACTGATTCATCCATGTTACTGTGTGTAGCTCCAGTTTCAAATTCAGAAATACACAGGAAAAAAATATTACACAGATGAGATTTACCAGCCAGAGGTACAAGTGACGAAATCAATTCATAGATGACAGGGAGTACCATCTGTGACTCGAGAACTATTCCATCTTCACTGAAGAAGTTACAGTAAGACCACTCCTCATATGGATCTTTATGAGTTCCAAAAGAAGTCTAAATATCAGAGCGTACAGAAAACACATAGATAAGGATACTGTGGGACACAGATACCCTCTTCACTGAGTAGAATCCAGAATCAGATCTATTACAGCCAAATGTAGAGGGCTTAAAATAATGCTGCTTTAAGTTAAATTGTTGCTCAGGGAATTTCCTGGCAGTCCAGTGGTCAGCATTTGGTGCATTCACTATGGGGGTCCGGGTACCATTGCTGGTCAGGAATCCCACAAACTGCGAGGCCAAAAAAAAAAAAATTAAATTGTTACTCTGGACAATGTCCAGAGATGCCTTGTTTGAGGCCCCCTCTTTCAAAAGAGTGCAAATTAAAGCCAATAAACGTGACTAGAAAATAGAAGTGGTCTTGTGTTCTTAAATAGTTCTCTGGTGTAGAGTAAGAAAATACAAGAGGTATATTCAGTATTTTTATAAACTATGCAAATAATTTAAGAGTGGATTATAATGGGTTGGGCTGGGGTTTTGTTTAAGGAAAACAAATTCTAAGCAATTTACTTTCATGAGAATTCCACAATCATCCATTTGGCACTGCCTGGAAAGCTCTACTGCCATCAAAGTATATTTACAGAGTTCTAAGGCATCCAGCAAAAAATCTGAAAGTGGAGAAAAATCATTAAACTATTATTTCATGAGTTTAGAATAACAACAACAACAAAATATCTTTTTAATAATTACCATTCAAAATTCTAAGAAAGGCCACAAAGTAGAGAGAAAGGTTTTCACATAGCTTTGACTGCCCTAAATAATACAGGTCAATAATTTAGGCTTGACTGGAAAGTAAGATCAGATATGGGGAGGCAAGGAATTTCACCATCCCCTGAAAGTGAGTATTGTCAACAGTCAGAAATGACATTGCTGGGACCTCCCTGGTGGTCCAGAGGCTAAGCTTCTGCACTCCTAATTCAGGGGGCCTGGGTTTGATCCCTTGTCAGAGAACTAGATCTGATCCCACATGTTACAACTAAAACCTGGCACAGCCAAATAGATGAATAAATATTAAAAAAAAGAAAAAGAAAAATGACATTACTAACTTTGAAAATATTTTAAAATAGCAATCCCTACAGAGATTCGATTATAAGTGTCCCATTGTGAAAGGGGGTAACGATCTCTCCATATCTTCACATGTCTAACTGTCAGGGGATAGCATTAGCTAGACAAAAATGGAATAAAGCAGAGAACATAAAACTATGTCAATTATAAATCTTGTCACCTGGACTGCAGATGGTGGCAGCCTGGCATGCAAGGCTGTGTATCTCGGAGGGAAGATTTAGACCCACAGGTACTGTCATCGGAACACCGTTGGCCAACATGTGACACAGCTTCTGACACATCAGGAACAGGAACTGCCCAGTGTCAGCGTTGCAGTGATATTTAAACAAGTCCCTTTGGAAGAAAGCAAGCATCAGAAGTTAGAACACTCACATGGAAAGCAGATGTGTCTGCCTTACTTAGACTAATACATAATCACTAACAACATGTACAATGTCTTTAAATGTTTTCACAGTATACAGTGAAAACTTGTTTGGGGTACTGTTGTAGTACAAGATGACCTACACTCAATGGTTCAGTTATCTGAACCATTCAGATACTTGGGGGGGTCAGTTACTAGACTTCCATGCCCCCTCTTTCTGACCCAGCTGACCAAGACAGGCTCTCAGAGTGAGAAACCAAGAATCATTTCTGTGGAAGTGAAAGGGTCACCAGCCCTACCTTTTTTAATTTTTTACTGCTTATTGAAAAGAAGGCTTACAGCTTTAAAAAAAAACACTGATTGAATTATAGTTGCTTTACAATGTTGTATTAGTTTCTGCTGTGCAGCAAAGTGAATCAACTATACGTATACATGTATCTGCATCTTTCTTTGTTGGATTTCCCTCCCGTTTAGGTCACCACAGAGCAGAGTTCCCTGTGCTGCACAGTAGGTTCCCATTAGCTATCTATTTCATACATAGCATCAATAGTATATATGTGTCATGTCAATCTCCCAATTCACCCCCCTCCCCCAACCCCCTTGGTGTCCATGTTTGTTCTCTACGTCTCTGTCTCTAGTTTTGCTTTGTAAATAGGATCATCTATGCCAATTTTTTTAGATCCCACATGTATGTGTTAATATATGGTATTCGTTTTTCTCTTTCTGACTTACCACCAGCCATATCCTTATCACCAAAGAAATAAATGAAGACGGTGTTCCTTTCTGATGAGCTGTGTGATCTGGGGACCAAGAACTCACCTGCATTTTCTCAATGCAGCTTCCACGTTTCCATCGCTCAAGGCCCTCAAGGTCAGCTCGGCTTCCAGCTCTTGCCTGGACACCTGCAGGGTCAGCGCCTGTCGGGACAGCTTGGACTCGGCGCTCAGCCTCTGCTCCTTGGCGGCCCGGGGCTCTGCTGGCCTCTGCGGTTTGTGTTTAGCCTGTGCAGCTTGGTGAGCTTTAATGTGCTGCTCCCGGAGCTCTGCTACCAGTGAACTATTGCTGTAATCTTCAAATGGAAGAAAGACCTCAAAATTCTCCTGCAGCAAGGCAAGCGAGAGACAAAGCCCCACGTCGGTTCAGTTGATCCATGGTTGAACATCACTGGTGTGTCACGAACCTCTCTTTCTCCCTTGTAAATTAAGAATTTAAGTCTCTATATTTAAAAACTAACTTATATAAAGGTTGGGACAGGGGAAAATATCACTTTAACCCAGGGTTTCCTAACTTCAGCACTGCTGAGTGTGTTTGGCTCAGTAATTCTGCTGTAATTCTAAACCTACTGTGATTCTCAGCAATTCTAAACCTAACCCTGAACAGGAGGAGAAAGGGGTTAAGTATTAGGTTTGTGCAATTTCACCCTGGCAGCTTGAAGAAGCCAGCTCTGCTCTTTTTTGTAATAACTCCTGGTTGGCTTCTAACTCCAGAACTAGGATTTATTTTTCCGACCCAATAAAAAAAGTCCTCCTGAAGCCCAAGGAAGGGCACCAAGAGGCAGTGGCAGTGAGGGGGAATTTTTTCTTTGACACCACACTTTAGAGCAGGGTTTCTCTATCTGCCAGATAACTCTTTCCTGCAGAGGCTTGTAACCTCTGGGTACAAGAGGTTGTTTAGCAGCATCCCTGGCCTCTCCCCACTACACCTGGCACAAGGAATGTTCCACAAATAGTAGCATAACTAAACACCACTTTGCTTAGATCAAAACTGTTGCTTTAAAAGATCTGCAATTTTCAAATTTAAGAAGAATGTGGATAAGTTAACTTATGCTGACCCATGGGTGCTTTACATGGAGACATCTATGGTTTAAAATAGAAGGTCTCAAACTGTAGGGGTACAGCACCTCTTTATATTCTTTAAAATTATCGAGAGGGGCTTCCCTGGTGGCTCAGTGGTAAAGAATTGGCCTGCCAGTGCAGGAGACAGGTTCGATCCCTGGTTCGGGAAGATCCCACAGGCTGAGGAGGCCTGGGAGCTGCAACTACTGATGTCTGCATGCCCAAGATGCCAACAATAGAAGCCTCCACCATGAGAATCCTGAGCACCGCAACTAGAGCGTAGCCCCTGCTCTCTGAAACTAGAGAAAAGTCTGCACAGCAACGAAGACCCAGAGTAACCAAAAAACAAAATAATTTTTAAAATTATTGAGGGCCCTCCCCCAAATTTTAATGACATCTATCAATATTTACTGTATTGAAAAATTTAGAATACATGAGCATATAAAAATGCACATTCTATCAGCCTTTAGAGTAACGATATTATCACAGTTTGAAGCCTCTGAAAATCCCACTACTCTCATGAGAGAATATGGATGGAAAGAACAAATCACTTCTTATTTTTGCTATAAATATAGTTTTAATCTCATGGACTCCCCGAGAGGGTCTCAGAGACCCTTGGTATTCCATGGGCTCTTCTTTGAGAAACTGTGGTACAATAAATTGTGATAAATTATTTCTTTTTCCCACACTTCGAGATAAAACAGTTGAGAGTTAAATTTACCAGTGTGTTTACTTCAAGTTTTCACAAAGAGATCCTTGTATGTACTCCATTTCCTACTTATTGGAGAGCCCTGACAGCCCTTCTGTTTACAAAGTCTTTTCACATTAGGAAGGACTTGGAGCCAAAATAAAGTTAATTTCTAATTTCACATCTGAAGACAGTTAATCCATTCAAAGTGAACAGAAATTTATTTTTAAGAAAAAGCAAACTGCCTATAATGAAACTATATAGAAAGAAAGTAGTAAAGACATTATCAAGTAGACAGTCATCTTTTGGACTGGTTTCTACATACAATTTGCTATCTTTCACAATATTTTGAGATGCTGTGGTTTCTCAGTTTCCTCCTCTATGAAGGAAAATGGTAATAGTAACCTCTGTGGGGAGCTACTGTGACAATTAGATAGCACACAAGAAGGCCCTGGAATGTCTAGTACATGGTAAGAACTGAGTAAGTGATGGCTACTGTTAGCCATCATTCAGGATCATTGGAATTAAATAATCTATACAGATACCTTAAATCAAAATGTTTTTTTAAAAGACTGATAGCATATAATTTAAAAAGAGTTGTTATTTAGTCACTAAGTCATGTCCAACTCTTTGCAACCCCATGGACTGCAGCATGCCAAGCCTCTGTCCTCCACTGTCTCCTGGAGTTTACTCAAGTTCATGTTCATTAAGGCAGTGATGTTATCTCATCCTCTGCCCTGTTCTCCTTTTGCCTTCAATTTTTCCTAGCATCAGGATCTTTTCCAATGAGTGAGTTCTTTGTATCAGGTGGCCAAAGTAATGGAGCTCCAGCTTCAGCATCAGTCCTTCCATTGAATATTCAGGGTTAATTTTCTTTTGGATTGACTAGTCTGATCCCATTGCAATCCAAGGGACTCTCAAGAGTCTTCTCTAGCATCACAATTTGAAAGCATCAATTCTTTGTCACTTGGCCTTCTTTATGGTCCAGCTCTCACATCTCTACACGACTAGCGGAAAAACCATAGCTTTGACCATATGGACCTTTGTCAGAAAAGTGACGTCT
Source organism: Antilocapra americana (assembly GCA_007570785.1). Lineage (NCBI taxonomy): Eukaryota > Metazoa > Chordata > Mammalia > Artiodactyla > Antilocapridae > Antilocapra > Antilocapra americana. The sequence continues at coordinate 8,391,607 of ML663006.1, read as the reverse complement.
TTGCTTTTTAATACACTGCCTAGGTTTCCAAGGAGCAACTATCTTCTAATTTCACGGGTGCAGTCACCATCCGCAGTGATTTTGGAGCCCAAGAAAAGAAAATCTGTCACTGCTTCTGCTTTTTTCCCCTTCTATCATGCTCTTAGTTTTTATAATGCTGAATTTTAAGCCAGCTTTTTCCCTCTCCTCTTTCACCTTCATCAAGAGACTCTTTAGTTCCTCTTCGCTTATATGTGGGTATTAGGGTCAAGAATCAACAGTAAGAACCTTACATGGAACAACTGACTAGTTAAAAAAAGAGAGAACATTTCTTAAGAAGTTAAAACACAGAATTGCCACATGACTCAGCAATTCCTCTCCTGGGTATATACCCAAAGGAACTGAAAGCAGGAACTTAACAGATATTTGTACATCCACGTGCAATGCAGCATTATTCACAACAGCCCCAATGTGAAAACAAACTGAGTGCCCATCAGGAAATAAACAAAAATGTGATAGAGCTGTACAGTGGAATATTACTCAGAGGAAGGAAGGAAGTTTTATACATCCTACAACATGAATGAACCTTGAAAACATTATACTAAGAAAAAATGTCAGACACAAAAGGACAAATATTGTATGATTCTATTTACATGAAATTTATAGAATAGGCAAATTCATAGAGATAAAAAGTTGATTAGAGGGTGGTGCGGGAAGAGGAATGAGGAGTTATGTTGCTGAACAGATGCAAAGTTTCTGCTTGAGGTGATAAAAAGCAGACACGGGTGATGGTTGTACAACATTGTGAATGGAGTCAACACCACTGAATTGTATATTGAAAAATGGTTAAAAAGGCCAATTTTACATTGTATGTACTTTACCATGATTTAAACAATCAGTAATGCAGTACACGGGAAAAGTTACTGAATTATACATACACTTCATGACGGATGAGATGTATGGTATGTGAATTACATCACATTAAAGCTGCTTCCCAAAAAGAGAGACAGTGGTAAAGAATCTGTCTGCCCAATGCAGGAGACATGGGTTCAATCCCTGGTTCGGGAAGATCCTACAAGTGGCGGGGCAACTAATCCTGGGCACCACAACTATTAAAGCTATGATTTATAGTCTGGGAACCACAACTACTGAATCTTTGCACTGCAATTACTAAAGCTTATGTGCCGCCAACAAGAGAAGCCACCACAATGAGAAGCCCGAGCGCTGCAACTGGAGAGTAGAGAAAAACCTTGCACAGCAAGGAAGACTCAGCACAGCCACAAGTAAATGACTAAATAAAGTTACTTTTTTAAAAAAGGGAGAAGGAAAACCAGTATATCTAAAGTTCCTAAAGGTTAGTATAGAAAATCTTAAGGAGGCACTGATCATCTATGTTAAATGTACTGATTAGTCAGGTAATAATGTTCAACACGTCTTAACTTACCTGTAAGCTAGCAACAGTTTTAAACTGTTTCAAGGTTTCTTCCCATTCATCCTTCTTCTGCAGATTGTCTGTAATTCAATTTTTAAAAGTTACAGAAGACATCCGAATTCTGATATTATCAGCATTTTTAAAAGCTAAAATTTTAATTTACTTTAGTTTTCTCAAATCTTCAGTAGTTCTTCTCAGATTCTGATAGAAGATAATTTAAGTAAGCACAAAAAGAAATCTAGGGAGGGAGATTCAAGAGAGAGGGGACATAAGTAAACCTATGGCTGATTCATGGTGATGTATGGCAGAAACCATACAACATTGTAAAGTAATTGTCCTCCAATTAAAAAAAAAAAGGAAATCTAATTATTCTCTTTGAAAGTAGAAAAGAGAAGTTTTTTGGTTACATGAGAAATGGCAATTTTTCTAAAATAAATTCTAGATTTTTTTCCCCCAAGAGAGTTACTTTGTTAATTATTTGTTTGTTCTAATTTTTCTTGTTGGAAATAGTATATTTATTTTTTCAAAAATTTTGGGCACACCTCAATGCATATGGGACCTTAGTTCCCTGACTGGGGATCAAACTCAAGCCCTCTCTGCACAGAAGGTGAGGTCTTAACCACTGGATTGCTGGGGAAGTCCCTTGCTAATCACTTTAAGTTCAAGGTTAAATGGTTTTTTCCCCAATCATAATCAAATGATAAGTGAGCAATGTGAGTAAACAGTGCAAGGCACCAGAGAAATCTAGCTTGGCATTAAACAGTCACTGAAGTATAAACAAATGATGAGCTACTCTTAGATGCTTCTGCTCTTACACTGCTAATCAAAAGAATAAGGTAAAGAAGGCTTTTCCTGAAGAAAAATGTGTGGGATCAAACAAGACAATCAGGGGATTTCATTGGTGGTCCAGTGGCTAAGATTCCACACTCCCAATGCAGGGAGCCCGGGTCCATTCCCTAGTCAGGAAACTAGATCCCACATGCTGCAAAAAGAGCTAGCACACTCAAATAAACAAATATTACAAACAAACAAACGAAAACATACAGTCAGAGCCAAACAAACAAAGACACAATCAGAGCCTGTGCATCAGTATGGCAGATGTCACTGATACCTGCTCCCGAAAAGGATCGGTTTAGAACTAAACCAAAGTGAGAGAACAGAAATGGAAACTACCTTTCTGAAGGCTGCAAAGTATTTTAAGAATGTCTACTGATGTCTTCGCTACAGACAGTCTCCAGGCTTTGTCCTAAAAAGAGAAATGCAAAATGAAGTCCATTTCTTGTATCTGCCATTGTATAGGTAGTGCATATACAGACAGATACACACAAAGCACAGAATCAGAAGAAATAATAGAAATAGCTGAACCGTCAAGAGGTCTGTGTTATAGGGAGTTGGGCAGTCAAGGGAAGGATGATAAACAAATACTATATAAGCTAAATATGAAAAATACCAAATGGACTCTTGGATGTATGATTTAGGGATACCATAGAATATGCAAATCTCCCACATCACCTTTCAGTCATGCTACAATTAACAAGCATTTGGATTTTAATAGTTTATACTTATTATTTGAGAAAACATCTGGAAAAAGATCTCTGGAAAAGTTAAGAAGAACTGAACTTGTTAGTATAGAAATCAGAAGTCTAAGAAATAATCATTATCTTCAAGACCAAAAAAGAAAAGAAAATGCTTTTTTTTTTTTTTTAAGATAAGAAAGACCAACAGGGAAAAGCTTTAATTTAAAGAGATGATATATGTAAAAGGCTTAGTAAGGGTTGGGTTCATATGAAGTACTCAAACATTTTGATCATAGGTTGTAGTTGAAGCTGGTGATTGAGAACATAGACAATTATCAGAGTTTGAAATGAGGCACTGTCACTTTCCAAATACCCTTGGGAAAGCCACTGATTTTAAAATTTTAGTTTCTAAACTCAACCAGTAAGGAGCTAACAACAGGGCCTCCTTCACAACTATGCTCATTGCTTTACTGTGAGGAAGAAATGGATAATCCATTTGAAGTACTTTAATGCTTAGTGAACAATAAGAGGATAATAAATTTAAGGTGTCTAAAAAAATTCATTTCCCTAAAGGTTAAAAAGGACTGAAGTGGAGACTCCCTAGTGGTCCAGAGGCTAAGACTCTTTGCTCCCAACGCAGGGGGCTTGGGTTTGATCCCTGGTCAGGGAACTAGATCCCATATGCTGCAACTAAAACAAGGAGCAGCCCCCATGTCTAAAAACAAAATGGTTGCGATGGAAAAAAGAGAAAAAGATTGAAGTGACCCACGGACAGAGACTGGGAAGTAAGTATTTCCAAAGATTTAAAAAACTCAACTCCCCTGGATAAATTAGCTATATGGTCCCTTATCTATCACAAATTGGCTTTCTGGTAACTGCTTCTAAATTTCAAGGTTCTGTTCTCAGATTAGACATACATTGTTTCTGTGGCTGACCTTACTTGAGAGTAATGACTATGCCCCATGCAATGTAAAACACTGTTTACACTTTAAGGCATTAGCGAAAACTCTATGCCCAACAGGTGCTTCAATTATTTCTTCTGATCTGCAGAGCCTAGATTACTCAGTGTGGGCGCAGAGGCACTGCTCCAAGGCAGCCATATTTGTTTGTTTTTATTTCCATATGATAAATTTTCAACATGGTAAACAGGAATTATCATATTATGCCACTGTACCAGTAAGAAGGACAAATACTCTTACCTGTGAGTCTGTCTTTTCTATCCTATTGATAAATAGTCATAAAAACTGGATTTATCTTCATTTTATGTAGTAAAAAATCTCACCTCATTAGAAGTATCTGGTTCTTCCTGTAATGCCAGTCGTGCCCATATGATTACTCTTTCTGCAGTTTTCTTAGCTTCAGCAGGAGGCAAAGACTTCAACAGAAGGACACAGTCTTCACCCTACAATCAGAGTTTGAAAGGAAGAAAAAACAGCTGGTACTGGCAAGGAATGTTTTGGATTTACCTCTTAACTTTATTATTTAAAGATGAAATGATATCATTTTTAAAAACAGATTATGATTCCATGGTTTAAAAATCTGAAAATTCTGTTTCAGATAACAGAAAACAAGAATATTAAATTAAAATACTACCCTCTGTACTTTGTAATTCTTGGGTATGCCTAATAGTTTTAGAATTATACAAAGAAACTTAAAAATACAAAAATAAAACCCATGTTCTATTCTGGGAACAATGGGTCCTATAGCATATATAAAACATGAGCTAAATTTTGTTAACTACCAAAGACTACAAAAGCTCTTTAAGTACTCACAAAATACTTTTAAAGGGAAAAAAAAAAAAAACTACAGCTAGAAGCCAATCAAATGCCTAACGTTAGTATAACTTTACTTTATGCTTATCTATTTGTATAATTTGATAGTTAAATCTTTAAAAACTCAAAACAAAGAAACCATATATGGATAAAAGTAAGAATAGTATAAAACTTTCACACCTGTTCTCTATCAATCAGGTCAATAATCCTTAGACTGTAGATTTCATCTTTAGGCAACATATATGCTTCAGCCACCTTCAAAGCATCTTCTAAAGAAGATGGGACATCTTGTTTGAGAATGTATCTGACCACCCTCTGAAATAGAGACAATTCATTTCTTTGTCATGAAATCTCACAGAGAACCCAGAAACCATGTTTATGTAATTAAAACAATGTAGCAAAACTAAACTGTATGAAGAATTAAAACACAATTTGTATTCTGAATTTAATGACAATCCATTCATTGTTTTTTTGTTCCCCTTAGCTTTGTTGAGGTTTAACTGATAAGTAAAAATTAAATATATTTAAGGTATACAACATTATGATGTAATCTGCTTCTTTAGCTCCTTAATTTACTATCTGTTGTCTTTACTGTTTTAATAACCAATCAAACACTCTGTTAATCCTATCTAACAAAAGGAAAGTAGTGAAGAACCTAGGTATATGAATCTTTAAGAATGTATAACCCGGTCACATTTCCCATGGTGTTCTAGAAGTGGGACAAAGGTGTTAAAAGATTGAATTAATTGGACATACCATTATTTCCTTGTTTAAGAGATTCACCTCCCTTATTCCATAGCCTCGTAAAAGTTTTTTCATCTCCATTAGTCTGTAACTCTCCTGTAATAGCTTGACCCTGAAAGTAAAGTTACTGATATTAACATGGACTGTCTTTGTTATGAAATACTAAGAGACACAGTAAAGGATAGAAAACAATGTTAATTTCAACTCAAAACTTGGTTTATCCAACACCAAAAAGTGCATCAGGAGACTGCAGTCTTACTTGGGATGGTCCATCTCTAGGTGCTGTTTCACCAGCTGCTCCACAGCTGCACTCCAGGGGACCACTGCGGCATACATTATCTTGAGCACAGCATCAAATATGAGCTACAGAGACACACACACACCAACTGTGAACAGCCCTCGGATTTACGTCTCATGCAAATTAATGATGCTGCCCAATCTACAGCAGGGGCCTGGCATCTACTGTATGGAAACTTGAGAATATTTCACCTTCTGAGAGCAAAACCATGTATTTCTTCCAATATTCACACATGTTAAGTCATATAGCTCTATTATTTTCTATAGTCTCTGTGTTTAAAAACGTTTTTTATGATTTTATTCACATTTTACAATAATGACTAGAAACAGTGTGAAGTCAAAATAAAGATACATGATAAATATATTAAAAATTATATGTTTGTAAGACCACAGACATGCTGGAAATACATGCATTCAAATGTCCACGTGATATTTCTGCAGGTGGGAATAAGATGACTTTTTACTTTTTATTTTCATGAGAAAAAAGAATCATGGGTGATTGTGATTTTATTTTCTTTTTATTCTTTTTTTCATATTATACAAATTCTAACAAATATGTATTGCTTTTTCTTGGTTTTGCTTTTTAATATTTATTTTTTTCAAACTTTGAACTTTTTATTTTGTACTAGGGAATAGAGCCAACTAACAATGTTGTGGTAGTTTCAGGTGAACAGAGAAAAATATCTGCTGCTTTTGTAACCAGAAAAGAAACTTTTAAGAAAGGATGCAATGCTCAAAAGAAAAACCTATATGATCACTATTTACTTACATCTGTGTCAGATAAGCATCCTATTACCGCCATGGCTTTTGCTTCCCAGGCTGTATCAAAGAGTGAGGTGAACTTTGAGCTACATCTCTTCAGTAAATCCTAAGACAAACATTTTGTTTAAATTTAAAACTCACTAGAAAACAAAGAAACAAAACCAACTCCCCACACACACACATAAATAAATACAGATAAACAGCTTTTATGGATATGCAAAAAACCAAAACCTACTTAGCTATGAATGATGACCAATGGTCAACAGTGCAAGATCGCCAAAACCTTGGTCTTCAGTTTTACATACTTCTATTTTTCTATTTTAGTGATGATTATATACTTAGTTCATACTTCCATTATTTCACAACAACCATTTGCAGAAAGTCCTAATACTATCCCATTGTGTCAAGGTTACCAGTCAATTAGTAGCAGAGTTCACTCACATTCTTAACGACAATATGCTGCACAAATCCTAATGGTAAGTATCCACATTCCTCAAAGGGTTAAACATTCAATACAACGATATGCTGCACGGATCCAGGAAAAAAAAAAGTTACCTCTATGTACAAAAGGAGAAGTTCTTCCTCCTGTAAGTCATGTTCATGCATGTAAACTCTTATAAATTTCTGGAAGATGGAAGGAATAAGCTCGGGGGCCAGCACTTTATCAAACATTCGGAATACAATGGTGGTTGTATCCTCCTGGATGTCAAAATAAAGATGGCATAAATGCAAACTCTAGTCATGTTGACTGCGGTAAAATAATTCTGATAAATCCAGACTTTTACTTACCTTCTCAAAATCAGAGAGGGTCAATTTGCAGTTATATTTCCTATGCAGTGTGATTAACTGTTGAAGGTTATTTACCAAATTCCTTAACTGACATACTTCCTCCATGTTTTGATTATCCTTATAAAATGAAAGTGTTGAAGTTGTTACGGATATGAAATAAAAGAGTGAAGGAAAGACAATTAAGATGAAACCTGTAACTTATGTCTTTAAATTTTGTATAAGACTAACTAAAATTAACTAGTACAAATTAACAGATCAGAATCCAATAGAAATCTGAAATTTTTTTTCTTAAAAAACAGAAAAAACTATTAATACAGTGTAATATTTTTTCAGAACTCCAACCATATAGATATAAAGCTATAGATTAAAACCAGATATAAAGTTATGACATTTCCTAAAGCTATATACAAGAAACAGGATTCTCAATTGATAAAAGGCAATTAGGGAAAAGAGGAAGAGGAAAAGTTCACTTGTGGAAAAACATATATAATGACCAATATACTTTATACATTATAACATATAAAGATTACATGATATCAATATACTGCTCGCAACCTACAGAAAAAATTCTTATTTTATTCTTAATAGTGTATAATCATCACTAAATATAAATAATAACAAGAAAGTGTTATATCAGAAATAAGAAGGATTAAGGAATAAGTGTAATTTCATAACGTACATATGTTCCAAAAAGTGATACCTTCTGGTCCTTAGGTACTTTATACCTCAGAGTTGAGATTATTTATTGAGATGCCTCAATATTAGTTTATAAACTAAATTATGGTACCCCCAACAAACATTATTTAAAATACAAGAATGTACTTTTTTTTTAATACAATGAATGCTTTCTAGTTTTCAGAAATATGAAGAGGAAAATAAATAAATAAGAAATTTAGAAATCAAATAATAAATTCAGTTCATTAATCTCAAACTAACACTATATGTGACATCAATATTCCTGCTCTTAGTTCTCTTTCTAGCATCACTATTTTTTTGGTCAGTCACAAAGTTCCAGACTTTTTTCAATTTGATCTTTTAAAAAATTCTTTGATTCTTAAGCCATTATGACTGTTGGAATGTCTAAGAAAGGCAATCAAAACTAGAAGTAGTTTACTAGTTTAAATAAAAATAAACCTAATTGATACAGCCTTTAAAAACTAATCTTAATGCATTAAGTTTTGCCCTTTTAAAAGACTATGAAATGCCACTAATGCATAAAGTCCCAATTAGACTACTTAGGAGTATGTTTATATATTGTTTCCTTTTGTTTCAATGAAGAAAAACAGTGCATTAGGACAGGTTGAAGTTGTGACAGAAACATCAGGAAGAAAAAAAGCTAATTTTCCTTTTTGTTGATCGTAAATGTACACAACAAAATAATACACAGAAAGAAAATGTAAAAGGTCTAACTACAGAGACAAACTCTTTAATATAAATATTTTTTAATTGGGCTTCCCTGGTGGCTCAGACAGTAAAGAATCAAATGTTTTATTACTAAAAATTTATTTTTTATATCCTACCAAGGAACTCCAACTCCAAGAGGATGCCAATCCCAACTCATCTGGTTTTTCTGCTGTAAAAAATACCTCTGCCAGTTGAAGCCCATTTTCTGGCCAGTTTGCCTTTAAAAAAAATATTAGAGACCATTAAAAATAATGTTTTTATTTTTAAAATAAAATGGGGAGTATTTGAAATGTCTCTTTACTACTAAGTATACTGGCATTACCTTATCAGTTAATTCAAGGTTCCTGGCTGCTTGCTCCAACCATTTTGCAAGAATTTTCTGAAATAGATAGATCATATAAAGTACAAATAGATAATCACTGAAATTATTTAAAACCGCCATGATAATCTTTCAAAAGGTATTAAAATGAACTACCTGGTGTTAGCACGACTTAATCTCTAACAATATTAACTATAAAATAAAACTGAATCATCCAGAGTGGAAACACTGACAGCAACTTACCTGTCCTGTAGGTACAGTCTTTCTCACAAATGGGATCACATCATTTTTAAGCCATGGACAAAGTTTTTGCAGAGAGAGTGGTGTAGAAATTGAGGTGAGCAAGTTCTCAAGCATTTTCACATCAAATCTGCTTTCAAAGTTTGCCTAAATCATAGAGTGAGAAACGAAGATTTATCTGACAAATTTAAACTGAGAGCCTACCAAGAGGGAAAGACTTATTAGGAAGTCTTTTAAGAAATATTTTACCGATTAAATAATGACCCTTAAAGCAAATGATTCGAGTTGGTAGCCAAATTCCATGAAACCTCACAGCAGTGAGTACAAATTAATAAATCGAGGCAGAGGAACTGGCAGAGATGCCATTCTAAGGAAAACTTAACAAGCATGTGTCTTTAACAAGCCTCACACCCAGATTCTGCTCTTCGGACCTAATATCCTATATCACTACTCAGGTGATTTAGAACAGCAACTGTAACAGGCAACCCTTTACCACTATCTGAGCTGCAATAGGTCCACCCTCTCCACCATTAACACAGAAGGTGTGAATAAACTGTGTCAATAAACTGTTTAATAGAATGTTACCTCTTGAGCTAAGTTTAGGAGCCAACTAGACTCTGATGAGACGACATAAGTTCCTATTTTATATTTCCTCTGAGTTAATATCATCAGAGGACGGTTTTCTCTATTTTTATCAAACAGTCTGAAAACGCCCCATTGCCCATTCACTCCTGCCACCTCATTTGTTTCCAACACTGATTCAATCACATCTCTAGGGAACTATAAAGCCATTCAGAAACAAATGCAAAAGAAATTACCCGATGTCTCAGCCAGAGGTACTGTGCACAAACAAGGTTTCCTTCTCTTAGCTGTAAAAAAATATCCTTAAGGTCATCTTCATTATTCAGAAATTCAATCCAAGAGCTACCACTGCAAAATCAGAGAGGAAAGAAGCTAATAGTTTAAAAATATATATTAAGGTTATACAAGTGGATATCATTATGCATTTTAACTAGTTTTTTTCCTCAGAATTAAAAAAAAATACCAGATTATCAGTTAGTCTCCTTCTTATCCAGACCTAGAGAACTCCTGTATTTCCTTCCACTAAAAGGAACAGCTCTTCTTGTAGGTCCTTTCTGAAATAATCACTACATATTCAAGCAACCATTTTAAATTTTAAATGAATGATTTCAATTAATTTTTAATATATACTGTTTATACTAGAAAAAATTCACTTTATATTATCTTGGCACTTATACCAAACGAGCAAATATAGTTGTTATTCTTTTTAAGGACTACATATGATTCCATGGCATGGATTTACTATAATCTAACTAGACCCCCCACAGGTGAACCTTAGGGTTATTTCCAGTCTTTTGCTATAATCAATAATGCTATAGTGACTACCCAGTCCTAATTAAAGCTCAGAAATACAAGATGAATACTTACTGAAAACGACAAAAAGACAAAACTCTACAAGCCTGTGTCATGATTAAATAAGACAAAACAAGCATTTTCACTAACATCAGGAATAACAGAAGGAAGTCCGTTTACCATTATTTAAAAATGTTCTACAAGTATCAGTCAATGAAACTGGCCAAGAAATGAGGAAAAAATGAAGCAAAATTATCACTATTTGCATATATAATAATACATTTGGAAAAGCAAGATTAACTGAAATATTACTATAAGCAAAAAAAAAGGAGTTCAATAAGGTAACTGATTTAAAACTAATTTTAAAAAAATCAATAGTTTATTCTTTTGAGAATATGATAAAGTTCCATTTATAATAGTACGAGGAAAGAACAAAATTAATATAAAGTATACAAAATCTATATGAAGACAACTGAGTAGCTATCACTCAGGAATATAAGAAAAGAACAGAATGAGAAGGAAGACACATGCGTGCGGGCTCAGTTGTTAAGTTGTGTCTGACTATGTGATCCCATGGACTGCAGCCCACCAGGCTCCTCTGTCCATGGGATTTCCCAGGCAAGAATACTGGAATGGGTTGCGATTTCCTCCTCCAAGACACATATTGTCGTTAAATATGAAGATTTGATATTGTAGATAGTGGTTCTCCCCAAATTGATCTAAGCTTCAGCATAGTCCCATTTAAAAAAATAATAATAAATCCAATAAAAATAAGATTTTTAAAAAACTGAGTAAGCTGATTCTGAAAACAGTAATCCCCCAAATTCTGGAAAATAAGCATAGTGGGACTAGTCTATCAGTTAATAGGACACTTTAAAGCTACATTAATTAAAACCATTGGATACTGGTGAATGAATAGAGATGAGATCAAGTAAACACAATGATATTCCAGAAACTTAAATACACATGAGAATTTTAACATGTAATTAAGGTTAACATTTTTAGTCAGCACTGAAAAGGTGGAATGTTTAATGATAGTATTGGGATAACTGAAGAGCCACAAGGAAAAAAATAAAGCTTCCTTCGTTGTTAGTTTATCATGATAAATAAACTTATCTTTGAAGTAGCTATACTGCATATTTATAGATGATATTTTTGGTGCACATGTTAGTATATCTAATAGAATTAATTTCCAGATGTGAGTAGCTAAGGCCAAAGATATGTGCCTTTAAATCTGCCTTCCAAAAAAAATCTGGCTTCCAAATGTTCCAATCCCAATGGATGACGTCAGTTCAGTTGCTCAGTCACGTCCGACTCTGCAACCCCACGGACTGCAGCATGCCAGGCCTCTCTGTCTATCATCAACTCCTGGAGCTTACTCAAACTCATGTCCATCGAGTCAGTGATGCCATCCAACTGTCTCATCCTCATCCCCTTCTCTTTCTGCCTTCAGTCTTTCCCAGCATCAGGGTCTCTTCCAATGAGTCAGTTCATCACATCAGATGGCCAAAGAACTGTAGTTTCAGCTTCAGCATCAGTCCTCCCAGTGAATATTCAGGACTGATTTCCTTTAGGATTGACTGGTTTGATCTCCCTGCAGACCAAGGGACTCTCAAGAGTCTTCTCCAACACCAGTTCAAAAGTATCAATTCTTCAGTGCTCAGCTTTCTTTATAGTCCAACTCTCAACATCCATACATAACTACTGGAAAAACCTCAGCATTGATTGGACAGATTTTTGTCAGAAAAGTCTCTGCTTTCTAATATGCTGTCTAGGTTGGTCATAGCTTTTCTTCCAAGGACCAAGAGTCTTTTAATTTCATGGCTGCTGTCACCATCTGCAGTGATTTTGGAGCCTCAAAAAGTAGTCTCTCACTGTTACCTTTGTTTCCCCATCTATTTGTCATGAAGTGATGGGACTGGATGCCATGATCTTAAGTTTTCTGAATGCTGAGTTTTAGGCCAATTTTTTCACTCTCCTCTTTCACTTTCATCAAGAGGCTCTTTAGTTCTTCTTCACTTTCTGCCATAAGGGTGCTGTCATCTGCATATCTGAGGTTATTGACATTTCTCCCAGCAATCTTGAGTCCAGCTTGTGCTTTATCCAGCCCAGCATTTCACATGATGTACTCTGCACATAAGTTAAATAAGCAGGGTAACAATATACAGCCTTGAGGACTCCTTTCCTGATTTGAAACCAGTCTATTGTTCCATGTCTGGTTCTAATTGTTGCTTCTCGACCTGCATACAGATTTCTCAGGAGGCAGGTAAGGTTGTCTGCCTTACCTGGATGATGTAGGAACTGCCTAAAGTTTAGCAGGAAAGGTAACATTTTCCATCATTCATTCCCTAGAAACACAAATTTATTCAAAGCCGTGCTGTATCTTTTATGATAGTCCAAACTTAAATTAAAAATGGGGGATGTACGCACCTGAATTTTTCTGGTCCAAATGCTCCATAAAAAGTAGTCAATTTTGCATGAGCCCTTAGTACCTAAAAAGAAACAATCTGAAAGTCTGAATATTGTGTGCAGTAACATTAAAATTTAAAACACCCTAAATTAGGCATTCTGTTTTAGAAATCTTGCACATATTCTCCTTTTATCTTATATTACAGGTCAATACTCATAAATATGACTGCCTTTATTTAGCACAAAACATAAAACTCGGACTGATGGAAACATTCCCAATCACAGTCACTGCAATAAAACTGCAAAAAAGAGGAAGATATTTGTATATGAACTGTGCCTTTAAATCTGTGTTCCAAATGTTTCAGTCCCAATGGATGATGTAGGAAGCGCCTAAAGCTTAGCAGGGAAAGTGTCTTTCAAAATCAATTAGTGTTCCCACTGATTTATAAATATGACCTTCTGGTAAAACCTAGCTGGATTATACTAAACATTTACTTTGAGGTAAGAGTTAAAAATTATATAGATGGTCCTTGACATGCAATGGTTCAACTTAAGATTTTTTGACTTTATGATGGTGGAAAATCAATATGCAGTCAATAGAAACCACACTTCAAATTTTGATCTCTTCCTGTGTTAATGACAATATACAAGACAATACTTTCTTGTGATGCTGGGAAGAATTAAGAAGCTGTAGCTTCCCTTCAGCCACATAATCCCTAACAACTGATACCCTTTCAACCATTTTGCGTTTTCACTTTCAGTACAGTATTCAATAAATTACATGAGCTATTTGACACTTTATTATAAATTAGGCCTTGTGTCAGATGATTTTGCCCAACTCAAGCTAATGTAAGTCTCTGAGCACATTTAATGTAGGCAAGGCCAAACTATGGTGTTCACTTGGCTGGGTGTATTATATGTACTTTTTTTTACCTGCATGCAACATGCAGGATCTTAGTTCCCTGAGCAGGGATGGAAGCTGTACTCCCTGCATTGGGAGCATGGAGTCTTAACCACCGGACTGCCAGGAAAGTCCCTTAAATGTATTTTTGACTTATGATATTTTCAGCTTAATAATGGGTTGATCAGGACAAAACCCCATCATAAGTCTAGGAAGATCTGTATGTAAATGTACATACACATATATTTTTGACACCATCATAACTATCATAATTTATAATTATTTAAGGTAGCAATCACTATGCAAAAATACTTAGAGGAAATATTTCATTTGATTTCAAAATAACCCTTAAGTACTATTATTTCCATTTTGCAATAAGGAAAAATGTATTAAAGTAACTTGCTCTTGAAAAAGCACAGACCTATCTTGAATTCAAAGGCATATTCTATTAGTACATTCATCCCCAAATTAACCTATAAATCTAATGCAATTACCTCTTTTAAGCCATCAGAATAGACAAGAACAGTTTTATCTTCTTTCTTCAAAAGCTAAGATGAATAAGAAACATGGTTAGAATATTGGCTATATCAGGTTCTCCACCTGGTCTGAACTCAAGCTTGTGAAACTCTCTTGCCTGGTTTTACATTTTATTTATTTTTTAAAGATTTTTTTAATGTGGACATTTTTTAAAGTCTTTACTGAATTTGTTTCAATATTGCTTGTTTTATGTTTTGGTTTTTTGACCACAAGTTATGTAGATCTTAGCTCCCAAACTAGGTATGATACATATCCCCTGCATCAGAAGGCAAAGTCTTAAACATTGGATACCAAGGGAAGTCCATGGTTTTACATTCTAAATCTCACTTCTTTTTTTTTTCCCAGAAAAAAAGTATATTTCATAAAGAAAAACACAATTATATATGACTATCTGTATGAATCTGTTTATTTATATGTATGTAACCAGAGCATGGGAAATAGATGGGGAAACAGTGGAGACAGTCACACTTTAGTTTTTTGGGCTCCACAATCACTGCAGATGGTGACTGCAGCCATGAAATTAAAAGACACTTACTCCTGGGAAGGAAGGTTACGACCAACCTAGGTAGCATACTGAAAAGCAGAGACATTACTTTGCCAACAAAGGTTAGTCTAGTCAAGGCTATGGTTTTTCCAGTAGTCATGTATGCAGGTGAGAGTTGGATGGTGAAGAAAGCTGAGAGCAGAAGAATTGATGCTTTTGAACTGTGGTGTTGGAGAAAACTCTTGATTGAGAGTCCCTTGGACTGCAAAGAGATCCAACCAGTCCATCCTAAAGGAGATCAGTCCTGGGTGTTCATTGGAAGGACTGATATTGAAACTGAAACTCCAATACTTTGGCCACCTCATGCGGAGAGGTGTTGACTCACTGGAAAAGACTCTAATGATGGGAAGGACTGAACTGAACTGAACTGAACCAGAGAGTCAGATAAGAGTCAGAAATATGCAGAAAGAAATTATGGAAAAAAAATTATGGAAAAAGAGCCCATTTTCTCACATCCAAAATAAAGACATCTATATTTTGCCATTAACATATATAAATAAAATAATAAAAATAAAAATAAAATTGCACTGAACTCTGAGATGAATAAAGAAATTATATGTCTTAAAAATAATGCATTTTATGAAAACAGCTCACTTTTTCTCCATCTGTTACACCTTGATTTTAAGGAATATAACTAGCAATAGTAATTATTCAAAGATCAGTGAGAAGAACAATCTATAGCAAAAAATTGCATCATTTGGAACAGACATAAATAATGCACTTTAAAAAGATCACTGATGGAAAAACAATTCAGCTTTTTGGAAATTATTTCTTTTGCATAAGACAAACTAACATGAACAAACATTAGAAAAATTTACCCTGGTTTTGGCATAATTTAGCATTTCCTGGGTGGTTTCATAGGTTATCCACTGAGCCTCCAAGCAGTAATTCATCACAAACTCATCATCCTGTTGCAAAAATGCCAGATATGGTAAGGCAACACAAAGCTGATCAGTCCATCAATCTGAATATTCCAGTATACAACAGGGAAAATATACCTGGATTTTATGTAGATTTTCCTTAGCTTCACTTACAAGTTTTTGCCATTCAGTCTGCTCACTGGTGTCCAGAGAACTCAAAGCTAGTTTCTCCAATATATCATTTGATTTTACTTTGTAAACAAGCTGTAATATAAACATGACACATCAAGAAACCTGAAGCAAAATAACAGTTGTTGATGAAACCTTATGCTGTATGCTACAAAAAGAAAAAAGTGAGTATTCATGCAGTTCAAGAATAAGCACTTTCCTGGTGGTCCAGTAGGTAAGACTCCATGCTCCCAATCCCTGGTCAGGGAACTAGATCCCACAGACTGCAACTAAAGATCCTGAATGCCAAAACTAAGACCTGGTGTAGCCAAATAAATAAAAATAAATATTTAAAAAAAAAGCATTAAAGAAGATAACACTTAGATAACTGAAAGGGAATCCAGATTGTAAAGAGTTATGTGAATCATTTCTACTGAGTCTTCACTAGACGTGACCAGTAGTGTACGAAGAGCTTTATGTGAATTATCTCAGTTAATTCTCATAAAAACCTAAGCAAGCATGTTAACCTCATCCTAACCCTATGGGTATACTAAGATCCCTATTCTAATGGCTGAGAAAATTTAAACTTGGGACTTTCCAAGTGCTCTGGTGGTTAAGAATTCACCTTCCAATGCAGGGGACTCAAGTTCAATGCCTGGTCAGGGAACTAAGATCCCTATGCCATGAGGAACTAAGCCTGCATGGCACAACTAGAGAAGCCCATGAGCCACAACTACTGAGCGTGCACACTCTAGAGCCTGTGCTCTGCAAGAAGCCCTCACTCGCTGCAACAGAGAAAGCCAGCATGCTGCAATGAAGACCTAGCATATCCAAAAATAAATAAATAAAATAAAAATTTCAGACCCCTTCCAAAAAAACTGAAACTCAAGAGAGGGTCTGAAATTATGCCATTCAAAAGTTAACGGAGGGACTTCCCTGGTGATCAAGTGGCTGAGATTCGGTGCTGACAATGAAGGGGCTGAGGTTTGATCCTGGTCAGAGATCTAGATCCCACTTGCACACAACTAAGACTTCGCACTCTGCAACCCAAGATCCCACATACCACAACTAAAGACTGAAGACCCAGCATGCTGTGACTATGATCCAGCACAACCAAATTAATTAATTAAAAAAATTTTTTAATAAATGGAGCTGGTTTTTAGAAGATGACCACACAATTATGTTTCATGTCTAGTTTTCCATCAAAGGTTCTTTAGCAGCTAGAAACAACTTGAACATAGACAAAGCCAAAATTTCAGGTTTCTTTTTTAACTTTATTTAATTATTTTTTGGCCATGCGGCATGTGGTATCTCAGTTCCTCGACCAGGGATCAAACTAGAGCCTCCTGCTTTGAAAGCATGGAGTCTTAATCACTGGACTGCCAGGGAAGGACTTCAGGTTAACATGGGCTTTCTGATTCTGAAAGCTAAAAATGATATGTACACATGATGTACATATGGACATATGTACACCCTTTTTTTTTATTAAAAGAGAAAAATAAAATAAAATGAAAGAGCAGTTTCTCTAGTTCTGTGTCTCCAGTACTGGATAATACCTTTCACTGGTTTTGATTTTTTGCTCTATCCACTTTTTTAAAAATTAGAAACTCTCAGATGTTTAAAAAGATAACAATATAACAAATACTTGTATATTTATCACTCAAATTAAAAAAAAAAAAGCACATTAATTGCAGGGGTTAACAGTCAGCCAGCCACCTGTTGCTCTGGCTAAGCCATGAGAAAAATCGCCATGGGAAAAAAATAAGAGCAAAATATAGTAATACAGCATAACCCAAATAAAAGCACATTGGGTTGATCAGTTGAGGTTGTCACGCTCTGCCAAGCTAAGGAAAGACACAGTGTGGACTTTGGAGCGCCAGGTCAGCACAAGTTCAGAACACTGCTTGTGCACACACTAAGATGTCTTCTCAAGGCATATAGAGGTCCATGACCTCCAGCCAGGTGATAGCCCTTATACAAGAAAATAACAGATACTTTAAGGTAATCAATAAAATGGGAGACGTGACCAGGGACACAGGAGGCTGACTTCATTGTAACACAAGATACTTTCTGCTTGCCAAAACACTAAACAAAAGTGGTGTGGCTCCGAGGAACAGGGCTCTTGACCCAAGAGGTCTCGAGTACCCCGGTCCCATCTTTAAAACTTAATTAATTCTATCTCTAGGTTCTTTTTCCCAAACTGTGCTTTGACCACTTTCGATCCCTACCTGCTGAGCTGGCCGCAGCAATTACTAACATAGTTTAAGATCTCTTTCTCTTCGTCCAAATACGTCATCCTCCTTCCCTGAACTAGAAGTATCTGTTATCTTAATTTTGGTGCTTGCTAATCCCACTAATTTACTTACTTCTTTACTTATAGACACTTTTAAACAATATATGGAATTGTTTCATGTGTTTTAAAATGCTATATTTTAAAACTTTTTAATATTGGAGTATAGTTGACTAACAATGTGATAATTTCAGGTGTACAGCAAAATGATTCCATTATACATATGCCCTGCTTCTACTCTTTTTCAAGTTCTCTTCCCATTTAGGTTGTTACATAATATAAAATGCTACATTTTTCCATCCTTTTTTTCTTTTGATTATGCCAGGTCTTTGTGGCACACAGGATCTTTAGCTACAGCATGCAAGGTCTCAGTTGCAGCATGTGGGGATAGAGTTCCCTAATCACAAACAAACCCAGGCCCCCTGCATTGGGATTACTGGAGTCCTGGCCACTGGATCAGTGCAGAAGTCCCCAAAATGCTACATTTTTTAAAACAACAAACATGTGGATACTCACCATCCACAAAGGAAATATTAATTCTTCTCACTACCACTAGGCTTCCTCCTTCATTACTTACCACAACTTTTCGGGGGCTATCAATGAATTCCTAATCACCAAATTCAACAATTTTCAGTTTTTATGCTTGATTTTATCGGTAATATTTCCAACTGCTGATCACTCCCTACTCAACTTTTTGTTTGTCTTTTGGCCACGTCTCATGGCTTATGGGACCGTAGTTCCCCCACCAAGGATTGAACCTAGGCCCTCAGCAGTGAAAGCAAGAAGCCCTAAGCACTGGACTTCCAGGAATTCTCCTAGCTACACTTCAAAGTTTCTTCTTCCTTGGCTTCTTCAGCTGCACATTTGTGTGGGTTTCTTCCCAAGTGTGTTCACGCCCTTCTTCCTCTATGTCCCATGTGCTGGTGCCCTGTATCTCATACTCAGATCTCTTCTGACTCTTCACATTCTCCTCGAGAGGTCTGAGCCATTCCCCCGTGTCATCCACCTCCAGATTCAGCTCAGATCACTCTCCAGGTTCCCATCAGAGCGCCTCATTTTATAAGATCCCTTCCCTTACATGCAATATTTTTTTAAAACATATAATCTTATTTATTTTTATTTTTTGGCTGTGCTGGGTCTTTGTTGCTGTGAGGGCTTTTCTCTAGTTGCAGTGAGTGGGGGCTACTCTCTAGCCACGGTGCATGGACCTTTCATGTAGTGGTTTCTCTTGTTGGGAAGCATGGGCCTTGGGGCACACAAGGCTTCAGTAGTTGCAGCTCCCCAGTTCCAGAGCACAGACGCTATAGTTGTGGCACATGGGCTTAGGTGCTCCCCGGCACGTGGGATCTTCCTAGAACAGGGGTTGAACCCGTATCTCCTGCATTGGCAGGCAGATTCTTTACCACTGAGCCACTAGGGAAGTCACACATGCAATGTTCATAAGGCAGAACCCTTTATATGTTATCCCTAACTCTTCCACAACACTCTTCATTTTAAGTCATATCATCACATTCCAACTAGTGTGCTGAGCAGAATCCTGCAAGTCCCTTCTCGACATTATCACCCCGTTTGATCACTGAGACCCACTGCTTCTACCTTCTACCCACCTCTCTTGGCCTTCCCTCCTGTACATCTCTACCTCGCTGCACTGGTTCAGTCTTCCAACTGATATACGGGTTCAATTCCATTATCAATTTCCCGTCTTTATACAGTGAAATTCTTAGTAGCTCCCCATCACCTGCATAACAAAACCTAAATCCTCTGCAATGCACACAAAGCCCTCCAGACTCTGATCTTCTTTTCCATCATCTCCTTTTCTTTCTATGCACTTTGAACCTATATGCTAGTCCTGACTAATTACTAGGAGTTTCAGGAAACCATCAGACTCCCTCACTTTTTTTCTTTTTAACATCTTTGTGAATTTCTTTTTAATAAGGGATGAATTTTTTTTTTCTTAAGTTTTCACTGAATTTGTTACAATGTTGTTTCTGTTCCATGCTTTGGTATTCCAGCCTCCAAGCATGCGGGATCCTAGCTCCCTGACCAGGAATCAAACCTGCAACCTCACCCGTTTTGGTTGGCGAAGCCCCAACCACTGGTTTGCTAGGGAAGTCCCATCCCTCACTTTCTTCATGTGTCCTAATACTTAGAATTCCCTTCCTCTCCCAGGACTATCAGGAATATCTTCAAGATCTGACATAAAATTACCTCCTCCAGGAAGTCTTCCCACCCTACTTAAAAGTTCATCTCTCCTTTGAATCCCTTTCTCTACTTTCGTTGTATCTTAATTACAGGTCTGATCACACTAAATTTCAATCATGTTTTACCTGTTTGTCTCCTCAGCCTCTAGCACATGAAGAAATACTTTCAATGCATGAATGAATACATGAATAATTACCTCAACATCTAGTCCAAACTGAATGGCAAAGCTCTCAGCTTCAGCAAATCTGTGTTTGTGAAGTAATCGACTCAATCTGAAAAATTGAAAAGAAATTTCAGTAAAATTTTTATTAATCAGGGAATTCAAGTCTCCCATTAAGGGGTAAGGCTTAGAAGGAAAGGAGAAGTTACCTGTTTTCTGGTAAAGCTTCTGTAAGACATCTGAGTGCTAAAACGGAGACTGAGTCTTCAGACAGACTGAAAAAGTTTTAATATTGACATCTGTCATTTAATATTAGTAAGTAAATTTTAACTGTGCTGTTATTTAATGATGTATCTGATAAACAAAATGTGACCTACCTTGGATCATTTTTGCAAATTCCTTCCAGAAGGTATATGGTATCCTACAAGAGCAAAAACATGCTTAAAATTGAGAAACAGAAATAATCCACTTTATAGTTACTAGAGTAACAACTGGTTTAGGCAGAAATTATCAATCAATAGATTCTAAAATTACTGAGAAAAACTATTGAGGAAAAGAATATTCCCATAGTCTCAAAATAGTACCACAGAAATTACTTACTAATTACCAGGGGGAACGTGTACCTTCACAAGGAAGAAATCTGGCAGATCTACTTTAACCAAGTGATCAAATTTAACAGCACCACTAACAAGACAATAAACTTCAGTCCTTTTAACGTGATCCACTCAGGACACAATATCACCTATGCAGGATCCTGGCCAGAAAAGCTTAGCACAAATCTAATGATGAGACTGATGATCCAAATGGAAGAACATTCAACCATTCTACTAGTACTCAAGGAAATGTGTCAGAAAAGACCAAAATAAGAGTAGGGAAGTTTTAGAGATTAAAATAAACCACCATGTGACCACAACAACAAAATTCAATTTGTGATGCTTGACTGAATCCTAGGTCAGGCAAAAAAAAAAAAGTTCTCAAGTAATTGGCACTATTGGTAAAATCTGAATTTGGATGGCGTATTTCACAATAATATTGCATTAATGTTAAATGCTGTGAGTATGGTGACTATGTTTTAGAAGAATTGCTTGACTCTTTAGGAGATATCTGCTGAAATTAGAGATGAGAGGTTATGATGTCTGCAAGTAATTTCCAAATGGTTTGGAAAAAATACAGGGTGTGTATATAAAAAAGAGATGAAACATAGCAAAAAAAATTTTTTTAGGATAAGTTAAAAAACAAGTAAAAAGTGATAACCTCTCTCAAATTAACAGTCATTTATATTCTCTGTTAACAGACAAGAAAATTGAATATGCAACTGACTGACATCTTAGTCAATTAATTTTGTCTTTTTAAATGAAAACCTCCTACAAATAAATGTATTTCAGGACCTCTGATAACAGTAAATATGGTTATAACCCTGAGATCTATCCAGGTATTCCACCAGGTTCCACTCATTCTTGACTCAGTTATTCTTAATTGTTTTTGTTGTTGTTGCTATAAAGTAGTTCAAAATACATGTCACCTTACCGTGCTAATTCCTGTTTGGACAAGAGAAGAAATACTAGATACTTCCAAAGAATACAGTATTTCCATCGCAGGTAATGAATAGACCACGAGGTTTTTCATCTAAGAAAAATAGGACAGCAATGAATTTCTTAGGTCAATATAAACCTATAAGCACAAGATAGCACTTTACAATCCAGGACATAGATGAAAACATTTGCTACAAAGTTAAATGAAAAAATAAGTAAATCTGTTACTGTATTATTTAAAGATTACATATAAAATTACATCCTATCCCACCTTCTAAATCTGCTACCTGAAGTCCATTTTATAATCTGA
Organism: Antilocapra americana; assembly: GCA_007570785.1. NCBI lineage: Eukaryota > Metazoa > Chordata > Mammalia > Artiodactyla > Antilocapridae > Antilocapra > Antilocapra americana. The sequence goes on along the minus strand of ML663006.1, from coordinate 8,369,065 downwards.
ACCTATGGTAAATGTAATTTGGAAGGCAAATGTAACTAAGGCAAATGTAATTCCTCAGTGTCAGAACTATGAATTATCACTACAGTAAACATTTTCTTATGGAAATGCTCCAATTAAAGTATGGAACAGAGATTTATACCATTTTTTTTTAGATGAGAAAAAAGAGCTCTGCAGGGTTATTTCTGATCTGTCAAGTACCTCTGTGAACTAACAGCTAATATATTGTGAGCACTACTTAACAACTAGTTTTGTATTAATGCTATCTCTAACACGTAATATGGACAAATGTGAAATAAATTCTCCCAAACCTTCTTATTAGTAGTAGTTGTCAGAGCCACTAATTTGAGATTTGTAATCCCTTGCCTGAAAGAGAAAAGAAGGTTTAAGTGAATCACATAAGCCAACTGCTAGACATAGCTAACTCAAAGTGATATCCTTGTATAAAAATTTATTCACACACAAAATAATGAATTTGACTTCTCAATGTTTACAGCCTAGACTGACACTCTAACACATTCACCTGGAGGTTGTTGTGTTGCCTATTTGTTCTTAACAGCTAACAGTGAAATGGTCTTTACCCTGTCAGTCTGTTCACAGTGTTATTTGGAATGTAACACATAACGGGGCTTCCCTGGTGGCTCAGCTGGTAAAGAATCCACCTGCAATGTGAGAGACCTAAGTTCGATCCATGGGTTGGGAAGATTCCCTGGAGAAGGGAAGGCTACCCACTCCAGGATTCTGGTCTGGAGAACTCCATAAACTGTACACACCACAGGGTAGCAAAGATCTGATCAGAACCAGGCAAGAAACCTGGTTCTAACAGAAGGCAAATCAATGTGAGTGTCATAATGTACCAGGTGACTGACGAAGGTGACTCTGCTTCTGTGGTGAGAAGAAACTCTTCTACATGAAGGACAGGCCAGTTCCATATGGGAGTTAGGGTGTAAACATCCCATAAGCTCAACACATTCTGCAAAAGAGACATTTCATTGATACATCTTCTTAATGACTAAAAATTTACATTTGGGAATCCACCTTATGATACGTGACTGAAATAAAGTACATTACGTAAGACAGTAATTCACCCAAGCTAAGTCCTTGTCTTGGTTAAGTTTGACAACATTCCCATTGTTAAATATAATACCAAGTAAAAATACTTAAGGCGAAGTATGAGAAACATACATCAGTATCAAGAACAAAAAGTAGGTTGTCTATTAACTGGAACTTCTTTGCACCTACAAGAGAGAAAGGAAGGTGTGTAAGGGCTACGTTTCTGTGTTCTGTATTGCCATATTTAAGACAGTAGACTAACATACTTATGAAAAGGCAGAACTACACTTAAACAAGAAGTTTTCATTCCCATTTATTTCCTCGCTTCTACTTTTCTGGATGACTACTAAAACAAAACACCTCCCAAAATGAAGAGTAACAACTGCAACACTCTAAGAAGTCAAATATGCAGACAATTGGACTAATAAGCTGGCTTGTTTGCAAGAGTTATTTGGTAAAATGGCCCACATGCTAGACATAGCATATTGACATGAAAATAACAACTCACTTTCAATTACCAAAAGTAGTTTCATTAACTTATTTTTACCTTTGATAATCTCTGCATCAATAACACTCTTAACTGTCATCCCTTTCCTTGAAGAATCTGGCTCCCATTTTGAGAATGCACAATTGCCAGTTCCCTACAGAATTGAAAACAGTATGTCAATTACAAACTTGGTTTTAGACCCAAGTTCTCTTCCAAGTAGAAACATCAAAGTTGTACATGCAACTAATTTCAAAATATATTTATATATATTTAAAATATATATATATATTTATATATATTCAAGCTCAGTTAGCTATTATCATCCAGTTCCTCTCTTAGTTTTCAAGAGAGCAGAATGGAAAGAACAGTGAACTCCTACCACATGAACATTTAATAAGGAGCAGGCACGTTCAGGCAACTTACTCTAGAGACACTAGATAAGTTTTAAGACTTCCTCTAGAATTATGAGATAAATACAGTGCTTGATGAAGTATTGTCATTAAAACAACTACTATTTTTAAAAAATTCATAAATACTCATTTCAAATTATTTGAAGCCCGATGAAATACGGAACAAGATACACTAGATGAGGAAAAATGCCTGCTTAATATATAAAATTGGAAAGCAAAAAAGTTGTAAATGCTATAATAATTCAATATAGAATTTTTGCCTACTCCTTGTATATGATATTAGATGTTATGTTTGCTGCTGTTGCACTCATAGCTGAAGTGAAAAGTGCAAGTATTAGTTGCTCAACTCTTTGCAACCCCATGGACTACAGCCCATCAGGCTCCTCTCCATGGAGTTCTTCAGGCAAGAATACTGGAAATCATTCCCTTCTTCAGTGGATCTTCTGGACCCGGGGATTGAATCCAGGGCTCCTGTATTACAGGCGGATTCTTTACCATCTGAGCCACCAGGGAAGCCCTAACTGAAAGACATGCTAAATGTCAGGTAGAGATTAATGAAAATAAAGATGCAATAGTTTTTCCAATGTAGAAACTTAGTTAAGTTATTGAGTTAATTTCATGACCTCAGTTTTCTAATTTCCCTGTTTCTGCTATATACTACAAATTAATTCATAATTTTACCAAAAGTATGTTTTAATGAAGAAACATTTCAGAAAAAGAAATTTGAAATTTTATAAAAAAAGAATTACCCCAATTATCACAGGGATTTCACTTGCTAAATCACCAGCCACAAAATTGAGACAACCAAGAGTATGATAATTCTCAGTAGAAATAAAGCTGGACTTGATTTGTCCTTGTAACTGCAAGATTTAAAAAAATAAGAAGGTTATATTTATGCTCCATAGTCCAAACACTTTGGAAAGATTAATAAAAATCAGTTAAATCAACAGTTACAAATGTACCTTTTAATGGGAATGTCACTAAAATGTTTTATCATGCTAATTCCCCCAAATCAACCATTAGACAATTATGCAGAAACACGTTCTTAAACTGGCATTTAAGTTTTAAGAAGACAGTGTGGTTTTGTCTTCTTACCTCCTTAGCTGTATTGGAGTCTGCTTTTTCAATTGCTGCATGAAAAAGAGAAAGTAGGCTAAATTTATACTATGACATAAAACACATACGAGTCTCCCCTTCTGTGTCAAGATGAAATTATATACAATCTAGTGAGAAGAATAACTGGTCAGAAATTAATAATGTGCTGGTGACTTTTCAGTTTTGCCCTTGACCAAAGAAATAAACTGTGATGACATGTTCTCAGGGCACCAGCCAGCGTGTCTTACCATTCTGATAGTGCCTCTCCACACGTTTACTCACCAAGGTTCTTCCTACTCAGAGAGTCTTCTCCCTGCCCAACTCTCCTAGTCAAGCTCTCCTACCTGTGATGTCTTCACCACTTTGCACTCCCTTTTGGAAGAGCTGTTTCACTTGTCTGGCTTATCACACTTTAGAGAACCATGTGTCTTAAATGCCCTTGCATCCCCAGGATCTGGCACATTCTTAGCACATGTATGAATGCGTGCTAAGTCGCTTCTGTGGGGTCCGACTCTTTGTGACCTTCGTGGCCCTATGGACTGTAGCCCACCAGGCTCCTCTGTCCACGGGATTCTCCTGGCAAACATACTGGAGTGGGTTATCATGCTCTCCTCTAGGGAATCTTCCCAACCCAGGGATCAAACTCTTATCTCCTACGTCTCCTGCATTGGCAGGCAGGTTCTTTGCCCCTAGTGCCACCTGAGAAGCCCTCTTAGCACATAGTAGATCTTTAAAAAAAAATTGTTGAATACATGCCTGGAATCAATTCCTCAATCTCTGCTAGCTCAGAGGAATATAAGATCCACAGGCCTCTAGATTACTGCTCTGTATTATTAACATGCAATCATTTCAGTTTACAGGTTCATTCATTCCAGCAAAAAGCATTTATTACTATGCTAGCATATCACCCATCTCTTCAACTAAGTTGTAAAGTCCAAGAAGGCTATGAAGAAATATTTCTTCAGATTCTATTGCAGCTCTAATGTGGAGACTAAGTATATTACAAATAGTCAAAGTATATCCAGTATCAAAGAATGTAGTTACACTAAAATATTCTCAAAGAGACTATATTAAAATTACTTGGAAAACTCATAAGAAATATTGCTGTGAGGCTTCCCTGGTGACTCAGCAGTAAAGAATATGCCTGCCAACGCAGGACACACAGGTTCAATCCCTGGTTTGGGAAGATCCCACATGGTGAGAAGCAACTAAGCCTGTGCATCACATCTACTGAGCCTGTGCTCTACAGCTCAGGACGACTGAAGCCCACGCACCCTTAGAGCCTGTGTTCCACAGGAAAAGAAGCCACAACAATGAAAAGCCTGCACATCACAACTGGAGAGCAGAACTCCTGATCTCTGTAAACAGAGTAAGCACATGCTCAGCAACGAAGACCCAGTGGAAACCAAAAGCAAATAAAATTATTGATAAAAAAAAATTCACTGCAAATCAATAAAAAGAAAATAATACATTACTTACCTTGTTGAATTTTTACAAGCTGAAGGTTCGTAATACAAAAAAGTCCATTGTTTGTAAGAAGCAGCACATAATAGGTATCTATTAAAAGAAAATAAACCCAGCTTCCTTAAAAGGCACATCATTATAAACTTTAAATCACAGTCTGGATCTAGCTTAAAAATGTCCATTTGTTCATTTAAAGTCTAATAACCAAATAACATAGTAGCAATACAGATAAAAGTTATTTATAAAGAGTTGGTAAATTATCTGCAAAAACAAAATTACTTCATTGAAACTTTTATAAACCAAACTTCATTTGCCAGAAAAAAATAATCTCAGCTATACCAAAATAAAGTCCAGTTAATATTTGTTAAAAAAAAGTATAATAAATACACTAAAATCCATAAGAACATGTTAAAAGAATATTATGTATCCTTAGTTAGCTATAGAACTCTTAAAACTGTAAAAAGTTTAGGATATATTATTTAAGAAGCGTTAACATTTAAGCCTCTGAAAAGATCTAAAATAAACTTATTTTTTTAAAAAATATTAATTGCACCCCAAAAGTTTAACTTTGTGTTAAGTGTTAGTCACTCAGTCATGTCCAACTCTTGTGACCCCATAGACTATAGCCCGCCAGGCTCCTCTGTCCATGGGGATTCTCCAGGCAAGAATACTGGAATGGGCTGCCATTTCCTCCTCCAGGGGATCATCCCAACCCAGGGATCGAACCCAGGTCTCCTGCATTGCAGGCAGATTCTTTACCAACTGAGCCACCTAGAGCAAATTAATTTACCTAATATATTAAGTATGAATTTGATTATTTGACAGAACATTATTAGGAAGATACTAAAAAAAAAAAATTGAAAACTTACCCTCATTTGAACTATCTTTCTCAATAACAAGATTCCGGTAAGTACACTGATTTTCATCGTTAGCTTTCTGAACAAAAGCCTAATTACAAATTAATATCAAGTGATAAGATTAAATCCAGAAAAATACAATCCAAGGTTATTTTCTTTAAACTCGAGGGTTATCAATTATCATTAGCAATAATTCTACCTATATCCTAAACATTTTAGTCTTGAAATGGAAAACTATCATGGATAAGTATACAGTCTTCACACTGTAATTTTTCAGTTTTGTGCTTATGTCATATGTTTTGTGGATTAAAAAATGTTGCCTGCCCTATTAGCAAACAAAGGATGCTGCAGCCACATCCAGCCATAAGGGAGCTCAGGATGGAGATGAACAGGCTGCCCACTGGCAAGCCCTCAGCCACGGCAGCTACTCCCAAGTGTACACCGAGGGGACTCTGGATGGGGAAGCACCTGATACTGGCCCTGGATATTAAAGGCGCATTTATCAAACGAGCCCACTCTTGCATCTTCCCACACACAGAAAACACTGAATTCATTAACCTGAGATACCTGATTTTCTTTAGTTAACAGTACTCTTTTGATGTTCCGACTATATGGTCTATCTTGCAAAACTCCTATATATCCTAGCTCCTCCCTTACTTCTTCAGAGCAGTCCCTCAGAGTTATCTTGAGAGATTGCCTCCAGGCTTGAAGTTCTCAGAAAGTCCACTCAGTAAAACCTAGTTCTCAACTTTTAGGTTGTGCATTGTTTTCAGTTTCGAACCTATGATTCTTAAATTCAACGTTAAGAAACATTATTCTTTTAATTTAAAACACAAATCAAGCAATACTTTGCTAGAGTTTTCAGCTAAGAGAGAATTTAGAATTTAGATAATGGAGATGAAAAACGTAACAAGGTAACAAGGTCTTACATTGGTGAGTAATGTTAGCTTTGATTTTACATGAATAAGATGTAAGTTGCCACTTCTCTCCCCAACCAAAAGAAACTTTCCTTCTTGACACAGGCCAACTACGTCCACTTTGGTATCTGAAAATTTCAAATCAAAGTTATGACAAGCTTCATCCAAAAATGTTTATTTTCAATACAAAGACTTGCAAATTTTGTTATTAAAAGTCAACTATTTAAGAAGCCTCTTTTAAATATTTCAGGAAAGTAGTGATTAATGTCAAAAGGAATGCTACTGACTCTTAGTCAATAAATAGTTGCTGAGCACTGAATATAAGCTAAGCATTGTTCAAGGCCTTTTGTATACATCTGAGAATATTACCAAGAGTCATGGAGCTCAAATGCTAAGGCAGAAATAGATGATAAACAGTCAGCATAGCAATCTAATTAAATGACACCAACAGAGATGATACAGAGGAGGGAAACAGAGCTCAGAAGTTATGTGGTATTAATCGGCATGGTCAGGACAGCTCCCTTTGTTAAGGTCAGATCTGAACAAAAATTTGGAGGAGGTGAGAAAGCTATTGTCTGCACAACAGCAAGAAGGCCAGGGGGAAGTGAAGACTGCCAGGGGAAGACTAAGACAAAAGGCAGTAGAATGTAAATCACTTATAACTAAAATTATTCACTAGCCATATCCATACACAGAATATTATATGTAGACACAGTCTCACTTTTCATTGGTGAAACTGAATCTTGTGGCCCCATCAAAATTCCACAAAATACGGGTTTTCCTCCTACATGTTGAGATTAAGATTTTGTTCTCACGTGCATATCTTCTGATTCCTTTTAAGATAAGTTCTGTTTTAAAATAATTCATTAATTTTCAGCTGTTCTCAGGCAAACACTTAATTTCTCTCAAAATTTCAGAAAGTTTCACAATATTTTCACCTATTTCCCAACGAAGTCACTGACTTGTTTGTCCCTTAGATTACTCTTTAGTCCATATTTACATATATATACTTAAAGCTCATCAATGCAATAGGAATTGATTCATAAGCACTTTTTAAACATTTATAGTACTAGAGGTATTCAAATATCTCCTGATGGTATTGAAATTATGCACAAGATCCAAGAACTTGAACATGCATGTATGCTAAGTCGCTTCAATCGTGTCTGACTCTGCGACCTCATGGATTGTAACCCACCGAGCTCCTCTGTCCATGGGACTCTCCAGACAATACTGGAGTGGGTTGCCATACCCCTCTCCAGGGGATCTTCCCCACCCAGGGATCAAACTCATGTCTCCTGCATTACAGGTGGATTCTTTACTGCTGAGCCACCAGGAAAATCCAGTTTTCTACTAACACAAAAACCATGCAAATTAACTGTTGCTCTCCTAGTATGCTTTTCCTTAGACTTATTGAGAGAAAGGATCATCTCAGTATCCTTTCCATCTGGTACCTAGCACAAGGCACTCAAGGATTCATTTCTTAAAATCAGTTTAATTTCAAGTCTTATAAATAATGGAGTAAAAAAAAGGCAATGTTGTAGAAACTGGTAGCAAGATATAGTTGACTTCCAATTTGTTTACTGCATTACATTAGACTTACCAAATATAAGATGTAACTGAAGAGATCGACAAATACTGTCCAACAGTATCACCGATTGGTCTGCTACAATAATAAACCCATCACTTAGGCTGCATGCTTGTATTTTTGGATTTAACGAGGCCTGGGAGAGGGGAAAAAATAGGACTAAAATAAAGCACTTTTATATATGTTTAACAATAGTTATCAATAATGTCATCATAGTTCTAAGCACCCAAGTTTAAAACTTCACTTGACAGGCCTCTTTTCTTGAGCCCATATAACTTTAGTCAAGCTTTTCTTTTTTAAAAAATATTTATTTATTTGGCTACACCATGTCTTAGTTGTGGCACACAGGATCCTAGATCTTTTTGTGGCATGCAGGGTCTTTAGTGGTGGCATACGAACTCTGAGTTGCAACATGTAGGATTTAGTTCCCTGACCAGGGATTGAACCTGGGCCCCCTGCATTAGGAACATGGAGTCTTAGCCACTGAACCATCACAGGAGTTCCAAGCTTTTCTTTCTATGATATATCTTGAATCCCATCCGAACCTGAAGCAGGGAACACTCCAGGGTTGCTTTGGTTGTTGTTGCTCAGTCTCAAAGTCATGTCCAAGTCTTTGCGACCCTGTGGGCTGCAGCACGCCAGGCTCCTCTGTCCACCATAGGACAGGGCAAAGGATTCCCAAGTACAAGCCTTTGTTTCCTAAGGGTCAACCTTACACTCAGAGAAACCAGTAGGTGTCAACACAAACGCATGAACAATACTGGCATAAAGTCTCAGTGTCTGGGCTACAACAGGGAGGGGGGGTTGTGGTGTACTGTGAAATGAAGGGCACAGGCCCTACAGAAACTAGAGTCAGCGAAATGAAAGCCCCATGGAAATGTGACCCTGGCATGGCCACAGCTTTCAATTAAATTTTAAATATTGGCAGCTCAGTCAATATTTTAGAAAAACACTGCAAGCCAAATATGAGTCTCCAGTTTGCAGCTTCTGTTGATCAGAGCTTCCCACACATATGTACCTTGAAGCAGTTGGACAGCTCAGTGGTTGAGAATGCTGTCACTTACCAGCTGAGTCATCTCAGGCAAATGCCTCAACTAACTCTGGTAAACCAGAAACAATAATAATAATGCCTACAACACTGGCTGGTTTAAAGAGTCATGAATTAATTCCTATAAAGGGCTTAGATCCTGATGCTGGGAAAGATCAAGGAGAGGAGAAGCAGGTGACAAAGGATGAGATGGTTGGATGGCATCATTGACTCAATGGACACGAGTTTGAGCAAACTTGGGGAGATAGTGAAGGACAGGGAAGCCTGGCATGCTGCAATCCATGGGGTTGCAAAGTGTCGGAGATGACTGAGCCACTGAACAATAGCACAGGGCTTAGAAGGGAACCTAGCCTGTAGCACATGCTCGATAAATCGGCTCTTATCTGTTTCAGTGGTCACCTTCTGTAGGTGTAATTTCTGAAAAATATATTCTGATTACTCTTATACTCTTAACCTCTTCAAACAGGGAAAAGTTAAACCAAAGAAGAAACTGTGTTATACCTCCCAGGGATCTAACCCAGGCTGTTTTCTCTGCCTGGATTGCTCTTAACCTTGAGAGTTATTTTTTTCTTTGGCTGCACCGTGCAACGGGATTTTAATTCCTCAAACAGGGATCGAACCTGTGCCCACTGCATTGGGAGCATAAAGTCTTAACCACTGGACCACAAGGGAAATTCATTTTCTTTTTCTAGTTTCCTAACTGGAAACTTAAGATTATTGACTTTAGATTTTTCTTCTTTTCTAATATATGCATGCAATTTCCCTCTAAGCACTGATTGGCTACATCCACATATTTTGGTTAAGTTGTGCTTTTATTTCCCCTTCTTTTTCTGAAGGCCCAAGTCAGGTGCTAGTTTATGAAATGCTCCTTAGATTGTACCAACCCACAGTAAGCTCTCCATTCTCCGAACTCCTACTGCATGTACTGTCTGTACCATTCATTTGGTATTTGGCATACACTGACTTGCAGACTAGGTATCTTTTATGGCTGTGTCCTGTCTGTCTAACTTTAAGGAAAAATCCTAAAGAGTTACCAAATGCAAGCATGGGTTGTGAACACCGCATTCACTACAAGTAATGCCCCAAGTTAACAACTGATGAAATTTTGGTTCTTAACTGAATTCAAAGCTCAATACATACTATTCTTTTTCAACAATAGCCCTCAGAGATCAAGAGGGGCCTGGGCCACTTCCATCTTTTAAGGCTGCTGGTAATAATAAAAAAGAAATACCGCTTTCTCACTATAAACCTACAGTATTCTTTACACTTTTCCCTTTTACAAATTAATACCAAAGACTAAAATTTATTTGTATTATTCATAATATTTATAAATTCTGTGATTTACAAATGCCATACAGCAGTACAGGCTGACAATAGGACACAAGTTGCATAAAGAATGATTTTTTAAAAATCTCTATCAGCTAGTGTCTTTAATACTCATTTGAAGAAAAAGTCAAAAGCCTACAGTTTGAGACCTTCGATGAACAATGTTCCCAGAGACTCAGGCCCTCCCTTTCTAGCTCTAAAAACTACAAATCTTGTCTGGTCTTTCCTCCTTTTAAAACTTTTTTTCTTAATCAGCTAATTAAAACATTATATTAACTTACTTTGAGAAGGAGAGGAATCCTGGGCTATAATACTGGGACAGAAGATCATTTGTTCACTAAAAGAAACTTGTTTACCGTGATCACCAAAATTTTATCAACAGTAAATTACTGAGAAAGAAAATCAAAGATAAAAAACAAAAAGCAATACTTTGCATAGAAGGCAGAGAATAAGGTTTCAAGCCTGGTGTGAGAATGGTAGTTATTAGAAGAAGAAAGCTAAAATATAGAGAGAAATTCATGGAAAGGATTGGACAATCTCAACCTCAGTGGTAGGAGTATGAGAAGAGCTTGGGATCAGGGAGAGACCCCAGGGGCTTGCTTCAATTCTAGGCAATGTTTTACTTCCTAAGCTGGTGGTAGATACTCTTTGTATCATTTTTGCATACATCTGGATTTCTATAATGCCAAGAGGAGCTATGAAAATTTTAGGTTTGGAACATTGACCCTAAAATGATGTATGGGTTATTCAGATGGAAATTTCCAGTAAACTGACACTAAACTTTGAATTCCCGAGAAAGGACTATACTCATTTACAAAACAACTACCATGTGGCTATTAGTCTTACTAAACACAGTAAAAATTTTGTGAATGAAAACAGCAACATAATCATTACCTTTTCAGAGGAGATCTTTGCTAATAAATCTACTTGATATAAAGCAGTTCCATGTTCTTTTCTTGAACCAACACTTAGGTACCCACTTCCTGTATCATCATTTGTTAGCAGCTCAATATCATCCCACATGTTTCTGAGATTGTTTTTCTGATCAGGAATCACCGCCTTCCCTACGACAACTGTAAAATCAAACCAAATTACATTGTTGCATAGACTCCAGCTCTTTGGGACGTAAAAAGCTTTTATTAAATATACATATATATGCATATGTATACACATACACATTAATAAATAGAGACTTTTCTGTGTTATTTCTGTGGTCACTAGACACTTTGAATCAATAAGATAAATGGAACTAGAACTGTGATTATCACTAGAGAAGAACATACTGGTTTAGGGACACAGGCAAACAATTTCAATCTTACCAATGTGTCCTAGAGTTTCTAGTATTTTGTATAAGCAGGTGAAATTGTAACAAGCTTTCATTTGAAAAAAATATTTAACCAGAATAGCAAAAAACAGTGAAGTTTCTAAATGCATATCATCTGGGATACCTTAGATTGGTTAAGGTTCCAAACGAATTTAAAAAACCATGTCCATTCAGGTTTCCAGGATTGTTACACCATAAATGAAACTCAAGGAGAGGTGGGAAAAGACGGATTAGGCTTCTGACTGGACCAAAGAGTGTGTTTGTAACCTTAGGAGTCACTTAACTATTTCATCAGCAAGGACTCCAATAACTCATTTCACTGGGTCTCCAGAGCATAGAATACTAAAATGAAAAGCAATGCTTGGATCAAGACTGGAGGGGAAAACAACCAAATAGTTACAGTTGTTTTGATAACTGCTCAGACATACTTTTTTAAATCTTTGACAGTAACAGTACAGGAAAGAAATGATTTTTGACTTTGGGCTCTTTTACATTCATTAACCTGTTGTGGTCAAGCAAGTAATTTAACCTTTCTGTTCCTCAGTTCTCCTCTATAAAACAGGAATACAGTTGTCCATAGCCAGAAAGGTCACTCCAAGTTCCAAACATGCACAAAACGATGCTTGGTTTCATGGCAAGCACTCAATTTTCAGTGCAGCTAATCCACTATTGTATTGGTGGAAGAAGGTGACATTTGAGCTAGTATTTAAGGTTATAGGAGCTTTTTAAATATTGGAAGAACTCTTACTAGGAGTGTAAGCAAGGGCACAAAAACAAGGCATGTTAGAATAGACAATAATTTTAGTGGCTGTGTTTGGGCAGGAATTGGGAGGAGATTAAGACAGGCTGAAGTAAATACTTCTATGAGTTTCAGAGTCCCACATCCGTAAGAACAGAAAATATTATCATTTTCATTATGAAATTCATACCCCGTAAGACAGACAAAATAAATGCGGTATTGAGTAGGCAAGATGGTTTGAATGTATTACTCATTTAATCTACATAACAACCCATTTTACAGCTGAGAAGCATGAGTCAGAAACCAAGTAAACGGCTATGGTCACCTAAAAATGAGTTAACGATGTCGCTAGACAAGATTCAAATTCACGCCAGTTATTAACTGTTATACTGCTTCCCTATGAAAAAATAAGTAAACGCACAACTACAAATAATGTTCAAGTGAATGGGGAGTTGGGGGGTGGCGCATAAGAAAAATCTGGGAGAGGAAAGAGATGACAACTCAGCTGAGATCCGAATAACAAGACAAGGCAACTATGCAAGGCTCAGGGGGGACAAAGATGCAGGCCGAATACCAAAGATGCAGAGAGTGAATGAGTTTGGGGCTGCTGTGGGGCGATATGAAAAATGGGAAATTGCGGGGGCTAAACCAACAGGTGCAACCAATGAATCCTTGATTACAAGATTGGCTTTCATCCATAGGGCTAGGGTGGAAAAAATACTAAGTAGGCCAGTGACGTGATGTGATTAAGTTTGAGATTACTCTGGGTACTGAGTGAACACTTAAACGAGTTTCAAATAGGCCTTCTTGCTTAAGTGCTCTCAGCTAGACACAGGGGCCAGCAAGAAACAACTCCAACCACTCTCCCGCCGGCGTCTTAAGGGGAAAACACTCTAAACTGAGCTCCTATTTCGACCTAAAACCACCTCCCCCAGCTCCTATAGTAGCGTGGCTCCCCCTCCTCACCTGCAATTGAAGAAATTAAAGAACACTCAAACTTACCTCTCCCGCATCCGGGTTCCCACAACCGCTCCTAAAATCTTTTAGGGTCTTTGCCACAGGTTTAAATTGGCGGGAGAAAACCAAGCCCAACCCCTTCTACGGAGACTAGGAGAGGCCAAGATTGCTCTAGAAGCGAAATAGGAAGTCGCCCCACCTTAAATTCCACCAGTTCTGAAATCTTTGCTGAGCATTCTGTGGTACGTCCTTGGCCCCGCCCTCTCTCCGCCTCGCCCGCTTCTTCAAAAGAACAACCAATCACCGTCTAACCGCGTTGCTACAGAAACTCTTATCCCCACCCCTTTTTCTCCCAGCAAGCTGTGCGGTGCGCCGGGCCTTTTCCCCTTTGTGCCATCCGGGTCTCTTCCGCGAGCGATTCAGTCTGTGGCGAAGCGTCGAAGCGGCCAGTACTGTGGAAAGCGGCAAGTGGAGGCGCCGCCGTTGCGGCCAAGACTCTGGACTATGGCGGTGGGTGCCAAATTTGAGTTTAAAATCATGGATGTTTTTCTGTTATTCTCCAAAGAAGGGATGAGCGGCTTCCAGGGCTGTTGTCCGCGCTTGTGTGTGGACAAAATGGCGCCTTGGCCTTCTTCTGCGCCCGCCATCATAGCTGGCTGCTGTAGGGAGGGGGAAATAAGGCGGTGTTGTTGGGGGTGGGGAGCAGCAGGGAGTGTCTTTTTTTTTTCCAGAACTTTCTTGTCTCTTTCCCAGCTTTTTGTTCCTTTTGGCCCACAGGACTGATTCCAGTTTAGCTTACTCACTAGTTAGTGGATTATATTGAATTTCGTTAAGGCTCTGGCATATATGTTCGCAGTGGGAGAGGGCTGAGGAAAAGAGAAAAGGGATCTGGGGTCGTTTCTGAAAAGTACTGGGTCAGAAAGGCGGTGCCTGTAAGGGACGGAACGCGAAAAGAGAGCAGTCTAGGAGCGATCAATTTTTCCTACGCTCAATAAGACAGTTTTAATCGCAAAATTTCAATTAGTGTTGAGTCTGCGTAACCCTTAGTTTATTCCTTAGTAAGCAGCTAGGGAAAGAGTTTCTGGAAGGGGGTAGAAATTCGACTTAATTAGGAGAAGACTTTGAAACTACGGATTCGGACTGATGATGCTCCGTTTTGAAGTCTTTGAGAAACATAAGCCCTATCATTGGCGTTTTTTTTAAAATTTGAGTCCTTCATTGGCCCGTTTAATTTTAAATGAAAACTACAATTTTTCAATTACCTCTTCTGTAAAATAAGCCTACTTTGGATACAGGATACCCCATCCTAATGGACTGCATTATTATGGGAATATTTCGTTTTACTTTTCCCGGCTAAAAGAAAAATGCAAACATTTTGCATCCTTTTCCACTTAATAAAAAGTTGTTTTCTCGCTTTCGAAAATAAATAGGATAATTAAACATATTGAAAAACTGGTAGTTTACTCAACCTAATCAATGGAGTATCTGGCTTTAGAAAACGTTAATCAGCCCCTCCCTGTCTCCCCTTTCCTAATCCATTTGATATAGAACTAGAATTTTTGGTAAATGATTTAGAACCAGTTTAAAACAGTCGCAGGGTATTTGGTATTTGTGCAAATAATCGATTTAGTGTTATCTTTTGTTTAGAAGATACTCTTAGAAGAGTATTGTTTTACCTGAGCTCAGATGTTTAAAAAACATTTGTTTCTTCTGTGTGTTGTTTGGTAGACACGATCCCCTGGAGATGTAGCCTAGTATTAGGTCCAATGTGCTGCTTTTTGCACTGGGAAAAGATTCGTATATTCTGTCTTGAGCGTCATTGAGGTTTTAAAGATGTAAATTTTAAGAAACCGTGGTGTTTTTCTAATAGAGCAAATGCTAGAGTGAAGGGCATTTTTGCAGTTAGCATTTAATATTTACATACAGGAGCTTACTAAATTGAGATCTTAACTGCTGTAAAATATCCTAAAGGACATAAAAGCTTTGGTTGGTCTAAGTGGCCACCTATTATTTATCTGTTTAGTGACAGGATGGTTTTGGTTGGCATCTTGTAGTATATTTTACAGCTGGAAATGACTGTTTAATATGTTATTACCCCGTGTTACAGAGTGCCTTCCTTTAAGTGAAGGACATTTGGCTTCCCTGTTGCCGGAATTCCTTAATGTTAAGCATGTAGTTAAATAAACCATTGACTGAAAGCTTAGGACCTGGGCTAGATGCTGGCATTTCCACGTAAAGATTTTTAACTAGTCATGATGTCTGTAGAAGTGAATGAGATGTGCCAATGGTTTCAGGTATGCTCTCTCAGTTGGGCAGAAAAGTGGCATGCACTGAAAGAAGAGATAGCAATGCTTGAAGTTTTTGCTGTTGCTTTATTTTATATTCAGTGTAACTTGACCAACATATCGCACATCATAAACCTGATAGAAACAATCCTTAAGAATATTGATGAGGACAAGAATAAAAGAAAATAACCAGTGTTAGTGTGAAAATCAGAATCCTCTTTTGTTGTGTGGTAAGAGTATCATATATTAATAGTAGACAGCAGATACAGTACCTTCTTTCGTGAGTCAGCTAATACTGCTTAAGGGATGAGAGCCTTTCTGTACGAAAGTTTTCTGACTCCAGATACTACCCATACATAAAGAAGCAAGTATGCTCTAACGAGCCTCCCTCGTAGTTACATACTTCCACTTGTTTCTTGGTTTTGGTAATATTATTAGACGCTTAACACATATTAAGCGTCCTAACCTAGTCTGTAAATCTCTCCCTTTAAATCTATTAGTTTATTCCTGAAGTGTCCAGCATCGAATGAGTTGGGTGCATTTTTGACCCTCAGAAAATATTTGGTGAAATAATGCAGCCTCTTAAACTTGTTAAATTACTGTCCTTTTAGTTTACTTGGTGTTTGTTTTCTGGACTAATTTTCCTAAGAGAAGAAGTTCAATGTCATGTGATTATTCCTTCTGCTGAAAATGTATAGTACTTCACCATTTATCCAATCCAAATTTTTTTCTATAAGAGCAAGTTGGTAAATGTTTTAGGCATTGTGGACTACATACAACATACAGTCTCGTCACATTTCTTGCTTGCTTGTTTTAACAACCCTTTAAAAAATGTAAAAGTCATTCTTAGCTCAGGGGCCATACTTTCATGCCCTTAAGTGATTTGCTCTTTTGGCATATTAGCATATTGGCTTTTCTTCATTTATTGGTTGATTTCTGTGCTGAGTACTATGTCATGATCAAGGAACAGGAAGTTTCCTTTAAAAAAAAAATTTCTCTTGTAAACTGGAAAACAAAGAGCTGATAGTTGAAGGATCCTACTCAGGTAAATCAGATCTCTCAGGAGTGTACACTTGGCTGTTCCTTTCAGTTTTTAAAGTTTATATTGTGGTAACTTATAAAATGCTTTAAAGCAGAAACAATGTTTCCATAGCCCAGAGCATATGTGAGGGGAGGCAGACAGGTAGAATCACTGTGCCAAGGGGCTTTCATTAAAGAGGGTTAATGAAATTAAGATTGGGTTCTCAGATAGGTAAGTTAATTTTCTGTTTTTTTTTCTTGTATTATATTCTAGAAGCATTCTGCTTTTTAAGATACGCCCTTGTAGTAAAGGCAACTAAATTCAGAGATCTGAAAAGGACTTTTTTCTCTGCTTAAATATTTATTGGAAATATTTGGACCCTTATTTTCCCCTTCCTCGTTGTTTTGAAAGATGTAAAAACAATAATTTAAAAAATCCATCCAGTTACATATGCCTGTTTGGTATTGGATTAGTCATTTCAGGTTACTCAGACTTACAAACCCAAGGATAAGTGTCTTTCCTGCTCTCTCTTTTAAGAAATTGAAAACATTTTAAAAGCAGTTAAGAATTTACAAAGATTTTTCTTTGAACTTGTAGGCTAGTGACACAGAACGAGATGGACTAGCCCCAGAAAAAACATCCCCAGATACAGATAAGAAAAAAGAGCAGTCCGATGTATCTGTTTCTCCTAGAGCCTCAAAACATCATTATTCAAGATCACGGTCAAGGTCAAGAGAAAGAAAACGAAAGTCAGGTAAGAATTGCTAGAAATGGTACCACTACCAGCATTTTTAATAATCCATGTGGAAATGTAAAAGATATTAGTTTACTGATACAGTTAATATGTGTTCTTCAAATTGAGAAATGAATAGTGAAAAGTGTGTTTGTAATTTGGTGGAGAATTTTTCAATTATGAGGAATACAAATGTCCTAATACATACAGAAGTTTCATAATTTGTCAAACTGTATGCTTAAACTTGTGTCACAGTAATACTAGCCCTAGAGGTTTAAATTTTGTCCTTTTAACACAGGCAAAACAATATTTTGAAAGATGTAGTCTAGACAGTGGTGTATTCTGAATTTAACATCTTTGACACAAGAACATTTTTAACCTTGATTTTCTTTTTAACTTAATGTTAGAATATTTCTGAAAGCAAGAGTTGTGTTTTGAAATTGCTCTTTGTTAACTTCTTTTTTAAAAAACTAGACTGATGTGGCGTAGAAAGCATGCTGTAATGCTGATGAATCAATACTTACTGAGGTATTTAAATGAGAAGTAGAATAGAAATGAGTTTAATAAAAGTTTTAAGACTCGGGGTCTAGTTATTTATCATTTGTACCCACAGATAATCTACAAAATGGTTTAAGTGTGATTTTTATCTATATATTGGAAACTGCAGTGTCATCACAACTACTTTTTAAAGGAATTTTTCTGAACTGTAACATCCTTTTGACTTTATAAGTTTGCTGTGTAATAGGAAACAAAATGGACTGGCAGAATTTTTGTAAAATACTAAGAATCTGTGACCACTTAAAAGTTTCTGTTTGGTCATGTATCATAGAACATGGACTTTTTGTGGAACTTCTTTTGCTTACTTACTTGATGATATTCTAGTTTACTCAGATTGCTTGATTTGTTTCAAATATATGATGTAGGATAATCCTACCCCTGCCATAAAAAATACGCTTGAGAGGCTTTACTTGAATAGTAAATATTTAATAAATTCTTTAATTAGGCAAGTGGACAGAAATGTTCTTTGTGTGCGTTTTGGAATTTATGTTTGAGATGTCTTTATATGTTTATTCATAGTGAATTTTTGTGTGTTCACAGATAATGAAGGAAGAAAACACAGGAGCCGGAGCAGAAGCAAAGAGGTAATTAACACTTTGTAGTGAATAGGCACTTTAAAATACTTGTAAAGTATTTGGTAGAAATGTTTGTGTGAATATATGATGTTGTCAAGGTAAGTACCAAAACTTGAAATTTAAAAGGTTAAATTGAGTTATAAAATAAGCATGATTTGGATTCATCATTTTTTCAAGAAGATAGTTGTTTATATGAAAAGTTCATTCAGAAACTATTAATATGTTATGTTGTGAAAATATTCACCATAAAAATTTCATATGAAGAATATAATTGGTTTTTTAGGCCTGTTGCACAGAGCTTCCATTAATCTGAGGTCCCGAGTCTCCTTATGCCTTACAACTGCTCAGGATTTTTAAATAACAACCATTCTTAAGTAGCAGAACTCTAGATAAATCTATGGGCTACTTTTTCTTTGTGGAAGGTAACAAGAGTCCTTTTCATTAGTAAACTAGTTCCCTAAGAGTAATACTGAATTTTGAAATAAAAGCCTCAGTGAGGGACAGCTGGAAAGGTGGCAGTGACAGCAAAACTTGAGGATAAAGACAGCAGCTGTATTGCAGAAGAGTAACTTGCCCACCTGAGAAGACAAGGAATGAGCCAACAAAGGAAGAGCAGAAGTAGAAGCCAAAAGGGAGGAGAGTCTCATGGGGGCTGGGCAAGAGACTCCTTAAACAAACGTGGGCAGGGACTTCACCTCTTCCCCTAATGGAAGCTCTGTTAAATTTTGAATTTAGGAGAGTTTTTGTGAAAATGACTATTTTGTTTAGCTCACATGATAACATTTCTATAATAAATCATACTCAGCGTGCTAATGCGCGAAGAGACTGAACTGAAGACGCTGCAGACTCAGATAGCAAAATAATAAGCCTACTTCATGATAAGGTAACTATTAGTCATTCAAACTCCTATTTCCCTTAAGTATATCTTAAATCAGTTAAGGGTTTTAAATGGTTTTTTTCTTATTAAAAATAATAGTAATGTTATGTTTGGAAACTGGTTTAAAATAAACTCTAAAACTTTTGCTAGCTTAACCACTTAAAGCTTTTCCACTTTGCCGCCATATGGCAAAATCAAGAAAATAGTGTTTTATAAGCTCATACAGAGAACTGGCGTTGAAACTAAAATTTAGCTGTGTCTCCAGGTCTCTTATTTTTCTGCAAAATAATGAATTACATTCTATGACCCTTTTCAGATGTATCATCATGCATGTTCCAAAATGTTTGACCAAGTTTTTTGTTTTTAAGAAAAGTTAATCTTGGAGGAGATATGCTAAGATCTAGTTTGGAAACTGTCCTCTCGTAGACTGGGCATCAAGTATGGGGTCTGGTTTCAACTCTCCTAATATGTAGCTTAGTGACTTCAGGTCTTAGTCGTATGTAAAGTAAGGAGAATTAGAGGATCTGAGTTTCCTTTTAGCTTTAAATTGTGATTCTGAAATGTCCAGGATTGTAAGCTTTAACTATAGGATGCATCTGACAAATCCTAATGTGGCGGGATCTAACATTTCGCACTTTCTAATTTAGTGAGTGTAAGATGGAGACTTGATCATACAATTGATTTAGCTCAGTCTCTGAATGCATATGTTGTGAAAGCAAAAGCCTCAGTTTTTATATAATTCTTCAGAATATGGGGGAAGTATGTAATATATAATGATATAGGGATTGTGTTATACCTAGTTTGATTTCATAAAAATTAAAAGATATGGTTGCCATTTTCTACCCTAGGTACATGAAATGTAATAGAACTCCAAGCCTGTTGGGATATTGCAAGATGAAAAGTGATTGCTTCACAGTGTAGACATTGGGAGAAAAATCAAGAGCCGTCTTAAGAAAGGATGTGGCAGTATAGCTATATAAAAAGGACACTTAACTCTGCGTAAAGTAATTTGAAATTGCAGAAAATATTAATAATTAGATTAATTTTACTTAACTATCTAATTGGAAATGCATTTTCTGCTGCATTTCTGTGTCCTTATCTTCATTATTGTTAACTTATTATGTACTCTGGATTTAGAAGTTGTTGTGTATATACGTATGGTCTGTTTCTCTAAAAGATTTGTTGAAAATTTGAAAAAATTTTGATACATGTGTACTTCCCTTTTAGATAAAAGAAACAACAGGGATTTCTGTTTTTCTGAAATAATGGTTTATATTATTTTAATACTGAAAGTCATTGTTTTAATTGTGATATTGAAAATATTTTGGGGTAGAAACTGCATTTGGGGGGTGTATAAGGAAAAAGTAAAATTAGTGTATATATTTGCAACATTTGGGTGATGTGAAACTAGATCTTTTTTTAAAATTTGCCACACACTCCTAAGGTTACTAATGTTGCATCACAACATTTTTGCTTCTGATACCCATACTAACTCTCTTTGTTGCACTATTTTCCTGAAAGAACCAACTTCTTCTTAAAACAGGCAAGAAGACATGAATCCAAAGATAAGTCATCTAAGAAACACAAGTCTGAGGAACATAATGACAAAGAACATTCTTCTGATAAAGGAAGAGAGCGGCTAAATTCATCTGAAAATGGTGAGGACAGACACAAACGCAAAGAAAGAAAATCATCAAGAGGCAGAAGTCACTCAAGGTCTAGGTCTCGTGAAAGGTGAGTAGTTTTTCCTAAGTTAATGCCTTCTACAGAACTTCTAAATTACATAAAAAGTTTACATTAACAGAGCAACACTCAACAAAATCTTGGTTAGAAAATTTGGAATTTTTAACTTTTGATTTGTCTGTCTTTTACAGTGAAAAAAAAAATTATTGCTGAAAACTATATATAGTTTGCCCATATAAGTCTTACATTGCTGGTGTAGGATTTGTTTGCTGCTATTAAACTAAATCTTAAATTGGAGTAGGAAACATTCCATTTTTGACATTATCATGTTATTCTCTAGGAAGCATCATCAAATAAGAACAAAGGTCTATTTTTTTGTGTAACTCCTTTCATTAAAAAACTTAAGTTATACAACACAGTATTGACTGCATATTCTGCAGATAATCCATAATGTCTATAATTGAACACAGAACTCTTAAATAACTTAAAAGTTTGTGTGCTTTAATTTCAGGCGTCATCGTAGTAGAAGTAGAGAGCGGAAGAAGTCAAGATCCAGGAGTAGGGATAGGAAGAAGTCAAGGTCCAGAAGCAGAGAGAGGAAGAAATCACGATCCAGAAGCAGGGAAAGAAAACGTCGGATCCGATCTCGTTCCCGCTCAAGGTCAAGACACAGGCATAGGAGTAGAAGCAGGAGTAGGACAAGGAGTAGAAGTCGGTAGGTACTCATCATCTAGAATAAACTCAGATAGGAACAAGGTCTGATAGGTCAGGCTTAAGAGAAGTTAAGTAACTTGCCCAAGAAGTTCAGTATCATACTGTTCTTAAATGATAAAGCTAGGACCTGGTCCCAGATGTATCTGAAAGCAAAGTTAGTACATGGGCTCAATCCACCATACTGGTTTATTTTCTCAGATATTCAGAAGGTGAGCTTATTCAAACTTGTCTTGATTGGGAGGAGTCTTTAATTTGTTGAAACTGGAAGTTCAATAAAGATCATTTCATTGTAAGTATTCAGAGAATAGGTTTATTTTCTACAAAGCAGTTATTAATAGTGTTCAGTCACTCAGTTGTATTTGACTCTTTGCGATCCCATGGACTAATGGTATATTTTATCTGTATTCACAGGTACTGGTATTAAAGTTAGTGGGAAAGCTTCTTTGCTAATTTATTGCTCCTTAAGTCAAACAGCCTATAAAAGGCTGAAATATGGGTATAAATGCAGTTACACTTACTATAAGAACTTGGGTTTGTCACTTGTATGATCAGTTAACCAACCTATCGATTCCACTACTAGAAATTTATCCCACATACTTAGCTTGTTGTTATTTAATGGTTAAGTCGTGTCCCACTGTTTTGCTACCCCTTGGACTATATCCTGCCAAGATCTTTTGTCTTTGGGATTTTGTGGGCAAGAATACTGGAGTGGGTTGCTGTTTCCTTTTCCAGGGGATCTTCTTGACCCAGGGCTCAAACCTGTGTTTCGTACATTAGCAGGCTGATTCTTGACTGCAGAGCCACCAGGGAAGCACACATGTTGACCTACACAAGTGTAAAATGACTAACCTACGTGTCTTTTAACTTTGGCAACATTTGGCATAGCAAGAAATTGGAAACAACCTAAATATCATCTGAAAAAGGAGTGCTTACGTGAATTTATGGAAAATGAGTCTTACACAGTTTGAACTATATAACCATGATTTTGACTTAGTAAAGTATTACTTGGCCATACTGACGGGTAAAATATGATTTATTAAAGAGATAGGAAGAAGAGAATTGAAAAACCAAGAAGATTTAGCAGAAGTTTAAGCCGAACTCCTAGTCCACCTCCCTTTAGAGGCAGAAACACAGCAATGGATGCACAAGAAGCTTTAGCTCGGAGGTGTGTATATTTTTGTTTGATGTCTTTTTTTCTCTTTCATTTTGAATGGATACTCAATTATGTAGGGCAAATGAATGCTTTCAGTCAGAGAAGAATTCAAACAATTATATGTAGCCATGACTAGCGGCACCTTTGTGATACAGAGCTATGTAAATGGTTTGTTAATTCTGGAAAGGGTACTTCTGCAGCAGTTCCTCTTTTTTTCTTCCGTGATTAATTCTTTCATTTTTCTCCAATCTAGACTTATAAATATTTTCAGTTTGCAATTGGAAACATTTTAAAAAATCCAAGATCTGATCTAAGAACTTTGTTCATTTTGTCTCTAAAACTGCTGTCATTACTTTCTTTGTTCCTAAGAAAACAGTTTCTGAAACAACAAGTAGAATTCTGTCAATAATTTTCTTATTTTGAAGGTGGCAAATAATAAACCAGTTTATTTGATCTTAAAATTTTTACTGCTAATATCATAGAAAGATCATTGTATTTTTAAATTTTCTAATGTTTCAAAGGTGGGTGACTATGGGACCACACAACCACAGGGCTATCTAACAATCTGCAAAACCATTGAATGAACTACCTAGTAGAGGCAAGAAGTAAAGTAAAATACAAGCCCTTGTTTGCAGGTTTCCCCATATTCTGAAAACTAAAATCTTCTGATTTTAATTTTTTTTTTTCTCTATGAAATTGAGTTTGTATTTTTTTTTTTCATTACAAAAATACAGTTATCTCAGTGTAACCTGATGGGCTGCTGCCCTGCGAACCCAGCCTGGCAGAAACTCCAGCTGAACAGCAGCAGCAAAGGTGTGAGCTCACCCCTTCCTCATTCCATTCACCTTAGTGAATGGTGTCAATTCCAAACCTGCAATGGCCATTTAAAATATGCAAACAAAGTTGTCACTCACTTTCTTCCTGAAACTACAATCAGTGGAGTTAGGAAATAATTTTCCACTCTGTCTGAACTAATTTATAAAGAATAGTCCATTAACTTTGATCATGAATTTTTTTGTGTTTTATTTTTTATTTTATTAAAGTTGAGTCTGTGACTAGCCTCTAAAACTGACTTAGACTCCTGAGTGATTTTCAGATGACAGTACATGAAATGCTCTAATTTCAGAATACCAAATTATTCTTGGCTACCTTGAAATTTGAAGGGTGGTCGTTTGTTGTTAAACTACAGTATGTAGACTTATTTTGTTTTTAAATAACAGGATTTTAAAGCTGTGTTTGAAATATTTTTAAGTATTTATAAATCTACATTTTAACATTAATTCTAATCAGAAACTTTTGTTTCCAAGGACAAGTTCAAGGCTTTATTACATGCCTTTCTTTTATGTGTGAAAGATTGCTATATTCCTTTTATGTAAATTTCAACGATTGTTAAGGGAATGCCAGTTTTCTACCACTGTATTTTACCCATAGTGTCCGCTGCTCCCCTCCCCTAAAAAACATTTCCCTAATCCTTGCCTCTCTATACCATGTTAAAAGGAGGGAGGGGGCAGTGTGTTTAACTTATGATTGGTAAATCAAGGCGTCTTCAGAGGAGAAAAGGGATTTCTCTTTCAGGAACTCATGAAGATAATGTTACTTAAGATTTTTAATATACCAGGCACTGACTTGACAGCACATTTTGTTTAGTATGTGTATTCATTAGTGAATTTAGTGTGAAGCAGAATTTGTTTTTATTTTGCTTGGGAATGAGTTTGTGTTTCATGTTTCCAGTTCCTTTACTTTCTTCATCTCCTAAAAATAATTTTCTAATAGGTTTTTCCCTGTTTTATTAGATTATAAGTAGGGTTTGCTTGCC
Source organism: Antilocapra americana (assembly GCA_007570785.1). Classification (NCBI taxonomy): domain Eukaryota; kingdom Metazoa; phylum Chordata; class Mammalia; order Artiodactyla; family Antilocapridae; genus Antilocapra; species Antilocapra americana. Next base: position 8,344,391 of record ML663006.1, on the reverse strand, counting down.
TTTTTAGAAATTTTATTTTTGGCTTTTTAATTTAAAGACCAATAGTCTGTTTAAATATAAATATCATCTGCATGTTTTGATTGGCCTTACTCCCAGTAAGCCTCACTTAAGAAGCTTTTAGGTAACTCTAAATTACTGCACATACCTTAAAATTTACTCAAATATATTTTTTCAGTGTCTCAAATTTGCAAGGTTGAACTTTATCCTTCTCCTGTAACCAGCACTGATGAAGACTGAATAATTTTTATCTCCTAACCATTTTAACCATTTTCTGGAAACTGTATATAAAAGCAATTAAAGTTGTTGGCTATTCAGTGAATTTAAAAATGCTTAAAACCAGTATTGAAATATCATTGGATTGTGACTGAACCATCTTAAGAATGATTGCTTCTTTTCTCACATGCAGATGTCAGTTTGGGGAAAATACTAAATTTATTTAAAATTCTATATAGTGTTTTGTGCCTCCACGTGTATACATATAGAGATAAATGTTGGCTTTATGTTATTTTTTATTAAATTGTCTTTGACAGGTTGGAAAGGGCAAAGAAATTACAAGAACAGAGAGAAAAGGAAATGGTTGAAAAACAAAAACAACAGGAAATAGCTGCAGGTAACTTTTCCTTCTTTATTATGGATGTATGACATTTTAAAAATCATTACTGACATGTGAGTGTGTTATTTTTGTTTGGTGTGTGTATTTAGCTTTTTTTTTTTTTTTTTTAATCATTTTTGGTTGCTCTGGGTCGTCTTTGCTTTCAACAGGCTTTCTCTAATTGCGGTGCTCAGGCTTCCCGTTGTGGTGGCTTCTCTTGTTACAGAGCACATGCTCCAGGTGCACAGCCTTTATTGGTTGCAGCACATGGGCTCACTAGTTGTGGTACATGAGCTTTAGTTGCTCCATCGCATGTGGAATCTCCTTAGACCAGAAACTGAGCCCATTTCCCCTGCGTTGGCAGGCAGGTTTCTATTCTCTGTAACACCAGGAAGTCCTGAACACGTTACTTTTAGTGTTATTTCCTACCTCATTAAACTTTTTTTGTGCTGTATTCTGATTTGGTCAGGGTAGATAATTTTGACAAGTGAATAGTGACGACTTTTTCAGATAGCACATTAGCCATCACTGCTTAAGGAATCCAAGTTTTTATATGTGACATAAACACGCTGCCTGTGAATGATTTAGAGGTGATCAAAGAGAGCTGATATGAAAAGACTTGGGCCAGGTATATGTTAAGTGAATGTAATACCTGTTTGGGTTTCCCAGGTCACTCAGTGATAAGAATCCACCTGCTAGTGCAGGAGATGTGGGTTTGATCCCTTGGTCGAGAAGATTCCCTGGAGAAGGAAATGGCAACCCACTCCAGTCTTCTTGCCTGGAAAATCCCATGAACAGAGGAGCTTGGCAGGTTACAGTCCATGGGGTTGCAAAGGGTCAGACAATTTAGCAACTAAACAACAACAACCTGTTTAATAGTTTTAAATGTTTCTTATGAGTTTCAAATGAGATATAATGAAATCATATTGTGACCTATCAAGAACCATACAAATGAAAGTTATTAAAAATTTAGCTGCAGTCACCATAGTTAATTTCCATTGAAATCATACACCTTTTTCATGTTTACAGAATTCTCTATCCTCAGAGAAGGGAAAATAAAGTTTTAGTTCACACAAGGAATTATATACAGAAATATCTATTGATGAATACATACATTGTTTGCTAGAATGTTATTGCTTTATAAGTTTAACACTCAAGTCATTTTCTAATATTTGGTGAAAATATTCTGCCTTTTTGTAGTTTAGTAGCTCTTGCATATAAATAATGTTAACTGTAAATTAAGATGTTTGTTTTCATTTAAATCCATACTTACTTCCTTTTCAGCAGCTGCCGCTACTGGAGGTTCTGTTCTCAATGTTGCTGCCCTCTTGGCATCAGGAACACAAGTAACTCCTCAGATAGCTATGGCAGCTCAGATGGCAGCCTTGCAGGCAAAAGCTTTGGCAGAGACCGGAATAGCTGTACCCAGCTATTACAACCCAGCAGCTGTGAATCCAATGAAATTTGCTGAACAAGAGAAAAAAAGGAAAATGCTATGGCAAGGCAAGAAAGAAGGAGTAAGTTTTCTTAGTCCTTTCTTTCGTTGTTGATTTCTAAGTTAGAAAAATGTATTTGGATTGGAATAATTTAGTTTGGGTTTCTCTCTCTTGCTACAGTTATTAATGCTAGGAACAAATGCATGATCTAAGTCAGGCTTTCAGAGAATACATTTATTAAGGAGAAAGCCTTAGTTTATATGTTTTCATATTATTAAGACAATTACCAACTCCATTGATAAACTGTCATAAATGCTTTTTTTACTTGGGCTGTATTATGGAAAATTTTAGTATCCTAATAAAAGTCCTGGCCACAGGACTGGAAAAAGTCAGTTTACATTCCTATCCCGAAGACAGGCAATGCCAAAGAATGCCCAAACTACTGCACAGTTGCACTCATTTCACACGCTAGTAAAGTAATGCTCCAAAGTCTCCAAGCCAGGCTTCAGCAATACATGAACTGTGAACTTCCAGATGTTCAAGCTGATTTTAGAAAAGGCAGAGGAACCAGAGATCAAATTGCCAACATCCGCTGGATTATCGAAAAAGCAAGAGAGTTCCAGAAAAACATCTACTACTCCTTTATTGACTATGCCAAAGCCTTTGACTGTGTGGATCACAATAAACTGTGGAAAATTCTGAAAGAGATGGGAATACCAGACCACCTGACCTGCCTCTTAAGAAACCTGTATGCAGGTCAGGAAGCAACAGTTAGAACTGGACATGGAACAACAGACTGGTTCCAAATAGGAAAAGGCTGTATATTGTCACCCTGCTTATTTAACTTATATTCAGAGTACATCATGAGAAACGCTGGGCTGGAAGAAGCACAAGCTGGAATCAAGCTTGCCAGGAGAAATATCAGTGACTTCAGATATGCAGATGACACCACCCTTATGGCAGAAAGTGAAGAGGAACTAAAAAGCCTCTTGCTGAAAGTGAAAGAGGAGAATGAAAAAGTTGGCTTAAGACTCAGCATCAAGAAAACTAAGATCATGGCATCTGGTCCCCTCACTTCATGGCAAATAGATGGGGAAACAGTGGGGAAAGGGTCAGACTTTATTTTGGGGGGCTCCACAATCACTGCAGATGGTGATTGCAGCCATGAAATCAAAAGACGCTTACTCCCTGGAAGGAAAGTTATGACCAACCTAGACAGCATATTAAAAAGTAGAGACATTTCTTTGTCAACAAAGGTTAGTCTAGTCAAGGCTGTGATTTTTCCAGTAGTCATGTATGGATGTGAGAGTTGGACTATAAAGAAGGCTGAGTGCCAAAGAATTGATGTTTTTGAACGTGGTGTTGTAGAAGACTCTTGAGAGTCCCTTGGACTGCAAGGAGATCCAACCAGTCTGTCCTAAAGGAGATCAATCCTGGGTGTTCATTGGAAGGAATGATGTTGAAGCTGAAACTCCAATACTTTGGCCACCTCATGCAGAGTTGACTCATTGGAGAAGACCCTGATGCTGGGAAGGATTGGGGGCAGGAGGAGGCAGGGACGACAGAGGATGAGATTGCTGGATGGCATCACCGACTCTATGGACATGGGTTTGGATGGACTCCAGGAGTTGGTGATGGACAGGGAGGCCTGGCTTCACAAAGAGTCGGACACGACTAAGTGACTGAACTGAACTGAACTGAATAAAAGATATTTAAATTTTACATATCCTAAAAGTTCATTGTTTCTTAACAGGACAAATCCCAGTCTGCTGAAATATGGGAGAAGTTGAATTTTGGAAACAAGGACCAAAACGTCAAATTTAGGAAATTAATGGGTATTAAGGTGAGTTACACACTTTGTAGTAAAACTCATGTTAATTTGTATCTTTAGGGTAATGTTGGTTCTCAAATGTTATTTTAGTGATATGCCATCTGGATACTTTCTAGTACTTTTTTAAAAAGCTTTTTATATTGGAGTATAGTTGATTAAGAATGTTGTGATAGTTTCAGATGAGTGGCAAAGGAACTCAGCCATACATACACATGTATCCATTCTCCCCTTCCCTTTCCTTCAGGCTGCCACATAACATTAAACATAGTTCTCTTTGCTTTACTTATATCTAGTGCATTTTCATTTATGTTCTCTTGGTTAATTTCGAGAACAGAGAGAACATAATGAAAACACACTAGACCAATAAATTATCACTAGCTGACAATAGAGATTGTTAAATTTGATTAAATATTTGTTAATACAGTGTTAAGGTTTAACTGTCATTAGACCTTTATTTTTTTCAAGAAAGATATTTTTGAAAAATATTATTATTTTTGGCTGCATCATATCTTAATTGTGGCACGCAGGGTCATTTTTATGGACTTAATTGCCCCATGGCATGTGGGATCTTAGTTTCCTAACAAGGAATGGAACCTGTGTCCACTGTTGGAAGGCAGCTTCCCAACCAGTAGACCATCTCCTTTAAAGGAAATGTAGAAGGTTGTGGATTCTTGCTGAATAACGTATAGATATACAAATACAGTATTACGTTTGTACATAACCTGATAATGTCCACAAATGTTCAAATATTGGTCTTTAATAAGGGAGTTGGTTTTTCATTGAAAAGATGTTTGACATAAACTCGATCCCCATTTTCTGCTTGCTTTTCTCCTAGACATTTATTCACATAGTTTGGCATGTTCTACATATTCTTCCTCATTCCTACTGAATGAAGTTGATTATTATTAACATCTTCTATCCCAGTACCAAGAATGAACATTGCCTTGAATGACAAATTGAAGCTAACTGAGGTCATCAAGATATATACTGCAAAAACATCATTTACGATAACTTTTAAGTGAGAGAAGTACTTTCTAGTCTAGGTGAATTCATCTTAATAGTATATTTTTGTATCTGTTGCTTAGAGTGAAGATGAAGCTGGATGTAGCTCTGTTGATGAAGAAAGTTACAAGACGCTGAAACAGCAGGAAGAAGTATTTAGAAATCTAGATGCTCAGTATGAAATGGCAAGATCACAAACCCACACACAGAGAGGAATGGGTTTGGGTTTCACATCATCAATGCGAGGAATGGACGCAGTTTGAAAAGGATCACACTTTATATTTGGGACTTCTATAGACTTCTGGTTCTGATGTCAGGTCCTTGTTCACCGAACAGCTAGCATTCTAGCTTGCATGGGTGTTGCATTGACTTTAATTTATTGAAAAATACGATTTTTTTGTAAATATCAGATCAGTGATACTGGTGTTAGTGTTGTAATCAGGTTAAACCAACTTCCATTAAACTTGACAGGACTATAGAAGGACAATATTTTTTAGTTTATGAATTCTACTTTTCAAATATATAAAAGCTGCAGGTGGGATAAATATCTCATACATGAATTTTTGGTGTCCGCTGTCTTGTGTACTTTTTGTACTTAACCTTGTACAGTTATTTTCATCTCTTGAAACATGGAAGAAATGTTATGTAGATGTTCTTTAGAAGATCTGGCCATTTGGTACATAATCCAGCACAAATAAGCTGGGTAGTAATGATAATAAAATTGGTTTTCTCAAGACTGGTGTTAATTTAAGTTACCTGGAATTCTTATTTGAATTTGTTTTATGGTTTCTATGGCATTTTGCAATATCTGTTAGAAGACACTGGCTGGAAATTTCCCTTTTTTTTTTTTAAAGAACAACTATGCTATAGGCAGTACCATGGTGAGCAAAAATGTAAAAGGAAGTTGGGAGGAGTGGAAAAACTTACTAAAATAATACTGTTTTCCTACTACTATAAGGGACAGAATTGGTGTACAATATTTGTTAAATATTTCATGTTATTCAGGAAATAGATTAATACATTAAAGGGATGTAAGCACTTTTATTTTAATAAAGTGCCTTATAACAAGTTCTTTGTATGCCCTTTCCTCATTATCCATTTAGAATTCTCTAGTATAGGCCAAAGTACTAAAAAAGAAAACCACTTTGTCACTAAAGTGAATAAATTTAGGGCATAGATTTGTGGAAGGAGGGGACTACAGAACTTGTACTTCATTTACTTCTGTTAAATTCATAATTGTTAGCTTTGCTTGGAAAAGTCCTTTGAAAAACATCTCCACAATGTAGCAGCACCATAGAACGAGGGAAGACTACTTAATGCATTCTGATAAATATTTAGTTTTCCCAGAGCACAGTAATTCTAGGGAGAGATACCTCTTCATGCCTCAGTGACAAAGTTAAGTGTCTGGGGAAAGTAACACCATGGTTTTTCATCTTGAAAGTTATCACAAATTCCCAATTTGCTGTTGAGCTGTCCTTCTGAAAGGAGTTTCGTAATGTCTGTGAGCTTGTAATGCAACGTGGTTATGGAGAGCACACATTAAACTTCGTGTATTTTCCTATGGTATTTTAGGAGCTGGCCATATGTTATGAATGACAGTCCATCCTAAGAGTTTTTAAAGCCAGTTTTAAACAGGGAGCTGATTTTGATTCATTTAGTATATTGTCTAAATAATTGAATAGGTAATATGTACTTTTAATTGAGGTTTCAATTTGTTATTTTCATGTTATTTTGAAATCCAGTGGATATTTTGTATTTTAACCCAGTTGGGACTAGCTACATTGAGTAGGGGCTTCCCTGGTGGTCCAGTGGTGAAGAACCCATTTTTGGGCTTCCCTTGTAGCTCAAACAGTAAAGAGCCTACTCACAATGCAGGAGACCTCGTTTTGATCCTTGGATCAGGAAGATTCTCTCGAGGAGGAAATGGCAACCCACTCCAGTATTCTTGCCTGGAAAATCCCATAGAGGAGGAGCCTGGTGGGCTCTAGTCCACAGGGTCACAATGAATAGGACACAACTGAGTGACTTGGACTATAATAGCCACATACAGCCAGGGGCAACTGTCCTGAGCAATAAATTTAGAGGGAGGCATATAGGTTATTGTAATTTGCATAATTAAACTTTAGGAAACAATTACTGGGATCCTAGAGGCAAGGGAGAGTTAACTGCTTGGCTCAGCTGGAAATGATTTCATAGGAAGATACATTCCATAGTTTTTATGTGCTTAAACTTTGTGTCCCCTTTTTCCTGGCTACTACTGTGCTTTCTTTTTCAAAGCCTGGTACTTTCTGATGGATGTTGGCTTTTGTATGCAACAGGAACATAAGTTGTCCAGTAGATTCTGTAAAGACATGGTAGCTAGGCAGGCAGGAAATTAAGACCACACTATTTAAGGTAACATTTGATAAACTATGTTAATGCAATTGGCTTGGAGGGTAAGTAAATTTAAAGATGAGGGTTCCAATTTGGGTCGTGATTGTGATTTAAATTAGAAATAATGTAAGTACTCCCAGTTTTTTTTTTTAATATAAATTCCATTTTAAGTAGTAGGTTGGTAGAAGGAGGTAGAAACAAATTGTGTTATTTATCATTCCAAGTTATGTTTCATAAGCCAAAAGATGATTTTAAGAATAAGTACTTAAATGTAATTTCTCTGTACCCTCCTCCAGTTCTCCCATTGGCCATTCATCAGCTTCGGCAGTTGTCTCATCCTCAATCCCAGCCCTCTAGGGCTCAGTCCCAGACTTCCTTCCCATTCTGTAATTCATTATGCAGTCTCATTCTCCTATCCTTGTATTGACTTTCCATAAAAATTTGAACCAGTCAAATGCTAATCTTTAGTTCAGAGTTCTTTTTGGAGTTTACCCAAATACCTGACTAATACATACCTCCCCTGGGGCCTAAAATTCTAACACACCAATACTTAAAGAATTTCTTCCACTAGTTTATTAATAGTTACTTATCTATAAGGATAAAATTGCCTCAAGTTACCAGGTAGCGAAAACGGAACTCGCTTTTTACTCCCAAACATAGCATCAATTTTTCTCTATTTCAAGCAATCATTCAGCAAGTTTCTTAAGTCAGAATCTAGCCAAATAATTCCCTCTCTTCTCATTCCCCAACCCTTGAGTTATCTGTTACTTTATCTTATAAATATCCTCTGCTGCTGCTGCTCAGTCATTTCAGTCAGTGTGACCCTAAGGACTGTAGCCTGCCAGGCTCTTCTGTCCATGGGATTCTCTAGGCAACAGTATTAGAATGGGTTACCTTACCGTTTTTGAGAGGATCTTCCTGACCCAGGGATCAAACCCGGTCTCCTGCATTGCAGGCAGGTTCTTTACCACTGAGCCACCAGGGAAGCCCCTTAAATATCTTCTATTTGAATATCAACTCTACGTTACTGTCGACACTACCCTAATCCAAGCTAATGTTTGTTGATTTTATTAAAAATAGCAATCTGTCTACTACGATCAGAATGTTATTGCTCTGCTCCATCACCAATCCTTTTCCAATCATGGAATCAGGATCATCTTATCACAATGAAAATTTGAGTCATGGACACACCACTTGTTTAAAATGTTGAAATGACTTCCCAATTCTAGGCGTGGAAAGAATATCCCTAGTGTGATCTGTGAGTGCTTGCCTAATGTTCCAGCCACATTTTGCTCCACTCTGCCTAAGACTACACTTCTTCAGCCTAAGACTCATTTATTTATTTTTGGTTGCACTGTGCCTTGGTTGCAATGCAAGCTTTCTCTGGTTGCTGAGAGTGGGGGCTACTCTTCATTGCAGTGCACTGGCTTCTTGTGTGGTGGCTTCTCTTGCTGCAAAGACAAGCTCTAGGGTGAACAGGCTTCAGTGGCTGTGGCTTAAGGGCTCCAGAGCCAAATCAGTAGTTGTGGCACATGGGCTCAGTTGCTCTGAAGCGTATGAAATCTTTCTAGACCGGGGATCAAACAAACCTGTGTCCCCTACAATGGCAGGCAGATTCTTTTCCACTTTACCACCAGAGAAGTCCCAGCCTAAAACTCTTTAATACCATCCCCCATGCTCACTACCAACTTTGCCCTCGTAACATTTCATAATTCAGCTCAAACCTCCGTTTCTCAATTCAGACCTTCAGAGAAATCTCAAATTTGTTACATATCAATAATTTCCTGTGTTTTTATTATGCATATTTATTTCTTAATAAGGTGAATTCCCATCAACATCCATTTTGACCCAAGATCAGGAGCACTTACATTTTTGTTTCTTTTGGGCTCCCCAAAAGGAACCAGAGGAACCAGAGAGAAAATTGCCAACATCTGTTGGATCATCGAAAAAGCAAGCGAGTTTGAGAAAAACATCTCTGCTGTATTGACTATGCAAAAGCCTTTGACTGTGTAGATCACCACAAACTGTGGAAAATTCTTAAAGAGATGGGAAAAACAAACCACCTGGCCTGCCGCTTGAGAAATCCATATGCAGGTCAGGAAGCAACAGTCAGACCTGGACATGAAACAACAGACTGGTTCCAAATAGGAAAAGGAGTACGTCAAGGCTGTATATTATCACTCTGCTTATTTAACTTATATGCAGAATACATCACGAGAAATGCCGGGCTGGATGAAGCACAAGCTGGAATCAAGATTACCAGGAGAAATATCAATAACCTCAGATGTGCAGATGACACCACCCTTATGGCAGAAAGTGAAAAAGAACTAAAAAGCCTCTTGAGTGAAAAAGTTGGCTTAAAACTCAACATTCAGAAAGCTAAGATCATAGCATGTGGTCACATCACTTCATGGCAAATAGATGGGAAAACAATGGAAACAGTGACAGACTTTATTTTATGGGGCTCTAAAATCACTGCAGATGGTAGCTGCAGCCATGAAATTAAAAGACCCCTACTCTTTGGAAGAAAAGTTATGACCAACCTAGACAGCATATTAAAAAGCAGAGACATTACTTAGCCAACAAAGGTCCATGTAGTCAAGGCTATGGTTTTTCCAGTAGTCATGTATGGATGTGAAAGTTGGACCATAAAGAAAGCTGAGCCCTGAAGAATTGATGCTTTTGAACTGTGGTGTTGGAGAAGACTCTTGAGAGTACCTTGGACAGCAAGGAGTCCAACCAGTACATCCTAAAGGAAATAATCCCTGAATACTCATTGGAAGGACTGATGTTGAAGCTGAAACTCCAATAGTTTGGCCATCTCATGCGAAGAGTTGACTCATCGGAAAAGACCCCAATGCTGGGAAAGATTGAAGGTATGAGGATAAGGTTGGATGGCATCACTGACTCAATGGACATGAGTTTGAGTAAACTCCGGAAGTTGGTGATGGACAGTGAGGCCTGGTGTGCTGCAGTCCATGGGGTCACAAAGAGCTGGACACGGCTGAGCGACTGAACTGAACTGAACTTGGGCTTCCCTGGTAGCTCAGCTGGTAAAGAATCCACCTGCAATGCAGGAGACCCCAGTTAGATTCCTGGGTCGGGAACATGCCCTGGAGAACAGGTAGGCTACCCACTCCAGTATTCTTGGGCTTCCCTTGTGACTCAGCTGATAAAGACTGCCCGCAATGGGAGAGACCTGGGTTCAATCCCTCGGTTGGGAGATCGCCTGGAGAAGGGAATGGCTACTGACTTCAGTATGGCCCGGAGAATTCCATAGACAGAGGAGCCTGGCAGGCTACAGTCATAGGGTCCCAGAGTTGGACACTACTTGGCGACTTTCACTTTTCCTTCGTTTCTTTTGCTAGACTGCACCCTCTAAGAAAGCAAGGCCGTCTCTATTTTGCTCACTCTTACAGCCTCAGCTCCTAGAACAGTGCCTGGCACACAGAACTCGGTAAATAAATGTTGAGTGAATGAGTGATTGAAGGAGAGACCACCAAAAGCTTCTAGGGACAAATCTAAAATAATCTAAAATCAAGCTAGCTTTTTATGAAAAAGTGAAACAAGGCCAATCAACTGAAGTAGCTTCTCCAAGGACAAAAAAGGTAGTCTGTGGCAGAACTGGAGTTCCTTATTGCTGTTTGGCACAAACACCAGAATCTGTGACAAGCCGTGCACTGTGCTCTGATTTTTTTTTTTCCCCCTGCTTTTGAGGCATAACGGGGACAACATGCTTTATAACACTTTCTGATCTGGTTCGGTTTCGGTTTTCTTCACGTTAAAAACAACCAATCCCAGTATGCAATGCAAACAATGAGTTAACTGTCGCTTAGAAACCAAATATCCCAGAATGCCATGCTCCCGAGCAGTCTCGAAAGTGGGTAGGGGAGACACCACTGCATTCTGGGAGTTGTAGTTTCAGAGGACTGGCCCGCCCCTTGTGCAACTTCGGCGGCCTACGTTTGGAGGAAACCCTACTTGGGTGGCTTAGCGTGGTGGGGGCCCTAGAGAGGGGTTCCGCCTACAAAACCTTCGCCTCCGGCCTAGTGGCCAGCTCCGCCTTGTCTCGTATCTTTCCCACAGCCCAAAATGGCGGCGGAGGTGGATTTCGGCGACTTAGAGCTGTTCGAGGCGTTTGACCACGCAGAGGAGTCGACTCCGAAGCCCGTTCACACCCGCTTCAAGGACGACGACGGCGACGAGGAGGACGAGAATGGGACTGGCGACGCGGAGCTGCGGGAACGGCTTCGGCAGTGCGAGGAGACCATCGAGCAGCTCCGCGCCGAGAATATCCTTCCCGCTTGCTGGGCCCTGTCGCCGGGGAGTGTGGGGCCCGTGCCGGGAGGGCGCGGGCGGCAATTCCACAAGGGCCAGAATTCAGCCTGAGAATCTAGGGTTCGGGTTGCGTAAGCTGTCCTCGAGGCCTCGGCGCAGACCTGTCCCCTTCTGGGATTCGTCTCCTGGACCTCATTCGCTCCTCCCGCCCCCGAGTCCGAGGCGGGTTTTTAGCGTTATTCCGGACTGTTCCAACTGTTCGGTTGCAGACTATTCACCTCGTCTCTTCCCGTCTTTTGAGTCATTATCCGGTCTCCTGTTTTGGATCCAATGTAAAGTTGATGCAGTCACGCTGTGTGGTGTCTTAGGCGATACCGGCTACTTTGACCCGGGCGCAGATGTGTCTTTAAGGCGGGGCCGAAGTTGATTCTATGGAGTTGGGGTCCCTAAGGAGTCGAGGCAAGCACAGAGAAATGGTTCATTGCCTGAAGACCATTGGGGATTCATTTGAAAGTTCTTCCACTTTGAAACAGCTTCCGTGTGGAATGTGCATTGCAGAGCTCCAGGGAAAACGCGCCCCGTTAGTTTCCTTTTGACTTTAGTTACATGTCCATGGCCTTTCTAGCAAAATGTGTTAATATGTTTACACGTTCTTAGAGGGTGTTTGAAGGTGGGGGTTAACTTATTTAAAAATTTTTTATTTGTTTATTTTTACTTAGCTTACAGTTTTGGTTCAGGAAGTTTTTCTAGTGTAAAGACCCCTGAAAGGGGTTGGTAAATCATCTTTTAAGGTTTTTGAAGCCATTTTTTTCTTAATGCCTTTTTCCCGGACATTTTATTGTGGAATATTTCAAAAGACAGAAAAGTTGAAAGGATTTGGCAGTGAACATTCATAGATTCCATCCTAGATTTTTCAGTTCTTAACAGTTTGTTATGCTGCGTTTACCTTATTGAGTTATCATGATGCTTTTGACCTGGAACGTTTTCTTAAGTGGCTGTTTAACTTCTGACGGTACACCTTTGTCCGAGTAGCATTTTTGGTTTCAGTCTGTTAGTCTCTTTTGAATTACATGACCCTGTGTTAGAAATACCATGTTGGAAGGATATGTATTTTATTTTTTTAGATCCAGATACTAGTCCTGCAACAGATCAGTTTGTGTGTCCTCCTCAAAATATTTGTCTTTTAACTTTTGTAACATGTTTGTAATGTTGACATCAAAAATGAGGTTAGTAGTTGAATTTTATGATCTTATTTCTGTTTAATGAGGGCTTATACTCCTTAACAAGTAATAACATCAAGAACTTAAAAGAAAATTGAACATTTTGACTCGACCAAGGTATGAGATCTTCAGTTTGCACTATAATGTACTTTTTATTTTGTCCTGATATTAATATTTAATCACAGGTTTTTGGTTTTTTTGTAAAAAGTATTTGGGATTTTTGTATTGCTTCTTTTTGTTCCATGTACTCTGAAGAAATCAGAGTAATGATCCTTGATTTTGACTTAGTGAGGGTAAAATTTGAATTCTCGTAACTGCATTAAACTGAAACTGACTGGGTGAATATACTGTGAAACACAAACCAGAAATTTTTTACTTAATCTTCAGAACAAGTTATCTTCAGGCAAGTTAACCAACCTATTCACGTTGTCTCTATTCAGTGAACATTTCTGGGAAGTTAGAATTCAAATTACAGTATTGATCTAGCTGAAGATTTATTTACATAGTTAAAATGTGTCTGTAAATAGAAACAATGCAAGATACATTTTAGAAGAAGAGAAAGGAGTTGCTTTTGAAAAAAGTACGGTGAGTAAATTTGCTCTCAGGCATCTAATTTTAATAGACAATTACATGTTGATATTTCCTTTTTAATGTAATTTTATTTGTTGGCTATGCTGGATCTTCATTGCTGCACAAGCTTTGCTCTCGTTGCAGCGAGTAGGGACTACTCTCTAGTTGCAGTGTGCAGGCTTCTCCTTGCCATGGCTTCTCTTGAAGAGCACAGCCTCTAGGGCTCAGGCTTCAGTAGCTGTGTCAAGTGGGCTCAGTAGCTACCGTTTCCAGACTCTAGCTCAGGTACAGGCTCAGTAGTTGTATCGCACAGGCTTAGTTGCTCTACAGCATGTGGCATCTTCCTGAGCTAGGGAGCGAACCGTGTCTCCTGCATTGGTAGGTGGATTCTTTACCATTGAGCCACCAGGAAGGCTCCATATATTTCTTAGTATACATTTATTTAGTAGTCACTAAATCTAAAATATTTGTTAAAACAAATTTATTATACAGAGTGGTATGTTAAGGCTTTCAGAGTGGGGTGCCGTGATGCAGTTTCACATGGGATTTTTTGTCCCTGGTACCAGCTGAAGTAACCTGCTAAATTGGTGACTAAAATTTTAGAATTTAGACATATTTCAGAATATGTCTAAAAAATAATTTCTATATGCCCTACCTTCCTTCCTGTCTATGTGAGCGCACACTGTGGATCTACACTTGTTTTTGGTTAGGTAGTAAATGTATTGAATGTGAGTAGGATTCCTAAAAAATAATCATGATTTTTATATGTGTAGAGATATTTTATTTAGACAAGTGCATGCTTTGTAATAGAGTCGATCATTTGAACATTAAATATTTAGTTTTTAGTGGGTTATAATCACCTGAGTTCAAATGATTATAGCATTATAGGCTTTGCCTATAATTAGGAATTATCTGTCTATTTATTTATTTAGAATTAGGGTTCTCCACATTGTGAGACTGACAGAACTTTCTACAGAAAACCAAGGAAGAAAAAAATTTATATAAAATTTGTACCCCATTTGTCTTGATTTAACCCTTATTTTTGGAACATGCATATCAAAGTGTCTTTTCTTTTAGCCAGTAAACATTGTGAGTTGGTTTTTGTTGTTTCTACTTTATATGATGAAAATTTTAAATGTACAGAAAGTGGAAAGGATAGTATAATTAATACTCATATTTGTATCACTTAGATTTAACAATATTTTGACATATTACCTTCTTCTAATTCCATATATGTATTTTACCCCAAATATTTCAGCATGTCTTCTTTTTTCTAAAAACTTTCATGTATTACCACAACACCATGATCATACCTAATAACTGGCATGATTTCCTTAATAATATTCTCAACCATATCCAGATTTCCCCCAACTGAATGTCTTTATCACTGATTGCTCAAACTGAACTCCAATCAAGAGTCACACAATTGCATGTGTTTTTTAAAAACATGGTGTTTTGCTTTATTGGATAGTTTTATTTATTTATTTATTTATTTTTGGCTGTGCTGGATCTTTGTCGATGTGTGGGCTACTCTAGTTGTGGTGTGCGGGCTTCTCATTGCGGTGGCTTCTCTTGTTGTAGAGCACGGGCGCTCGGCCTTCAGTAGCTGTGGCACAAGGGCTCAGTAGTTGGAGTTCCTGGGCTGTAGAGCACAGGCTCAATAGTTGTGGTGCATGGGATTAGTTGCTCCATGGCATGTAGGATCTTCCTGGACCCGGGATTGAACCCGTGCCTCCTATGTTAGCAGGCAGATTCTTTACCACTGAGCCACCAGGGAAGCCCACAATTTTTTTTTTTTTAAACTGAAGTTTGTGCAAATTGAAACAAGTTTCTGGATGTCTTCATATTTTAATTTTATTTCTCCACTTGACGTGAGCAGTTCCACATACAGATTGATTGATTTCACATGCTGTACAGGTACAAGGATGTGAGGAAGGTGTGGAGGAATCAGCTAACAGCTGCTCCCAGGTTAGCAAAGGAATATATAGCAGATTTCAAGGCTGCAGTCTAGTTCTGTTTTTTCCAGTATTTGAAAGTCACATTCAGGAATAGTGTAATTTTACATCTTTACTTTATAATTTTGGATCTGAGATGTTTAGTGCAGTGTACTCTGCCCTCCAAAAAGAGTCTACCCATTTATTTATAAAGTGTTTTCATTTCCTATATATTTGCAAGGCAAATTCACTCCATTCTTTCAGAAACATATTCTTTGTAACCTGCTGGTTTACTCAGTTCCTCCCTCTCCTCAGTTTGTAAACAGACACCCATTAGGTAAAGAAACTTTTTGGTTGAAAACTGAAAGATTAAATGCAGCTTTTAATTTTTTATGAAATATTTAAAATATATTTGTAAAGTAAAAGATAATCTTTATAAAACTGTTCAAGTATGTAAAACTGGTGAAAACTGGAGTTCCTAGTGGTTCTTGATCTTATTTGTAAAATATTATGTGATCTTTGGTACTTAGAAATGATAAAGGTTCAATGTTTATATATACATATGCAAGTTTTACTTTAATGTCTTCTAAGAATATGTTTTAACTTCTGTTTTAGTGGAATATTGGTGAACAATACTAAGTTAGATGGACCTTTATTACAGATTCTATTTATGAACAATGTTATTTCAAAGTAAGTAATTTTTCCTTTCCTAAATATTATGAACTAATGTGTTTATGATACAATGTTTGTATAAATATGCTGTTTTCATCTGTACTTATACCATGTGTATTCTTTTACTTAAAATTTATGGAATCATGATAAGAGCCAGGACTTTACGGTCATATAAACCTGAATTTGAATCTGGCTACCTCTGCTTTCTGCGCATGTGAACCTGGAGAGGTCACTGACCCTCTCTGCACATCAGTTTCCTTGCTGGAAAACAGGACACTAGTAGTAACTACCTTTTAGGTATTAAAGGAGCACCTGTAAGATCCCAGTGTTGTTGTTTAGTTACTAAATGGTATCTGACTCTGCAACCCCATCGACTGTAGCCCACTGTGTTTCTCAGTCCATGGGATTTCCCAGGCAAGAATATTGGAGTAGGTTGCCATTTCCTTCCCTATCCAGAGATCGAACCTGCCTCTCCTGCAGCTTCTGCATTAGTAGGTGGATTCTTTACCACTGTGTCACCAGGGAAGCCCGAAGAGCCCAATAGACAGCCGCTAATAAAAGTCACTGCTACCACCATTTCACTACCAAAATCAGGGAGCTGAATTTTCCCTGTTGGCTATGGTCAAAACTTACAATGTGATTTTTTTTTTTTGAATAGCAAAACTAGACCTTTGCTAGTTTTCAGTATTGTTGGGTCTAGGATGACTCAGTGCTTTCCTACGTTGCTTGCTAGAATGTTCTGAAATGGTTTGAGGCCTTGACCCATGCCTTGCTTGAAGCATGGTCATAGACATTTCAGATGGTTGCTTGCCCCCTCACATGTCACATGTTACCTTAGATGCTGTGCAAGGTAAAGAGAGCATACATAGGTGTTACCTGCATGGCAGAGCCATTGGCTACTTTATCTCATAGAAGTGGAACCTGAGGCTGTGTGGGCATGTGGACTCCAGGGCTACTGTCACCATCAGAATCAGCCTTTAACTCCAGCTCCTGGCAGATCTTTTTTTTTTTTTTTAATTTTTAAAAAATAATTTTGGCCACACTGCATGGCATGTAGGATCTCAGTTCCCTAAACAGTGATCAAACGTGAACCCCTGCATTGGGAGTGCTGAGTCTCAACCACTGGACCACCAGGGGAGTCCCTCCTGACAATCTTTAATGCCTGCACCACTCACCTGGGGTTGTGCCTGCAGAAATCTTAGAATGTCAGAGCTAAAGAGACCTGACAGATCATCAAGTCCATGAAGAGGAATCTGGCTCTTTTGGCCCCTTCTGAACTGAGCACTGAAGAGTATCTGATGCACATGGTTCTTGACCTGAAGAGCTGGAGAACATAGACCTCGGTCATTTTTCTTGCATTGCATTTTGGTTTTTTTTTTTTCCTCCAGTGTCATATTTATATAGGTGTTGCCTGTGTGTGCAGAAAGAGTCTGTGGGAAGAGGCTGTGGAAGAGCTGAATGCATTGATTGTGTGTGTGTGACAGAAATAAGTAGTTGTGAGACAGGATAGGACAGGGCCTTTTTGTTATGTAACTAACTCACTTTTTGTGAATTTTGAGCATTTCTATGTGTTCTATATTTACAGATTAAGTTTGTAAAATTTATAAATACATGTGGTCTTTGTGTAAGTATCTGCCAGCTGTGACATGCTAGGCACCATGTTAGGTTATCATCATCATTTTGTTAACTTGGCAAAAATGTGGGGTTTTTTTTTTTCCCTTAAGAAATAGATTAGACTGTTACAAAGAGTCAGTGATTTGATATAAACTCTGAAAAACAAAATAACAATATTTACACATGCCATCTTCTAAAAATGCATGACTTCAATCAAGTCAGTGTTTTACGCTTTCTGGGTTCTGACCATTTTGTCCTCTTATGCAGGCAATATCATCAAGAAATAGAGGAATTTGTATCAAATTTAGTAAAAAGATTTGAGGAACAGCAGAAAAATGATGTGGAAAAGACTTCCTTTAATCTTTTGCCCCAGGTATTTCAAACTTAAGAGACTTTAAGATTAGTAGGTTATGCGTTTTACTGCCAATTATTAGGCGGCTCCGGGGATCCTCTTGAATCAAAACCAAAATGGTTGTTGAGATTGTCTGTTCACCTTCCATCCTGCAACCAGGCTTCCTTCTCCACAATCTGACCAGTGCAGCCTTGGGGCTTTCTTTTGGATTGTGACTGCTTTTCTTAGGGAATAATGTTCACACCTGGCTACACTCAAAACCTTTCCCCCTGTACCACTCCCTAATTCGGAAAATTAATTTTAGGCCAGGGAGAAAATCTCTTTTTCTGGGGACTATAAAAAATGGATTTTCTTGTTTGTTTGTTTTTTCCTAAAATGAACAAGTTCATATATCATCTTTTCTTTCACCTCTACTTGTTTTAAAAATCAGTAGCATGCCCAGAAAATCTGAGAGATTCCACTGTTTGAATATTAGGGCATAAATTTATCTCAAGAAAATCAGGATTATGATTTCTGGGCTTTTTTTTGTTTAATTAAAAGTTAAGGTAAGTAGAGGCTCTCAAGTAGGATCTTTAGCTGTTTATCCTCAGAGGTTGGAGAATGGAGTATTCTAATTTACTAAATTTTTGTCACCGTTAGTTTTCATCTATTATATATAATTTTTTTTAAAGAGTCAAGGAACAAAATACATTTAACAATAAAAACCGTACTGAATGTTATTTAATTTTTGATTCAAGAAACACTTGAGAATTTTGTGACTTGAGTATCAGTATTGACCAACAATGTCAAGTATATATTTTTAAATTTTTGATTATCTGATTTGAAGATAAAGCCTGTCTCCTCAATTTAAATGTTGAAAGTTCCATCATTAATGTTTATTAACATAAAAGTCATAGTGTAAGCTAATGCTTCAGAAGATACTATCTTTTATATCTTTTTTAACTTTCCTACTTGGGAAATAGCTTTCACAAACTTTCCTTCCAAGCTTAACTTCTCAACTCCCCCTAATTATCCCAGCAATGAATTCAAACTTTTATATACCTTAATGGTATGTATTAGAAGAGAAAGTGAGTGTGTTCAGATTCAGTTGTGAAATTTAAAGTTGTTAAAAATTATTTAGCTTTTGTAACTTGTGTTTTTCTTTGTGTTAGCCATCCAGTGTTATGCTAGAAGAGGACCATAAAGTAGAAGAATCCAGTGCCATTAATAATAAGGAAGCTTTTAGTGTAAGTTGGGACGCTTTAGTTTTGAATTCTGCAGATACATTTCCTATCCTCTGTCCATTGGGTAGCATTTAAATGGTAAACTGATATAGTCACATGTCATCTAATGATCACACATTCTTTCATTAAATTTGTTGTAAACAACAGTATAGGCTTCAGCCTTCTAAATATTATAGTTTGCTTTTTAATAACTATTTCATTGTGACCTAGGGGTACAACAGATATACCTCAGAGGACTTTATTTTTATCTTGACTATCCTCTCTGTTCATTCTCTTTTTTTTTTAATAGATTTTATAGTTTTTAGAGCAGTTTTTAATAGATTTTGTGTTTTTGTCAAATTTACAGAGAAATTGAGTGAAACATACAGAGATTTGCCACGCATCCCCTTCCCTCACACATGTATAACCTCCCCCTCTATCAACATCTCCCACCAGAAGGTACATTTGTTACAAACAGTAAACAAACAGTGACACATCATTATCACCCAGAGTCCATGGTTCACGTTAAGATTCATTTGTGGTGCTATATGGTCTGTGGATTTGTACAGTGATGCACATCTATCATAGACCTTCATATAGAGTAGTTTCACTGCCCTAAAAATTCTCTTTACTCCACCAATTCATCATCCTCTCCCCACTCATCATTTTCACTAACTTGGATGAAAATATAGAAAGCATGCTTGTGGAACTTATAGATGGGTGACTCTGAGAGGGATAAATAACTAGTATAATAAGTGTTATATAACTTGTATAAGTGTATAACTAGTATAACAACTTGGAAATGTTAAATATTTGAAAGACTCATCTAGTGGGTGAAAAACAGAAGATGTTTATATGAGCCTATATGTAGGCCTTTCGGTACCTATGCAAAATTCAGAAGTGTCAGTGTAGTGTCATGTGTGATTTTGCAACTTAAAAGTTTTTAAAGAAGATGATATAATCCTGTATTCCATTAAAGGAAGACCAGTTTTCATGTTCATGGAGTATTGTGTGCCATTGACATACCACAATTTAGACTAATAAGTGTGCAGCATTCTAGGCAGGTGCCACCTTAAATCCCAGAACCTATTGTTTAGAAGGGAGATGAAGTTATATAGTTCAAGGTTGGGGATCTTTCTTTAAAGCGCCTTGATAGCTAGCATCCTGGTCTTTTTTTTTTGTTTTTTTGACTCTTCTCAGTAACATGGAATTCACTTTAAAAAAAAAAAAAAATGAGACATACTACTTCATTTTTCACTTCTCTGATAGAAATTTCCACTCTAAAAGTTGAGCTGAAATGTGCTTCTTGTACTCACTGGTCCTGTTCTTGCCACTTGGCACTCTATTGGGTGATCTCACATGATACCTTTGTAGATATTAGTCTTTACCACATATGCAGAGATGTGTCCATGTCTTGTAAATCTTCTCAGTAAGATCTGTGGGCTCTTCATCCTCCCAGCGCAGACAGGATATAGATGATATAAAGTGTTATTAGTTTCTCAAGTGTGACGGTGGTATCATGATTTATTGGAGAATGTTCTTATTCTTATACTGAAGTATTTAGGGGTGCAGTGTTGTGAATGGTGCAGTGTTGTAGCTGGTTATGGGTAGAAGCTGGAACTCGGGTAGGAAGTTGTTAGTCTAAAGCAGGAGCTAATTATAGCTTAGACTAAGGTGAGAGTGGTGGCAGCTTACTTTTTAAAAAGGGCTCAGTAAAAAGTATGCTTTTGTGTGAAGAGAACAATGTGCACACAGAAATGTCAGTTAACCATCGTTGAATCTAGATGAGGGCTCATGGGTGTTCTAACTTTTCTGTATGAGATTTTTCCAAATTTGTATGAAATTTTTCTCCTATTGAGAGATAAGAAAATGGAAGCAATGACTATAGAAATACAGACAGCTTTCTGAGGATCTTTCTACAAAAGGAAGCAAAGAAATGGGAAATAGAATTGTTGATAAATTTTTGCTCTTTAAGTCTGGAGGGAGTGCGCCTGACATTAGCGATCCAACAGGAAAAACTCCATGATCGTCAGGAAATTCAGTGATGGAGATTTTACTGACACATCAGGATGTGACTCCTTCACTAGGGAGTTGATTATTATTTCTAGTAATTTCATCATCCAGAAATAAGTTGGTAAAACAATTAATCATAGTCTTACAGTATCTAATGTCTTTTTTTTTTTCCGCTTAAATAGCAATATTTTTTGACTTGTTTTCTGCAGGTTGTAGGAAGTGTCCTGTATTTTACTAATTTTTGCCTTGATAAATTGGGGCAACCGCTACTAAATGAAAACCCTCAGCTTACGGAAGGATGGGAAATACCCAAGTATCCTACATAGTGAATGAAGATTTATGCATCTTGCCATTAAGTTCACCTTTAAAAAAAAAACCAAATTGTGCAGATTATGATAACTATTCCTTAATAAAACTCACTAAAGGTACCAGCAAGTCTTCAGCCACATTGTTTCTCTAGAAGGGCAAGAAATACAAGTAAAGGCAAAAAGGTTTGTGTGGGGAGTTGCTTTTGTTTTCTTTTTCTTTGTTAACCAAAGCCATAAACTCTTATAGCTTGAAAAGTTACTGTTATTGGCTTACTATAAATAAACGGATTAAACCAGAATTTCAGTACATAGATGTAGAGTAAATCTCTTGAAGTCATTCATATTGAAACTTATTGGTTCAGGCCTGATGTGCCTGGGTGGGTGGAAAGGATTAATTACTGCTGTCTTTGATTGCTGTCTTATAACCATCTACCCCTTTCCAAGTTGCCTAAAAGAAAATACGACAATCTGTTTGCCTCAAATCCTTCTGTAATCAGCCACTGACAAAATTCAGAGGTAACAGATCAGTCAGAAACATAAGGGCTCTTGGTTAAAAGACTTGATCAAAAGTAATGTTTGTGTAACTCATTAGGACAGGAGGTGAAAGTGAGGTCATTTCTGCAGATATTAGTAATTAGTGATCTGCGTGCTTTCGTGTCTCTGATACACATTGCTGTCACACAAAAATTTATTGATTTGCTTTGATGTTTCTATTTACATTGTGAAAATCTTTGTTTTTTGACCAAATAGGCCAAAGCCTCACTGTTTCAATTGTGGTTCTGAAGAGCATCAAATGAAAGATTGCCCAATGGTAAATTTTTCTCATATAAAAGAAAAATCTTTGAACCAGAGCATTCTAATATTTTCAGTGCATCTATAGCATTGTGCAATATGAAGAAACTTCCTGTCTTACTTTCCTATAGTCCTTAATTTTTAAATCTTTCCAAATTTGTACATAAGTTTTAAGACATTATTAAAAAAAAAGTATTATAGTGCTCTCTATTTGAGATGAATAAAACATGATGAGAATTCATGTTTAGACAATTTATTTTAAAGACTTTGTGATAGTACCAAGGTAATAAGAAATTGAAGGACTGCCTCTCTTTGTTGCTTATTTTTCTAAACTATCCAATCTCTTTTATACTTGGTCCTTATGCATTAAAATCAAAATAATCTGTGTGCTTGACCTAGAAAAGTGCTTATGTTTATTTAATTTCTGAAATATTTCTACACTGCTTGATACCATTCTTTCCAAACACATTATGATTTAGCCTCGAAATGCTGCTCGAATAAGCGAAAAGAGAAAAGAGTATTTGGATGCCTGTGGTGAGACAAACAATCAGAATTTTCAGCAGCGATATCATGCAGAAGAAGTAGAAGAGAGATTTGGAAGATTTAAGCCAGGAGTTATTAGGTACCTGTGTCATTTTACCTTAGAATGTCATTTCTGTGTCCCCACTATTTGGAACAAGTTCTGTATATCTTCAGGGTAATAATAAGGATATAAGTGTTCTCCTTTATACAAGTCTCTATATAAAAGGTACATCAATTAATCCAAAAAATATCTACAGTAAGTCCCCTACATATAAAGAGGAGTTCTTTTCCGGAAGCACATTCATAAGTCCAGTTTGTTCGTTAGTCCAACAAAGTTAGCCTAGGTATCCAACTAACCCAATTGGGTGTATATAACATAATAGGTTTCTAATACTTTTCACACAAATAATACATAAAAAACTAACACAAAACGTAAATGAAACAATTTTAATCTTATAGTACACCTTGAAAAGGACAGTAGTTAACACTACGACAGCTAGCATACAGAGGCACAGTCACATCTTTAAAATTTTGCCACTTGGAGGTTGGTATGTAGGGCAGTTAACTGTACTGTGAGTGATAGGCACTGCTGTGCCACATGCTGTGTAATGTAAGACTTGGAAGTGGTTTGGGTTTTTTAGTTATTTTTAATGGAAGGATAATTGCTTTACAGTATTGTGTTGTTTTCTGCCATATGTCAACATGAACCAGCCCTAGGTATACATACGTCCCCTCCCTCGTGAACCTCCCTCCCACCTCCCGCCCCATCCCACCCCTCTAGGTTGTTACAGAGCCTCGGTTTGAGTTCCCTGAGTCATGCAGCAAATTCCCATTGTCTTATCTATTTTACATATGATGATGTATATGTTTTCATGCTACTCTCTCCATTTGTACCATCCTCTTCTTCCCCAATCCTGCTGTGTCCACAAGTCTGCTCTCTAAGGACATGGAAGTGTTTTAAAATACTAGAACAGTGTGTATTTTCATCCAAACAAGAATACAGTATTTTTTTTCTTTCTCTTTTATTTTTACTCAGTGAGGAACTCCAGGATGCACTGGGTGTGACGGACAAGAGTCTTCCACCTTTTATATATCGAATGCGCCAACTAGGATACCCACCAGGGTGGCTCAAAGAGGCTGAACTGGAGAACTCAGGGCTTGCGCTCTATGATGGAAAAGGTATAGTATGTTCAGTTAGATAAGTCAACTTAAGGATGCTGTCCCCTCTCTTTTTTTTAATTAAAGAATCGCAATAAAGTAGAAGGGGAATGGCTGTCTTGTTTAGTGTGTGCTGAGTTAACTAAAAAATATGATTTTCTTCTATTTTATAAGGAAGGAACTAAAACTTCATTGAGAGTTATCAGATAATTATCTGGACTTGCTCAGTGACTACTTAGCAAAGTAATAGCTCTCCAGCTAGACCTTATAAACTCTTGCCTTTCTCAGTAATGGTAACAGAAATATGACCCATCTCTGCCAGGAGATCTATAAAAGTTATAATAAATAAACCTTATTAATATAATCTAGAACTTCTCTTAGGTATCTAGAAAAATATTCACTAAAAAAAAAATGTGCCCAAGGAAATGTATGTATATGAAGATACTTTTTAACGTAGAATATGATCGTGAAAAATAAAAAACAGCATTAAGGGATCTTCCCTGGTGGTCCAGTGGCTAAGACTGTGCTCCCAATGCAGGGGACCTAGGTTTGATCCCTGGTTGGGGAACTAGATCCCACATGCCACAACTAAGACCCAGCACAGCCAAAATAAATTAATTTTAAGAATATATATATATATATTTTAAAATAACATTAAGGCCATAAGAGAGAATGGCTAAGTAAACCGTGGTAGATCGAGGGGGTAGAATCCATGTAGATTTTAATAAATGGAGTAACTCCGTGGAGCTCCCACGGCAAGATTCTTATTCAATACTGAGTTTAAAAGATAAGTTTCTGGATAGCTTATATACTATGATACCATTGATCTTCCTGGTGGCTCAGATGGTAAAAAATATCTGCCTTCAATGAGAGAGACCCGGCTTCGATCCCTGTCTTGGAAAGATCCCCTGGAGAAAGGAATGGCAGTCCGCTCTAGTATTCTTGCCTGAAGAGTCCCGTGGACAGAGCAGCCTGGCGGGCTACAGTCTTTGGGATTGCAAAGAGTCAGACACGACTGAGCACTAACACTACTACTACCATTGACCTTAAAGAAATGAAAAATCTCACATGAAACCATGCTGTGTATTCTCTATGAGGAGTTATGTTTGTAAAAGATATTTTTGAAAAGAACCATCTAGATTTAGGGTTTAGACTCATAGAGGCCTTCCCTGACCACCTTATTTAAACATCTCTCTCCTGTGTTCACCTGTGTGTCCTGCCAGTCTTTATCACTGCACCCTGTTTGTTTTCTTCATGCCCTGTCACAGTTCATATATGTTTGTTTATCATGTAGCACAGTGCCTGACATCTAGCAGATAAGTAAGTTTTTAAAAGTCTTAACCAATATACAGCAAACTCAACAGTGGTTATCCCTGAGAAGGAAAACAGGATTGCTGTTAAGATTTTAGTATTATCTCTAACGCTCTAAATTAAAAAAGAAAAGAAAGTGTTTCTAGATATTACTTAGGTTATTAAAATAAAAGCAAAACATTTACCAAGCCCCCCTTCTCATGTAGTATCAAAAAGAATATATTTAGCAGAGTCCTTTTAATATTTTTTATCCCCAAGTCATGCTGACATTGAAATTATCATTACTCATGCCACTTTCTGTAGGTGCTTGCAAGTCTGTTTTTCTCTTAAAAAAAGTTATCTGGCTGTACCTATTCTTAGTTGCAGCATACAGGATTCTTGATCTTTACTCTGGCTTGTGAGCTGTTCTGGTTGCGGCATGTGGAATCTAGTTCCCTGACCAAGAATGGAACCTGGGCTCCCTGCATTGAAAATGCAGTCTTAGCCACTGGACCACCAGGGAGGTCCCCCCACCAGTCAGTCTCTTCTTAAATTTATTTGTTCACATAGGGATTCTTTGGACACATGATTGTAGATAATTGAGAGTCTCTTAACTCTCTTTTAATCTACAAGTTCCCTTTCTTGTTTTTACCAGAGCTCTGAATTTTGTCTATTTGGGTTTTTTGAGATTTTGCTGATCGTCCCCATGGTTTTCTTTTATTATGTTTCTCTGTCCCTCTGTTTCCTGTGAACTGGTGGTGAAATCAGTCATCAGTGAACGTTGCCAATATCTAGTCATTGAGGATGGCACAGTGGTTGTATTCTCATTCTTTCATTACTTCTTGGATTATTGTCCTGAAAACTTCTATAAAGAGAAACTTCTCATCAACCATTTGGTTACCTTAGGTATATAGACATGAGACTAGCAACATAAATGTACTTTTCAAAAACAATGAAGTAGTTCTCAACCATCCTTCAAGGATTGCTGTCATCTGTAGAGTGGTATTAGTAGTAAGTACCTTTTAGGGTTGTTGTGAAGATTGAGTGAGTGAATACTTATAAACTGTTTAAAGCACTATCTGAGAAGAAAACATTTTTCATATATAGTAACCATTATATAAGTGTCTCTTAAATAACAGAACTGGAATAGAGCATTAGACAAATTGTAAAATCAGTGCAAAATAGACTTTTAAGCAACTCATGGAAGAACTAAACTTTCCAAGTTTTTCAATATATTTTTATCAAAATGGTATGTCCAAGTTGTTTAAAAATTCTAATGGTTCAGACAAATTATAATGAAAGCCATTTTCAGAATAATTTTGTAGCCATAAATATAAGCACTTTCCAGGTCTGCTTTTGATCCAGAGAGGGATTTATATAGGCACTTAGCAATATTAACCTTTTTGATGATCCATAATAGATGGTGCTGATGGAGAGACAGAAGCTGGAGAAGTACAGCAAAATAAAAGTGTTACTTACGATCTCTCGAAATTGGTAAACTATCCAGGTTTTAATATATCTACTCCCAGAGGAATTCCAGATGTAAGTATATTGGTTTTATATTCTTCTGGGACATAAAATTATTTGTGTAGATTGTTCAAAATGTTAGCTTATATAGCAGTTACTGTTTCATAACGAAGTAAAGGTTGAGAATTCCCTCGATGTCCGTTGGTTAGGACTCTACACTTTCAGTGCTGAGAATGGGAGCTCAATCCTGGGTTGGGAAACTAAGCTCCCATTAGCCATGCAGTGTGGCCAGAAAAAAATAGTAACTGTGACATGAATTTGAGCAAACTCTGGGAGGTAGTGGAGACAGAGGAGCCTGGCATGCTGCAGTCCATGGGGTCACAAAGAGTCAGACATGACACCAACTGAACAACAACAGCGACAACAAAATGTGTTACTTATGAGTTTAACTTTTTAATTTCCTTTGTATTGACTAGAATGTTAAGTGAAATCTTGAATTCATCAAAAAGAAAACCCATTTTTTTTCTGATTTTATACCCTAAGGAACTAAAATAGAATGATAAGATTCTGTACATTTGAAACTATTCTAAAATTAAAAAAAATTTTTTTTTTTAACAACATGGGGTGGTTTGAAGCAGTATTGTAAGTTTTACAGAATTTCTTGGGAAGTATTTTTCTACCTTTAATCAATCGATGTATACTATAACTTTTTCCTACTTTTCCTTCTCCCCTCCCCGCCAAAGTAAAATTTCTCCAATACAAGAAAGGTTTGCTATACTTAATCTTTTCCAACTTTTATCTTATGTTTCAGGACTCAACAACTAACTGTAGTAATGGTGATGATGCTGGTGGTATTTTAAATAAAAATGCATTCTAGGGACTTCCCTCATGGTCCAGTGGCAAAGACTCTGAGCTCCCAATGCAGGAGGCCTGGGTTCAATCCCTGCTCAGGGAACTAGATCCCACATGTGCAACTAAAACCCAGTGCAGCCAAATAAATAAATGACTTAAAAAAAAAAAATGCATTCTAGCTATTCTTGGGGACTGACTGGGCAGTAGAGAAGCAGCCAAAGGTCTGAACTTAGCGTCTGGTGAACAGATCTGAAGATGTGTGTAATTAGTTAGGGGCTGGCTAAACTGCAGGTACAAACCATCGGTGCCTCTGGAAGATGGGTCCAAGTCCCAGCCTGCATCAGAATCCCCTTGGGGTACTCATTAGAAGTGCACATTCCTGAGCACCCCCTCCCCGACTTAGACTAAACATAGTCCCTATTGGTTTCACAGGAGCCCAAAGGGGTTCCTGTTGAGAGCCGCTGTTGAATGTGGCCGTAAGAGAGAAAGGAGCAATTACTACTCAGTTTGAAAAGACAGAAGGGAGAAAATAGCATGAGTGAGCAAGTTGGGAGAAAGGGGCAAGGAACAGTCTATAGGCCTTACTGGCAGTGTCAGGATGGGGTGGGAACCAGCCAGGCTGCTGAGAGTCTGTAGTCACTTCCTGTAATTTCTTATTAGTAGGCAGAATCTTTCTGGCCCAAGTGGTTTTGTCAAATAGTCTTTTAGTATTCTGTCCTGATTGTTGTGCAGGCAGAGTTTTTTTCTTTTTTCCCCTTTCAGTGCACTGTTATTTTCATTACTCCCCACCCCCTGCAAAAAGGAAAAGTCACGTATGAAACAGGAATGTAATTTGATATATCCACTTCACCTCCCATAAGCAGACTGTTTAGAGCATGACATTTTCCAAATACACACTTCTTTTTCCCTTCTCTTTTCATTGTTAGGAATGGAGGATATTTGGGTCAATACCGATGCAGGCGTGTCAGCAGAAGGACGTGTTTGCCAATTACTTAACTTCTAACTTCCAAGCGGTAAATAGATTTTCAGAGTGTGGCTTAGAAAAATGTATGGCTTTCATCCATGGGGTTTTGTAACTCACAGGCATCTCGTTGCCTTTTCTTGTTTTGTATATAAAGCGCTCTTATGTTTTCTGATGAATCCAATGGAGAAAGGTAACTACATTCACCAGTTACCTGGATTGGATTTCTGTATCATGGTTAAAATGGAGGGATGGAGTATAATTCTTTGTCCCCCCCCCCACCTCACTTATGTTTGGTTTGGTTCTCCATTAGCCAAGCATGAAGTCCAGCAGCAAAAGGTCTTCGTCTCAGTCCAGCCCCAGTAGTCCAAAGAAGCAGAAGAAGGAAAACAGCGCAGCAGCCTCACCTGCTGACATGGAACTTGACTCGGGTAGGTTCCATCCCATGGTTTTGCTTTCACTGAGAAAGTCAGATGAGTTTGTATGCTGCTGAGTTCCATAAGAAAGAGGAAGCTCTTAATGAGCAATAACTCAAGAGTAAATCTTTGCTTTTATCCTTGAGTATCAGAGCACCTCCACTATTGCCGGTCAGAGCTGAGTTGGAAGGCTTATAGCTTGGTGGATGGGCCAGCCAACTGGGCTCCTTAGACAGACCTTCCCACCCAGTCCCAACAGCCCTGGATCTGGACTGGCCCCTCTGATGGGCCTTGCTTTGAGACACACAGTGGAAAGTACTCCTCTTTGGCCGCTCATTCCCAAGAGGAGGAAGGGCAGAACTGAGTCAAGCTTTCTAAGTTATTCTTCCCAAGTGTATAAACTGATGAAATCCCTTCTCCCCCCAGGAAAGAGAGACCGTGAGGAAAGTCCATCCTTTCAGAAAGCCAAGGGAAGGGAACAAAGGCCTTGCCCTCTGTACTCCCCTGGTCTTTGTTCTCTGAATCCTCTGGGTTTACCATGGAACCTGTGGTCAGGCAGGGTTGTGATGGTCCTGAGGGATGTGACCAGGGAGAGATGAGCAGGGTTAGGGCATTCGAGACAGTGAGAAATGCAAATACAGAAGCATGAAGCATCACAATATGTTTGTCCACCAACATTGTGATAGCTGGAATTCAGACTGGGCTATAAGAAATGATGTAGGGAAGTCCTTGGTTGTGAGATCCTCATATGGTACAGAGGAGATTGAACTTCTTCCTCTAGATCATGGCAAGGCACTAAATGGTTACTAATGAGATGGAAAGGTTAGTAGGACCAGATTTGTGTTTTAGAAAGACTAATTGTTTGAGGATGAGTTTATGAGTCGAGAGGCAGGAACGACTCTCATCTTCCTGGCCAACAGTAATGGTCCCAAAACAATGTAGCAGCCATGACAGGCTGTGGGAAAGGGTGGGCCCCAGAGAGCTAAGGAGCGGGTGTGGGCGGAAGGAAAGGAGGAGGACTCCAGTGACTAGGTTTTGGTTTTGGAGACGTAAACCAGATAGTACTGGTGGTGCCAGTGAACGAGTTAACAAATGGGGGAACAGTCTGAGTTTCAGGAAAAGATTCCTTGTTTTGTACCAGTCAGATCCGTTGTGTCTGTGAGACACCCAAATAGCAGTAACCCGTGACCAGTTGACCACATGAACCCACAGTTGCGTCGAGCAATCTAGACTGGGTTAGAGAGCTGGGAAATAAGCCAGGGAGTTTCCCAGTTGCCTCCTCTGCTGCTTCTTCCACATTCGCCCACTCGAGAGTCTAGGCAGCCTCATTTCCAGCCATATTGCCTACCATGTTAAAGGTTACCCTCAGTTAGAGTTCCTGGCACCACAGATCCTGATCCAGGTGTTCTTTTCAGGTGGATTGAGGCCATTAAGCAATGATGATGATAAGCTTCCCAGGGGGCTCAGTGGTAAAGAATCCACCTGCCAATGCAGGAGATGCAGGTTCGATTCCTGGGTCAGGAAGACCCCCTGGAGAAGGACATGGCAACTCCGGTATTCTTGCCTGGAGAATTCCATGGACAGAAGAGCCTGGTTGGTTACGATCTATGGGGTTGCAAAGAGTGGGACACCACTGAGCACACAGCACGCGTGTGGTATCTGAGGATCCAGTTTTCCCCTATCGAGCCAGTTATTTTGCCATCAAACCTCTGGATTCACGTGAGTTCAGATAATAAATGCTAGTAAAATCAAGTGCTGTATGACAACTCAGTAATCTCAACATCCTCATTTCAGATGCTGAGGTCCCACATGGGTCCCCAAGCAGCGAAGCTTTTCAGTTTCAGCCCCCGCTGCCCCCTGGCACGCCTCCCCCGCTCCCCCGGGGCACCCCTCCGCCCATCTTCACTCCTCCGCTCCCCAAGGGCACCCCACCACTGACTCCCAGTGACTCACCCCGGACCAGAACAGCATCTGTGACTATGGATGAGGACGCCCTGACACTGGAGGAACTAGAAGAACAGCAGAGGCGGATATGGGCAGCCCTGGAGCAGGCTGAGAGCGTCAACAGTGATTCGGATATTCCTGTAGACACACCTTTAACCGGGAATTCGGTGGCCTCTTCACCTTGTCCAAACGAGCCTGACCTCCCTGTCCCAGAGGGAAAAACATCCGAAAAACAGGTGCCAGGGGAGGCCGAGGTGCCAGAGGAGGCCGACGTACCAGACACTGCTGTGAAGAAATTGGAAGAGGAACAGTCCTTGAGCCCAGATTCTGAGACTGCTTTGCTTGGCCAGAAGGAAGAGGAAGAGTCCACTCAGGTAGACCCTAAAGGTGCTCTTGACCACGGCAGGGTCGAGTCAGACATTGAGGTCAGGAATGGAGGGAGCAGCCAGCAGCTCCTTCATGCGGACTGCAGTCCTGCAACAGCCACGAAGACCCACAGTGCCATCCCCGACATGAGCAAGTTTGCAACCGGAATAACGCCGTTTGAATTCGAGAACATGGCAGAATCTACTGGAATGTACCTCAGGATAAGAAACTTGTTAAAGAATTCACCCCGAAACCAGCAAAAAAACAAGAAGACTTCTGAATGACCACTTGACATAGCACCCAGTGCTATTTAACTATAACTGTGTGTTCTGGTCATTAAAACTAAGTGGACAGGTAAAATTGCTTTCCTATTTGTCCCTCCCATGTGAAAGAAAAAAAAAATCTATCCAAGGTTTAACTGTGGTCTAAGGTCAGGCCTATTTTAAAGAACGGAAAGACTGAGCTTGTTGGTTTACTATATTTTATTCTCACTGATAAAAACTTGGGGGGAGGTAATTAGGAGCCAGTTTAGAGATAGTTTGTTAAGGTTTATACTATTTTTGGATTGTGAGTGTCCATCAGGAGTAATGGTTTTTAATCTGTCTTTTGTACATTGTTTTCCCTTTCTACATTTTGCTAATTATCCTGTACGTAAGTTTAGTATATCACTTTTTAAAAAGGAAAAATTCTAACCATTTAAAATTCATATCTCAACTCTTAACAACCAAATGAGAAAAATCAGGGATGAGCAGCTTTATACCATTTGGGGTATTTTTGTAAATGATTTACATACATCCGTTTTAATAACACTTTTACTTTTTTGTAACTTCATTCTTCATATAAGCTTGCTATACAGGTATGTTCATCTTTGTGTACAAAGGTTTAATAAATTAGTTTTCATATATATAATCTAAGACTTTGAATACAAAAAAAAAAATGATTCACAGTTAAAATTAGTATATACAACCTTGTAAGTTTGGTAGTAAATTATGTGGTTGCAAAAATTTGTGGTAGCAAAGGAAATTGAGACATTACAAGTTTGGGTATTTTCAGTGGATTTCAGCCTTAACTATATCAGTAGAAACAGCAGAATCTTTTAAAGTAATTATTTTGAAAAAATAAATGGTGGGCAGCTAGGCTTTGTACAAAAGTAATTTTCTAGATTTGAATCCTGTGGTAATTGTTGCAAACAAAGAGTTGGCATAAACAAATTGTGTTGAACTGTCTGACACAGAACATAGAGCTGAGACTGTGTTTTTGTCTTCATGTGGAATGCCATGACATCTTTACATGAGAATAAACATGTAGATTATCCTGAATTAGTCTTAGGTAGTGTTATTCTCAGAGGCCAGCAGAGGGAGCAAAATACAACTCTTCCAGGTTTAGTTTTCATTTTGGTAACTTGAATATCCAAATTTAGTGTTCTATAGACAGTAAAGAGAAAGGAGGTCATACGAAAAGGAAAAAATTATTTTCAAGGTCCTCATAGAACATGCTAGAAATTGAATAAAATGTTTAATCCTTTTGGCTATTTTCTCTGAGTCAAAGTCCATAATAAAACTGATCTTTTACCGTAGTTTACATAGTGTTTCTATATACATTATCGTACTCAACATTTCTGTTAGGTAAATGTCTTCTTCACATTATGTATGTAACCTGAAGAAACTTTCAGCAGCATGAAGTCAAGGGGACTTGTCAGCGTTCAAGAAGTGGTTGTTGGGACTTCCCTGGCAGTCCAGTGGTTAGCTTCCACTTCAGGGAACACAAGTTCAAACCCTGGTTGGGGAACTAAGATCCCACATGCCACAAGGCACAGCCAAAAAAAAAAGGAAAGAAGTGGTTGTTGAGAGGCCAATCCAACTAAAGACTTGACCATTCCCTAAATCACACACAGTTGTTTAAATACCCCCTTAAACATTGCATTGCAGTTTCCTATGACCAGAGATAGCTAACAGTTATCCCATTGTCAAAATCACCATATTAAGTAGGGATCGTTAATTTCACTTTTAGAGGAAATGCTTGAGACACAGCAGGTGATTACATAATGTGGTGAACCTAAATCCTGATCACTCAGACCCCCAATATCCATATCCATTGTACTGCCTCTCTGTCAAAAGCTCTAGAAAAGCACTAGTTTCTCAATTGACTCCTATTTCTCGATTTATTCAGTTACGTATTAAGGGCACACTTGTGTTGTTCCATGTGCTTCAGGGCATTAAAAGAGGAGAACTGTAAAATAAAATCTGTTTTAAGAAGAGCTTGGATACTAGTAGGAGAAAATGGATGAATCCTCTTAGATTCGTCACGTGGCCATGTGAAGAGGGCAAGGTACCTCAGCTATTTTGAGGTGGTGGAAGAGGCAGCTATGGAAGACTGCCTTTAAATTCACAGAGCCAGGATTTTCAGTATTCATTTGGAGGGCATTTGAAAACTTCTGGAAAAAAAACTTTAAGCTAATCCTTAGAAAAGGTAGGTAGGACTACAGATTTCCATAGACAGAATGTGCGTTGGGATATTTAAGAAATGGCATGAGGGAAACCAAGCAGGAACACTCAAGAAATGTAGGATGGTAGGGGTGGAAAAACTTAAAAGGATTATTCATTGATGCTAAGAACTCTTGGAATTTTATTAAGACAAAAGATCTGCTTTAGATACTACAGTGTGACTTGACCTCATCCAAGTGGTATTTGAGGAAGAGAATCCTAAAGCAGAATTCAGAATAATTTGAGAGGAGACATTTTTATGGAAGAAAACTCAGAAAAACAGGAAGTAGTTGCCTTACGAAGGTTCCCCATTTTTCAAATGTATTCTGTCCCATGTATTGGAGTATTAGGAAGAGAGTGTTGGGTGGAGGAACAAGTTGTTGTTTGGACTTGGCCATGCTGTGACAAGTCTGCAGGTGTGGGGAGATGAGCTCATAACCAAAGGCTTGTACTTCAGGATGGACTTGGAGCCAGGGTGGGGACCGTATCTAATCTTTGCCTTTTGGTGAAAAGGAATGTAAATTGTTACACAGGCCTCTAAAACAAGGCCAGCTGTTTGTCATCTCCTTGAGCAGGTAAGGAGGCACTCTCCTTTCTAAAATACCAAAGGACTGATTTCTTTTTTCAAAGAAGGTTGTGTGTCCTTAGCTGGGCAAAACTATAGTCTGTGCCAACAAGAAGCTTCTTCCTAGTTGGTTCTGTTCTTCAGCTTGTCTGCTGGAATCATTTTGCCCTTCTGTCTCACACTTGGTAGATTATCATTAGCATATAAAACTAACAAGCGTGTTGTAACAATTGTGAATTTATAAGGTAGGACTCATTTTCTAAGAACTTTTGTCTTTAGCCTCTAGGAAAATTATTTTTTCTTCAATGTATTCATTGCATCTACTGATACAAATTCACTTAAAAGTGTTAAAAATGTTTAGGATTAAATTAATTTATTGAAGCATTTCTAAAGAATTCCTAATTGCAGAGTTCTTTCTATTAATAACATGGAGATCTCTGAATAAGCATGTTTAGAAAATCACCAGCAATCTAGCTAGAATGTTTATATTGAAATATTGGAGTAGAGGGGGGAAAAGTGACAGCTGTCTTAAAGGAAATATCTTTTTCTATTTGTCTCCTAAAGAAATAACTCTTTTGTGGGAGGGAGATGGGAGAAACAGAGTGAAGCTATAAAAATAAGATTTAAGCTAAAATACCTCCCTCGTATTGATGAAAAAAGTAATCCATAGTCAATCTAAGAAAAAAATGAAATATTTTATCCAAGCCAACCAGAGGATTATAGCCTGTGAGACAGTCTTGCAGAAACCTCAGGACTGTTGAAAGAGGTTAAGGGTGGAGGTCAGGGTATATGTGATTTTGGCAAAGGGGTATATGCACCTATCTTTGAAACTGACTGCTGTCCACAAGGAACAGACACCTCAGTTAATGGTTTGAGTGCTTTTTTCCTAAGTACGGGAAGCTGCAAGAAACTGGGTTCATAAAATTTTCTCCTGAAAATATCTATCCAAGAGCCAGTTCAACCAGTTTTCCCAGAGCACAAAATGCCTCATCCTGGTTTTTGCCCTGAATTCCTTTCAGGGTGTGTTGTAGGACGATGACTGCAGTGGCTCATGACTTGATTCCTGTAGAACTGGATGGTGGGCAGCATTCTTTATTTTACAGTCCCCTCCCTTTTGATCTTAATTCTGACTAAGGTTTTGGGAGGCATTGTGTGATCAATTTGTCTCCTGACACTAGGAATGCTCATTCCAAGGTCAGATGAAGATTTTGTTGATAGGCCTCTCAATGTGCCATTTCTGAATTAGGCCCCTGTTAATCTATCTTACTGGTCTGTTATTGTACAGGAAATTGTTCAATCTTATTGCTTCGTCCCATATCGAGAGCTACTGTTACAGTCCACTATTACAATCATGGATCTTATGGAACTATACATTTGATTAAGTCACCTAGTCATTATTTTTATCAGAGGCTTAGTCATACATTTGGTAATGCAAGAAAAAATAGAATGCAAATTATAAAATAGGCAGAATACAAATAATATAGCTTGTGATGTTCATAAGGTCATCAGTAAGCAAGTTATCTTCTAAGGAGTTACGTTTGGTGTCAGAAAGGAGAACTGACCTTTATGGTTACGCAGTTATTTTTGCTGTGAATATCTGGTTAACACAATGTGGATGCACAGTACACACTAGAGGGGAGAGAGGAGACCCAAACCAGCAGAGAAAATTTTATGTTAACTATTTTTTGTCATGCCTTAAAATATAAATTGTATTTCATCACTCTATGGCTAAGCCTCTCTCTGTCATCCACAAAATCTGTAAAATTCACCTCCCATAACCTTCTGTTAGCTGACGTTCAATGTCTATGAGTTAGATCCAACTTCTAAGATATTTTTATTTGCATTTAAGTTACATCCTTTCATAACCATTTAAAGAATAAATATGCTTGATTTCTCTTGGTTTAAAAAGTTTACTTTTAAAATTATAAGCAGAAGGAATAACAAAGCCATAACTTTGAAGAAAAATAACCCATAGAGAAAGCCCACATCCTTTTTTCTTCATAAGGTATAGAGATGTATTTTTTCACCATATAATTTTCTAAACCCAAACTTTTTTTCTCTCCCCAAATGGAAATTCTTGACTTTGTTGTGGCTTATAAATGTAATACACATTTGCTTTATAAATAGAGGTATAGAATATTATAAACATCCTTTAAAACCACAACTTTCAGAGAAAATTTTGTTCATAGTTTGGTATATTGTCTTCCTGAGCAAATACATGTAATTAAGAATTGTTTTTATTAATGTGTTGTGTGTATAAGTGGTTTTTAACAAAAGTTAGATTATACTATACTTTCCTTGTTGGTATTTGAAATCTAAATGTTTATTATTAATGGCTGCACAGTAATGTACCATATTTTATTGAATATTGTTTATAATAATATAATGAAATCTTTGCATATTTGTGGAAATACGTGCATGCAATGTATCATTTCTAGATTATAAGTCCAATTCAATATCTTATGTTTATGGGCAATTTTTATTTCTTCTATGCAATGTCTTTATATCCTTTGCTCATTCTTATACTAGTTTACTTAATGATATATAATCCTTTCGTTAAAAAACTTATCGGTTTGCAGTTGTACTGCAAAATTATGTTCTTAATTTGTCATGTATATTTTAACTTATTATATCCTTTGAAGTACAAAAGTTTCACATTCTTATAGGATATTCACCAGCTGATATTCCAATAATGTAGCTATTGACTGAAGCTGTTATTGAAAAATTACTTCCCCTCTAGTATTTGTGTATTTATTTGTTAAATACCTATTTATTTTTGTGCTGAGCACCGACCTTCTCTAGTTGTGGCAAACGGGGGCTCCTTGTCCAGCTGCAGTGTGCGGACTTGTGATGGCTTCTCTTGTTGGGGAGCATGCGCTCTAGGCTGCACCCGCTTCAGTGGTTGCAGTGCACAGGCTTAGTTGCCCGAGGCATGTGGGAACCCTTGTCCCCTGCATTGGCAGGTGGATTCTTAACCATTGGACCACCAGGGAAGTCCATCCCTACTATTTAAATTGTGTGATTAGTAAGACTATCCCTCTATGCAATTCTCCAGGTTTATTTTCATTTGGCTAATTGCTGTCTAGATTTGGTCTACTCTACCCTAATATATCACTCTATTTTGGATTTTCTTTTGGAATAAGCTGGAAAGACAATGACATTGTCTTTCATTTTATTGGATTATTTTTACATAGGGTTAAATAAAAAAAAAAAAACCTACTCAAAATATCTTATAACCCAACCAACCAGAGAAAGAGATCAGGGGGAAAAAATGTTATGAACCTAATTCTTTTATTATATCTATGGTAATGGGGCAATTCTGTTTATCAGGAGTGCATTTTTTTTTTTAATTCTTATCTATTTATACAGCATTGGGTCTTACTTGCAGTGCTCAGGCTTCTCTCTAGTATGGTGCACGGGCTTTGTTGCCCTGCGGCATATGGGATGTTATGTCCCCAACCAGGGATCAAACCCGTATCGCCTGCATTTCAAAGTGAGCTCTTAACCACTGGCTGCTGCTGCTGCTAAGTCGCTTCAGTCATGTCCTACTCTGTGCGGCCCCATAGACGGCAGCCCACCAGGCTCCCCTGTCCCTGGGATTCTCCAGGCAAGACCACGAGTGGGGTGCCATTTCCTCCTCCGATGCGTGAAAGTGAAGTCGCTCAGTCATCTCCGACTCTTAGTGACCCCATGGACTGCAGCCTACCAGGCTCCTGCGTCCATGGGATCTTCCAGGCAAGAGTACTGGAGTGGGGTGCCATTGCCTTCTCCATTAACCACTGGACCACCAGGGAATTTCCTAGAAAAAGGATTTTTTTTTTTAATAAAATTCACATTCAACAATCTGGCCACATTTGGGATTTGGGATTTTTGTAATATGAAGAATTACTGAAAAAGCAAGGGTCTAACCCTGACTCAGCGTTCTGTCACAGAAGACAGCTCAGATTACTCCTCCGGAGGGGTGACATCATGCCAGAGTGAGTCCGTAAAGTTTTCAGTGGAAGCTAGTACATGAGTCATACGGAGAATGACAAATGAAACAGGATTAAGACAGGTTGTGGGATTAGACCCAGGGCAGATTTCTCACGGCCTTCTAACAAATGTCCTTCTGTTCCTACCTCGTGCTTTCCATGCCTGTCCTGATCTTTGACTCTAGACCAGTTACAGTTCTGCTTCTTGTATTGGTCCAGTTTACTTTAATGTTTGGTATTGGTGGTGGTGGTAATTTGGGGTTTTTTTGGTTTTGTTTTTTGCTTTGGTTGTGGACTTTTGAATTTTCAGTTGATATTTTTTAACATTGGGAATTTAATTAATGACAGGCAGTAACATCCAGTGAACAAAAGAAAGGGTTGGTGCAGTTGGTTGTTACAAACCTCTATGATCTTACTCAACCCCTTGGCTTTCAATACCACCTAGGTACAAATGACTTTCAAATCTACATGACTAGCTGCTAAAATCCTCTTGAATTCTAGAATATTTTTTTTCAATTATCTAATAAGCAATGTCTTCATTTGGCTGTTTCTGTTGATTTTTTAAAAAATATTAATGAAACATGATTGATAGTGTTGTGTTTAATTGCTGCTATACAACAAAGTGACTCAGTTGTACTTATATAATTCTTTTTCACATTATTTTCCATTATGGTTTATCACAGGATATTGAATATAGTTCCCTGTGTTATACAGTATCATTGTTTAGTCGCTAAGTCGTGTCTGACTCTTTGTGACCCCATGGACTTGTAGCCCACCAGGTTACTTTGTCTATGGGATTCCCGAGGCAAGAATACTGGAGTGGGTTGCCATTTCCTTCTCCAGGGATTCTTCCCGACCCAGGAATCGAACCCGAGTCTCCTGCATTGGCAGGCGGGTTCTTAACAGCTGAGTCACTTGGGAAACCTGTGCTATACAGTAGGACCTTGTTATTTATCCTGCTTTAATGCTTTTATATGAGAATATACAGAGGAATCCTGAGGCTCTGCTGTTAGAGTGGTTGAAACACTGTATTTTCATGATATAATGTGGTTTCATAATTTAGAGAATCAAAGATTAGGACAGACACAGCAGGCACTGGTAGGAGCAGAAAGGGTTACCAACATTCATAATTGAAAGAAACAGTTTCTCTGAATTCTATCCTGCAGTTTTGGGGACTCACAGTTAAGAACCTCACATTAGAGCAATCAGAGAGGAGAGGCATCTAGGGCCTGCCTTTGGGCTTTTGTTCTGACTGTCTCCTCTACCATGACTGCTTTTTCCCTGATTCCAATTGGCTAAGTCCCTCAGCTCCTTCAACTCTACTTAAATTTCATCTCACTGAGACCAGCCTGACCACCAGTTTAAAAGTCCACACACTTAGAACTTCCCTGGCAGTCCAGTGGCTAAGACACTGCAACCTCAATGCAAGGGGCTCAGGTTTGATCCCTGGTCAGGGAACTAGATCCCACATACTGCAAGTAAGAATTCATATGCCACAACTGAAAGATTCTGCATGCTGCAATGAAGATTCCCACATGCCACAACTAAGACCCAGCACAGCCAAATAAATATTTTTTTAAATAAACCTCCACACACATGCACACACCCAGTTACTTCCAATCTTGATTTCTCTGTAAGGATTTTTCGCCCTCTAACGAATTATCAAATTAGTTCAGTTATTGTTTATTGACTCTTGTCCCCTACTAGAATTTAAGTTCCACAGACTCAGAAATCTTTTTGTCCAGTGATACGTCCCAAGCACTTACTAATGCACTGTTGCATTAGTAAATGCTCAATAAATCCTTGTTGGTTAAGTGACTATATTTGGAAGTTGGAATATCCTACTTGTTTATTACCTTTTAAAGACGGGCTGGCATCTTGGCAGAGAAGTGTACTCATGCACAAGGTAAGAGTATAAACTCTGTGATCTCTAAGATCCCTTCCAACTTAATGTATTTCTGGGTTTTGTCCTCACTTAGGCTTCCTTCACCATGAACTGCATTTCATTTTTGAGGAACCAAAGCAATTTCCTAAGCTCGTTCTTTATTCAAAGCAAAATTTGCCCTCGTGTTTAATATGCTTTGTGAATGATTCACTGTTGGGTGTGTGTAAGGTGTGTAGGCAAAGACAGGCCATATTGTGCTCTCAAGGAGAAGTTGTAGCCAAGTGTATTTCACAGAAGAATACATGAAGAACTGGAGGCACAAAACATGATCTACTGAACAGTCCCCAGTTACGGTGGGATGGGTCATACTGATTTCCTAGTTCTTTGAGCCTTTTTTCATGAAGCAGTATTGAAGTTTGTCAAATACCTTATCTGCATGGAGATGATAATGTGTTGATTCTTTTAAAAACCTTTTTTAAAATTGTATTTATTATTTATTGTATGTTTTGGCTGTGCTGGGTCTTCGCTGCTGTGTGGCCTTTTCTTGAGTTGCTGTGAGCAGGGGCTATTCTCTAGTTGCGGTGTGCCAGCTTCTCATTGTGGTGGTTTCTCTTGAAGAGCACAGGCTCTAGGGCATGTGGGCTTCTGTAGTTGCGGCTCCTGGGCTCTGGAGCACCGGCTTAGTAGTCGTGGTACATGGGCTCATTTGCTCTGAGGCATGTGGGGTCTTCCCAGACCAAGGATCGAATCTGGGTCTTCTGCAATGACAGGAGGATTCTTCATCACTGAGCATGATGAAGATAATGATGCCAGCCCCTATCGTGCGGTTTTTGTCCTTCATTCTGTTGATACAGGGCTTCCCTTATGGCTCAGCTGATAAAGAATCCGCCTGCCGTGCGGGAGACCTGGGTTGGG
The DNA here is from genome assembly GCA_007570785.1 of Antilocapra americana. Lineage (NCBI taxonomy): Eukaryota > Metazoa > Chordata > Mammalia > Artiodactyla > Antilocapridae > Antilocapra > Antilocapra americana. Next base: position 8,303,407 of record ML663006.1, on the reverse strand, counting down.
AAGATCCCCTGGAGAAGGGAAAAGCTACCCACTCCAGCGTTCTGGCCTAGAGAATTCCATGGATTGTATAGTTCATGGGGTCGCAAAGAGTCGGACAGGACTGAGCGACTTTCACTTTCACTATTGATACAGTGTATCCCATTAGCTGATTTGCAGATGTTAAGCCAACTTTGCATTCTTGGGATAAATCCCACTTGAACATAATGTATAATCCTTTTTATATATTGGTGGATTCAATTTGCTAGTGTTTTGTTGAGAATTTTACGTCTATATTTATAAAAAATATTGGTGTATAACTTTCTCTTTTTGTTGTCTTGATTTTTAAAATATGGTGAAGATAAATGAGTCTGTGGATAGTAATCCAATCATCTAAGAACCTGCATCCTTGAACAATTATTTTTCTTTCATTTTCCTGAGTTGTTAAGGAAGTTATTCATTATTATTATAGAAGCATTATTGAGACAGTTATCTCATTATCAACCTTCTGGGCAATGATACATTCCAGTCTGTGATCTCACATACCTGTGCCCAAAGTCACCTCAGTCAGTCAGTCAGTCAGTTCAGTCTCTCAGGCCTGTCTGACTCTTTGAGACCCCACGACTGCAGCACGCCAGGCCTCCCTGTCCATCACCAACTCCCAGAGTCTACTCAAGCTCATGTTCATTGAGTCTCATCCTCTGTCGTCCCCTTCTCCTCCCGCCTTCAGTCTTTCCCAGCATCAGGGTCTTTTCCAATGAGTCAGTTCTTTACATCAGGTGGCCAAAGTATTGGAGTTTCAGCTTCAGCATCAGTCCTTCCAATGAATATTCAGGGCTGATTTCCTTTAGGATGGGCTGGTTGAATCTCCTTGCTGTCCAAGGGACTCTCAAGAGTCTTCTCCAACACCACAATTCAAAAGCCTCAGTTCTTCAGCCCTCAGCTTTCTTTATAGCCCAGCTCTCACATCCATACATGACCACTGGAAAAACCATAGCTTTGATAAGACGGACCTTTGTTGGCAAAGTAATGTCTCTGCTTTTTAATATTCTGTCTAAGTTGGTCATAACTTTTCTTCCAAGAAGTAAGCATCTTTTAATTTCATGGCTGCAGTCACCATCTGCGGTGATTTTGGATCCCCCAAATATATAATTTATTTATAAATTTTATGTACTAATTATCCAATTTAGTTGAATTTAAATTCTTAACTTTCAGGAGTTCTCTGGCAGTCCAGTGGTTAAGACTTAGTGCTTTCCCTGTGGTGGCCCAGGTTCAATCCCTGATTGGGGAACTAAGATCACACAAGCTGTGCAGTGCAGCCAAAAATAAATAAATTAATTAATTAAATAATAAATAATAAACAACACATTCTTTAACTTTTGCTGATTTTATCTCCAGCATCTGCTTTCTGGGCATTTTACATCTAATTATGATGTTTGTTGATATGTAAAACTGAGACTTGGCTAATAATTTAGTAATGTTATATTAAAGATTGTGTATAAGTTACGTATTCTGTGTAACCTGATCTCAAAACTTAGTGACTTAAAACATCAACATTTCATTGTGCATGATTCTGTAGGTTGAGTGGGTGGTTCTGCTCATCTCAGTGAAGTTCATTCAGGTGCTGCATTCAGTTTGTGGCTTGACTGGAGACAGAGGGCCTGAGATACTTCACTCCCATTGCTGGGCACTTGGTATTTGTTGTCAGCTAGACCCCTCTTTCCATTCAGTTGTCTGGAATGAGTTCATTTACTTATAGCAGAAGCATTCCAGGGAGGCAGAAGCAGATGCTGCAAGGTCTCTTGAGGCCTACACCATGATGTTCATACAATGTCACTTTTACCAAATTCTATTGCAAGTTGGAAAGACCAGATCAGATTTAAAGGATGGGAAAAAAGATCCCAGCTCTTGGCACTTCCCTGGCAGTCCAGTGGTTAAGACTCTGCACTTCCACTGTAGGGGGTTGTGGGTTCAATCCCTGATCTAGGAACTTAGATTCAACATGCCATGTGGCCAAAATGTTTTTAAAAAGTAAAAAAAAATCCCACCTCTTGAGATGATCCATAAAACAGTGTGGCTCTTTTTAAAAATCTACTACCATATATATTTCAAGCAAAGTATTGTAAGTCATTTCAGTTCTTTAACTGAGAATTCTCATGTATCATGTTAACATTTAGTGCAATCTGTTCAATCTAGAAAGTATGAATGATAATATGCTTTAAAATGGTTTTGAAACTCATCTATTTTGGAAATTGAGATTAAAAACAAGTAACTTCCAGAATAGGAAAAAAATTAAGTGGAAAAATATAGTGTTTAAAATCAGAAACCACTGGGATAACAATGTCAAATGGTAATACTAACAAGCCACCCTAATTTTAGTACACTAAATTTTGAAAACATTCTACCCTTATCCATTTGGCTAGCAAAAATAGATTACTCAAGGAATTGTTTGTCTTATGACTGGCCTAAAGTACCACATCCAAGTTTAAAGTCATATATTTTGTGTCACATGAATGACATGAGACATTAGTTTGATAAAATTTCAAGTTGACACAAATTGAATCCTATTCAAATGAAAAAGATAGCAAATGGCATAAATATTTGTGTGGCACCTATCCTATGCATTATACTTTTCTGAGACCTCTTTTTTCCTTTTTAAAAATATTTTGTTGATGTGAATCATTTTAAAAATCTTTATTGAATTTGTTACAATATTGCTTCTGTTTTATGTTTTGGCTGTGAGGCATGTGGGATGTAAGCTCCCCAACCAGGGATCAGACCCACATCCCCTGCACTGGAAGGCAAAGTCTTAACCTCTGGACCGCCAGGGTAGTCCATTCTGAGACATCTTTATGCAGAGGGAAATAAGGCCTCCAGTCCTGGGAGAAAAGAAAAAGCACATGATTAACTACTATTGTGGCAGAAAAACAATAAACATCAGATGCTGACCATGAAGTATGACTGAAAGTTCAGAGTGGCTGAGAATGCTGCCATCTAATCAGAATGCATTAGACTTTAGTCAAATAGAGATGAGAAATCCAAGAGTAACTTTGAGAAAAGATTATATTTCTTGAAGCCATAATACAGTAGAAAAGGATACTTATTGAAATTAATGATTTTAATGATTAGACTTGGTTCTTAGATAACAGCTTAGAGGTGCTGGGCTATGTTTCTGGGTAAGACACACAGCTAGTACCAGAATTAGAGTCAGGTTAGCTTATATTTGAAGATGTTACCACTGGCATTACCTAGTTGAATGTGATCCAGGAGCTCAGAAGGTGACCTTTTCTGGAAATAGGGTTGTTGCAGTTATATTTAGTTAAGATGAGGTCATTCTGGAGGAGGGTGAGCCTTTCATATAATATGACTGATGTCCTTAAAGAGGAAAATTTGGACATAAAGAGACACATCTTCTAGGTGAAGATGGACGTAGAGACTGGAATGATGCATCTACAAGTCAAGTAATGGCAACAAATACCAGAAGCAGGAGAGAGAAATGGGGCAGGCTTTCCCTTGGAGTACCCAGAAGGAATTAACCTCGATGAGGTCCTCCTCCAGAAATGAGAGACAATGACAGTTGTTTAAGCCATTCAGCTCCTAGTACTTTCTTAAGGTGATCTCAGGAGATTGATAATGCCCGTTAGCTAATTAACATACTTCTGTACCTCCATTATCAGGGACACAGTACCCTCTATTCTTGGTGCTCTGTCAGTTACAAGTGGTTTTCCCCCTTGGTGTTAACATAACAATGCCAGCTCCAGCCATCACATATGTATTCCTGTAAGCAGGAAGGAAAGAAGAAAGGGAAGGGTTTGCCTTCCACCTTTAAGGACACTTCCCAGATGTTGCACATGTTATTTCAGCTTGGCCAGACTTAGTCTCAGGACCACATTTCGAAACAACCTTCATTCTGTTTGTCCATGTGCTGGAAAATTCAGGTGCAGAAAAAAAAGGATTTTTTTTTTCCCAGTTGGCAGAGTCAGGCATCTAATAGTCTGCACCATAGCCTTTGAAAACCAAAGCAGTGTAGTGCACGTGGTGAATGCAATACCCAGTTTACCCTGATTGTTCAGAATGGACGGAAGGATGTCAGTCTGGGCCAAATTAGAGGCAAGGAGATGCAAGCCAGAGGATACGTGTATGTGTGTGTTCTTAGAAGGCCACATGAAAACGTGAATAAGGAAATGTGCATTATCCATTGTTCTGGTAACCATCTTACCACCAGCCTTAGGAAGAGACTCTTTTTGCAAAGGGCAAGGAAAAAGAAAAGTCTGTGGGTCCTTGAAAAAGTTGAGTTGCTGAATCAACCAGATCTGAAATTCACCCCTGCTCCACACTTGTTTTGCAAAGGAACAGATTTCCTTACTATTTGAGCTAGGTTGGGTTAGACTAGGTGCTGAAATCAACGCTGTTACAATGTAAGTTTTGAACAGAATAGGAACCTCTGCATCTGATTGGCCACTGCAGATTTAAGCGCCCTAATCTTTTAGCTTTGGGAATTTCACCAGGGACTCAAATAGCTTTATCTGACAGGAAGCTATGCATAGTGATTTCCGGATAGTTTTGATGGCCTGTCTTTGATGGAGTAATATTGATTTTGCATTCAGAAAAGATTCAAGTATGGGGACACAGACATTCTCAAACATTGCTGGTGGAGCTGTAAATTGGTTCATTCTTTTTCGGAGGGCAATCTAAAAATGAAATTTAAATATACATACTTTAGATTAAATAGTTATAATCTAAGAATTAATCCTGCAAATATATGTCTATAATACAAAATATACAATGTACAAGATTGTTTAATGAAGCAATGCATGTAGTAGCAAATACTGAAAATAACCTAAACATCTATTGATAGGAGTCTCATTAAATTATAGCATACTCATGATCCTGTAATAATTGAAAAAAGTGAGGAATTCTTCATCTTCTGACATGGAAAGAGAGTTGTCTCCCAAATATATGTGTTAATTAAACAGTATGTGTGACTATATATGCATGTTAATATATATTTCTATGTAAGTTAATATATATAACATGTATTATGTAATATATGTTAACTTTTATATAGTATGATAAACATTAACTAAGTTATATGTATATAATTTTATATTGTTCATAAGATTAAACAATTTTTATTTCCTGCCTCACATCATACCCAAAAATCTATCCCAGGAGAATAAAGTCTTAGTGTGAAAAGCAAAACTTGAATTCATTTATTTATTTTTGGCTGTGCTGGGTCTTAGTTGCTGTACCAATTTTTTTCTCTAGTTGCAGCGCATGGGGGCTACTCTCTAGTTCTGGTGCAAGGGCTTCTCATTGCAGTGGCCTCTCGTTGCAGAGCACGGGCTCTAGGGAGCTCAGTAGTTGCGGCTCATAGCCTTAGTGCTTGTGGCTCCCAGACTCCGGAGCACAGGCTCAGTAGCTGTGGCACACAGGCTTAGTTGCTCCAAAGCATGTGGGATTCTCCTGGGTCAGGGATCAAACCCATGTCTCCTGCACTGGCAAGCAGATTCTTTATCACTGAACCATCAGGGAAGCCCTTAAAAATGTTTTTATAAGAAAATATAGCTTCCTGGCTCAGACAATAGAGAATCTACCTGCAATGCAGGATACCCAGGTTCGATCCCTGGGTCGGAAAGATTCCCTGGAGATGACAGGCTACAGTCCATGGGGTCGCAAAGAGTAGACACGGCTGAGTGACTAAGCATTAGCATAGCAGAATACTTTGTGACCAAGAGTTTTGAAAACATTTGTTCACTGAAAAGCAGCATTTTCAGGGACTTCCCTGGTGGTCCTGTGGCTAAGACTCTGAGCTCCCAAAGTAGGGGTCCCAGGTTCCATCCCTGATCAGGGAACTAGATTTCATATGCTCCAACTGTTAGGTTGATGCAAAAGTAATTGCGGTTTTGAACTGCTGAACTTTGATGTTTGATATTAGAATACATTCTTAAATAAATGTGGTTATGTTATACATCATTTTAATGTGCATCTCTCACTTTATTTTTTGCTAATGACTTATTACTTGCTGTTTATATTTGTTTTATTTATTTATTTTTTTGGTGTGAGTGGTGTATTAAAGTCTCCCACTATTATTGTGTTGTTGTTGATTTCCCCTTTCATATTTGTTAGCATTTGCCTTACATATTGTGGAGCTCCTATGTTAGGTGCATAAATATTTATAATTGTTATTTCTTCTTCCTCGATTGATCCTTTGATCATTATGTAATGTCCATCTTTATCTCTTTTCACTGCCTTTATTTTAAAGTCTACTTTATCAGATATGAGTATTGCCACTCCTGCTTTCTTTTGGTCTTTATTTGCATGGAATATCTTTTTCCAGCCTTTAACTTTCAGTCTATATGTGTCCCTAGGTTTGAGGTGGGTCTCTTGTAGACAACATATATAGGGGTCTTGTTTCTGTATCCAATTGGCCAATCTTTGTCTTTTGGTTGGGGCATTCAGCCCGTTTACATTTAAGGTAATTATTGATAAGTATGATCCCGCTGCCATTTATTTTATTGTTTTGGGTTCCAGATTATCTATCCCATCCTTGTTTCCTATCTAGGCAAGTTCCTTTAGCATTCGTTGGAGGGCTGGTTTGGTGTTGCTGAATTCTCTCAGTTTCTGCTTGTCTGTGAAAATTTTGAATTCTCCTTCAAATTTGAATGAGATCCTTGCTGGGTACAGTAGTCGGGGTTGTAGATTGTTTTCTTCCATGACTTTAAGTATGTTTTGCCATTCCCTTCTGGCCTGAAGCGTTTCTGTTGAAAGATCAGCTGTTATCCTTATGGGATTCCCCTTGTGAGTTATTTTTTGCTTCTCCCTTGCTGCTTTTAATATTTGGTCTTTGTATTTGATATTTGCCAATTTGATTAGTATGTGTCTTGGGGTGTCCCGCTTGAGGTTCATTCTATTTGGGATTCTCTGTGTTTCTTAGACCTGAGTGGCTATTTGCTTCCCCAATTTAGGGAAGTTTTCTACAATTATCTCTTCAAGAATTTTCTGATGGTCTTTCTTTTTGTCTTCTTCTTCTGGGACTCCTATGATTCGAATATTGGTGCGTTTAATATTGTCCCAGAGGTCTCTAATATTGTCTTCATTTCTTTTAATTCTTTTTTCATTTTTCCTTTCTGTTTCATTTATTTCTGCCATTCTGTCTTCTACCTCACTTATTCTGTCTTCTATCTCTGTTATTCTACTGTTGGTTCCCTCCAGGGTGTTTTTGATCTCATTTATTGCATTATTCATTGTATTTTGACTCTTTTTCATTTCTTCTAAGTCCTTGTTAAAGCTTACCTGCATCTTCTCAATCCTTGCCTGCAGGTTATTGAGCTGCAACTCCAACTTATTTTCCAGGTTTTGGATCATTTTCACTATCATTATTCGGAATTCTTTGTCAGGTAGACTTCCTATCTCTTCGTCTTTTGTTTGGTCTAGGGGGTATTTATCCTGTTCCTTTACTTGCTGGGTATTTCTCTGCCTTTTCATCTTGTTTATCTTGCTGTGTTGTCCCTTTATTGTGGGGATTCCTCTCTATGGGAGGGGTTGGATGTGTGGTTTGTCGAAGTTTCCTGGATGGAAAGGCTTGTGTGGTTTTCTGGTGGGTGAGTCTAGGTTTCCTCACTGTTACTCCTCACGTCGGCAATGGGTCGCCTCTCCAGGTGCCCGATGTCCTCTGCCAGCATTCAGTTCCTGTTTTTTGGAGTTTGCTCGGCCTTTAAAAGTTCTTTTGGTATATTTATTGGGGAGAGAGTGTTCTCCCCGTCCTATTCCTCCGCCATCTTAGTTTTACCCCTAGCAGGGCTTTTAAAACAAAGGTGGATTAGCACTATGCCGGGGTCAAGCCTCGGGGTCCAGGGTCTTGAGGGAGGAGTGGCATCGGTGGAAGAACTGAGCTGAGTCGGATGTGTGGTGATGGAACAGTCTCTCTATATTTGTTTTAGACTATAGAAATGATGTTACACAAAAAGCAAATTTGAGCAATTTTTTTGTCTTCAAAATGGGTCATAAAGCAGTGGAGACAACTTGCAACATCAATGACTCATTTGGCCCAGAAACTGCTAACGAATGAAGAGTGCAGTGGTGGTTCAAGAAGTTTTGTAAAGCAGATGAGAGACTTGAAGATGAGGAGGGTAGTGGCCTGCCATTGGAATTTGACAACAACCAATTGAGAGCAATCGTCAAAGCTGATCCTCTTACAACTACATGAGAAATTACCAAATAACTCAACATTGACCCAGAGAAGGCAATGGCAACCCACTCCAGTACTCTTGCCTGGAAAATCCCATGGACGGAGGAGCCTGGTAGGCTGCCGTCTATGGGGTCGCACAGAGTCGGACACGACTGAAGCGACTTAGCAGCAGCAGCAGCAACATTGACCATTCTACATAGGGTCATGTGGCATTTGAAGCAAATTGGAAAGGTGAAAAGGCTTGATAAGTGGGTGCCTCATGAGCTGACCGTAAATCAAAAAAAATTATCACTTTGAAGTATCATCTTCTCTTCTATGCAACAACAAACCATTTCTTGATTGGATTGTGATGTGTGATGAAAAATGGATTTTATATGAAAACCAGCAATGACCAGCTCAGTGGCTGGACCGAGAAGAAGCTCCAAAGCACTTCCCAAAGCCAAACTTGCACTGAAAAAAGATCACAATCACTGCTTGATGGTCTCCTGCCTGTCTGATCCGCTACAGTGTTCTGAATCCTAACAAAACAATTACATCTGAGAAGTATGCTCAGCAAATCAATGAGATGCACCAAAAACTGCAATGCCTGCAGCCAGCATTGGTCAACAGAATAAGCCAATCTTTCTCCACAATAACGTTGAACTGCAACCAACACTTCAAAAGTTGAGCAAATTGTGCTACAAGTTTTGCCTCATCCCCATACTCAGTGGACCTCTTGCCAACAGACTACCACTTCTTCAAGTATCTTGACAACTTTTAGCAGGGAAAATAACTTCCACAACCAGCAGGATGCAGAAACTTGGTCTTGGAAAGCAGCTTTCCAAGAGTTCGTCGAATCCTGAAGCATGGATTTTTATGCCACAGAATAAACAAATGTATTTCTTGTTCACAAAAATATGTTGATTGTAATGGTTCCTATTTTGATTAATAAAAATGTGTTTGAGCATAGTTATAATGATTTAAAAGTTATGGTCTGAAACCGCAATTACTTTTTTATCAACTTAATAAGAACCCTCATGCTGTAACTAAGACTGGGTGCGGCCAAATAAATATATATTAAAAAAAAAGAAAAGCAGTATTTTCAAAAAGTGAAAAAAATAGACCACAGATTTGGAAAAGAATATATATATACATATATACAAACATATATATCCAGAATATATAAAGAACCTCTGTAATCAAATTAAAAAATTAAAGACAATCCAGTGGAATAATGTAACATATAAAGCAGTAATCCACACAGGAAGATATATTGAATGGCTATAGGAAAAGATTTGGAGAAGGAAATGGCAACCCACTCCAGTTTTCTTGCCTGGAGAATTCCATGGACAGAGTCTGGCAGGTCATGGGGCTGCAAAGAGTTGGACACAACTAAGCTACTAACATAGGAAAAGATTGCCAGCAATTTCATCTGGTTCAAGCTGACAGTTGCCAAGAGTCTGCTGAAAAGCATAGTCATCAATTTTAGAGGAAGGCCTATGAACTCTTTGAGTTTCAGCCTTCAGTTACTCCGGTAGCCTTGAGCTTTTAACTTACATGGTCTCAGTTCTTTAATCTGTGAAATGGGGATAATAATACTCTACCTCCTGTTCTCACAAAGACACAGTATTATAGCAAGTAATTAGCCTGTGCTATTCAGATGCAGAGATCTAAAGCAGGGCATTATTGTTTGTTCTTATGCTGGTTGTATTTATAGCTGGAAGACATGGAAAATATAACTGTCTGGCTTTCTTGGGAGGGAGTTTTCTAATGCAGCTTTTTTTTTTAAGATTTTTTTTTTTTGATGTGGACCATTTTTAAAGTCTTTATTGAATTTGTTACAGTATCATTTCTGTTTTATGTTTTGGATTTTTTTGGTCTGGAGGAATGTGGGATCTTAGCTCCCCATCTAGGGACCCAGCCCACACCCCCTGCACTGGTAGGTAATGTCTTAACCATTGCACTGCCAGGGAATCCCTCTAATGCAGCTTTTTACAGGCATGAGTAGCTGGAAAATAAAAGGTGTCTGTTGGGAAGAGATTGTACCTTTTCCTCTTGAGCAATACAACTTGAACATCTTAATTTGCTCTGTTTTCTTTCTTTCTTTTTTTTGGCTCTGTTTTCTGAAGGAGATATCATATGTGAATAAATTCACTTAGATAAAATTGGCCTTATGACTCTGTGCATTTAGGTTTAAAGCCTGTGTGTGTGTGTGTGTGTACTTGTGTATGTTTTGTTGTTTTTACTGCTGCTCATGTCTGTAATTTTACTGCCAGACCAGAAGCACTGTATACAGATTATATAATGGGAAAAAAAAAAAAACTAATTTTCTTTCCCACTTAAGCTCCTTGAAATAAACTTGGGGAGGAGAATTAACATTAACAGCTTGAAGCCTTGCTCCATAATGACAAAAGGAACATTCTAAACTAAAATTAACTTTCTCACCAAAGACGCCAATTTTTGCTTTTATGGTTTTCACATAGTTACAAAGTGAAAACGCACTGTGGTACAACACATAGGAAACTAACTTCAGATGCCAAAAAGGTTCTATGAGCCTTAGGGCTTGGTGGACATACAGGAAAAATGGATGTGAGGCGATAAGTTGTAACATCACCTTATGGTTTTTGAGAAAGTAATGATAATTTAGCCCAAGCTTCCCAGATGGTGCCCCTGGTAAAGAACCCACCTGTCATTACAGATGACATAAGAGACACAGGTTCCATCCCTGGGTTAGGAAGATCCCCTGGAGAAGGAAATGGCAACCTACTCCAGTATTCTTGCCTGGGAAATCCTGTGGACAGAGGAGCTGGGCATGTTATATAGTCTATGGGGTCACAAAGAGTTGGACGTGACTGAAGCAACTTAGCATGCAATAATAATTTAAGAAATAAAAAGAGGTTTTTAATCTTTTCTGGAGGATAACAACATGAGAATCACTGCCACGCAATTATCATCCTTAACATTTTGGGAAGGTTGATGAAATACTCTAACCATTTTGACTGGTGAGATGATTATTCAAATACAGCAGTTGCTCTTACGATAGCTTTGAACTGGAACACTTAAGTCCTAGAAGGAGAAGTGGACGTTTATTACTTCTTGCTGCCTAGGATCCAAATGACATTCCAATTTGGGGAAACTGGGGGTAGATTCTGAGTGATAATAAAGTGGGTACTCTGAGGGGTATAGGGCAATCTAAGAATGAGGGAGTGGGGGGTACAAACTATTGAATGTAACAGGCTCACAGGGAATATAGTCAATATTTTGTAATAACTTTAAATTGAAAGTAACCTTTAAATTTGTATAAAAAGAAAAAAATTATTTTAAAAATGAATCATTTTTGGCTGATTCATGTTGAAGTTTGATAGAAAACAACAAAACTCTATAAAGCAATTATCCTTCAATTAAAAAATAAATAATTGTTTTTAAAATGAATAATTTATATGCTTGGCATTAGCGTTAAACCTGAGATCAATCTAGGTATGCAGAAAGTTAAATAAAAATATGATAAACTACCTGATCTGGCAAAGTCCAGAACAATGAGATGACTTGTACGTGACAATTCTACTTGTGCTTGTATTCATATATGGAATATATATTACTTATGTGGATTACATACATTACTCATGGATTACATACATTACTTATATATGGACTATATACATTACAGAGCATGCAAATGTCATCTGAGGACTCTTCACTAAGGAAAAACTCCTATAACTAAATTTTGGTTTGCCCTGAGCCTGCGTCTATACTGCAGCTGGACTCAGGACTACAGGGCTTTCCCTTAAAAGCAAATTCAAATTCATAAAAATGTACATTTTCTTAAAAAATTGGAGTAAAACACAGTTACACACAGCATATAGTAACAATAAAAATCCCCACCAGCCACTTCTGTTTTCTTCACAAAGTTCCTTTTCAAACAAGTCCGTTAGCCCTCAAATATTTATTTTCTCATTCTAAGCAGCTCTATTTTTGTTCTTCTCAAATATTTGCCCCAGACAAACAGTTCTCTTTCTAGGAGAGGAATTCTGTCCTTTCAATCTTTCTGTTCTGACACTTCGGCCTGCTGGATTTTGTCTCCATGTTCACTACCTTGGGATGGCAACATAGCTGCTTCGGCTCCAGATAGCACATCTGTGTCTGTTTCCATCTATCGGAGAAGCAAAAGCTTTCCTAGAAGCACCTCTAGCCTAATTTGCTAGGAAAAGTGTGACTGAACACTAATTGCTGGGCACTTTGCCATGTCAGATATGCCTGGGGTTTGCCAAGTCACGGGAGGGGAGAGGATCTCAGGTGAGTTCTGGTTCTGTGTCCGAGTGTTTGCTTGGGGTCTGTTCCTAACATATGCTCTTCCTTGGCTCGGTCAGGACTCGGAGCCTTCCCCTGCTGACTCAGCAGTCCCCTCCTGTTACTGGCACAACCGGCACCTCTGAGTCTCTGCCACAGTGGGTCCCAGAACAGGCACAGAAAGCTCCCAAGCAGCCATTCATGCCTAAGGGAGGCCCAGAAGAGCAAACTGGATCTTTGCTATGCCTGACCTTGCTGTCCATCTTCTCAACAACGTTGGCATAGAACTACCACCCTGCCTAAGGGTTTTCTTCCAGATTCTCAAATGTGGAGTAGAGACAAACAGCCTTGTTCTGGGGGTCACCCCCCCACTCCCCGTCCCCGGATCTCAGCCTGTGGATCTGCCTTCCTCTCCTGTTCTTCTGATCTTTTCCCCCATCAAATCCTAAGCATGGAAGTTCAGCATTCTCTATTTCTTTGATACCATATTCTCTTTCTTTCTTATCTCTTCACAGGTAATAAAAGTAATACTCAGAAAGACACCCATACTCATGATGGTGAGGCATGAAATCAGTTAATTTAGTATTAATGAGTTAAATAAACTAGTTAATCTAGTACTTTTTGTTTGAAATCAATTAAAAACTAGTATTTCTGGGATGTAAGAATGAGGAAGATACTAAATCTGCCTATTTATTTATTTAATTTTGGCTGCACTGGGTCTTCATTGTTGTGAGAAGGCTTTCTGAAGTTGAGGTGTAAGGGCTTCTTGTTGGAGTAGGTTCCCTTGCTGGGCAGCACAGACTCTAGAGCACAGGATCATTAGTTCTGGCGCACCGACTTGGTTGCTCTGAGGGATGTGGAATCTTCCCTGACCAGGGATCAAACCCATGTCCCCTGCATTGGCAGGCAGATTCCCAACCACTGGACCACCAGGGAAGCCCAAATCTGGCTGTTTAGTTTGAGCCTTTCCTTCTACAAGTTGTCTAAATGTGATTTAGTCATTTTATTGGAATACAAGCACTGGCAGTGGCTGACAATTCCTGGTACTCATTTCCTTAATTTATAGTTCAGATTTAATTTTGGTCTCTTGTACAGTTGGACTTTTTCAATCTAACACAGTTGTGATTGAACGCTAAGAAAGAGGCTCAATTTGTAAAATAATAGAATATTAGAGTTGAGAAGGACTTTAATCCTTCCAATTAAAAAAATCTCTTTTCTAAAATCTCCCACCTACCTGGTTTTCATATATTTTCCACTTGTCTTTTTGAATCTTTATTATTGTATTTGTGTATGTATTTTTACTGAGATAATATTCACATAAGATAAAATTAATCATTAAAAATATTTATTTGGCTGCACTGGTCTTAGTTTCAGCATGTGAGATCTAGTTCCCTGACTAGGGATTGAACTCAGACCCCCTGCATTAGGAGCTCAGAGTCTCAGCCCCTGGACCACCAAGGAAGTCTGCCAAATTAATCATTTTAAAGTGTAAAATTCAGTAGCATTTAGTATGCCACAACTGCTTCTATTTAGTTCCAGACATTTTTTTCCACCCCTAAAGAAGACATAAAACCATTAAACAGTTGATTCCAACTTGCCTCTCCCCCACTAATTCCCCACTCATCTATTCTCTGTCTCTATGGCTTTAGATATTTCTGGCTATCTCATATAAATATCCTTTCTGGATATATCATATAAATGGAGTCAGACAATTTGTCTATCTTTTCACCTACTAATGGACATTTGACTTGCTTCCATCTTTTGGCTATTGTTAATTGTGTTTCTGTGAACCTGTGTGTACATGTATTTGTCTGCGTCTGCTTGATTTTTTTCTTTTTTGCTGCAGACAGAATCAACTTTTCATGTACTCAATAAATATTTGTTGCATTAGATTAAAACTGCTGCATCAACCACTGATTTCAAAAATGTTTTGCTTCACTGGATAAAAGTCACAGAATTTTTTAAATGTTTGTGGTAGGAACTTTATAAGTCATCTTGTTCAACCCCCTCATCGTGAAAGTACATGCTCTCAAAGCAGTAGTCTATTTAGAAGGCCCTAAATACAGTTTACATCATGATGTGTGGTGCCCTACCGATATTGTTCTTTGTTAACTGAATGGGTACAATACGGCTTTTGTAGTCACAGATGGTTCTCCTTGAGAGTTGATCTCCGAATTTAAATTTAGCAGCTTGTCATGCTTTCATTGCTTTCCTTTTAAAAAATTCCCCAAAACCACCACCATCAGCATTGTTTGTATAAAGTAGATATGGCAGTCTTAATTGGTTTCAGTGGTAAAATTAATTTTCAGTCCAAAATAGTCTAAATGCTTTGTCAAGTTGTGGGATTTATTTTTTGGTTTCTTTTCTTTGAGGTTTAAGACACTGTCTTGCTCTGGATTAGTCATTTTTATGTTTTTAAGATTTTTTTTCTCTTTTTTTTGATGTGAACTATTTTTAAAGTTTTTATTGAATTTGTTACAATATTACTTCTGTTTTATGTTTTGGTTTTCTGACTACAAAGCATGTGGGATCTTAGCTCCCCAACCAAGGATGGAACTTGGCTGCCTTGGAAGGGAACGTCTTGACCACTGGACAGTCAAGGAAGTCCCTGGATTAGTTATTTTTTGATTAAATGAACCAGCACCTTGGGCTTCCATGGTGACTCAGATGGTAAAGAATCTGCCTGCAACACAGGAGACCCAGGATCCTTAGGTCAGGAAGATCCCCTGGAGAAGGGAATGGCTACCCACTTCAGTATTCTTGTCTGGAGAATTCCATGGACAGAGGAGCTTGGTGGGCCACAGTAAACTGGGTGGCAAAGAGTAGGACATAACTGAGTGACTTTCACCTTGGGGCTTCCCAGGTGGTGGTCGTGATAAAGAGCCCGCCTGCCAATGCAGGAGAGGTAAGATCCGCAGGTTTGATCCTTGGGTCAGGAAGACCCCCCTGGAGGAGGGAATGGCAACCCCCTCCAGTGTTTTTGTCTGGAAAATCCCATGGACAGAGGAGCCTGGAGGGCTCTAGTCCATAGTGTCGCAAAGAGTTGAACACAACTGAAGCTACTTAACACATTGTACTTTTGCAAGGAAATATTAATATTTCTTTAAACACCAAGGTTAAACATTTTTCTTGGATAGGACATTGTAAATCTTTCCATTTTTAGCAACTGAATGACATTGACAGGGAGTATGGTCTGGTGCATTATAGCACTCTGAACATAAAACCAGTAAAATTCATGGAACAGTGATTATCCCACCTTGATTTAGTAAACCACAGAGCAGTAAAAGTCAAGGTTGAAGGGTAGGGACTTAATCTTCACTGCTGTGCTCCCCTAATACCTGGAACAATGCCTGGACACAGTAGGAGGTCAGTAAATATTTGATGGATGAGCAGATGAAATTAATTTGACTCTGGTTTTTGAAACAATGCTAATAAAAGTAGATGTGATTTAAAAAATAGCATAGTGAAAATGAATTTCTGTGTCTTCTTTATAAATATTGTTTTAATTAAGGACTATCTCTTAGGAGTTACACTCACAAATTTTTATTGAGGTATAAGTGACATATAATATTAATTTCAAGTATAAAAATGATCAATATTTGTATATATTATGAAATGATCACCATAATAAGGCTAGTTAACATGTGTCACCAGACACAGTTGTAAAAAAAAACTTTTTTCCTTGTGATGAAAACTTTCAAGATTTACTCTCTTAGCAACTTTTAAATATGCAGTATAGTATTACTAACTGTAGTCACCATATTATATGTTAAATCCTCATGACTTATTTATTTTATAACTGAAGAATTTACATTTTTAATTGATATCTGTTACAGTTCAGGAACTTAAAAAAGAAAAAGGAAAAAAAGAAAGAAAAAGATTTACTTTTAATTAAGAGTATTCTTGTTTTGACAGCTTTTGTTTCATTTTCCATTTTAAAAGCTATATAAATCCTCACATCTTTCAGAAATTTACAAAGTACTCTCCAACCACTATTTTATATTGAGTATTATTTCTGAATGGCGATAAGAACTATTTGTGCCTTAGTGAAATATTTAAAATAGACAGTAATGAATGAATTTAGAACCATTGTTTATAGTAATTTTCTCTGGATGTATGGGATTATAACTGTTTTGTTTTCTTCATTTTACTTGTTTTAATTTAAATAATGAACACCTATTGTTCTTTAAAAAATAAAGACAAAATACTGGAAAAATGTCCCTAGTTATGTAGCACCTGAAGTCTTACACTAAATCCTTTAAGAAACCAAACAGCTATGAACCAAGTATATTCTTGGGATGCAGCTAGAGCAATGAACCAACAATCCTTGCTTTCTTGTAAGTTACATGCTAGGAGGGGTGGAATAGGACAGGTAATAAATAAACCTGCTCTACAACAGAAAGCTGTCAGAGAAAGAGTGAATCTAAAGAGCCGTATAGAAAGAAACTATGGACATGCATCACTTAGTAGAGAATATATTCATTTGTTTGAAGACCTTAAATACTTTAAAAAGAAAAGAAATCAAAGTAATGCATACACATTTTAAAAAATAAAGGACATCAGGGTTCTTAATGAAAGGTAACATTGTTCTGCAAATCCTCCCAACCCTGTTCCACAGACACCATTAATTTTTTGTCTTCAGTTCTTCAGGCAGTAACTTTCATGTATGTAAAAGTATACTTATATTGCTATTTATTTAGCATCTATAGGCATTATCTATTGACTTTGTGTTATGCCTACAGTGCTACTACTTCTTTCCCTCCACACACACAGGTCTACCACTATTTGTGGTTATTCTTATGGGATAATTTAATGATATGTGCTTGCTTAGTCACTCAGTCGTGTCCTACTCTTCTCGATCTCATGGATGGTAGCCTGTCAGGCTCCTCTGTCCATGGGGAGTCTCCAGGCAGGAATACTGGAGTGGGTTGCCATGCCCTCCTCCAGGGGATCTTCCCAACCCAGGAATCAAAGCCAGGTCTCTTGCATAGCAGGCAGATTCTTTACTTCTGAGCCACCAAGGAAGCCCTAATGATATGAGTAAACCTTTATTTTTTTTTTTACCCCAAAAAAGCATTTAATGATTTCCCCACGTGGTAAAATGAAAATCTGGGAGCTCCTACTGGCTTTCAACTTCTGCCATTTCCCTCCATCTTCCAAACTCTTGTCAACTGAGTTGTAATAATTTGACAGCAGACACACATTTAAAAAAACTCAGTGGCTAAGCTCTGAAATCTCTGAAAATGGAATGTGAATGCTTTTTATGAAACAGAATTGAGAAATTTCTTTTGCCCTAACACCAGGCAAATCATGGGACTGAACACAGTCAATGCCTAGGTTGCAGGGCTGGGACAGGCCTTGGTCGCAAAATTTAAGGGGGCACCAAAAACTCAATAGTCAAGATAGCTACTATTTTGACGTAATTCTTTAAAAACGAAAATTAATGCTAAAAAAAAAAGTTCAGAATGAAGAAAATAAAGGCATTTAGAAATAAAGATAGGCTCAGAAGAATGAGTAGAGGAGAAAAGAGAAAAACATGTTTTGTTTTTTGCTTTCACTATGCCATGCAGCATGTGGGATCTAGTTTCCTGACCAGGGTTTGAACCTGTACCCCCTGAAAAGCGAGTGCAGTTTTAACCACTGGATGACCAGGGAAGTCCCCTGAAATGTTTATATTTGCACCCCACAATTAACGGTGGTCTGTGCCTCTTTCTATAGCATCTATGATTACATAGGTTGTGTATTAGAGCTGGAAAATGTTCAGATGAGAGGGGAAGGTGTGCCTTTCAGATAAGGAATGTATGTGTGTATGCGTGTGTGTGTGTTAGTCAGTCAATTGTGTCTGATTCTTTGTGACCCCATGGACTGTAGCCCACCAGGCTCCTTGTCCATGGAATTTTCCAGGCAACAACACTAGAGTGGGTTGCCATTACCTTCTCCTGGGGATCTTCCCAACCCAGGGATTGAATGCGGGTCTCCTGCATTGCAGGCAGATTCTTTACCATCTGAGCCACCACAGAAGCCACTGCATACTACCTGGGTGCCACCACACTTTGGCTTCAAGACTTGCAAACTAATGCGATGTTGAATTAAGACAGAATTTTTGTGTCTTTAAAGGTGACTGGAGGGGAGGGGCCAGCAGATGAATTTTCTTATTTGAACTCCATGCATTTTCAATGTAGTTTCCTTCCCTTGCTCTGTGCACGCCTGTTGGTCCAGGCAGCACCGGTGCTTTGAATAAGGGTCAGCAAAAGGGTCACCCTCCTGATTGTTCCCTTCTAGCAGAGAGGAGGAGGAAACCCCGGGCCCCCTATCCACCACTGAGTCGCTGCAAAATCCTGGGCTTCCACTGACAGCTGCAAATTCCTCTCCCAGGAGCTGCCAAGCTTCTGGGGTTGCCATGGTCCATGGGAGTGAAATGCTGGCCGCCCTCCGCTGCACCAGCCCGCAGCAGGCTGCTGATGCCTTTCCTCCGGTTCCTTTCAAAAGCTTTTAAAGGAGATCCCCGGGGGGAGGTGGGAGGACCAGGACCTTAACCAGGGCTTCAGTGCAAGCGGCTGGGGCGAATAAAAGAGGCTTTTCTCAAAGTAATAGAGCAAGTGTTGGGCTTCGGTCTTTCCCTGGAGGGAAAGAGAGAGCAGAGATGGTCCTTCCCAAGCTTCACCTGCTGTGGGCAGCGCCTTTCAGCGTTTTCTCCAGGGATTCCTCATCCCTGAGTCTTCCCTGGAGGGTGAGGAGGGCAGAAGAGGTTGCTCCTGAAACTTAGCCAGCTGTTGGCCGCTCCTCCTAGCTTGTTTCAAAGGGTTTCTCACCCTGGGGGTCTACGGGGGAAAAAAAAAATCAGCTCTAAACCAACCGGCTGTGTGATCAGGCTGAATGGATCTATCGGGCGTGACTTGCAGATTCTGGGCACACTTTCAGAAAACGAGGAATGAAGCGAGACGATGAGAAGCCCCTTAGCCCAGGCCTCATGGGTTTCCCCGGTACCTTCCTCCCCGACCCGGTCCTCTTTGGGATCTGAGGGCGGGACGGCGGGCGCGCCGGCGGTCTGGGGGTTCGCCTCCCGGGAGCCACGGCGGGTGCAGACAAAGAGGAGGCGGTGTGTGTGTGTTGGGTTGGGGGGCAGTTTGGGCCCGACGCGGGTTGCGCGGTGCCGGCCGCGAGGTTCGGGGCGCGGGGCCGGCCGCGGTGGGCGCGGCGGCGGAGCGCGCGGGGAGGAGCCGCCGCGGCGTCTTCTCCCGGCGGCGCGCGCCCGCCCGGCCCCGCGGCGGCGCGTCACGCTCTCCCCCGCCCGGAGCCGACGAGCCGGGAGGCGGGAGGCGGCGGCCGCGCGGCTGCTGCTGCTGCTGCTGCTGCTGCTGCAGTGGGGCAGGTGGTGGCGACTGGCGGCGACCGAGGCGGCGGTGAGTGGGGCGCGGCGCGCCCTCTCCCCTTCCCCATCCTCTCTCACCTCTCCCTTCTCTCCCTGCCCCACCGGCTCCTGACCGCCCCGCTCGGGGCCGGGGGCACCGGGCCCGGCGTCCAAGAGGGAGGACCGAGTCCCGCGCACCGGGCCATCCCCGTGGGGCCGCGGGGGGCCCCCGGGGAGCTGGCCCTGGAGGCCAGGGGTCCCTGGAGGCGCTCTCCCCGGAGCCGGGAAGTGGCCGGCCCTGTCAGCGCCGAGCCCGGCCTTCCCTTCCTCCGCCCGCCTCAAGATGGAGCTTGGACTCCTTGCCCCTGCGCCGCCCCAGGCGCCGCTCCCTCCCCGGCGCCCCTCTCCGATCCCCTCAGCCCTGGGGCGGCGGGCCGGACCCCCAGGGGGCCGAGGCCCGGCGGGACCTGTTGCCCCGGCGGTCACCTGAGCCTCGCTCGGGCCCTTGGCAGCGGTGCCCGCGAGCCGGCATGGAGGGCGCCCTGGCCGTGGCCTCCGAGGCGGGCGCCGGCCGGCGGGCTGGCCTCGCTGGCCTGGGGCCCTGCCCGCCGTGGCTTTTGTCCCCCACCCCACCCCCTCTGCTGGGACCGTGATTCTTGGGGAAGGTGGATGACAAGAGGTGACAGGGATTTCCGAAATAACACCGCTGCCCCGTAACCCGAACCTTCTGCCTCGTCAGGGGATTGGCTCCGGAGACAGATGACACTTGTTCAGAGGTTATTTTCAAAGCAGAGCCTCCTGATTCCCCTCCTTTGGAGGGCCTGTGCTTCAGAAATTGTGGTTTTTGATCCGCGGAGAAACCCTGAACTCCGCTCTTGCTCCACTTCATGTGGCTTTTCCATCTGGCAGGCACCGAGCACCACCCCTTCCTCCCTTCCCAGCCCCACCTCTTTGGTATGAAGAAATTACACGTTAAGTCTGTAATCTTTAGTTACCTGTTTTTAGCAAAACCTAGGCGCCAATTAACGTGTTTAAAAAGGAGGGTGGAGAAAAAAATACGCTGCTTTTTTCGGTTGTTGTTGGATTCAGCAGTCTTGCCTTCTTCCTGTTTCAGGTTAGGACAGTTCCTGGCCGGTAGGTAAAGAGCTCAGGACTAGTGTTACTGCTGCTGCTTTTATGGTTGTGGTTCTGGTTGGTGTTTTTTTTCTTTTTAATTACTACTGTTACCTATAGTATGTACAAGTCCAGAGACCAGGTCTGTTAGGATTTTGGGTGTAATGATAACCTTTTGCAAGAATCCTCAGGTATATGTTCCTTCTCAGCTTTGGGGCATTTTTCTCTGGAAATATTAACATTTATTGAGGGCTTCCTGTGGTCAAACTCTGGGCAGGTCTTCTATGTGTTTTGTCTCAATTAACGTAGCCCAATGATGGTGCTATTCGGTGCTGTTATCCCATTTTACAGAAGAGGCATAGAAAGGTCAGGAACCTTGCTCAGGGTCACAGAGCTGATAAGTGGTGGTGTCAGGATTTAAGCTCTGGTATTCTGACTCCTGGTGCTTGGTAATTAAATTGGTATAGTGACTACCCTGCAGGGAGCAAGTTTGGCCCTCCTTAAAGCAAAGAAAGTGGGTGATTGCTTGGCCAAGCAAGGACCAATCCTTGGTCCTGAGTTTCTGAGATTCAGAGAAAGTGGTTAGGTACAGCTTAGGCTTCTCACTAGGCCTAGTTCAAAAGGGTGAACAACAAACTGGGTGGACCCTGCATAAGTATTCTGTCTAAAGATAAAGATCGCCCATCCCTCTCCCCCCTCCCCACCAACAATTGCTTAAGCACTTGTGCTTCAGTGAGAGAGACGTAGGCAGATCTGGTTTCTGTTCTTCATAAGTTTGCAATTTGGTACTTTTTTCATTTACCTTAAAAAAATTTTTTTAACCTATTGTCAAACATTGAGTCTGTCCCATCCTGTGTGATCTGTGAATGCATATGGAGTTAAGCAAGTAATGTTTGACTCTTGCTGTTCTGTCTCTGTTGGGATTCCAAACCCAAATCATGATAGGTAAGAGGTGGCTTAGTCCTCCTGTACTCCACAAAAAGGTAGGCACTTTTGAATTTGTCATATTTTGGCTGCCTGGTATTCTTCATTATTTATTACAGATGTATTTCTGTTCTTCCCAGAGTTTGTATCTATCTCAAGATAATTGTGTGTATATGTGTGTGTATACATATATATATATGACACATATCTATATGTATATTTCAAGGACCTTGACTTTCACTTTATAGTACCTTCTACAGAATTCTGCAGAGTCCCGTGTGCTCAGTCAATATTTATTATTCAGTTAATTGAAAATATGAGGTCCATAAATTTCAGGATTGTTTTTTATTTTTTAATATTTATTTATTTGGCTGTACCAGGTCTTAGTTGCAGCGTGTGTGATCTGGTTCCCTGACCAGGGATCAAACCTGGGTCCCCTGCCTTGGGAGCACAGAATTTTAGCCACTGGACTACCAGGGAAGTCCCAGGACTGGTTTTATAGAAAAAGACAAAACAAAACTGAAGGTAGTATAGTAAAGTCATAGGAAGATGGCTTACTATTTGTTGACATTAAAAGAAAACTTTATGCAGTGTTAACTAAAATGAGCCTTTTACCTCGTATAATTTTCTACTTTATCTGAATTATCAGCTTCTTTCTCCTCTTCCTTATACAAATGAGGTGGGAAGTCGATTGTTTTTCCCTAATATAAAGAATGGACACTGTTGTAATCACTGCAAACCAATAAGTTCTCTTTTTTAGTATTTTTTTGTCGTGTGTGGTAGTCTCCCCAGAGGAGTTTGTGAGGCTGTGGTGCACCTGTATGTGGGCTGTACTGAGGTCTCATTTGGAATTCACTCAGCAGGTATTTATTGAGCACCTGCTGTGTGCCAGTTACTGTTCTGGGTGCTGGTGATGCAGCAGTAAATAAAACAGAAGCCCCTGTTGTTGGAACTCCCTTCAGGTAGGGGAGGCAGACAGTAACCATGTTAATACAATTTATTGTATGTTAGAAAGTGATACATGGTAAGACTAAATACTACAAGTTTTGGGGACAGTTCAGTTCTGTTACTCAGTCGTGTCCAACTCTTTGCGACCTCATGAATCGCAGCACGCCAGGCCTCTCTGTCCATCACCAACTCCCTGAGTCCACCCAAACTGTCCATCCAGTCGGTGATGCCATCCAGCCATCTCATCTTCTGTCGTCCCCTTCTTCTGCCCTCAATCTTTCCCAGCATTAGGGTCTTTTCCAGTGAGTCAGCTCTTCGCATGAGGTGGCCAAAGTATTGGAGTTTCAGCTTCAGCATCAGTCCTTCCATTGAACACCCAGGACTGATCTCCTTGAGAATGGACTGGTTGGATCTCCTTGCAGTCCAAGGGACTCTCAAGAGTCTTCTCCAACACCACAGCTCAAAAGCATCAATTCTTCGGGGCTCAGCTTTCTTTATAGTCCAACTCTCACATCCATACATGACCACTGGAAAAATCCTGTTTGGGGACAAGAGGTAGGGTAACGGAAATTCTAGATAGGGTGATGAGAGGAGACCTTGCTGAGAAAAAGGTTTTTAAATAGAAATCTAGATGAAGTGATGGAATGTTGATCCCTGAGGGAAGACCATACCATAGGAATCAGTTGCCAGGGTCCGGAGGCAGGAGCTTGGGAGGGGCCAGATAATTTAAGGCTGTAGATAATTTAAAGTTGTAGTCCTTAAATATGTATTAAATACATAAGTATTAAAATATTAATTTATTTTTAATATTTACCTTTATTTATTTACATATTTGTCTGTGATAGGTCTTTGTTGCGGAATATGGGATCTAGTTCAGTGACCAGGGATTGAACCAGGCCCCTGCTCTGCATTGGAAGCTTTGGAGTCTTAGCCCCTGGACCACTTGGGAAGTCCCTAAAATATTTTAAAATAGTGAAAGATAAAGAATTTTGTGCCATGATACTAACGATTTTGTTGAAGAAAAAGTTGAAGATGGGGGAAGTAAGACTTAAAGAATTTCACTGCTGCTGCTGCTGCTAAGTCGCTTCAGTTGTGTCCGACCCTGTGCGACCCCATAGATGGCAACCCACCAGGCACCTCGTCACTGGGATTCTCCAGGCAAGAACACCGGAGAGTTAAAGAATTTCACTAACTTGCCTTAAAGGCCACACAGCCAGTGAATAGAGAGCTAGAAATTGAACCTCAGTTTGTATTATTTTAAGCAATGCAGAGACTATATTGGCAATGAAACCTTAAGTAAGTGCCTGGCAGAAAGGCCAGACCAGTACTTGATGTTCAGACCTGCTGTTAAGAATATGCTTTCCTGTTTGTATGCAGGATTTTTGCTCAGCCCTGGGAGACCTTGTAACTGACATTTGCATATATTGCGTTTTCCTGGAATTATGCTCCTGGCAGCAGAGCCTTCCTTTTTAGTCTTAAAAGATTCATGATTCAAAATCCGTGTTTGATATAAGCTTTTAAGTGTCTTCAATCTTAATTGGAAGGCAAGTGACGGTATTAGTCTCAATATGGATTTTTTAGATAACTGTTTAGGGAGGTTCTAAACTAATATAGCATCTTATATATGTATTTTAATATATATAATGTATGTTTCCCATGTAGATGGAACTCAAGGAATCCATATGCTTTAAATCAGCACTTGAGTTACAATGCACTTTTAAGGGAAAACATATTGACTGATGGTACTGTACAAGAATTTCAAGAGTGACCTCTTCAGATTTCAAACCGGGAACAGAAGAGCCTTTTTTTTTTTTGTCCGGTGGGTTGACAGACTGTAATTAACCAACCTTGAATTTGGCTAGGACAGCTGGGTTAATATCCTGGCCCTGGCACCAAGTACCAAGGAATCTTGGCCACATTTAGTAAAGAGCTTTTTTTTCCCCCCAGATCTCCATCTGGCACTTACAGAAAGACAGATTCCACTAGCACTAACTCAATGGGTGGGTCTGTGTTTTTGATGGTCTGTCTTATGGTGGTTCAGCAACGCAATCTTAAAAGTAGTCTTTGCAAAATCTTAGAAAAGTAGTAGTCCTATTACAGAATCCCTGTTGGGAACCCTTTGCTATACCTCTTTCCCTGGGGAGGTGTACTCTCATCTGCCTCTTCTCAGGAATCCTAATGAGACTACAGACAGGCATTTTGCTGCCCTAATATTTTATATAAGCATAAGGTCTAATGTACTGCTGACTTGAATTAAGTAGTTTGGTATTTGTATTCTCCTTTGCTTACTTATGTCTAAGTATAGCTTGGATTAGATCCCAGTTTTAACTCTGCCCATTTTTTACACTTGAAATTGCCAGGTGCTTGTTTTATTGTATCTTTTCTGAAGTTAAAGGCCTGAAGATCCAGATGTTCAGGACGTGCAGATCATCCAAAATTTGGGTTTGATGTAAAACGGAAGGCAACTTTAATAGATTTCCCCACCCCCAACCTCGGTTCTACAGATCCCTAGTCAAGTAGAACACTAAAATATTTGGCATACTTTTTTTCCTTGTCTTCTCAGGAAAGATGAGATATTAGGGAAATTTTCTTTAAAATATTTCAATCAAATCTTTTGATCTCCTGCCTTCTTTCTTTATCTGGTTTCTTCCATAGAATGATTTCTTACTGGAGACGTCACATTCTAGTAACTTAAGGTAGGAAGGAAGATACATAGACTCTACTTTTCCAGACTATAGAAAAATAAACTTTATAGGCAGGGTAATTTTATTTTATTTTTTACAGCTTAATTAAAAGAAACTTTTTATCACTAAATGTTTTTTCACACATGGGTGACTGGAAAAAAGTGTATTGCTAATTTCTGTTGTAAGGCATATGTGGCTTGCTTGAGTTTCGACAGTGAGAATCTAGAATCAGTCAAATTTAGATTTTTTTAAAAAGCATTTTCTAGTGAAGTGATACTTTTTTGAGGTTCTTGGGTTTATTTTCGCCTTGCATACCAGTTTTACAAGGACTTTTGCATTTTAATAACATATACTAGTCATCCTGTAATATGTGGTTTCAGTGCATAAGATATAAACACACATTAAAAGACAGAGAAAAAAGCAAATTATACACAATCCTACTGCCCAGAGAAAATTATTTCAGAGTTTTGGAGTACATCCTTCTAATCTTTTTCTTTGTCCTTAAAAAATGTCTTTATGGCTGGACCTGTAGTTATATATATGTGTATATATATATTTTAATATTTTTATTTATTTAGTTTTGGCTATGGTGGGTCTTTGTTGTTGTGCCGGCTACTGTCTAGTTGTGGTGCGCAGGCTTCTCATTTTGGTGGCTTCTCTTATTGTGGAGCACAGGCTCTCAGGTACGTGGGCTCAGTGGGTGCAGCTCCCCGGGCTTTAGAGCACAGGCTCATTAGTTGTGACACAGGGGCTTATTGCTCCTCTGCATGTAGGATCTTCCTGGATCAGGGATTGAACCCATGTTTCCCATATTGACAGGTGGATTCTTTACCACTGAACCACCAGGGAAGCCCTGTATTTCTGTTTTGACATAATTAAAAGTGTAATATTTTCACAGGAAATATTCTCAGAGCACCAACATGGGGGAAATGAGGACATTTTTAAGTTTGAGGAACTTCCCTGGTGGTCCAGTGGTTAAGAATCCACCTTCCAATGCAGGGAATGAGGGTTCTGGCCCTGGTTAGGGAACTAAAATCCCACAAGCCTGATAGTGCCAAATTACTTAGCTATATTCATGCTTTTATCTTGGTATAAAGCACTTGCTTTCTCCAGTGAAGTTTGAACCTTGGGAATAAAGATTTAAGGAAAAAAAAAATAAGTTTGCGGTCCTGAATTTGCTTTAGCCCCAGCTCCGTGAATATTGTGAAGTTGGACTAGTTGCTTGACTTATAGTCTCTCGTTCTGTAAAGTGGGGGTAGCACCTGCCCTGTTCACTTGGTGGGGTTGCTGTCTAAATGTGGGGATTTGGTGATGATAATAGTGCTAAGGGAGTCACTGGTGCTTTCAAACACCAAAGAGGCCCAAGAAGACGGAGGAAAAGACCGGTCCTATATCACTGATTGAGTCACCTGGCATGTTTTGCAAATGGCTGGATTTATTATAGTAAAGCTTTTCAGATGAATGTGACCAATAGAAAGTGTCCTGTGGGGTAGGAGAAAACCCCAGAAATACTGATTTATCAAACATCTCTTGAGAGCTATGAAGACTCGGTGCTGGTGAGGCAGAGAGGCAGCTAACAGTGGGCCAGCTAGAGGCTAAAGCAGAGGCATGCTGGGGCCATATAAGATAGTCTGTTTCACACGGCTTGTTGTTTGGTCCCTAAATCATGTCCAACTCTTTTGTGACTCCATGGACTGTAGCCTGCCAGGCTCCTCTGTCCATGAGATTTTTCTGTGTGTGTGTGTGAGAGAGGATTAAGTAAGCTTCCAACCAGTCAGTCCTTAAGGAAATCAACTCTGAATATTCGTTGGAAGGACTGATGCTGAAGCTCCAATACTTTGACCACCTGATGTGAAGAACTGACTCATTGGAAAAGACCCTGATGCTGGGAAATATTGAGGGCAGGAGGAGAAGGGGGCTACAGGTTAAGATGGCTTCTTTGACTCAATGGACATGAGTTTGAGCCAACTCTGGGAGATAGTGGAGGACAGGGAAGCCTGGCATGCTGCAGTCCGTGGGGTTGCGAAGAGTTGGACACGACTGAGCGACTGAACAGTAACAACAAAGTGGAAAGTAGCTCTTGTGTTTGGCGTTGATGGAGATGGAGGGTCTGTAGGCAGGGATGGGTTAGAGATGACATTCTAGGCTGGATTGGATTGAGCAAAGGCTTAGAGGGTAGCCTGCTGAGATAATAGCAGATAGATAGTTTACTGCTCTGTACTTTGAGGGCAGGTAATAGGAAATAAAACTAAGACGTTTGGGTTTGTATCAAGTAGAGGCTTCCCTGCTCTGAGCAGGAGTCCCTTTTATTGGTCTATAGGTCCATGGGGTTGAAATGAAGCAGACACTACTGAGTACAGCACAGCAGCGTTTTTGTGATCATTAAGGGTTTTTTTGCAAGTCTTTCTTATGATGATTGCTCAAAACTATCTGGATGTAGGTAAATAGGAAAACTTCTCGGTATTTGTTGTTGTTCAGTCACTCAGTCATGTCTGACTCTTTGTGACTCCGTGGACCATAGCACTCCAGGCTTCCCTGTCCATCACCAACTCCTGGAGCCTGCTCAAACTCATGTCCATTGAGTCAGTGATGACATCCAACCATCTCATCCTCTGCCGTCCCCTTGTCCTGCCTTCAATCTTTCCCAGCATCTGGGTCTTTTCCAGTAAGTTAATTCTTTGCATCAGGTGGCCAGAGTATTAGAGCTTCAGCTTCAGCATCAATCCTTCCAATGAATATTCGGGGTTGATTTCCCTTAGGATTGACTGGTTTGATTTCCTTCTAGTCCTAGGGACTCTCAAGAGTCTTCTCCAGCAGCCAATCCCAGCTCTGTTATTACTTTGTTACTTTATTCACTTACGTTAATACTTTCTGGAAGATCTTGTTCAAACTGATAACCTCTGGAACTTAGTTTTCTCATCTCTGAACTGGGGATAAAAGGAATTTCAAATAGTCGTCATGACAATTAAATGAATAATATATGTAAAACAGAATCAGAACTCTTCTCTCCCCTTTGATCCCTTGTATAGTCCCACATGCCCATTCCTAAAGGAAGTCGGGGTTCAGCACCTCGGTTTTCTTCTCTCATGTAAGTCAAATGGGGGAAAACCCACTTCCTCTAGTCTGGGAAATGAAAACCTTATTTCCTGCCATGTATAGAAAATTACCTTGAGTCGGAGTGCCTTGCCACTGTCTAAGGGCACATTTTTAGACAACAGCTTGCACTGATGAACTTTAATTTATGAGGAGCTAAGTATTTCACATGGGGTAGAAACTCGTGCTTCTCATGTCAGAACTTGTGCCTTGCCAAACCTCAGGCCCTTTTGTATGTTTGTCAGTTTTAGTTCCCACTGTTTAACTAAAAGGAGTTTCTTGGTAAGAAATTATAGAACTTGTCTTGTGTCTGTGTGAAAGATTACCTACAAAGGTAAAAAATAACCAATAGTGAAGTTGGGTTATTAGGATCCGAATGAAACCAATTCCTAGTTTCCATTGACAACATCAGTGGTGATTGTACGGGAAAACTGTCTTAGGGACTTCTGAATAAATTTGAAATAGCCAAGTATCCTTCAGGATTGTGCAAACTGAAATTTGGTTGTTTTTTCCATTCCCTCTAAAGACTTACAACTATTTTTTTTTTTCCTTTGGTTTGCCGGATCTTAGTTCCCTGGCTAGGGATTGAAGCCTGGCCCCCATCAGGGAAAGCGTTGAGTCGTAACCACTGAACCGCCTGGGAATTCCCAGCCTGCAACTATTAAAATTGCTCATTTGCAAAGTAAAAGCAGGAAGATTTTTATAAAGAGGCAAAAAAAAACCAAAACAGTGAGGAAGTCATTGATTCTTCTGTGGTCTGTGTGCCCTTTTCCTGTTCAGAACAAACAGTTGGTGAGCGTTTGCATTTGGAATGGGCCATGTGTGTCTGTTGAAGGGCAAGTGAAAAGTATGCCAATTTTGATTTCTTTATGAAGGCTGGAAAAGGAATGTGTTTTAACCTGCCTTGAGATTGACTTACTCATCTCATTGCTGTTTATAACATACCAGAAAACTTTTATTCATCTGCAAAGATGAAGGTCAGAAGTCTTTAAACTGGAGACTGGGGTTTAAGTCCTGGACCGTTAAGTAACTGTGACCTTGACAAGTGGTTTCACTTTTTAGAATTAGTTTCCTCTGTGGTAAAATGAGGAAGTTGAACTAGATTGCAGGTCTCATCTAATTCTAAAATTTTATGATGCTATATTAAGCACATTTGGTCCTTTTTACGCATTAGTATAATTGACTGCTGCCGACCTATTACGTAAGTTCTTCTGGGAGATACTAACCAGGCCTAGTCATTTCAGTTCCTTATTTAAAATCTGTCTCTAAGCTAGTGGTATTAGAGTTACAGAATTGTAGGAATTTTGTGAAAACTTGTATAAATGAGCAGAATAGCTCAAAGTATTCAGCTCTTTTTTTAAAAAAAAAGTCCTTTGCAGATAGAGGAACTTCGGGAGACTGCTTATTTTCTGCTTATCTAAGTAACAGGAACAGAAAATAAATCCTCGCTCAAACTGAACTGTGCAGAGACACTCATAATTGCAGGCCGGTGCGTCATGGCTCAGCGTTCCGTCTTACGAAAATCGTCTAAGGCTTCAGCTCTCTGCTTTGCCTGGGTTTTGGCACCCTCCCCTTCCTTTCAGAAACAGCTATAGACTTTGAAACTCTGGGTACAACCTGTATTTGGTACTATGTCATATATGCTTCAAAATTTAAAAACATGTAATTTTTGAGCACAGAATAATTTTTCAAGGGGTTATGTCTCTATTGACATCCTATTCTGACTTTATTTGGCAAGCATCCTTAACTGAGTGTTGAATCATTTAACATTCTACTTCTGACTTTGATGGAAAGATGTAAAACTTTGTTTATCTTCAGCATCCTATTGTGTGATATTCTCAAACCAACACTTAAGATTGGTAGACTGACTTTATAAATTGCTCGATAAGGGCTCTACCAGTTAGAAATTGAAAGTACAACTTCCTTGTAGCACCATTTGAATTAAGAGGCCAATTAATTTTCTGATCCTTCCCTACTTGTGTCAGCACTTTAGTGTCTAAATGGACTTTTCACATTGATCCTTTTAGGCAAACAGTGACTACACTATTTTCATCTTCTGTACTTTATCCTTGGCTAGAGATATGTAGTTTGTGTTTTTAATCTTTGTGTTAATTTTAAGGCTGTTGGAGTCTGGTCTGTTTAAAAAGTTATATATTGTGTGTGAAATATGTATATAAATACCTAGATAAGTTTCAGTGAAAATGAATCTTTGTAGTCATCCTGTACAATAAGGTGGCAAAAGGCTAAAGAAGACCCAGAATTATGCCTCCTGGACTCTTCATAAACACCAGTATTTCCTCAAGGATTTCAACCCCAGAGTAACCCATCAAGAATTCTTTGACATCTGGGTGGTCCTGTAGCTGTCATCACTCTGGATAGCAAGGGTTACTCAGGGTTTGGAACTCTTTGAGGAAATACTGGTGTTTATGAATAATTCTTTTGACAGCAGAATTAAAAATAAAGACCAGTCTTTAATAGTGGATAAATATTTGTTAAATAATCTACCATGTAAAAGGCACATTGATCTGAAGTCTGCAAATGAAGACAGTGAGGATCATGTGTTTTTTTTTTTTGACAATCCCCCACCCCGCCCCATATGGGATCTTAGTTCTCTGACCAGGGATTGAACCCATGCCACCTGCAGTGGGAGCATGGGTTGCCAGGGAAGTCCTGTAAGGACCATGTTTTTGAGGAATAGCTGCTAGTGCACTTACTCAGCGGAGAAGGCAACGGCACCCCACTCCAGTACTCTTGCCTGGAAAATCCCATGGACAGAGGAGCCTGGTATTGCTACAAGTCGGGCACGACTAAGCGACTTCACTTTCACTTTTCACTTTCATGCATTGGAGGAGGAAATGGCAACCCACTCCAGTGTTCTTGCCTGGAGAATCCCAGGGATGGGGGAGCCTGGTGGGCTTCTGTCTATGGGGTTGCGCAGAGTCAGACATGACTGAAGCAACTTAGCAGCAGCAGCACTTGCTCAGATACATGTCTCCTGGAGTTAGTATAAATCAACCTTATAAAAACAAGGTGGTTAAGTTGGTAGATGTGGGACTGAGTGGAAGTACTGAAAAGCGGCATTACAGTTAAGTTGGTATTTTTTACGTTTTAACTTCACTCCTGTCTCCCATGTCTCCTTTTCTCTCCCTTTAATTTACATTATTGTTTTGGGTCATGCTTTATAATGATTTCTGAAAAGTATAAATTTAGCACTCCGTTACCAGCTCCACATTCAGCTTGTGGATTAGCCCTAAACTTATCAAGAGTAGTACCAAAGTAACTTGGATGAACTGTGAGAAAGGCATCAGGCAACTTTAAGTCCTTAGAAGGTTCTGTGTCTTTAGCCAGGTGATCTTTGGAGAATGATTGTAATCTTCAGGCTAGACTGAGATGCTACTTTTTCTAATTTATATGAGAAATTAAATAATGAACAGTAGTTTTCTTAATTTCAGTTTTTACTTTGTATAAGGGCTTCTTAGTTTAAGTCTTAGTCTCCTGCTGCTGTGGATGTCTTCAGATGTTTCAGACTCTGTACTGTGTCTCAGTATTTCATGGTATTCTCTTTCTTTTAATATTTATTTTGTTTATTATTTATCTGGCCATGCCTGGTCTTAGTTGCAGCATTTGGGATCTTTGATCTTTGTTGTGGCAGGCGGGAATCTTTAGCAGTGGCCTGCGAACTGTTAGTTGTGGCATGTGGGATCTAGTTCCTTGACCAGAAATCGAACCTGGGCCCCCTGCATTGGGAGCACGGAGTCTTAGCCACTGGACCACCAGGGAAGTCCCTTCATGGAATTCCTTAAGGTGTTTCCAGATGCTCTGGCCTCCTGAGCAGATACCAGACACTGCCTCCCCCGCCCCCATCCTGCCCCCACCTTTAGGCATATTGCACAGCTGGACAGGCAGCTCTCTGGAAGATCGATTCTCTCTTTTTCTCTCATTCCACAAGGGAAAGTGGCAATCTTTCACATCTTGTGTATGTTTATTTTGGGGAGGGTTGTGTGACTTTTCCCCTGGCTGATCTTTCCACTAGTCCCGAGTTTTGGAATGCTCTGCTGTAGGTGGTGGAATAAGAAACAGAGGGGCCATCTGGATCTCCGCCTCTGTCATCACCCAGCCTTAGCAGACTTACCTCTTGCTTTACCCTTTAAGCCAGCCACTTAGCTGCTGCTAAAACCAGATGCCTCCAGCTCCCTGCTCACTCTGTATTCTAGTTTATCTCACTAGGTATTGCAGTGACGTGAAGCAGTGGCTCTTTGGTGGCCTGTGCCTAAACTGTGTCTGGTGACAGCACACTCATTTTCTCTGTGTTCACGGGGCAAGCTTCCAGGAGGCTTGAACCTTAGGATGACTGCAGGTGGCTCCATGTCACTCAGCACTGTTCCAGCACATTGAACACTTGCTAGATACTCTGTCCCGAAGGAGATGCGCCTCTCTTCATCCCACAGGACGTGTTCTGTGTCTTAATTCAGTAGACTGACATTTTTCCCCGGTATTGATACTTGGGACAGTGCTTTTTCCTCTTGAGTCTTACATTTTAGCCACTAGACTATCTCTAGATCCAAGCCAACTTACTCGAGTTCACGGGGGAAGAAACAGCAGATGAGTAGGAAATGAATAACTGACAGTGAGGTCTCATCCTTCGTCCCTCTTTCTCTCCTATTAGTTTTCCCCTCCAGTCTCTGGTTCTGACTTTCTCCATGTTCTTACTCCACACTTCCCCCGAATCTGTGTTGGCTTCCTGCAGTCAAAATGCCAGAAGCAGCTGAGCGTGGAACCAGCTCAGTAGAAGGATGCTTTCACTCGCCTCTTTGTAGTTGAAATTCTGCCTCCTGCTCCATCTCCCTTAAATCTGCCAGGTGCTACCTCTCAGGTTCCCTTCTTGTATCCTGAGACACACTTATTAAATTTTCATCTGTAACTCAGTTTCTGTTCTTTGCTTTGAGTTTTGCATGCGTGTATTTTCAAAGTGTGTTGAGCCATCAGTTTTACTGGGCAGTGCCTTGTGCTATAAGGAGGGCTTCTTCATGCATCATGTATCCTTGTCAAATAGATACTTTAAAGGTCCTCTTACTGGAAATTTTTTTTTCTTCTTAAGAACAACTAAATTATTCACAGCTTTACGTTCAAGAGCTTATCCATTTTTCCTTCCGCACATGTGTTGTAATGTGATTGTTGTTGCTGTGTTGTTAGTCACTCAGTGGTGTCTGACTCTTTGCAACCCCGTGGACTATAGCCAGGCTCCTCTATCCATGGGATTCTCCAGGCAAGAATACTGGAGTGGGTTGCCAGTCCCTTCTCCAGGGGATCTTCTGGACCCAGGGATCAAAGCCAGGTCTCCTATATTGCAGGCAGGCTCTTTACCATGTAATCTACCAGGGAAGCCTGTAATGTGGTAGGAAAGATGAATGTGGCATACCCAGGGGCACTCGGATATCTCATTGGCAAGTTCATTATCCATGTCAAGGGGAGAGTGTCCTTATAGTCTGCCTTACACATAGTTCTAGAGCCGCACCGCCCAGTACAGTAGCTATAAGCCATGTATGACTGTTGGCAAGTCCAAGTTGGGATCTGAGTAGAAAATACATAATTGGACCATGCAATATTACTCAGCTGTAAAAAGGCAAAAAATGGTCATTTGTAGAGATGTAAATGGACCTAGAGTCTGCATAATAAATCAGAAAGAAAAAACAAATACTGTATATTATTGCATACATACGGAATCTAGAAAAATGGTACAGATGAACCTGTTTGCAGAGCAGGAATAGAGACATAGACATAAGAAGGAACTTGTGAACACAGTGGGGAAGGGGAGTGTGGGACGAATTGGAAAAGTGGCGTTGACATATATGCACTACCATGTGTAAAGTAGGTAGCTAATGGGAGGCTGCTCTACAGCCCAGGGGGCTCAGCTTGGTGCTCTGTGATGACCTCGAGGGGAGGGGTGGGAGTGGGAGGGAGGCTCGAGAGGGAGGGGATATGTGTCCATATAGCTGATTCACAGTATAAAGCAATTGTCCTCCAGTAATAAAATTAAAAAATAATACAATTGGATTTCGACCTAATATAAAAAGAATGTAAAATAACTGATTAACAGTTTTATATTGGTTACATTTGAAGTCAT
The DNA here is from genome assembly GCA_007570785.1 of Antilocapra americana. Taxonomy (NCBI): domain Eukaryota; kingdom Metazoa; phylum Chordata; class Mammalia; order Artiodactyla; family Antilocapridae; genus Antilocapra; species Antilocapra americana. Next base: position 8,268,737 of record ML663006.1, on the reverse strand, counting down.
ATTTTGCATATATTTGGTTAACAAAAATAGGTTATTAATTTCACCTGATATTTAACATTTTTGAATACAATGATTAGAAAGTTCAAAATTACACATTTTCCTCACATTTTGTTTCTTTTGCAAAGGGCGAGTATCTCTGTGTCCACAAAAGAAATCTAATTCAAGACTTCTAGCTCTTACACAGCATTCACTGGAGGTGGTAACTGAATCGTTTGCCCAAAGCCTCACTGGCCCTTTTGAAGGAGATCCCAGGGTTGGGAAACCCTCTAATGTTGTTTTCATCAAATGCTTAGAAAGTAAGATGCAGTTACTTGTTGCTTCAGGTTGAAAATCCCAATATTGCATCATTTTAGGGGTTCTTGTTTCATTGAGTCAGTTCAGGACTTTTTAAAACTCTTACTGTGTATCAAGTACTTTTTTAGCCTCATTGGATGCTGAGACCAGTTTCACCCGTGACCAGGAGAAACTTGGTCATCACATGGTGTACAAACCAAACTGATTCATCATTCCGTTATAGAAGACTGGGTGGTGGCTCAGGCAGTCCAGAGAAGGAGACAGGGCAGGACTCACAGTCAGAAGAGACCTTGAGAGGGGATGATGCGTCTGCTTTTATTCTTCTAGAGTCATTTCCTTTGACCCCCGGAAGTCCTGGCATGAGGGGATGTGCCATGCCAGGCAGTGAAGTATGGGCCTTGGGTGCATAAACAGGCATGACTCTGCATTTGCCATATGAGGACTTTCAGCTCAGTTCAGCTGGGAGATGAGAACTTTCACTTGGCCCCAGGCAAGCCCATCAGCTTACTGATTGGGTTTTCATATCCTTCTGTGAAGTTGAAAACGCTTGACTCTCCTTGTTTTACTCAGCAACTGAAGAAAATGCATAAATGAACTTCACCTCTAATTGTGTTTTATGTATGTACAGACATATCAATGTGAATGAAACTGAAAGATGGAAAAAATTGAGGAAGTTGTCCTTTCTTGGTATAAATACGAGTCAATTTGGAAAGTGACCAGAATGTTGTGTGTTTTCAGTGGGTGAAGCGGGCAGCTCAGATTACACAGCGGCTCCCATGGTGGGGGTGGGGACAGCAAGTGACACAGCAGGCAGCAGACACTTGCATAACCACCACTTCAGGGGACGGGATTAGGCTGTGAATGAAGCGCCCAGTCTCGGGAACATGATATTAGAACGCGGCCGTGGGAGTTTTTGTCTCTAGCTCGACTTGAAAATCAGCTTCAGAAACATCTTTTCTCTCGACTAGACTTTGCCTTATTCTCAGAACTTCTTTTCCCCTTCCCTTCTAAGTGTATAGACTTTTTACATTTTAGAATTAGATGGGCGCTCAGAAGTCTCAGTGTGCAGCCGCCTGCAGCTAAGACACTTAACCTGCCTGATGCTCCGTCTCTTCCTGGTCACCCAGCAGGGCTGAGCAGAAATCCAAGTGCCCAGGTGCCCACTCTGCTATTGTGGGCGCCTTGGTTTTGGAGGCTCACCATTAAACTCCCTCTCCTGGCAGGTTAAATTCATTGCAAATTCTTCAACTCTTCTTAGGCCTCCCAGTAGAATTTCCAAATTTTGTAAATATAGTATTTTTGTTTTGCTGATGGGCTGTGAAGGGGCTGAAGGGAAATGCAGGAGATCTGATTTGCCTCGGAGGATGCTGGAGAGCGAGAAGAGAGGCAGTGCTTTTCGGAGGCTGATCTTAATCAGGTGTGGTTCTTTCTTGCCCAACAACTACGGCAGGGTACTCTTAACTCTGGCAAAGTTGAAGTCACGGTAGCTTCCCTTTCACTTTTGAATCCTTGCCCTTTCACTTAAGGAGTTTGTATTTGAATCCAAAACAGTAGAACTACAAAAGGACGGACTTAGAAACTGATCTTATTTAATGAGTTATCCTTAGGATGCTGAGTTCCAGGAAGGGGTTAAGTGCTAGCTGAAGGCCATCCAGCTGGGACAGAATCCAGCTGTCTCATTTCCCAATCTAACCCTCTTCTCATACTTTTCTTTTTTTAGAGCCACATTTTTTTTTCACATTGAAAAAAATAACAGTAAACAAAAACAAAACCCACAAAGCAACAGCAAAAGAGGAAACAAGACCTTAGGAAATCAGATAAGAATTATGAAGATGATTATTCCTTTTCACTTGGACTTATAATTTACACCACACTTGTTGTGGGGGACTGCTTGTTTTGAGGAACTTCTTGTTTCTGTAAAGTGCTTAAGCTTTTTTCTTTAGGTTATGAGGGGTGAGGAGGAAGGTGGAATTTGGATTTTACTAAAATATATTCTATAATACAAACTTTTTATTGTAGACAGTTTCATTCACAAATGTAGACAAGTAGTCCCATCACCACCTAACTCTTGAACGTTTATCAACTCATCATCAGTCTTATCTTACAATCACACTTGTGTTCTTTAAACATATTTTTGCTCTTGCCAGTAAAATGTTTTTTTGCTTTTAAAAAAACACAGTACTTTTACTTGTCTTTCATATAATCATGCTTTTTGTAGTGTGAAGCATTTCTGTCTCAGGAGCTTATCCTAAAACTTATTTTGAGTTTACTTAGCTGAGATGTTTTCCAAGGTCTCAGCAGAGTTTTGATCTCTTTGTCACTTGGTTTGGTAAGAAAAGTTAGCTGCTGTAACAAACTCCACTAATTTTAATGATTTAAATGGATGGAAGTTTATTTTCAGTTATAGAAGAGTCAGGGGTAGGTATTTCATGGCGGAGGAACGAAGAAAAGTGATGCAGGGATTCAGGTTTCTTCCGTGTCCTCTGTCCATGCTTTTGAAGTTGCCCTGCTCATCTCCATCAAGCCACGGAAGATTTTTATGGGGAAGGCCTAAAAGTATGCACGTTGCAGGCCCTGCTCTCCTTCCATTGGCTAGGACTCAGTCACATGGTCACACTGAGCTGCAGAGGGGAGCTGGGAAATGTGGCCTCTGACTCCAGGAAGAGAAAAAAGTAGGCTTGGTAAACACCTAGCCTGTCTGCCTGGGCGCTCACTTCTTATTGCTTACACTGGCCTGTTGTGCTGGTTTCTTTTTCCTGAACACACAGCTCACTAGAGTCCTTCCTCACTCCCTGGCTGCAACCCATTTTCAGTTCAGTTCAGTTCAGTTGCTCAGTAGTGTCTGACTCTTTGCAACCCCTTGGACTGGAGCACGCCAACTATCTATCTATCACCAACTCCTGGAGTTTACTCAAACTCATGTCCATTGAGTCGCTGATGCCATCCAACCATTTTGTCCTCTGTCATCCCCTTCTCCTCCCACCTTTAATCTTTCCCAGCATTAGAGTCTTTTCCAGTGAGTCAGTTCTTCAAATCAGTTGGCCAAAGTATTGGAGTTTCAGCTTCAGCATCAGTCCTTCCAGTGAATATTCAAGACTGATTTCCTTTAGGATGGGCTGGTTGAATCTCCTTGCTGTCCAAGGGACTCTCAAGAGTCTTCTCCAACACCACAATTCAAAGGCATCAGTTCTTTGGCCCTCAGCTTTCTTTATAGTCCAACTCTCACATCCATACATGACTACTGGAAAAACCACAGCTTTGACTAGACGGACCTTTGTTGGCAAAATAGTGTCTGCTTTTTAATATGCTGTCTAGATTGGTCATAACTTTTCTTCTAAGGAGGGCCTTAAGAAGTGGGCCTTAGGAAGCAGCCCATTTTACTGTGACTCAAAAAAAGTCATTTTTCCTGTGACTTCCCTGGTGGTCTAGTGGTTAAGACTCCACACTTCCAGTGCAGAGGGTGTGGGTTCAATCTCTGTTTGAGGATCTAAGATCCCGCCTGCTGTGTGTCATGGCCAAAAAAACAAAACAAAAATTTTTTTTTCCCTGCTTAAGTAATTATATCTGTTCATTAAATAAAATTTGAGAAATCCAAGAAAATCCAAAGGAGGTATAAATAATTATATTTGTTCATTAACATTTGAGAAACCCAAGAAAATACAAAGAAGGTATTAAAACTACCAATAATCCCATCACCTGGAGATAATGATTATTAATCCTTTGTTACATTTCCCTCCAATTTAAGAATGTTTAACCACTTAGAAATAACAATAAAATGTCACTAGTTCTTTCTTTGTTCTGGGTTGCAAATTCCAGAACTCCTGGTGTGGTGGGGAACCACAACAATGACAACAATCTGGCAATTTTGGCTTTTCTTAGCATAGAGATACTGTGCAAAACTGTGGTGAGGCTTTGTATTTCTGGCATTTTCTTTCTTTTTTTTTTTTTAAATCTTGTTTATACTAAGGGCTTCCCTGGTGGCTCAGATGGTCAAGAATCTGCCTGCAATGTGGGAGACCTGGGTTCGATTCCTGGGTCAGGAAAATCCCCTGGGGAAATTAATTTTTTAAACAATTTTATTTAGTAATTTTTGACTGAGCCGGGTCTTCATTGCTGCTCACACACTTTCTCTAGTTGTGGCAGGCGTGAGCCACCCTTCCTTTCGGTGCACGGGCTTCTTACTGTGGTGGCTTCTCTTGTTGCAGAGCACAGGCTCTGGTGCACTGACCCGGTGGTTGTGGCATGTGGGCTTAGTCGCTCCTTGATACGTGGAATCTTCCTGGACCAGGGAGAAAACCCATGTCCCCTGCACTGTCAAGCGGATCCTTATCCATTGCATCACCAGGGAAGTCCTGATGAAATCAGCCTCTAGCTTACACATCAAGACCCTCCGTCCTCTTAGTAAATAAATATTGGAATTGATGAAGTTAGTGATGTAGTGGAGTGGCGAGACCAAGATGACCTTTTAAGTTCACGATTTATTTCCTCCTTGGTTTTCAGAATTCTTAAACATAGCTTAATTTCCCAGGAGAGAATACTAAGAAACTGAACTGAAATAGCAACTTGCAAACTTGAAGTATATAAAAATATGGGTCTGGTGGTGAGCTAAATCCTTAACTTAGGGGGATGTGCTTTTCTCTGCTCACCTGCATTGCCTGTGCTGGTCTGTAGTGGAAAACGAGCTGCTTGATTTTACACAGGACAATAATTTCTTGGGAGAAGGTACATTTTTTTAAATTATCAGCTCCAGATTCAGGGATACAGAACTTTCTGGTTTGCCTTTAACGTGGTGAGGTGGCATCCTAGAGACCGACCAGCATCAGAGTTCCTGTTTGTGATGTCATCATCATGACCTCACAGCCAGGATGGCTCCAAATATTTGGCCAGCTCCTGCCAGGGTATGAGCTGAGGCCTGGCCCAATTCTACAGACAGACACCATGAGGTATCGGTTTGTCTCCTTTTGCTGGATTTGTGTTGACTTTTCTGCAACTTCAGTAGATTAAAGAGTAAAGACATTGACATTGAGCCCTCTTTATTTTATTGAAAAAGAGTGTATAATGGTAAGAAGATCACTGTTTTAAAAGCACTTCTGGCAGGACATTTGAAAACAAAATGCAATAGAAGAGCAGAAATATTTTAACCGTGTGGATGGGTATGTGGTTCACCAGTGGCTCTGTTTGCTATGAAATTTGCTGTCTGTTTTCCCATTCCCTGCAAATAAACATAACAATTTTTTGTTCTGTGGAAATGTATCTGTAGCACCAGCCAAGTAATAGTTTGAAATGATTAGACTTGTTTGTTAGTGGTATAAATTATTTATGACCCAGAGGCCTGAATTCTGATATATCACAATTGAGACGTTGTCATCATTTGGTTTTGAATGTATTGCTTTGCTTTTTGAACATGTTTTAGTTGGAATTGGAAGAAAAGGTGTTGATACACACAGATACCCAGAAATCTTGTGTCTGAGGGTTAATTCATAATAGAATTTTCTAAAGAATTGTCTTTCTTTAAACAGACAAAACATCATGAACTTGTGTTCCAGTGTGTTGGGTGTTAAGCACTTGATAAATTAACCCCTCCTATTTTTTTTAATTGTCTTTTTTTTTTGGTTGCACCCCAGGAGTCAAACCTGTGCCTCCTGCAGTGGGAGCTCGGAGTCCTAACCACTGGACCTCCAGGGAAGCCCCTCCCTCAGCTGTTTTTTATTTAAGTAGATATTGGACCCTTTCTCTAAGTTTGATTCTGTGAGTTTGAATTGAGAGATCACGTGGCCAAAATTCTGTTGCTGTTGTCGTTGCTTTTTCTCCCCACAAAGCATGTCCGTATCTGAGAGACTCAACATTCCAGTTTCTGGATTAGACCTCTTTTTAAAGCATTGTTCTTTGTGTTCTCTATTTTTTTCCCCTCTGTCACAGTCACTTGGCCCTATTTTCCTAAACACATACAACCTAGAGTCTCAAAACACTTATTCTTTGAGACGAGGAGCCCTTTTTTAGCTTCACTTGGTGTATTCCCTTCCAAATATGTCGGATGAGTCTCTTGGACTGGGATGTCTTTAACACAACTTTTTATTTTTTAATTATTTGACTGCTGAATCTTAGTTGTAGCACGTGGGATCTAGTTCCTTAATTAGGGATCGAACCTGGGTCTTCTGCATTGGGAACACAGAGTCTCAACTACTGGACCACCAGGGATGTCCCAAGACAACTTTTTAGAAATGAGTCGTCCTGTACATATATGTTGGAGACCCCCGAAAACACCAATTTAAAGTCAGTTTTATCTATGGGTACAATATGGAACTCCTGTTTAACTGCTTTAGGTCAGTGTTCAGGAGAAGGCAATGGCACCCCACTCCAGGACTCTTGCCTGGGAAATCCCATGGACGGAGGAGCCTGGTGGGCTACGGTCCCTGGGGTTGCGAGGAGTCGGACACGACTGAGTGACTTCCCTTTCACTTTTCACTTTCATGCATTGGAGAAGGAAATGGCAGCCCACTCCAGTGTTCGTGCCTGGAGAATCCCAGGGACGGCGGAGCTTGGTGGGCTGCTGTCTGTGGGGTTGCACAGAGTCGGACATGACTGAAATGACTTAGCAGCAGCAGCAGGTCAGTGTTCACTGTTGAAAACATTTCTGTGCTTTCAGCATGTATTCTAATGCAGGGAGAACTGAATCTTTTAACTTTTGAATTTTTGTTTGCTTTGGAAGACCTCCTTCGTGGAAGGGTTAACTGGGATGGAGTCTGAATGGCAGTGGGTGTTTGCAGACAGGTGCAGGGGGGTGATCCCAGAGGGTCTATGAAGTATTAGATAGCAGTTACCTTCAAACTTGGGCTTCATTACTGGGTCTTTTTTTTTTTTTTTTCATTTTATTTCAAGGTCCTGATAACTAACCCACTGTCCTTACTATAGTAAAAAAATTTTTTTATCTGGATGTTTTCAATATTCTTACCTTTATGAGGCAGGTGATAGGTGATTGCTTATTAAATTGCTTACTAAAAGGAAGAACTATAGCAATTCGTTCTGTGTTTGGAGAAGGCTATAGTCTTGAACTGTATCTTTAACCTCTGAAAACTTGGTTGTTTAGAATGGGAGACTGATTTGTATGTCATTTCCTGTCCAGTAATGTGCAGTGAGAGAGGTTGTATTTGAGAGGAAAGTGAGGTGCTTGGATTCTTAGAAATAGTAATAGCTAGTATTTAAGATGCTCTCTATGTCCTGGCATTGTTTTCATCTCGCGAGACTTGCCCAGTTGCTGATATTTTCCAGTATCTAACACACTAGACAAATGGATAGCAATCCTTAACTTCATAGAGGGTAGAAGACATTTATTTCTTTTTTGTTGAGTAGAACAATAGCCCTTCTTTCTGAAATCCCACCTTTAGGTAAAGCTGACATTCTCAAGAAATACAATACTACACTTGTTTTTTAGAAATACCAAAGAGGCTAGGTCTTGTAAGGTTATTTGCTTCCCTGAAATAAATGTCTTGTCCTTTTGTATTTGTTACCTAGATTAGATCTTGGAGTTAATCACAAACACAGGTTATTAACCTAGTTCAAAATTTTTGCATATTTCAGGCCTGGCTTTTTTGTCTTCTTAAAATAAACCTGTAGGTTACACAGAAACAAAACAAAAGCTGTTCTTCTGGTGTTGATGTTTGACAACAAGGATTCCTGTTTTTAGGTGGAAATGTAAATCTTTCCATGAGAAGGAGGGAGGCACAGGGGACTGCAGGTGAGCTGCCTGTGTTCTGGGGCCCTTCTTCCCGCTGCTGCATAGTTGGTTCTCAGAAGTAGATCTCTCTTCTCTGACTGGCATTTGAGAAGCATACAAGCAAAATAGTAGCTATTGTTAACCGTTCAGAAGTGAGCTGTTAAGTTCTAGGGACAAACATTTTACAAACGGTTTTTGGCTTGAAAAAATATTAGAACTATGGCATCAGTCAGTGGTATAAAAAAGAGGTTCTGGGGGTTGGTGTGTGGTATGTGTTGCAGTATTACAGTTTGGAAAGCAGAGTAATAAAATAATGTGACAGACTTAAAAATAAGTGAAAAAAAATACACCAGAATTTCGGTTATTTTATCTAGGGAGGTGTTGTTCACTAATTATAGTGATAAGCCTTTCATAAACCCTTTTTGGAACTCTTGGAATTGGCCTATGTGCCTTGGATACATTTTTGCTATGTTCAGTAATTACAAATCATTGTATTTTTGAGGTTTTTGGATTCAAGTTTTGGAAACAGCTAGTAATATTTTTAAGAGCCAAGTCCAACGAAGAGTATTGAGCCATCGAGATGGTTGGTCACTATTGCCTTGGGTCAACTATTACGGTGCAACTTAAAAACTGTCTCTAAAGTTATTTCTAAATAAAGAGGTAAAAATATTTTTGACCAAAGCAGTATTATTCAAACAAACTTACTGTTTGCTCAGGTGGTTACTTTGAAGGACACTATTTGGCACATAGATGGTCCCTGGATGGAGGTGGTTCTTTAACACTGCCATCCAGTAGAACTTTATGTGGCACTGGAAATTATTCTGTATGTTGCATTGAGGCTGTTGAGCACTTGAAATGTGGCTGGTGTGACGAGGAACTGAGTTTTTAACTTGATTTCATTTTAAAAGAATTTAAACAGTGCATGTCACTAGTGGCAGCTGTATTGGAGAGTGCAGACCTAGAATATTTAGCTTCCTGCTAGACTTATAAACTAGGGTGAGCAGCTTTATGGTAAGAAACCAAAAGTTATCAAGCCACAGTAGCTTGTGAAATATCTGATCCCCCTCCCCTCCTGCAGTGTGAAGAGTGGTGGAAAAGTCTGGAATTTGTCATTTGTTTTCAGTGGTATCTAATCTTTATAGCCTCTCCCAAGTTTATCCTGGCTAAGGTATTATCCAAAGGGTTTTAGATGAGAAGCCTTCTTTGTGTTTGCAGTTTAATCATTGTCTTTTTGATGTTCATAGTTCTTCCCTGCTGGTTAAGACCTATCTCAGCAACCAGCACCCGTGGCTGGAATGAATGAAGATTCCACATGTCCCCAGAAAAGAGGCTGCCAACTGTCAGTTAAAATCTTTGCTTGGTAATGATGGTTAGGTTAAGATAACTGAAAAGAACAAATGAGATAAATACAAAGCCTGAAGGGAAACTGTAGGCATCTTTTCATTTTGGACCAGTAGATTAAAAAAAAAAAAAGAATGCCCCACCTACCACTTCGTGGCTTGTGGGATCTTAGTTCCCCAACCAGGGACTGAACCCAGGCCACAGCAGTGAAATCTCAGAGTCCTAACCACTGGATCACCAAGGAATTCCCTCTAAAACTCTTTCAAGTCTCTTTCCTATTTAACTCTCTAAATTGATTTCTTTCAAGAATCTTCTAATGTTTGCCATACTGAGCATCTTATTCACATGCTCTGTACCTTTCCTCCTCCCTCATTTCTTTTCTGAAATTTTTTCTCTCTTCCTTTAAAAAAAAATCCTGACTGCCAACACCTGTCCAGCACTTTTGCTGACCCCCACCCCCTCAAGTTCTGCCTTGCCTCTGAAGTCTTTTCTTTCTGCCTCAGTCCACTCCACCTTTCCATCTTCTAAGACACTTTCAGGACCATCACATCCCATGGTTTGGTATTTCTCATGAGTGGCATTGTATTTATATATATATATAGTTATTATATATTTGTGGGTCTTTTCTCTCCAACTGCATCATAAATTCTTGAGCTTATGCCTTGTTACATGTTGTTTTGTCACCTGTAGCAAGCACCAAAAATAACTTTTTTAAATATTGGGTACATCCTAACTGGTTTGTTAACTCATTTAAACAATTGAGACTATTTTTCTCAATTTTATGTAGTCAGCTTTGTTTATAAAGTACGTCTAGGGATATAAGGATAACTAAAATACAGTTTCACCCCCCGCCCAGGGTGTGTTTAATCTGGTAGAATCTCTAGGGGGCTTCATAGGTGGCTCAGTGGTAGAGAATCCACCTGCCAATGAAGCAAACTCTGGAGATACAAGTTCGTTGCCTGGTCGAAAAGATCTGCTGGAGTAGGAAATGGCAACCTGCTCCAGTATTCTTGCCTAGAAAATTCCATGGACAGAGTCTGGCGGGCTATAGTCCACGGGGTCTCAGAAAGTCTAATGACTGAATGACTGAACACACACTCATACACTCACAGAATCTTTGGCCATATAGACCCAGCTCTGTGTGCCAGGTGAAAGGAAAGAGATACAGATTTAGTTCTATGGGAAATTGAAGGATGAACACATTTTCATTGGTGAAAGGTTTTGTGGGGCAGTTGCATCCCTAATTGGCCCTTGAGAAAGGTTTCAGCAGATGAAAATAAGTAGGCTTGGAAATGCAGGAAGAAGTGGCAGCCCACTCCAGTGTTCTTGCCTGGGAAATCCCATGGTCAGAGGAGCCTAGTGGGCTACGGTTCAAGGGGTTGTTGCAAAGAGTTGGACACCATCTAGCAACTGAACCACCAAACCACCAGGCTTGGAAAGGGCTCTCAAGACTGAGTGAAAATGCTGAAACAGAAGCATAGAGTGAAAACACCAAGACTTCTGTAGGGATAGTTGTCAAATCGGTCACGTGGGTCACGTGGGTGATTCATGTGCATGTAATTGAGAAAAGGAACCTCTCATTTTATCAGTTGTTCAGCAGTGTTTCTCAAACTATCTGAATGGCTTGGAATGCAGATAGCCGGCTCCACCCCTAGAGTTCCTTTCAGTAGGTTTTGGGAAGATCCCAAATAATTTGCATTTCTAGCAAGTTCCCAGGAGATGCTGCTGCTGCTTCAGATTTTGAAAAGTGCTGATAGCTCCATTCCATCTGATATCTGCCTTAGAGAAATGTCCATGTTACGTATACAGATACCCCAATGTCAATGCGTCGTTGTATTCACGTTGCTTTCCGTACCTACATCTGGTCTTGTATAGATTGTAGGTTCAGGCTTCTTCCATCACTCAGCCCCCAGCACAGTGCTGTAACAATGTAGGTAATACAGTAGTAAACCCTGTACTTGCTGATTTGACTTTCAGATCTAAAAATGATCTGAAGGAGAACCACATGCTTCTGGAAGCCCTTAGGAACTGGGAAGCCCTCTTTGGCTCAAAATGTAAAGCAAAAATGCTTACAGTAGCAGTTCTCAAATGTTTTTTTCCTCAGGATCCCTGTACATCCTTAAAAGTAATTGAGGTCTCCAAAGACTTTTCATGTATATTGGTTTTATCTTTTGATATTTACCATATTAGAAATTAAAACTGAAAATATTTTAAAATATTTATTAATGCATTAGAAATAATAATAATAAGCCCACTAACATGTTATATGTCTTTAATGAAGAATAGCCATTTTCTAAAGTAAAAAAAGAATTAGTGAAAAGAGAAGACAAGCTTAGTAAGACAACTCCTGCATTTGAACTGTAGTGATACGTTGATTTGGTCGAAGTCCATGAAGAAAATTGGCCTTACCCAGATTTATAGGAAAGGCAGAGCATTTTCAGATACTTATGGATTTTTTAAATACTTCTCCAAAAACTTGATAGGTTGTAATTTCTTAAAGGTGAAATCTCAAACTATGTGAGTGAACTTCTATCATTACATAAAAATCCACTGGTCTGATTTGTGCTTTGAATGAACATGATTTTTTAACATTATACATCGTTGGTTGGAAAAAAATTGACTTACTGGGTTATGAGATTTTGCAAATATTGGCACATTTCATTTATACAATTTAATTACATTTGTTAGTGTTGTTGATCTCATGAGAAAAACCTGTAGTATTGAGACATTCTCAGGTTCACAGAGGATATGTGAATAATTTGAATTTTATTTGTCAACAAATAGTTGTTTTCCTTGAAGTGACAGGCTCACATGATTCATTTTTAAGGAAATAGCTGTGGGATACCAAGTCTGAGGAACCATAATTCCTGGTTGGGGAACTAGATCCTACGTGCCGCAACAAAGATCCCTCGAGCTGCAACTAAGACCCAGCGTAGCCAAAATAAATACATTTAAAAAAAAAAAGAAAATAATTGGGTTTCCCAGGTGCTTCAGCAATAAGGAATCTGCTTGCCAGTGCAGGCAGTACAGGAGATGAGAGTTTCATTGCTGGCTCAGGAAGATCCCGTAGAGTAGGAAATGGCAACCCGCTACAGTACTCATGCCTGGAAAATCCCATGTACGGAGGAGCCTGGTGGGCCTGCTGTCCATGGGGTTTCAAAAGAGTGGAACATGACTGAGCACGCATGCATGCACGTCATAGTATTATAAGGCTCAGTTCAGTTCAGTCACTCAGTCATGTCCGACTCTTTGTGACCCCATGAACCGCAGCACGCCAGGCCTCCCTGTCCATCAGCAACTCCCGGAGTTCACCCAAACCCATGTCCATTGAGTCGATGATGCCATCCAACCATCTCATCCTCTGTCGTCCCCTTTTCCTGCCCTCAATCTTTCCCAGCATCAGGGTCTTTTCAAAAGTCCTAATTCAGCTCCTAATTCTCTTATTGAGACATAGATTTTTCTCCTTCATTAAATCTTGGTCACAGTTCCCCTGCTCTGGGATTCAAGTCGCTCAGATAGACCGAGAGCCAGAGGCACAAAGATCAGACAACAGAAGACTTAAAGACCCTGAGTTTATGACCATTCTTAGGTTCCTAATAACAACATGCCTCTGTTTCTTAGGCCGAGGCTTTTATTTATTTATTTTTTTTTTAAAAAAAAAAAAAAAGGCCGAGGCTTTTAGGGGGCAGTGTTTTGTGAGCTTAGAGTGTTAAGCTGCAAGGTTTGAAACTGGCTGAGGCTGACCTAGTCACTTATTGTGGTGGTTTTCAGAATTTCTCTTTAGGGAGGAGCGCTTGACGTGAGCTCAAGAATTCACTGTTGCGCCTGAGTGAAATATTTTAAGGAGTACTTCATCCTGTCTTGTTACCACTATAATAGCTTTTCCAGGACCTTTGTGTCTCCTCTATCTGTTCTGTCCTTCCCCACCTGATCGTCATCACTTTATGATGTTGGATCAGGGTGAAGAGTTGGCAAGACACAGACCCTTTGGTACACTTAGCTTATCCCCATCCCCCTCAAACCTTTTTGCACCTGCAGACAACCTTTTTGGCACCAGGGACCGGTTTCATGGAAGAATTTTTCCATGGACTGGGTTGGGGTGGGAGATAGTTTCAGGATGATTTGAGTGCATTACATTTATTGTGCACTTTATTATTATGACACTGTGATATATAATTGAATAATTAGAGAGCTCACCATAATGGAGAATCGGTGGGAGCCCTGAGCTTGTTTTCCTAAGCTCAGGAGGTAATATGAGCGATGGGGAGCAGCTGTTAATACAGATGAAGCTTCTCTTGCTCACCCGCTGCTCACCTCCTGTGCAGCCTGGTTCCTAAGAGGAACCAGTCTGAGACCTGGTGGGTTGGGGACCCCTGGTCTAGAGGAGACTCAGCCAAACCCTTCCATCTGTCTAAGGCAGTAGCAGGAGCAGGTACCTCTGCTTGCATCTGACAGACCGTGGGTGGTGAGGATCTAGCAGTAAAGCACATGGTTTCAAATCTGAGTCAGAACCACCCAACCTGGTGCAGAGACTCCAAGCCCACTGCCTCGGTCCTGGCAGCAATGGTGATAATGGTGATAGTAAGGAGCCTGGGAATTTTGTATTAATAGTCAGGCAACCACTGTCTTCAGGTTCACAGCAGTTCTGTATCTGTTAACCACAGTCTTCTCCCAAACCACACAATTTACCTTTGACGTAAAAAAAAAAAGCCACTTTTGTGCCATTTTGAACCCTCTTGAGAACCATGGGAAATCTGCAGTGACCCTGATGAAGCTGCTGTTTTGGTTTGATTTCCATTCAGTCTGATTAGCTTTGAATAGAAAAACGTACATGGCTGTATTAATTTCCTGGGTCTGCCATAGCAAGCGACCGCCAACCTGGTGGCTTAAATCTGTTGTCACAGCTCTGGAGGCCAAAAATCTGAAACCATGGTATCGCCAGAGTAGGTTTCTTCTGGAGCTCTGAGGGAGAATCCGTCTCAGGGAATCCACCTCAGGCTTTTCTCTTAGCTTTCGGTGGCTGCTGGCCACCCTTGGCTTGTAGACACATGGCTGTAATCCCTGCCTCCTCTTCACCTGGCTGTCTCCTTTGTGCTCTCCTCTTCAAATTAGGACACTTGCCCTCGGGTTCAGGACATGCAGGTCATCCAGGAGGCACTCACCTCAAGGTCTGTTCACAGATTCCAGATGGCTATCTCTTTTGATCAACAAATTTTCCTTTTCTTTTTTTTTGCCTCATGGCTTGTGGGATCTTAGTTCCCCAACCAGGGATCAAACCCAGGCCCTCGGCAGTGAGAGCACGACATCCCACCGTTAATATAGGCTCGTCCCACTGACCACCAGGGAATTCCCAGATGGATATATCTTCTGGGGAGGCTGCCATTCAACCCACCACAGGGACCAAGGGGCCACAGCAGCACCTCTGTCAGCCCTGGCTGTGTTGTTTACTGATGCTCTGCATTGCTTGTAAAAGAGAGAGTAAGGTCTGTGCTTTGTCACCCAAACTCGACTAGCGGGGGAAAAAAACAAAAAAAGCACGGAATGCAATCATTTGAGAGTGTGTCAGTAAATAGCGTTTTTCTCTTTGAATTCTGTTTTCTTAGGCATTATGTCTAGAAATATTTTTCCCTATTCCAAAATCCAAAGGTCTTCCTTGTCTGTTGAAGAGCAAATGACAAGGTACAGTTTTGCGTGAGCCCAAAAGTTGTAGATTCATACTTGGTTTTGACTAAATCAGATGATCATGTTTCTGTAAACAGAATAAAGATAATTTTCCTATAGTACTTTCTGGATATGGCTTTCTTCTTACAGAGTTTGCCTTTGAACCCTTTCTCTCATTTAACGTATATGTGGTTTTATATTGAATTATTATATATTTCTGTGGATTAAGCTATATATACAGTTAATAAAGGCTTGTGCTCATAAATCTTAAGCAACATAGAAGTGAATGAAGTTAAAACTGAAAGCTAACTCTGTTAAGTCTGGTGGGCATTTTTCTGAACCTCTTTATGGGTTATGTGGTTTTGGGGCACTGTACTGAACTGGTGTTAGATGCTATAAAGAAAAGTGAGCATAGCATATTGCCAGCCTTAGCTTCTTGTCTTTAGGACAGTAGATTGCTTTTAAGTATATTTCAACAGCATCTTCATTTTCTAAAAGACTTTTAAAAAAATATTTATTTTTGTTTGCTTAGGGATCTTTAGTTGTAGATTGTGAACTCCTAGTTTCAACGTGTGGGATCTAGTTCCCTGACCAAGGATTGAACCCACGCCACCCCCTGCAATGAGAGCATGGAGTCTTAGCCACTGGACTACCAGGAAGTTCCAGCATCTTCAGTCTTCTTGATATCTGGAGTTTTCTAGGTTCTTAGGTTCATTGTGGAGACATAAGGGAGAGTTTAGGTTGTGAAAGGTGCTTTCCATAATTGTTTCTGTTTTCTTCCTCTATATTCTAAACTCTTTCTGTTCATCTCTTCGCAGATTTAACCCAGAGACTGACTTCACTATAGAATCACCCACCATTGTATCAATGACTGGGGAAAGATAGTGGTGACAGGCAAAGGAGAAACAGCTCTGACACACGGCAGACAATGAGTATGCTAAAACCGAGTGGGCTTAAGGCCCCCACCAAGATTCTGAAGCCTGGAAGCACAGCCTTGAAGACACCTGCTGCTGGTAATGCTTTATGTTTCTTTTTAACAGCAAGTAAGTTTTAATCCTGTAGGAAGACTTCTGTTTGAAAGTCTTGATTTGAGAAATGTAAGAAGACAGTCTTGTAGAGCTTCATAGTCTTGAAAATACTTGAAAAAGTCTCAATTAAAAGACATAGAATTTTGTATCTAGAAGTCTTTTTTAAAAAAATATTTGTTTAGTTGTACTGGGTCTTAGTTACGGCATGTGGGATCTAGTTCCCTGACCAGGAATTGAGCCCCGACCCCCTGCATTGGGAGCATGGAGTCTTAACTGCTGGGCCACCGGGAAAGTCCCAAATTTTCTATCTAGAAATCTTATTCAGTCTGTCTTAATTTCATTTCTTCAGTGTAAGGCAGCGGTCCCGGCCTTTTTGGCGCCAGGGACTGATTTCATGGAAATCAGTTTTTCCACGTGCTTGTGATGAGGGATGGCTTTGGGGATGATTCAAGGGCATTACGTTCATTGTGCACTTCATTTCCAATCTAATGCTGCTGCTGATCTGACAGGAGGCGTTCGTTTGTGGCCCAGAGGTTAGGGGCCCCTGGTACCCTGGTGCTGAAATAGTTGTCGAGTTAGCTTCAGTCTTTGGTCCTGACAGCGTTACAGTATTGCTTCAGTCTTCCTCCGCATGTATCTCCCTGGGCCCATCAGGACCTTTCTCCTCGGGGTTTAGGGATATGTAGAGAAAGCAGCCTAGTCAGACGTAAAAGATACGATGATAGCCATTGACTCGAGATTGGCCATTGTCATCAGGGAGCAGGTTCTACAGTGGCTCAAGTCTGGCTCATGAGGGGAGCCTTCGCCAGCTTATAGATGAACCCGGGCCTTTGATTATCTTTAGCAGCCTGTTCCTCATCTGTTCTCCATCTCCTCCTCTACCATTTCTGCTTACATCCCATAATAATCAGAGAAGCAGGAGGAGAGGGCGTGTGATACTTGCTTTTGTCATCTTTTTAAGTGATTTATGTACCATTAAATCTTAGGTTTTCAGCCATTCTAGACAGGTGCCCACCATAATCTATTAAGTCCAACATTATTTCAAGTTCTTTCATAAAGACATTCATTGGGCTTCCTTGAGGAGAGGGATCTTTGTGCTTCCCCCCCCACCCACCTGCTGTATTCCGACTATACACCTAGAAAATTTCCTGGCATGTAGCAGGAGCTCAATAAGTATTGACTGATTAGAGATGGTGAGTTCTTTACATTGTATGTATCAGGATAAAACCCGGTTGTTTTCAGAGAGGCCATAAAAAGAAAGCTTTACTAATATGGCAAAGGATTATGAAGAAATGGACTTATTTCAGGGCTATTTAGCCTTGCGGAAATCAGTTCTAATATTGGCGGAAATCAGTTCTAATTTTGGCATCCCCTTCTTTTCCTCAAAATCTTTCCTCTTTTAAGACCTCTTCAAATGCCAACCTTTCTATGAAGCTATCCACTGTTATACTTAACCCCTGTTAGAATTGTCTTTTTCACTTTTAGTAATTTTTGTGCACACCTTTTAGCATATAGAGTCCTTGAGTCCACGGATCATATGTAATTCAACTTGGTTTCCCCAGCCTTCCTTGACACACATTAGAGATTAAAGTAGCTTATTAAGACTAAAACTTGCTTGAAAGGAAGTCATTGCCAAGGAATTCAAGACACTTTCATGAAGATGGTTTTTCAGAAATTCATGCTTGCTGCACTCTGAAGAATGAATGATTGTTGATGTACAAAGCTAGAACTAGCTCTTTAAAAAAAAAACAAACTAGCCCCTATCTTTGACAGATTATTATCTGTTCTATCTGAGAGCACCCACTATCTTCTAAAAAAAAACAATAAAACCCCCCACAAATGGAAATTCCGGTCTCTCTTTCTATGTAGGGTAGAGAGATGCTCAGATGCTCAGCACCCACTCTCAGCCAGCCAGGCCACTCTGCTCCCCAGGCTTTGTGTGATTCACTCCTGCTGATCAGACCTCAGACTAGATGTCACCTCCTCCAGGAGGCCTTTCCTGACTCTTCTACCCAAAGGCATTATCTCCTCCACAGCAATTAGACCTCCTGAAATGACTTGGTGTGTCTCTTAACTGTCTGCTTCTCTACCTCTAGACTCTGAGCTCTACGAAGGCACAGATTATACTGTCTTGCTTTGTCCTCAGTGAAGAACAGTGCCTGGGACTAGTTCTGGAGTGGTTGGAACTCAAAAAAGATGTATAACATGGATAAATACACTATTTCATTTAACTCTCACTTTAGGGGGAAAAAAAAAACCCATCAAGATAGATATCACTATTTTCCCCCTTTACAGATTAAAAAAAACTCAGGTCATATAACATCCTAAGATAAGGATGTGCCCGGTAAATGGCAGACATTAAGAATTCAGGCTCTCTTTGCCAGCTTACGCTAAATATTTAATCAGTGCTTGCTGAGTGGATGCACGAATGTATTTCCAGTGGAAATACCACATTTCTGGCAAAATTTTAACTCTGTCCTTACTATCGGGTAGAGTATGCAAAGTCATCTTGCTTTCGCAGGGAGCCTGGCTCTCTTTTCTTCCTTGCCGGGACTTCTACCTCTGCTAGCAAAAGAATAATCTTGGAACAGTGATGGTGGGGACTCCAGCACTAAATCTCCTCCTGTGTCAAGTTAATTGAGAATCTCTATTGTGACTATTGGCCTAGTCCTGTCATTTTTAGATGACCTCTCAAATGGGGGAATGGAGTCCATTTCAGTGGGTCTGAGTTCACTCAGGTTGTGCAGGATATGGGGAAATCAGACCTATGTTATAAATCCTGGGAAATGACTACTTTTTTCCCCCCTTGTTTTTGATTTCTTCCAATCTAAATTACAAGTAAGGATTAAGTCTTATCAGCTCACTGAGTTTTGATAGCACTGAAAACAGTAGTAATGGATCAAGTATTAGTACTTTTTACCTCCTTGTAAAAAAAACAAAAGAAGAAAGATAAACAGAGTATCTCTTGAAGTGGTGTGACTACTTCTGTTGCTTTTGACCCTTCTTCTCTAGTTTATTTTCGTTAACTTAGGAGTTGTCTGCTTAAATATGAAACTGAATCTTTTCTGATCCTTTTTTCATTTGCAGTTGCTGCTTCAATAGAAAAAACAATATCCAGTGAAAAAGCATCAAGCACTCCATCCTCTGAGACCCAAGAGGAGTTTGTGGATGACTTCCGTGTTGGGGAGCGAGTTTGGGTGAATGGGAATAAGCCTGGATTTATCCAGTTCCTGGGAGAAACCCAGTTTGCACCAGGCCAGTGGGCTGGGATCGTTTTGGATGAGCCCATAGGCAAGAACGATGGCTCAGTAGCAGGAGTTCGGTACTTCCAATGTGAGCCTCTAAAGGGGATATTTACCCGACCTTCAAAGTTGACAAGGAAGGTGCAGGCTGAGGATGAAGCTGATGGCCCACAGACGACTCATGCTTCCAGGGCGACTTCGCCTCTGTCCACTTCGGCTGTCAGCATGGCGTCCTCCTCCCCAGCCACCCCCTCAAATGTTCCCCACAAATCGTCCCAACCAACTGCAAAGGAACCTTCAGCTACGTCTCAGATCAGCAACCTTACGAAAACCGCCAGCGAATCTATCTCCAACCTTTCAGAGGCCGGCTCAATCAAGAAAGGAGAGAGAGAGCTCAAGATCGGAGACCGAGTATTGGTGAGTGCAGAAACCTTCCGAGGTCCTTGTGTTGACTTGAGAGAGAATCATTGGTGGGGGGGGGGAATACACATGTGTGCTCAGAATCTGTTCTGCTCACTCATTTCTAGAGAAATTAATCAGATTTCCTAGTTCTGTTTTGTGTGAATATGCAACAGATTAGAAATTGGCTATGTAGTTTGTACATAGTGTAAGCATAGGTGTGCAGTGATCAACTTAGTTTTGTCTTCCAGTTTAGCTAAAAGAATATTGAATTTTTAGCTTGTCAATATTAAGATAGCTTTATTTGACAAAACAAGGTGAGAGGTGGACTGAGATGCTTTTTAACAAAGGGTTGTTTTTTCCTTTCTGGTTTTTAATTTTTGCTTTCATAATAGTATTTGGATAAATATGAGATCCTGTCTCCTTGAGTGTCTTGGAAAACTCAGACATCACAGGATGTTATTTCAAAACTTCTGTGCCTTTTAAGCTATCAGATTTAGGTCTAGTAAAAGGAAGGAAATGTACAGTAGGTTCTGTTGTGCTAAAAAAGCAGGAAACACAATGTATAAGGTCTATATGCTGTACATTCGAGAACCCCCAAATTTGACACGATGATTGGTTTATTCTTTTTTTGTTTGTTTTACATAAGAGGCAGTATAGCAGTGCTAAAAACACAAGGTGAGTCTAACTCTGCCTTTATGACCTGAGCAAGTTATTTAACTTCCTAGTTTTCTTGTCTGTAAAAGCAAGGTTGAATAATAGTGCTAACCTCTAGCATTGTTGTGAGGGTTAATGTAGATGTTGTTGTTGTTGTTGTTCAGTTGCTAAATCACGTCCAACTCCGTGTGACCCCATGGACTGCAGCACACCAGGCCTCCCAGTCCCTGATTATCTCCCAGCGTTTGCCCAGGCTCATGTCCATTGAGTCAGTGATGCTCTCCAAACATCTCATCATTAGATGATGCATATAGAATTCTTAGCAGTCAACACTCAAGAAATGGTAGCTCTTTTTCTCACTGAAAACTTAAAGCTTTACTGTTTTACATTATCAACACTTTTGTTAAGTTCAAGGCATAACATTTGTCTGAAGTCTTTGACCCTGTGCTCTTTCAATATCCTTTATATCTGTTCAACTGCTTTAAAAAAAAAAAAAAGGAAAAGAAATATGGCTGTTAGTCTTTGGAGTATCCCATGCATTTCGTTTAATGTTTTAGCAGTGGATCCTTTTTTTTTTTCTTTAAATTAAAAAAGTTTATTTTTGGCTGGGCTGTACAACCTGTGGGATCTTAGTTCCCTGAGCAGGGATCGAACCTGGACCCTCAGCAGGTGAGGAGTCCTAACCACTGGCTGCTGCTGTTAAGTCACTTCAGTCGTGTCCAACTCTGTGTGACCCCATAGATGGCAGCCCACCAGGCTCCCCCGTCCCTGGGATTCTCCAGGCAAGAATACTGGAGTGGGTTGCCATTTCCTTCTCCAATGCATGAAAGTGAAAAGTGAAAGTGAAGTCCCTCAGTTGTGTCCATCTCACAGCAACCCCATGGACTGAAGCCTACCAGGCTCCTCCATCCATGCCTAACCACTGGATCACCAGGGAATTCTGTTTCAGCAGTGAATGGAGTCGCACCACAGAACTGATGAGAAAATAGGTTTTAAGAAGTATAATCACTTGCCCAAGTTTATACAACCTTAAGAGTGATGTTTCTGCAATTCAAATTTAGGTGTTTTTACTCTAGAACCTGTTATGTAGAGCTGATGACTGATAGCGTAATTTTGAAATAGGCAGTTTTTGTGATTATATTGTCCTATAGACAGGGACATACAGTGTGTTGAAGGCAGGTTTTAGATTTTGAATTCAGGACTTCTGCTTCCCAGTCCTGTAGCACCCACAAGTAGCATCCTGTGCATTCCCAAGTCCCCTCACACTTGTGGCAGCCCTTTATACCTATTATCTTCAAGGAGTTCCTTCTGGATCTGTTAGTTTCAAGGTTAGTGGTTCCTTCTTCCAGTTACAATAGTCATATGAGTTTTAGCAATTGATGTTTCAAAATTCAGAGCATCATTTCAGAACATTAGTGCTTACCAAGGCTCAATCTGTAGCTTGTTGTTTGACATATACTCACTTCTTTGGGGTTTCCCTGGTGGCTCAGACGGTAAAGAATCTGCCTGCAATGCAGGAGGCCCAGATTTGATCCCTGAGTCAGGAAGATCCCCTGGAGGAGGGCATGGCAACCCACTCCAGTATTCTTGCCTGGAGAATCCCACGGACAGAGGAGCCTGGTGGGCTACAATCCACGGGGTCACAGTCAGACATACTGAGTGACTAACACAATTACAGTTCACTTCTGTACCAACCTAATTTGTCCCAGCTGCAGTTTTGTTGCACTGGAGGTTTTTTGATGCTTGTGTGTTTAGATGATCAGTTGTGTCCAACTCTCTGCAACCCCATGGACTGTAGCTCACCAGGCTCCTCTGTCCAAGAAACTTTTCCAGGCAAGAATATTGGAGTGGGTTGCGGTTTCCTTCTCCCAGGGATCTTCCCGACTCAGGGATCAAATCCAGGTCTCCTGCATTGCAGGCAATTTCTTTACCATCTGAGCCAGCAGGGAGGCCTGGGTTCTTCCTCTGCTGTTAGCAAAAGAGGATTTGGCTCCGAGTTTCCCAAATTCCCCTGCTCAAAAGAGTGGAGCGCCACAGTCTGTATGTTTTTAATTTTAGTTATGTGCTGAGCCCATGGGTAGGGGCAAATGAGAGTTGGGGCAGTTGGTCAAGGAGTCTGTCTCGAAAATGATCATGAGTAAGATTAGTCTGCTCCCAAGACCAGAGTCTTTGCTAAACTTTTTTGATCTTAGTGGTCTATAAGAGTTTGACTCTTGCAATTAAATATTCTGCACTTTTATCAATCTCGGGTTCTTCTTCTTCTTCTTCTTTTTTTTTGGGGGGGTCCTATTAAATGTTTAAACAGTTACAAATAGATTTTATTTTTGTTTAAAAAAGGGTTTATTCATTTGGCTGCACAAGCGCACCAAGTCTTAATTGTGGCATGTGGCATCTAGTTCCCTGGCCAGGGATCAAACCTGGGCCCCCTGCATTGGGAATGTGGAGTCCTAGTGACTGGACCATCAGGGAAGTCCCTGTCGTCTGTGTTAAAAAGTAAATATATAAATGCTGTGGGACACCCAGATGGCGCTTCGGTTTTCTGCCTTGTCAGCCCCTCGGGGAGTCCCTCCCATTCTCCCTGCTCTAACGTGTATCCATCACTTCCATCTTAATTTTAGGCTAATCCTCCCTTTTATTTAACTTGTATCTGTTTTGTTCCTTAAGCAGCTGTATGAAGGTGTAATTTATGCATCCAAACATTCAATGATTTTTAATAAATGTACACAGTTACACAGTCACTATAATCTGGTTTTAGAATATTTACATCCCCTGAAAAGCTCCTCCTGTCAGTCTGCAAGTCATTCTCCACCGCTTCCAGCCCCAGGCAGTCAGTCATCCATTTTCTGTCTCTGCACATTTGCCTTTCACGGACATTTCCTATTTTTGGTGTTCAGTCACTCAAGTTGTGTCCAACTCTTTGCAACCCCCATGGACTGCAGCATGCCAGGCTTCCCTGTCCTTCACCATCTCTCAGAGCTTGCTCAGACTCAGTGTCCATTGAGTCGGTGATGCCATCCAACCATCTCATCCCTGTCATCCCCTTCTCCTCCTGCCTTCTATCTTTCCCAGCATCAGGGTCTTTCCAGTGAGTCGGCTCTTGGCATCAGGTAACCAAAGTATTGGAGCTTCAGCATCAGTTTGAAGCATCAGCTTCAAATCAGTCCTGAATATTCAGGATTGATTTCCTTTAGGATGGACTGGTTTGATCTTGCAGTCCAAGGGACCGTCAAGTGTCTTCTTCAACACCACAGTTCAGAAGCATCAATTCTTTGGTGCTGTATAGTCCATGGAATTCTCCAGGCCAAAAATACTGAAGTGGGTAGCTGTTCCCTTCTCCAGGGAATCTTCCCAACCCAGGGATCAAACCCAGGTCTCCCACATTGCAGGCAGATTCTTTACCAGCTAAGCCACCAGGGAAGCCCAAGAATACTGGAGTGGGTAACCTATTCCTTCTCCAGTGGATCTTCCCATTGCTGGAGTCGAACTAGGGTCTCTTGGATTGTAGGTGGATTCTTTACCAGCTGAGCTACCAGCTGCTAAGTCGCTTCAGTCGTGTCTGACTCTGCAACCCCAGAGACGGCAGCCCACCAGGCTCCTCTGTCACTGGGATTCTCCAGGCAAGAACACTGAAGTGGGTTGCCATTTCTTTCTCCAGTGCATGAAAGTGAAAAGTAAAGTGAAGTCGCTCAGTCGTGTCCGACTCTTCACGACCCCATGGACTGCAGCCTACCAGGCTCCTTCATCCATGGGATTTTCCAGGCAAGAGTACTGGAGTGAGAAGCCTATATTTCCTATAAATGCCCCCAAATCTTACGTGGTTTTGTAATGTCTGATCTCTTTCACTCAGCAGAGTGTCTGATTTCTTTCACTCAGCAGAGTGTTTGAGGTTCATCATGTAGTTCATTGCTTTTTATGACTGATGATACTCCATTTTAGGGTTATACCACATCTTATTTATCTACTCACCTATTTATTTAGTTTTAATTAATTAAACAATTTTATTGGTGTATAATTGCTTTCCAGTGTAGTGTTAGTTCCTGCTGTACAACAGTGTGACTCAGCCATGTGTATACATGTATCCCCCCCACCTTGAGCCTCCCTCCCATCCCCTGTCCCTCGCCTCTAGGTCATCACAGCACCGAGCTGAGCTCCCTGTGCTGTACAGCAGCTTCCCGCTAGCTGTCTCTTTTACCCGCGTTAGTGTGTATGTGTCAGTCCTAATCTCCCAGTTCACCCTTGCCTCCCCTTACCCCTCTGTGTCCACAAGTCTGTTTTCTATGTTTGTGTATCTGTTTCTGACCCCCAAATAGATTTGTCTATAACCTTAAACAAATTCTTGCTTATAGTTTAAAATGTCACGTTTTTGGTGCTTATAATCTTATATTGAAAAGCAGTTCTGTGCTCACTCTCTGTGGTAACAAGTTAATCTCCCCCCCCAACTTTTTTCCCCCCCTGTTTCTTGGTATTTTGGGGGTCCTGAATCCTGAAGGAGTTAATATGTTTTTCAGAAGGAGAGATTAGTTTCAAGAGATAGATGTGCAAGTCAAGCATAACTTCTAAGTGGCGTCTTCCTCATTGTGTCATCTTTTGTTTGCCTGTTTGTTCTAGGGAGAATAAAACTATAAGAGAATGTCCATCATCTGCTCTTTTAGTTTTTTAAGAGAACTTACTTGCCATCATATTTTGTAGATAGGGAGACTCAAAATGATGAAAAAGGAATAGTGAAAGAAAGGGTCTGTTTCTTTGTCCTAGAGTAAATAAGATGGCTAAACAGCTGTATTTGACACCCTGCAGTTCATCCAGTGAATACACTGAGTGTCTGATGTGTGTGTGCCAGGCAGTGTTTTTGTGCTTTAGACTTGGCAGTGACCAAAACCAGCCCGGTGTTCCCTAATGGACGTCCTACTGCCTTAAGATAAACATCTCAGTTCCTCCCAAGGACCTTCAGGGTCTGATGCTGTGGACCTGCTGACGCTTCCAAGCTCAGCTCTCTCTGCTCGTCTCCTTTCTCACTCCACTCCAGCCTCACTGGCCTCCTTGCTGTCACTTCAGCACCCAGATTCATTCTCACCTTAGGATTTGCTCTTTCTTCTGCTTGGAATGTTCTGCCTCCAGGTCTTTGCATGACTGGTGTCTCAAAGTCCTTGAGCCTTGACTCAGATGTCACCTCCTCAAGGATCCTTTCCCTGTCACCCCAACTTAAGACCCTTCACAGCACTATCACCTTAACCTGCTTTGTGTTTTTCATAGCCCTCTGTGTATTGAAAATGATCTTCTCATTTATTTATTTGTTCATTGTCCAATTCCCCAGACCAGAATTTAGGCTTTGTGAAAGTCTGGAAACTCTCTGTCTCATTCACTGTTTTATGCTCAGCACTTAGAACAGTGCCTGGCACGCAGTAGGTACTCATAAAACATTGTCAAAAGAATCAGAGGGTTGGGACGTCCCTGGCAGTCCAGTGGTTAGGACTCCATACTTCCACTGCACGGGGCATGGGTTTGATCCCTGGTCGGGGAACTGAGATCCCACATGTGGCCAAAAAATAGAAAAGACAAAAAAAAGTGTTTTAAATACTGTTGTCACATGACACCCTTAAAGGGCAGGAGTAACACTATAAGGTATGATGGGAGATGCAGTTAGGACCCGAGAATAAAAACCAGGCCAGGCAGACCTTACCTTTCTTGTAGGAGTTTGTCGCAGTAGAGCTTCCCAAAGCTGGATTGTTCTCTAGTTGAGGTGATGTAAAATACTGACAGGTCATCTCACAGGTGATTAAGTGTTAAGACAGGGCTAAATTTGTATCAGTAAATACCAATTAACCATGTTTACCTTTTTAAATTAAGCTGCTTAAATTAATGACATGGCAGGTAAGCAGCCACCTCACAGAATTCTGTTGCTCAGAGATCCCTGTGGAACAGTCCTTCATTGCCACTTGTTGGACATTTTATAGCTTTATAAACTGAGGCACAGTGAGGTTAAATGGCTTGTTTGGGACTTGATGATGAATAGATGGGAGGGGTGAGAGAGGACTAAAGGTTTCCCATTTCCTGTTATTGGACCCATTGATTAGCCCTGAAGAATTTATCTGTGTTCTTATTTTTCCTAAGAGTTTACAAAGAGGGTGTTTGTCTCTAGTCCCACAGCATTTTGTAGAAACTTCAAATGCTTATCACTTTTTGCTGGAATTGTTTGTTTGGATTTCTCTCTGTCAGGGTCAACACTTCTTTTGGTTTAAATTTGTATCCAAGGGCCCAGGCATGCAAGAAATATATGTTGAATGAATGAATGGGAATTTAAAAATCTGAGATTTGCTAAAGCATGAGCACAGGTAGGTTTTGCTTAAACCAAGTTTCTAGTTTGAGTTAAGAGGTATAGTTTGAATTAATTAGAGGTCTCCAGTAGTGACCTCTAATTTTGACTTAGGTTGACCACAGTGTTAGGAGTCATATATATGCAATATATATGACTCCTAACATGTGTCTCTGTGTGTGTATATATGTGTATATATGTGACTCCTGACACACACACATATATATATTCCAAAAGTAAAGAGAATGAATGGTAGTTATTTGTGTTTGCCTATTTTTTCGTTTCAATGTTCTAAAAAAATTTTTTTTTTAATTATCTTGTTATCTACCCCTGAAACGTAGATTTGAAAATTGTGGCTTATACTTAAAGCAAATACACATACTGTAATACTCTGAGTTCTCTTCAACACATGAGAAATAAAACTTAACTTTATAAAATCATGTTTAGATGCTTAGAAAAGAACTTGTAAAATGATTAAGTAGAAGAGTGAGTGATTTAGGACTTCATATGACTTTCTGTCTCTGTTGAGGATATTTTGAATAATCACTGAGGATCTTTTATAGGGGAAAGGAAAGCATTTCATCTTTCATATGAGTCAAGAATTCCAGGTTAGGGGAGAGGGAAAAGTATACAAAAACTGTCCATTCTAGGAACCAGTAATCATCCATTTGAAGCAAACTTTGTGGCATTCAGGGTAGACAAATAGTCTGTCACCTGCATTTAGAGGAAATGTTGCTGATCTATTGTTTGTGGTAATTTGCTATAAAGCTTCTGAACTGAGTGAAGCCATGGTTTGTCTGGAGAATTTGCTGGTTCATTTAACAAGCCCACAGCCTGATCGACGCCTCTCGGAAAAACAGTGGTCATGTCAGTAACTTAGACTCACCCCCAAAGAATCCAGCAGATTATCTGGAGAGATTGCCTCATCTTTAACTAATGTGCTGTGTTCTGCTCACGTGATATTAGTTAGTCTGCTGCTTAGGAAGGTGTGGAATAAGAGGACGGATGAAACAAAGGCCAGTTCTATGCAGGTTGCTATTCATACATTCCATGGTTACCAAGAAGTGTGTTAAAACGTCTGATTTGCCAGATCTGGAACTAGTACTCTCTTTAGCATGGCTACACTGGCTGGTAATATATGTCAGACTCCTAGCCTATCTGTCAGACGTTGCACAAAGCATTTTATGTGGGTTATTTTATTTAATCCTCATAACAGTCCTATAATTATCCCCATTTTATGTATGAGGAAACTTAAGATTTAGGAATGAAGCAACTTGACTCATCCATAGACAGAGCTGGCATGTGAATCTGTCTGACTCGGAGCCCATGCTTACTTAACCTGTGTTAGCGTAGCTCTTCCTCTGTTCACTTCTGAGCCATCAAATTCAACCTCAAGCCACGGCATACCTTTTTCCTTTCATTGGTTTACGTGTGGAAGTGGCCTTTGCTGTGTAGTTCCCTACAGAGAAGTCTCCTTTCATTTCCTCAGCAAGCATTTGCCCAGTGCTCCTCCGCTCTGCTGTGCGCTGTGGGTGGCAGCACCGGACGCAGCGGCTCCTGCGGGGAGTCTTCTCCAGCCTCCAACTCCATCTTTCCTCAGTGGCGCCTGTCATGACACAGGGTGTTTCCAAACTGTCCTGGGGGCCACCCGCCCTCTGTCACCCTTCACACTGCCTTCCTGCCTACAGTACCTTCAACCACATCTGCTTTGGGGCCTCAAATAAGACTCACAAAGAGTTTGTTTTTCAGAGAAAAAGTATACATAATAGCTTTGAGGCTTTAATAGTTTTCATCTTCAACAAAGGTTAAATAGAGCTGGAAAAAACGTGTGTCATCCCAAATTCTAGGAAGCTATGTTTGGAGAAAAACTGGAAACAAATAGCTTTGGGATTAAAAAGCAAATTAGGGAATTCTCTGGTGGTCCAGTGGTTAGGACACTGTGCTTTCACTGCCAAGGGTCTGGGTTTGATCCCCTGATCGGGGAACTGAGATCCCACAAGTCATGGAGTGCAGCCAAAGAAAATTAATTTAAAAAAAGCAAATTAGTATTGATCTTAAGACACTGGGAAGGGAAGAGTAATAAACCACAAGGAAGTAAGAAAAAGGAATCAGTGAGATAAAGAATGAATTAAATAAAATAGAGAACATTAAAAACAAAAGGAAAAACTGAAAAGCCGGTTCCTTGTGAAGGTTGATTAAATAAGTTACCTTCCCAAGGTAATCTACATTTAACACAGTCCCACTGGACTCTTTTTTAATTAACCACAATGACTTTAAAATTTATTAAATAAATAAACCTACATAACCTAAATGTCTCCCAGTAAGGGCCGACTTAATAAACTGGAGTGAATCCATGCAGCGGAACCACACGCGACTGTAAACACAAGCAGGACGTTCCCCATGTCTTGATGTGGAGTGAAGCAAGGTGCGGACAGCATGTGTAGTACACGGGCCTTAGCGTGAAGATGAGAAGGGGGAGGAAAGTCGAGGATTAACATTAGCTGGTATCTCATGAAGAAACACTATACCTCAAGTACAGAGGTTACCTGTGCTGGGGAGAGGGGGCAGGTAGGGACAGGAGTCTAAGAAGAGAGGCTCTTCTCTGGGTACATACTTCTTAAAAAATTATTTTTGGCTGTGCCCCGAACATGTGGGACCTTGGTTCCCTGACCAGGAATCGAACCTGCGCCCCCTGCATTGAAAGGCAGTCTTAACCACTGGAGCCCCAGGGAAGTCCTGATGTATTCTTAACATTTGAAACCTTTTGAACCATGAGAATATATCGTCTATTCAGGAATTAATTTATTATAAAGAGTTACTTTTTTTAATCAATAGGAAAAAACGGGACATCCCAAACAAAAAATGAGTGAAGTCTGTATTGTGATACATCTGTATTGTGGAAACTAAACAGCTACCATAATATAGCAGGGAAAGTGAAATGTCAAAATGTCAACAGCAACTGTCCCTGGGCGTTGAGAATACACAAATAGCCTGTATTTTTTGTTTGTGATGTTCTCAGTGGCCTGCAGTGACTCACCACTTCTATAATTGGGGAATTCTTTTTTTTTTTTTAATTGAGAACAAACTGGGATTTCTCTAACAGTCCAGTGCTTAGGACTCCACGCTTTCACTGCAGGTGCCCAGGTTCCATCCCTGGTTGGGAAATTAAGATCCTGCAAGCCAGAAGGCTCAGCCAAAAAATTTAAAAAGAAGCTTAATTAAAAGTAAGAAAGACCAATATTCTGAAGAAAAGTAGTAAGGAAAATTAGCACTAGCAAATATGATACAGGTTGTGAAGTAGCAATAATTAAAATCCTATGGCAGTAGCACAGATACTGAATTTCTAAAAGTGTAAAAAGACTCAGATCTGTTCTCTTTCTGTGCACATGAGAGAGAATATGATCAAAATGAGTATCTGAAATAAAAATAGTGGGAAAGGAAGGATTAGTAAATGGTGATGGGATAATTTTGGAAATAATGTTTGCATGTTATATCGCACAGCAGCTGGGACAAAGAAATGTTTAAAAAGAATCAAAGCTTTGACCAGTTCATGTAAAATAAAATGTGAAGAACTGTCATTTTAATAGTTGTGAAGCAATGAAGAGCCTCACAGTGGAAAATATCAGTATTTTAAATATTTTGAAGAATTTATATTTCATGTGTGTGGATGTATGAATATTTGTCCTTAATATGTATATGTTATTGCTTTACATGGGTAATGATATGAAGGAAGTTTGAGAAAATGAACACAGCCATTGTTACAGTGGATTATACGCAAATTTTGTTTTCCTTTTTTAGCAAATATTTATTTTGAAGCAGAAAACTCCCTCTGGAGTAACAGTAATTATTACTATTGGCATGAAGTAATAGTAATAATAGTAATTATTCTCTTTTTCTTGCCTGGAAAATTCCATGGACGGAGGAGTCTGGTAGGCTACAGTCCATGGGGTCGCAAAGAGCTGGACACAACTGAAGTGACTGAGCAGAGCAGATTCCCTTTTTCTAAAGAATTCATTATTGGACAGTTTCATTATTGGATTATACCAGGTATCAGATCACTCTAGCAACAGAAGTCACCCAGGTGACCTTTGCCGACCTTTGAAGAACTCTTTAAACAGTTGGAGGGGAGGTTAAGAGAAGAGCTGCCTTCAGAAATGATGGAACACAGTGTTAGTGATCGGCTCTAACTGCAAAGGATTAAGCTGTGAACTTTTGTTCACCTCTTCCTTTTACTATTCTCTGCTTCCAGGTCGGTGGCACGAAGGCAGGTGTAGTCCGGTTTCTCGGGGAGACAGACTTCGCCAAGGGGGAGTGGTGCGGCGTGGAGCTGGATGAGCCTCTCGGGAAGAACGATGGGGCTGTTGCTGGAACAAGGTGCGTCTGCTGTTGGAATTTCGTCTCCCTCCTGCACGTAAAGATGCTCCAGCTAGCCCCACCCGGTGTCCTAAGACTCATCTACTGATTTTCCCCTCGACTAGGATTAGTCGTTCTCTCTTAGATGGTCTCTCTCTTTTTCCCCCTTGTTTTATTTTTAAAAATTTTGTGTGTTTAAGAAAACAACTACTTACTTAAGTTTTAAATTTTTGGCCGCACCCTGCAGTACATGGGATCTGTGGCATGTGGGATCTTAGTTCCTCGACCAGGGATCAAACCCACACCTCCTCTATTGGAAGATGGAGTCTTAACCGCTGGACCACCGGGGAAGTCCCCTGACTCTTGTTCAGTGATATGTGCAGTGCATCTGAGTAGATTCTGAACAAGCATTGGGTTTATGTGTTTATTTATTTTTAAGATTTTATTTTTGTTTCAGAGCAGTTTTTGGTTCACAGAAGAATTGAGAGGAAGATGTAGATAGCCCTTCTCGACCTCTTGCCCCAACTTGTGCACAGGCTTCCCCCCATTGTCAATATCAGGAGGGATGCATTTATTACAGCTGATGATTATAAGCATATAGGTGCTATGCACCAAATACAGTAATAATGCCTTGAGATTTAAAAAAATCTCTTAGTGCTGCGATGATTATGAAGCCATAGCGTTCATATTCTTGATATTAAGATGTTAAAATTCGCTAGTTATAACGTCTCCAGGTGTCAGTCTGATAACCGACTAACCAGCTGATACTTCTCCACTTTTACTTGAGTGGATCTGTCAGCTAGGTGCTTGTTTGATTTCTTTTTCCCTTTGTTTAGCAAGGTTTTATTAAGTGGGCTCACTGGGTTGCTGAACTCTTGTGTGTTTATCAGATAGTAGAAATGACTTCCTCTTTACATGGAATCTTAGCAACAGACAAGTGATTCCGTCTCTGCGTATCACACTGTTTTTCCTCGTGTGTCTTTGAAGATATTACTGAAGTTATTTATCAGCCTGCACACCCAGTGAACACTGCAGGCTGGGTACCACCCCAGGTGGTTGGTAGAATTCACAGCAAACCAGTCACAAGTTAAGAGTCAGGAGAGCCTTTTTCTTTCTTATCATTAAACCTCTTTTTGTTCCTGTCTTTAATTGTTGTCCCATCAAGGTATTTTCAGTGTCAACCCAAATATGGCCTGTTTGCTCCAGTC
The DNA here is from genome assembly GCA_007570785.1 of Antilocapra americana. Taxonomy (NCBI): domain Eukaryota; kingdom Metazoa; phylum Chordata; class Mammalia; order Artiodactyla; family Antilocapridae; genus Antilocapra; species Antilocapra americana. The sequence goes on along the minus strand of ML663006.1, from coordinate 8,236,530 downwards.
CACAAAGTCACCAAGATTGGCTTCCCCTCCACCACGCCAGCCAAAGCCAAGGCCGCTGCGGTGAGGCGAGTGATGGCGACCACGCCAGCCAGCATGAAGCGTAGCCCGTCCGCCTCCTCTCTCAGCTCCATGAGCTCTGTGGCCTCCTCCGTGAGCAGCAAGCCCAGCCGGACAGGACTGGTGAGCCTCCCTTCCCATTTGTGTGTCTCTGTATCCCAGATATGTCAGATGCCCCCTACACCCATCAGCGCTCCTGCTTTGCTTTAGGAAATGTTACACCTCCCCTCGTCTTTGTGTGAAATGTTCGTTTGCTGTAGCTTGTGAACGTCCTTACGCATTTCACAACAAAAGAGAACCAAAACCTCTAGCACGAATGCAAGTTTGAAATAAAGAAATTGTAACAGCTCCTTTCAGACTCCTAAGACTGGGAGATACCACAGTGCTTGGTCAATCAATGATAATGACTCCCTAGACTAACGTATGGGATGATTGATTATTCTGATATTATTTTGGCATCAGGAAGACAGGAAAATTGGAGGGATCCCTTTCTCTAAGGACCTGGGTCTCTTTCTCTTTGATGTCAGACTAGGAACTAAAGTATTTTGAGAAAGGCATGTTCTTAGAATTTTCATGTTGTGTTCATGCAGTCTCACCCACTGAAAGCAGTTCAGTGGGTGTGGAGAGTTCCTGCCTCAGGCCCGAGGATACAGATAAGAACTTAGGCAACTGGAAAAGATGCCTGAAAGGCCCTGTTTTATATTGTCTCCTCTCTCCATCTCCCCTTCCCACTCCCTCTCCCTTTCTCTTCCTCTTTCCTGCTTTGATCAGTAAGATAAAATCATCAGAATCAAAATAGGCAGCATCTTGTTCTATTTGTTACTGTCATGAATTCTTAGGGCTGAAGCAATGACTTTTTGGCTTTGCTTCCCCACCTCCACCCCTTTGCCCTTTAGTTTATTCGCTTGAAATGAGGCAGATACTGTTCAAATTTGACATGACTGCGTGAGATTACAGTCCAGACTGGATTCTGGGTCTCTGGTTCATGACAATGAATTGCAGACAGGAATTAGAATGTGAAGTGTCGCGACTGGGGAGTAAGGCTGCTGGCCCCTGATCTCGCTTGGCCTTCTTTCCGTTGACACCGGACAGGGATGGGACCTTCTGGGCATCTTTCTCTATAGCAGGGGCTACCCTCCTCTGCAGCCATTGGACTTCTTCGCCTTACGTTCAGGTGATACAGGTACCTGTTTGGACTGTCATTCTATATATAAAAGCCTGCATCTTCAATGTGAAAATTGCAAGTGAACTTGATAAGAAAAGCTTGACAAGAACTCTTAGAATGTCCGAGTGAAATGGAGGTAAAGAAAACCCTCTATTTGGATGAAGCCTTGTTCAGAGTCAGCCAGCTCTAATGTGGACGTTGAGTTTATGTTTCAGGACATACATGAGTTTACATTCTCAGGACTACTCCAGGAGCAATTCCGTGGACATGTCTACTCTGGATTTGAAATTATTTCTTGAGTGTTTGTCTTTTTTTTCCTGAGAAATTTTTATTATGTTACAATTGTGTCCATTTCTTTGGAGATTCCCCAAGTCCTTCCTGTCCCTTCAACCTCTCTTACTTTTTAGACCAGCTCTGATTTCTCTTTGAAGAAAACTAGCAAAAGAGAGAAGAGTCTCATTGCCTTTTAAAGCAGCTTATTTTTGTATCTCTTTATATTGCATGGTTATAGTTTCTAAATCAGAAATCACCATAAAAGAACATGTGAAAAACAGAATAATCAAATGCATGATTTCCTAAAAATACAGCTCAGCAATATGATCCATTGTACATATGTAACAAAAGCTGAAAGATTCTTGAATGCAAAGTCATCTTCTGACAGTATTTAGCATGGTTCCACAGAACCTTTAGAGTCTCTGTTATTTTTTCACAGTGCCCATAGGCCAAAAAAAAAAAAGCTAACAGTTCTGTTTATTAAGTAATTCGGCCCAAACAACTTAATATTTATGTCCCCACAGTTTAGTAACTGTTCAAAAAAAATGATACTGATTAGCTGAAAGCAAAAATAGTATTTGTAATTCATTCTTAAATAACCACAATGAGTTACTGTTAGGTTGCTCCTCATGGGCATTGCACATCCTATCAAACCTTGGACTTGTAGTGAACATTGTCACCCTCATTTTCTGTGCTACACTGATTTGGGCTTTTTGTCTTGGCAGTGGCCAAAACCCAGCTTTGGAGAGGTGTGACTGAAAGGATTCTAAATACAATCCAAGGCTGAAGCTGAATCTCCTCCAGCTAGTAGTTTGTATAATGTCCAATGGGTGTCGCTGTTTCCCTGCGAGTTAGTTGCAGCGCCATGGGGTGTGTCTTATGCAGGGTTTAGGAAGCTCAGATTTAGAGTATTCAGGAAGAAATGTTGGCTAAGACTCCACGCTCCCAATGCAAGGGGCCCGAGGTTTGATCCCTGGTTGGGGAACTAGATCCCCTATGCCACAACTGAGGGTTGAAATGCCATGCTAAAGATTCCACGTGCTGAAACAAATGAAGATCCTGCATGCCACAATGAAGACCTGACATGGCCAAATAAATAATTCTTTTTTTTTTTTTTAAAGGGAGGAAATATTAGTACGAGAAAGTATAACCATATGGTGAAACTGGAAAGTCAAGGTCAGGTGGTTAAAGGAGAGAACAGGAAATCCTTCTCCCCCTCATGTTTAAGTAATTCAAGAAATTTCTCTCAGTAGAAACAGTGTCATTCTCCTCAAGCTAGCGATCACTTGGTAAATGGCCTCAGACCAACTCTGGCCAAGGGTTTGCAGCCTCTTCTGGAGCCCCACCCAGCCCCCAGAGCCCAGCCTGGAAGAGTGTTATTCAGCTTGTCCAAATGACCTCTGAACTCTCTAACAGAAGGTTCTGTTCTCCGTGTTTTCACATGACAATTAAGCACCTTGAGGAGGTGTCTGCTGTGTGAAACAGCAGGGAAGAGAGCAGAAACAGGTTTTCTCCACGCCTCTCCCCGCAGCTGTCTCTCCCTCAACTCCTGCTCCTCTCCCCCTTCCCCCTCTCATCCACTCTTTTTCTCTCCTTCCTCCCCCTACTTCTCTTTCTCCACAGACTTCTCCTTTCTCCCTTTTCTCTCCTCTCTTAACGTGTGTACTTGCGCACTCACTCACCCATTCACACATGCTTTGAAGGCACAATACAAGTTTCCTTTTTATCTCATCCTTGTGAATCTTTCTGGGGACTGGAAATCAGGTCCTCACAGCTGGATCCTTGGGTTGAAATCACCTCTGCCTTTCATTCTGGAAGAAAGATGAAGAAAATCTGACAAAGCTCCAAGTGTGTAAACTGTGTAATCAGTTGAAGGAAGGTTTGTGATTCCGTAGGTGACCTCATGGTCACTTAATGGTGTGTAGAAGCTCAAGAAGTTGAAAAAAGTCTCATCCTGAAGTTTAAGGAACAGAAGATTGGCCAAACTGTCTTAATGAGAAGATAACTATTCATGAAGTCCATGTGGAAATGGAGTCTTGAGACGCTTGTGACCTGGGTCCTGAGGGTTTTTCCACCCAGCCTCCTCAGCCCAGCTCAGGGCTCCTTTGCTTTTGAGCCACAGACATCTTCCTGGTTTTTCGGTGGCCCCTTTGCATTGGTGGGCTCTTTGTGACGTTGACAGGCCTGAGGCATGTGCCATCTTGTTTCCAAAATAGCAAACCTTTCCTGAGCCTGGGCAAGCCTGCAAGCCAGGGGTAGCGCTTTTACTTTGCCGAGGAGATGCCCGCCCTGCATGCACAGCCCCCTCCCTGCATCCCTCATAGCATCATCGCCCTTCACGTCTTTAACTTTCCTTTGCAGTTGACTGAAACCTCCTCCCGTTATGCCAGGAAGATCTCCGGCACCACCGCCCTCCAGGAGGCCCTGAAGGAGAAGCAGCAGCACATTGAGCAGCTGCTGGCCGAACGGGATCTAGAGAGGGCGGAGGTGGCCAAGGCCACGAGCCACGTGGGGGAGATAGAGCAGGAGCTCGCCCTGGCCCGGGACGGACACGACCAGGTGAAGTCTGGCCCTGACCCTGTGGCGGAGATGGTGACGGGTTCTAGGCCGATCTTGTCGCGGCGTCGGTGACGGTTTCTAAATTGAGGGAGGAGGCTGGGCAGCATACCTGGCGCTCGGAGCCAGGGAGCTGATCTCGAGCGTGCCGAAATGAGCATAGATGTCTTTGCTGGGCTTGTTTGAAAGCTGTGCCCTGGGTACCAGTTTGCATCATCATAAAGATGAAGTTCTGTTCTTCTTGGGTCTGCTGCGCCCTTTGGTCTTTACATCCAGGTCTCTTGGCCTGTCTGTTGTCAGATGAGCTTACACACTAGGACCTTAGTAGTGGTTACAACTCCTGTTTTGTAGATTATGCTTTGTATGAGTTTCGGCTTCACTTCCCTGGTGATCCAGTGGTTAAGACCTCGCTTTCCAACGCAGGGGGTGCAGGTTCAATCCTTTGTTGGGGAGCTAAGGTCCTACTTGTGACCAGAAAAAACGAAAAAACACACAAAAACATAAAACCAGTATATTAACAAATTCAGTAAAGACTTTAAAAATGGTCCACCTTAAAAAATCTTTTAAAAAGAGAAGAGAGTTGTTTGAGCATTACCCCCTTTTGCTTTCATGGTGTGGTTTTTCATCATCCGGCTCCCAGAAATGCTGCCAAGAATAACCAGTTACAAGAGATCATAGAAAGCACTTTAACGTGACAGGGTTTTTGACTAATGCCGACCCACAGTTGTACCACTTAGCTGTGGCTCCTTGGAGGCACGCCTGGGCCAGCATCTGGGTCAGGAGGAGGCCGCTCACTGTGACACCATTGCCTTTCCCAGCACGTCCTGGAATTGGAGGCCAAGATGGACCAGCTGCGAACGATGGTGGAAGCTGCCGACAGGGAGAAGGTGGAGCTTCTCAACCAACTTGAAGAGGAGAAAAGGTGATCCCAAAACCCGCTCTTCCTTTTTAAACCACCTTAGGGAGAGTTCTCCCATCCACAGGCCTTGTTGGTGTCAAACCCTTAGAACCAGAGGACTGGCTGTGTGTTCAGTGGAGATGGGATTCCTTATACTGTGTGAGGAGGGTTTGCTTTGACTTGGCTTTCTTGAGAAGTTTGGAAACCAGATAAATGTGCCCTGATTAATTGAATAGCTGTTTATTGAGCACCTGCTGTGTGCCAGACATCCTCTAGAGGATGGCCTGACTCAGTTAATTCAAACCCAGTTTCCACCTGAGCCATTCCTGGAGAGGGTTTTTTTTTTTTTTTTTCCTGGGCCCAGTTACCCGGTATTTATGAAACAGTGTCCAAGTATCTGATGGAATTATGTGTGTTGGGGAGGGGGGTAGTGACAGAGGGGCCTTGACCTCCAGAAACTCACTGCCTTTATAGGAAAACAGAACTCTCAGTTAGAGAACTATCCAGGGCAGGATGAAATCCAGTGCTCAACTGCGTGAGACAGAGAAAGCAAGCTTGCTTCTCATAGAAGGTTTTTTGAGGCCGTGAGCAAACAAGATCTCCGGGAAAGGTGTCTGCATGAAATCGGTTGACTGTCTCTGGGTTATGGGACGTTTGTCCTCACTTAATGCCATCTGCTGTCATTGCTGATCACAGTGATGTGACTCAGGGGTCTCTAGGATGACCAAGTGCTCAGGAAGGTCACAGGCACTGGCTGTGATGGGAGGTATGGGATGGGGGGCGTCATACGTTCAGTGCTTCCCTGAGGAGGTGACTAGCCACCGGGGAGAGAAGCACTACAATAGGACGTTCTCCCTGAGTCTCATTCATAAAAACTGCTACAAGTGAACAAGACACACAGACAGACCCTTCCAGGCCTTTCTGAAGGCCAAGGCCCCTGTACCACTTGCTTGGGTTTTTAAACCAGCTCTTACTGAACTAACTTCTGGTCAGAAGAAATGTTCCCTCAGCTCTTCAGTAAGCTTGAGGGCGTCAGCCTATGATTATGTTTCTGATTCAACTGAGTAGAATTTTTTTATTCTAAACTTTGTTAGAAATGCTAGTGATTTTTTTTTTTTTTTGCACATAGCTTTGTCCTTCTTTTCACAGTCTATAGGGTTGCAAAGAGTTGGACATGACTGAAGCGACCTAGCATGATGATGGACTTTGTCCTCCTTTTCTTCCTTCTCATATACTCAATTTTGTCAAGATTCATAGTGTGGGTGTTACCCAGGTTTTGTTAATCTTCCTAATATCATATTTCATTGACTTTGTGACGTCATTGATCAAAACCCATAGCCCATATCAGAGATTTTTATGATGTGGGTGGGGGGAAAAAGCTTGCATTTTTAGAAGCAAGAAGTAGAATCCTTGATTGCCTCTTCTCCCCAGTTATTCCCAGCCTTGGAACAGGCACAAATGTTGTCCTGGGAATCTCTGCATAGGTAGCCTGCTGACCTCGCCCTGGGATATCTGATGTGGGTGGTATAGAGACAGATTTGTTTTATATGCTACTTTTCCCCGTACATTCTGTTACTGGAAAGTAGAAATAATAGACTTCCCTTCTCATACCTGTCTCTGTGGTCAGCAGACCTTTTCCTTCCAGGTTGATCTTGTCTTGATTAGATCCATTTCTGGTGGTTGTGACCTGGCAAACCAGTTGATTTTCTCCTCTTTCTGGGATCCATACCTGGTTAAAACTGGTGTTTCCTAAGCGGACAAGAGCTCTTCTCCACTTTGTGGGTTTATAAACCAGAGGCTTTAAAATGCCTTTCTTCATTTTCTACGTCTCTAAGGCATTTCTTTCCATCCTCATCTGCTAAATTCATCAGGACATTGATTTTATATATATAATTTGAGGAATAAGGCAGAGGTGTTCCTTAGTTACTTCCTTAAGTATTTTGTTTTGATTTTATTCCACAGGAAGGTTGAGGACCTTCAGTTCCGGGTTGAAGAAGAATCGATTACTAAGGGCGATCTTGAGGTAAAACCCCACCAGCCATCTAAAGCTTCTGCGGGTGCAGTATTCAGAAAGATGGATAAAACCACTGTGGCCAGAACAGGCGGCAGAGGGGGTGGCAGGAATCCCCACCTCTGGGCTGTCAGCTATGGCTGAGGAGCTGCCTGCCCTCTAGCCTGTCACTGTGCATCTCAACTCTGGTAGCTGGGTAAAATTTTCACTACCCTTTTCTCATGCTTCCAAATTCAAAACCTTGCATTGGAGTCGATCAAGTCATAAATCTGGCAGTGTGTCTTAAGTGAGACTCTACTTATTCCTCCCTTGATCAGAATGCATTTTAAAGAGCATTTTTTATTTTATCATGATAGTTCAGAACAGTCTCAGCTTTACTTTTCAGTTGAGCAGGATAAATCCTTTATAACCCTATAGAAAGTAAATATATGTTATGGTAACTGATTTTTTAAAGTGTTAGTAATTACCAGAAAAAAGAGCAATTTTTATTTCATGGCATACTTTAAATTCAGAGATTTTCCTTTAGCATCAGGTTTTCTCATCTCTTAGTTATTCAGCACTTCCCAGGAGGCCCAGCAGTAAAGAACACACCTGCCAATGCAGGAGACACGGGTTCGATCCCTGGGTCGGGAAGATCTTCTGGAGAAGGACATAGGAACCCACTCCAGGACCCTTGCCTGGGAAATCCCATGGACAGAGGAGCCTGGTGGGCTACAGTGTGTGGGGTCTCGAAGAGTCAGACATGACTTAGTGACCAAACAACAACAGTGATTCATATGAGTTTTTTAATAAGACCCCAGAATTAAATGACTTTGATGCTTTTCAAACCACTGCTAGATGTATGACAAATGCAAATTGAAAAATTTCAAATTTAGCAGATTTTTGGTACTTTAATCTGTAATATTTTAGTAGAAGTTTCGCTTGTCTGTGCAGTTCTCAGAAAACACATTTTTGCTACCATTGCGATTTTAGAGTCTATTGAATGCCCACACCATGCTTAAATTTCAAAGCCCTTCCAAATAAGAAGGCTGATTCCTTTTGAAATAAATGTATCGCTACAGTCAACAAAGAGTAAGGGAAACATTTTCTGAGGTCTGCTTTCATAAGGCCTGGGATGTAATGGATCATGAGTAATTTTGATAGCTGTCTTCCTCACTCATCTCATATAGAGTCACACTCCTCTAGTTGACTTCTGTGTTGTTCTCATCCATTTTAAAAACACCCCAAAATCTCATTAGAAGTTTCATATCATCATCTAATTCATGTCAAATACAGCCGACAGTGTTTTGAGGAGGAGCGAGTTAAAATATTGGCATCAGCACTAGATAGGCTAGTGAGTCTGGTAAACTTGTAATTAATCAAAGTTATGCTGAAACCCTAACACGTATTGAAACTCTAGTTGAATGTCTCTTTTGTTGTTAATTTTTTTATTTTTTTACTGATAGCAAAAGAGCCAGATTTCTGAAGATCCTGAGAATGTAAGAGGGCACTTAACTGTATGGATCCTTCCCTTGTTAACACAGATTGATTACAGATTAAAATGCTTATTGATACACTCAAATACTAACTGCATAATCTGACCTTGAGACATTGTCCTTAATGTTTCTGTGCATGTGGCTTTCAAAGCAGCTACATTTAAATCCTGGAGAAATTGTATGTAATGACTAAGTTCTGTAAACCCATTTGTCTAACACACAGGCGCATGTTTGTTCTATAAAGAATTTAGGCAAAAAGACAAGAATTGTGTCTGGGGCCCCAACCTACTTCATTTAATTCCTAAGGCCTTCTAGTTTTAATAGAATTCTCCCAAAATAGATGATAGCTGACCGAAACATAAAATATATTAGATGAAGTTGTTACAGAAATTCTGGGGTAAAATTTCCCCAAGTTTCATTTATTCCCGTTGGAATAAAGGAACACAGGGTCCCAGACTGGTTGCCCTTTGTGTGCGCGCCCTCTGCTGGCCAATGACTGCCAGTGAGGCTGACAAGAAATTCAGACTTCAGTTTGTTGGGTCAGCGTTTCCCCTAGCTGGTGAAGCCGGAGGCAAGCATTCTTCAGTGAAGACATTGTGTATTTTAAATTTATTATTCTTAAATTAAATGTTTAATTGAAGGATAATTGCTTTACAATGTTGTGCTGGTTCCTGCTGTACAACAAGGTGAATCAACTATAAATGTCCATATATCCCCTCCAAGTTTATTATTCTTGAAGTAAGATTTTTTTTTCTAGTAGCAGTGCCACAAGGTATGGAGATGTTTTGTTTTGTTTTTTTCTTCCTCTGTTTAGTATCAAACACCCAATTCAGATCTTACTAGAGTGGCTCAGAAACGATCTTACCAGAGCACTTAAAAGCATGGCTTCATGGCGCACCCTGCCGGCCAAGATGCCAATTGGAAAAAACCTGAACGCTTCTTCCTCTTCTGATTTACCACCACAAGAGAATGAGGTTAAAACAAAGGATTTTTCTTCCCAGCAGCTGAAATAGACAACTCAAGACTGAATTTTTGTTTTTTAAAGCCTCCGTTATGAAGGGTTCCTTTCTGTGCAGCTACTTCAGTGATCTGGGTCTCTTCTCTGCTCCCAAAGTAGGCTCCTTCTGCTGCATCCAGAGTCAGTCTGCATGAGGCCTCCCTCCTGCCTCTCCTGTGTGCTTCTCGCAGAGCCTTGGCTTTCCCTCTCAACGCGCCCTGCCCTCCATGGCCCAAGGACTCTCCTCTTGGGATACGCTATCCTAGTCTAAGAAAGTAATAATCCTAAAAGCAGGGTGGTCCTGTCCAGCCTAGCGTTTCTATGACATACAGGGAAGGACGGGAAGCAGGTTGCTAGTTCCTTTTGCTGATGGCTGACCAAGCGCAATGCAGAGTCCAGATCATCTGTGGGCACTCTCTCACCAGTCAGAAGACACCCAGAGGATCTTGGAATGGGGAGAAGATCACATTCAGTGGGTATTTGCTTTTTATCTGAAAGTAGTAGCGACTTTTTGGGCTTCCCTGGTGGCTCAGACAGTAAAGAATTTGCCTGCAATGCGGGAGACCTGGGCTCGATCCCCTGGAGAAGGGAACGTTTACCTGCTCTGGTCTTTTGGGGCTTCCCTGGTGGGAAGTGACCTTTTACCCAGAGGACACTGAACTCCATGTCTAGAGAAGAAAGGTACTGTTGCCTTTGCTTCTTCCTGTTAATTTTGCATTTCTGATCTTGTGACTGTGACCCCAGTTATTAAAACGTAGATCTGGATGAGATTCTTTATTTGTGAAAGCAGGTAAATTGAACAACCTCTATCTAAGGCACATACGTAGGGGCTTCCCAGGTGGCACAGTGGTAAAGGATCCACCTGCCAATGCAGGAGATACAGGTTCGATCCCTGGGTCAGGGAGATCCTCTGGAGGAGGCAATGGCAACCCACTCCAGTATTCTTGCCTGGGAAAAGTTTTTGACTTTTTATTGCATTATTTCATTGAGTGTGAAGAGCTGAAACAAGTGAAGAATTTTTACAGAGATTTTTTTGTTTACTTTTAAAACATTCTGTGATGGTTTTTTATACCTGGTTCATAAGCAAACTGACCCCTTGGATATGGTGAAATCCCCAGAGTGCCGCTGGAATGACTAAAGATATTTATAAAGTAAAAGATTGTACTTTCTGCTTAAGCTTTGCACTGCTTTCTGTCACATTAGGGTTTGTTGTCTTTTCCCTTAAATTGTCCAGACGGAGAGATCCAACTAGTTAAAACCACAGAATAACCAGAAACTGCCGGGGCAGCTCTGTCGAGCTGGTTTTATCAGTTGATTACGTTGCTAACCTCTTCAGTTGGAGAGGTGAATGGGGAGAGAGGTCCATTCAGACTGATCTAGAGGATTTCAAATTGATTAAGATTCTACCACACTTAAGACTGTTGGAAAGAGATGGCCCTTTGGGTTCTCCATCAGGTTCCATCAAAATCTGTGGTTTCAAAATATATGAGGATCTTACTGGCTCTTTTTGCATGGAGTTGAAACTCTTGCGTTTCTGTTGAGTCATCATGTTTCTTACCTCTGAGCTGAAGCGAAATGGTTGTTTTAGGATTAGGAGTATGAGCCCCTTCCCATTTCCAGCTGAACTTCTCTCCTGCTTTGAGGTCCAGGGATGGAGGCTCTCAAGCATAACTGTCACTGAATTCTCTCTTTTAAATCTAATCCCCTTCCTCTTTTATTCCTGGTGACACTCTTTGGAAAGTTCCCTTTAATGGCTCCTCACCTGTCACGTATGGGAATGTTGCTAAGAATCCCAGACCCTTCTCATTCTTCTCAGCCAGCACCGCTGGTGTGGTTTCCTTAGCTCTAGTTCCTAGCCTTCCTTTGTTAGGTTTAATACTTGACCCTTGCTCACATCAAATTGTATGCAAAAGTACAAAGATCTGTGCTAAGAACTTACCAACCAGAGGTAGACTTATGACATTAATCTTGTCCATAATTGGGTGATGGATATTCAGTCTGAGGGCCAATCTACTTTTTAAAGTCACTGAGTCCGTTACATACACATTAATGTCAAGTAGCTGTTGTGGGGAGGAGGGAAAATGATAGATTAGAGGAATATTAACTATTCTAATTTGTGCTGATAAACTTCACTTATCAATATAACTTATATTTGGCTGCATGCATCTGACACTTTTCATCCTGCCTCATGTGTTCTCCGTTTTTTCTTTCCCAGTAGACTAGCTCATGTCCCCTGTGCACCCCATCCTCTCGCCCGTAGTGTTCATTATCATGCCCCCCAGCCTCTCCATCTCAGTCCACCCTCACCCCTTCTCCATCGCCCTTTCTGTTCACCCTTTGGCGGAGGGTACTGGAGGCCCAGCCTGCATGCCGCGCCCTTCTCCTCCTGTGCTGGCATGTCACGGTGGCACTGTTGTGTTTCTTCCTCTTCCTTTTCACTAACAGACGCAGACCAAACTGGAGCATGCCCGCATTAAGGAGCTTGAACAGAGCCTGCTCTTTGAAAAGACCAAAGCTGACAAACTCCAGAGGGAGTTAGAAGACACTAGGGTAATGGTTTTCACTATTTAACGAAGCCGATCCATGTTTGTGAACGATGGACACCGTGGGTGACGGGCCCTGCGGTTGGCCTACAGCCCTGACCCAGTGGTTCCACTTGAGTCTGCTGGTCCTGGTCCTGGTCCTCACGGATGTAGGCTGATGGGTGGGCCCAGGTGCTTCATGGCGAACCTGTTGTCCAAGGTGAAGACTGATTCCTTTGGTTAATTTGGCTAAGATCATCTAAACTCTGCAACTATAGAGACTGCATGGACACCCACAGCTGCATTTGAGGGTCTTTGTATGAATACCAGGAAATAACCTTTCTCCTGTTTGCCACCAGCAGTCAATTGTCCTCTTGTTCTCGTATTCCTAGTGGGTTTTCTAAGTAGTTTTTTGTTATTTTTTTACTTTAGCTCTCTTTTTCTGCCTTCTTCCCTGACCTCTTGGGTGAAGAGAATAGAAAACATTGGCTCTCTTTAACAAGAGTTAAGGATTTTCACCCCAGTTCCCTCCCCACCCCTTGGCACCTGATCTCTTTGTATTTCTGTTCCCCAGTACGTTAAATTCTCAGTGGTCAGGAGGGAAACGTGTGTTGGGAACAGAATGACTTCTGCCAACCCCCAACTCACAGTGTTTGGCCCTAGGAGGCAGTGTATTAGTCATGTGTTCACTTGAAAAAAGTGAAATTTATTTATATATTTAAGCACCCATAAGGGCTTTCTTTACACCAGACACTATTCCCAGAACTTTACAAATGTTAAGTTAGTCTCACCACAGTCCCACGAGGGAGGTAGTAGCGTTGTCCCCATTTTACAGATTAGTGACACTGAGGCACTGAGAGGTTAACTAATATGTCCCAGCTCACACAGCTAATAGAGATAGTGGGGCCAGGATTTGCCTTTGGACCATTTGACCCCAAAGTCTGTGCTCTTAACCACTACAGGATGGAGTCTGTCTATTACAGAAGTTGTTTTGTGCCAAAAGATTTAAGAACTAATCTGAGTCACACATAAGAAAACATGTATGTATCTATACCTTTTAAATTCTGAATTTGACTGTCAGTAGCTAAATCACCCAGATCCTTAATTCTAAAATTTGAAAAATTATTCTGTCTCTTATAAAATTTGGTATCCTGATTTTTTCCTTTTGAATTATTAGTGTTTATAAGAAGAATTATCTTCTTGAGAAATCATTAATCTAAAAAGCTCTAGAAAATCAAGTCATTTTTCTTCTCCAAGTCATGAGTTTTTTGTTTTTTAAGAAGAAAGAAAATGTTCTCAGTCGGCCTCAAAACTAAAGATGTCTTCTGTGTATTTGGTAAGGAAAAAAATCCTGGTAATTTGGTGCCATGTACTTGTTACCTGAGAACTTGATCTGGGAAATACAAGGGCTGATAGGAAGACTGAGCTCCTGTGGTGGCTACTGAAGTAAGGACTTTTTTTTGTGTTTTTTTTTTTTTCACTTCTGAAGTGCTCTCCTATACAGCTTTGTCAGCAAACAATTTTGTTTTTTTCTTCATTTTCTGTGGATAAGAAAGCATCCATCCACAGCACAATTTATTGAAGTATTTCAGATTCAAACTGTTACCTTTCTGTAACAGTCCTGTTGATCCTCACTCTCTGCCGAGTATGGAACTAACTACTGACCCGTCTAAATTTCCTATCACCCACATTCCTATTTTGGGAAGTGCTGTAAAATTCCTCCAAGCCAGTAAGCCCAGTTTATAAACAGTGTGCTTGGTGCTGTAGAGACATTAGCAAGAATAAGAAACAGTACCTGACTTTTATGGTGGGAAAGGCAGACACATAGGTAGTTTCACCTGAGGGCAGATTTGGGGAAATAAAAAAAATAGAAGTGCTGTGAAAATGCTCCGTAATCAAACTATTATTTTCCCTTATTTTTTACTTGGCATTTCCTCAGTTTGACTGTTTTGTTGTGACTGATTAAGAATTAGTGCCCTGTTGGGTTCAGTTTATTTGTATTATAGACCTCGTAGCAATGGAGTTTAATAATGTACCTTATTTTGTGGTAACAAGCTCTCCAAGTCCTCACCTCTCCACCTCCACCCCAGAAAAAGCTAAGTCAATGAATTACTATCTTTCAAATACCTACAGTCCTGAAACACAACAATTAGAGGCAGCTCTGAAATGTTCAGTGACTAGATCATGCAATCTTGGGAGTCCCAAGTGCTTTATTTTCTTGTTCATGGTCAACCCTTTAGTCTTTATCCACCTCACAGCCTGTTGTTGGGCCAAGGGGCTGAAGGAGACATATATCCCTTGCCTCCTGTCCTGTTAAAGGCAGTGAGGGAGCGAGCCTTCACCCTGCAGGACATTTGATCTGTGGAATTTGGGACTTACTGATGCCTTGAAATCATTCAAGTTCCCCTTCTAGTTCCCAGATTAGCCCAGTAATTAATTTTTATGCCCGAAGCTACCATTTCCCACATTTTTTGTGCACCGAACTGACTGCCTATCAGATAACAGAGGGAAATAGCTTCCTAAGAATAAAAGGATGAAGGTTAAGGAAAATGGTTTTTCTCATCCTGGGGTATAAGTTTAAATAACAGTAGATTCCCAGGTTCTGTCCCCAAGCTCAGGTAGAATCAGCGTGTGTGGGCCTGCGAACACACATCCTTGGTGACTCACGCGCACACTGAGGTCGGAGAACCACTGGGTTAGGGCAGCGACACATGTACGTCAAGATGGTGAACGAATTGCAATCTCTAAAAGGGGGAGGGATTCGGTATAAGATTCTTACGTATCATTGCAGGTAAGTAACCGTTTTTTCCTTGTTCTTTCTTTAAAAAAAAGCCTAGCCAAGTTGTTCTTCTTTATCCACTTGAAGCTTTTATTCTCCAGTCGTCGTGGTATTCACTGAAACACTTGCTAGGTATTTTTACGCGGGTGCTACCCAATATAATTATGACATGGCCACAGATGTTTCGTAATTTAAAACTTTCTGGTACCCACATTAACATGAGTAGGTTAAAAGAAACAGGAGAAATTAATAACATTTTTTTAAACCAATATATCTAAGCTATTATCATTTCATCATGTAATCAGCATAAGAAATTGTTAACAAGATATGTTCTGTTTTTCCCCGGGTTGTCATTATTTGACGTGTATGTGACTCTCACAGCCTCATTTCAAGTGATGAGCAGCCGTGTGTGGCTCAGGGCTGCTGTACTGGACAGCGCACTTCCGTAAAGTCACTGCCAACTGGTAGATAAGCGTTTATACCCCTTGGGTAGAGTAGGCAAAACAAAGATTCTTCTTCTAGAAGGCATATATATAAGAACTTTGAAAGGTACTGTTCATATTAACTATAGTAATGGGTATTCTTCTTGATTTAAGGTTCTTTAAGTTTAAGGGAAAAGAGCTGTTTGGGGGTGAGTTAAGCTCAATAAAACTCAGTTTTATTTCCCTTTAGCATCTCAAAATGGTGAAAAGTTTGCCAAAGACTGTAATTGGACTGTATTTTGAATTGGAGTGTCCAGAACCAGGCTTAAGCCACAGTCACGCCTGGATTGACACACAGACATTCTTGGTGGCTTGACTGCTGCCTGAGATGGAGTAGTCACTAAAGATCTCCAAGGTTAGAGAAAATCGTCAATGATTTCTCATTTAAATGATCTTTTCTTTCTCCTTGACTGCTGCTAACTAGGTGGCCACTGTGTCAGAAAAGTCCCGCATCATGGAACTCGAGAAAGACCTCGCGTTGCGAGTGCAGGAGGTAGCTGAGCTGCGGAGGCGGCTGGAGTCCAGTAAGCCAGCTGGGGATGTGGACATGTCACTGTCCCTCTTGCAAGAGATCAGTGCTTTGCAGGAAAAGTTAGAAGCCACCCATAGTGACCACCAAAAGGAAGTCGCTTCTCTGAAGGAGCGTTTTGGAGCCCGGGAGGAAACGCACCAGAAGGAGTTAAAGGCTCTGCAGGCCGCCACAGAGAAGCTTTCCAAAGAGAACGAGTCCCTGAAAAGCAAGCTTGACCACGCGAACAAGGAGAATTCAGACGTGATCGCCCTGTGGAAGTCCAAGCTGGAGACAGCCATCGCGTCCCACCAGCAGGCCATGGAGGAGCTGAAGGTGTCCTTCAGCAAGGGAGTCGGCACCGAGACAGCTGAATTCGCTGAGTTAAAAACGCAGATAGAGAAAATGAGACTGGACTACCAGCAGGAAATAGAAAATCTGCAGAACAAGCAAGACGCGGAAAGGTCTGCTCACACGAAAGAGCTCGAAGCCCTAAGGGCTAAGCTGATGCAAGTCATTAAAGAGAAGGAGAACAGTTTGGAAGCCATCCAGTTGAAGCTGGACAAAGCGGAAGACCAGCACCTAGTGGAAATGGAGGACACCTTAAACAAACTGCAGGAAGCCGAGCTAAAGGTAAAGGAGCTAGAGGTGCTCCAAGCCAAATGCAATGAGCAAACCAAGGTTATTGATCATTTTACATCACAGCTCAAGGCTGCTGAAGAAAAGCTCTCGGATCTTGATGCACTTCAGAAAGCCAGCTCCGAAGGTAAATCGGAAATCGAGAACCTCAGGCAGCAGCTCAAGGCAGCTGAGAAACAGATTAAAAACTTAGAAATTGAAAAGGATGCTGAAAGCGGCAAGGTTTGTAGTGCCATCCTCCATCTCCCCCCACCCCCATTTCTTATCTTGCATTGTACCTTATTTTTCAGTTGAGGTCATTCATCCTCCAAACTCCTAACTTAGTTGAAACTGGTGCTGACCTAATTTCCCATAAGAGTGGAGTATCTTCTGAGCATCTTGAGTTTGGTTTCATCTGAGGAGATTAGAGAAAATAATGACTCAGGGGTGTGGATGGATTCTGGTTTCCTTGTATCGGAATGCTTTTATTATTGGCTTGGCCAAACAGTTCGTTCAGGTCTTTCCATTAACATCTTACGGAAAAACTTGAACTAACTTTTTGACCAACCTGATACTTTATCTCTGGACTTGCTGTGATCTCTTGTTTCAGCTTGATTCCAGTCTATAAACTCTTTTGAAAATAGAGCACTCCCCAAAATGATGGTGTTGAGGTAAATGAATGTATAAGAAGCTTAGATAATTTCATCCTTTCCTGTTGCTTGTCTGTCAAGTCATAGTAGGCTTCCCAGGTGGCTCAGTGGTAAAGAATGCGCCTCCCAACACAGGAGACGTGGGTCCAATCCCTGGGTCAGGAAGATCCCCTGTGGAAGGAAATGGCAACCCACTCCATTATTCTTGCCTGGAAAATCCCATGGACAGAGGAGCCTGGTGGGCTACAGTCCATGGGGTTGCAAAAGAGTCAGACATGACTTAGCGACTAAATAACAAAAGTCACAGGTAAAACAGAATGTGATCTCTGAGTGCACTTGACTCTTATAAATTAACATGCTGTGATCAGTAGTGTTCACAGCAAAATGAAGGTTAAGAGCCCGAATCCCTCCACATTGCTACTTATGTCTCATTGGGATTTTTTCCTACGTCACAGTGAGAGCATGGTCTATTCCTTGCTCTTTGGAGGGAAGACTGGACAAGTGTGCTTTTGACCAAGGCATAGGCAATGATAGGAAACCTTTGCCAGCTACATTTCTTACTACTAGCCTTGTTAAATGTCATAATCATTTTTAACTATTGTTTGAGGAAGGAATCCTCTTTCCCAGTCCTCCTGCCACTAGTTGAGGTGCTGGTACTTATGCTGAATGTTCTGAGCTTTTTGTGGGAGAAGCTGCTCTATTGGCAAAGAAGGAAGAGTTGTGATGGTTGAATGGGGAGAGGTGAGGACAGAAAAATGGCAAAGATTGCTAAGTAACCTTAGCCGAAGATGCCAATCCCAGAAAATTTTTCTCCAGTCTCCTCATTTGGTTCCAAACTACCAATCCAAACACAAAAATTAAATTAATAAAGAATATGTAGCTAACGGTTGGTCTACTTTTTTACATGAAGATTCAGTGAAAGCCAATTTTTCTGATAGCTGTTGTCTAGTACATGTTTAAAGTTTTATTTTACATGTTGAAAAATTTCACACATGTATAAAATACAGAAAATGAAATACAGTCACGAGTCCACCATTCCTGTCTTCCAGAAAATGAAATTGCTCAACTGTCTCTTTAAAAGTAAGCTGCTGGAACTTCTCAGGTGGTCCAGTGGTTAAGCATCCACCTGCCAATTCAGGAGACATGGGTTCGACCCCTAGTCTGGGAATTAAAATCTGACATGTTCTGGGGCAGCTAGGCCTGTGCACCACAAAAAAGAAAAAAAAATAACAGTAAACATCTATATTTTCTGTTTTAGATCATGCTGATAGTCCAAATTTAGGTATAGAAAAATACTGTATTTTGATTATTTAAAAATAGCCATGGAGAGTCTTGTCTAAACCTGATTGTGTGACAAGTCATTGGCTTCTTAGAACTAAAAGCAACAACACTAAAATGACTTTTCATCCATGCCTTTATTCCTTTCAGTTTTGGTTGTGTTTGTTTCTCATGCATTTTTTTCATATTTGTCTTATGTTTTCTTTCTCATTCCTTTTTGTTTCCTTTGGTCCATTGGCTTCTGTACCATGTAACTCTGGTAGGCTAGTAGCATCACCAAAGAGCTGCAGGGAAAAGAGCTAATGTTTAATAACCTTCAGGAAAACTTGAGTGAAGTCAGTCGAGTGAAACAGGCTTTGGAAAAAGAACTGCAGACTTTGGTAAGTACCAGTCAGAAATCTGAATCTCAGGGTTTCTGGCCAATTTGAGTCATTCCTATTTAAAAAAAAAAAACATGAAAATTTCTGTAAAGAAAGAAGTATGGCACCTATTTCCTTTCCCTCGCAAAGTATTGATTGGCTGATAATCAGGGGAATTGGATCAAACCCAAACTAGCAATAAAGGTAAGTATTGCTTTTTTTTAATCTTTCCTTTGCCTCTGGTAACGCGTTGACGTTTTGACATGTTGCTGACTACTTAGTTTCACGAAACACGAGGACCTTCCAAGCTGTGTTAGGTTTCATGTGTAGTTCTTGCCCTGTGCCTCATCCTCCCTGTCCCGAGACAGCGAAGCCAGCAAGCTCCCTGGACCACAGGCACCCTCCGTTAGCAATGCAGTGGTGGTTGTGTGTGCTCGGTCGTGATCCCATGGACTGTTTCCCACCAGGCTCCTCTGTCCATGGGATGCTTCAGGCAAGAATACTGCAATGGGAGGTCTTCCATGTACCTTCTTGCTTTCCACTTTTTATACCTCTGTGCGAATACCAGTGGTGAATAAAAGTGTTTGATATTTCTTTGATTTAAATGTCAATATTACATATTTCTACTTTTTAAAATATTAGTATGTAATTAACTGCACTATTCATTATGATAGCTACTATCCACTTGGCTCTATAAATTTGAAATAATTAAAATTAAATAAAATGTAAAATTCGAGACTTTCCTGGTGGTCCAGTGGCTAAGACTCCATGTTCCTAATGCAGAGGGCCCAGGTCTGATCCTTGGTCAGGGAACTAGATCCCATGTGCTGCCACTAAGAGTTTGCATGCTGTGACTAAGACCTGGTGCAGCCAAATAAATACTTTTAAAAATACAGAAAATTCAGTTTCTCCGTTGTGGTAGTCACATTTTAAGTGCTTAGTAACTACACGTGGCCAGTGGCTGCCAACTGACCAACCCAGGTATATTGTAGAGAGTTCTGACGAACCCCCACAGTTTTGATACATAGTATTTCAGGTACATTTTGAGAAATATTGGCCTGGAAATTACCATTTTTTAATATAGCGTTAAGAAAATGCATTTTGGGTGTCACGCCATTTCCCTGCCCTCCTCCTCAAACTTTCAGGATGCCTTGCTTTTTTTTTCAAGTTAGAGTATTCCTCTGTGTGCTCTGAAGAGAAAGCTTGCCACCTAAAGTTTGGCCTTAGGAATAACGCAGGTGGAGAACCTGTGGGCTTTGATGGGCTTGTGGCTTGTG
This sequence comes from Antilocapra americana, assembly GCA_007570785.1. Taxonomy (NCBI): domain Eukaryota; kingdom Metazoa; phylum Chordata; class Mammalia; order Artiodactyla; family Antilocapridae; genus Antilocapra; species Antilocapra americana. Next base: position 8,216,625 of record ML663006.1, on the reverse strand, counting down.
AGCCCATTTTTTAAATCAAATAATCATTTGAAAATTCACGTGGTGTCTCTAGCTCAGAATTCATCTCAGGAAAATCAGGAGGGTGGTTTTATCTTGCCCTCCTGTCGTGTTTAGAAAAGATAGTGAGTGAGCGATGGACTTTTTAATGTAAAGTAGTTGACATAGATCTAGTTTCCAGATGCTAGGTTCTAATTATTCTTAGATGTAAAACATGTCAGAACTCAGGGTTACCAAAGTGGGAAGGTCGGAGAGAGGGATAAGTTAGGAGCTTGTCACTGTCGTAGGCACATGACTATATAAAAAATAGATAATCAAAAAGGACCTAGTATAGCACTAGGAGCTATACTCAGTGTTTTGTAATAACCTGTAAAAGAGTTTGAGAAGAGTAGATGCTTGTGTGTGTATAACAGAATAACTTTGCTACACACCTGAAACTAACATAGCATTGTAAATCAACTAAACTTCCAAAAAAGAAAAATAGTAAAACAAAATTTCTGAACTCTGTTTGCTGTCTCAGGCAGATTTATGGAGAAGTTCTGCTACTTGAGGGTAGCAACAGGCAGAAAAAGTATACACGTGGCACCACACGTATATACCCACACGTGCATATACTGACAGAAGTGTGCATATCCATACACACGTACAGACATATGTGCGTGCCCAGGCAGGCGCACAGACACAAACCTCATTCACTCGTGTGCACACATGCATAGTACGCATGTGGTAGTAATCGACACCTACATGTTTTAAGCATAAGTTCGCTTTAATGAAGCAAAACTAGCAACAAAAATAATGTTACAGTTATTGAAATTGTTTATAATTTGAGATCTGTCTATTCTGAATGTCCAATTGTTTTTCTTTAGAAAGAAAAGTTTGCTGATGCTTCAGAGGAGGCAGTCTCTGTTCAGAGAAGTATGCAAGGTATGTCTCACTAACATAAGAACACTTTAGAGAAGGTCACGTCCTCAAGCGGGAGCCAGCCTTCAGCTCAAATAAAGTGCCTGCAGCGCATAGTAACACTACATTCCCTTGGCTTCTTAAAGCCTCAAACGCCCATTAATTCTTTTTATTTTTTTATGAGCAGTGTGAAATACGGGTTTATTTTCAGTTTATCCCCTTCTACATTATACCTACGGTAGATGCCAACAGGTCTAATACATTAAAATATTCACACGTTAAAAAAAAATTGAAAGGCATTGTCACTTCTCTTATACTATCATACTCTCTTAAACAATTACACTCATACCATCAAGTCAGCCGAGCTGTGTCAGCCTTCAGTCCATGCCTTCACCCTCCTTTCCTCACTGAAGTCCCAACATGTTTTCAGTCCTGGGAAGAGCCAACGTCACCATCCAGACACAGCTTACCTTCCCAAACTGCTGTCACCTCTGCAGCCTAATCATTTCACCCGAAATCTATCCTGCCTTGTAGAAATACACAGTCCAGTTAGTTTCCCAGTTGTATTAAAAGACTCACCCCTGTCAGATATACCCAAGACACATTGAGTAAGAACAGCAGGTTACAAAATAGTATATACTCCATGGTTCCGTTTATACAAAGCTATGGGTGCTATTTCCTACTCCAGGGGATCTTCCTGACTCAGGGGTTGAACTTTCATTAATTACATTCCCTTGGCAGGTGGATTCTTTATGACTGGCACCATCAGGGAAGCTCATACAAAACTATCTGCACATGTATTCAACACTAACCCCCAACACGGACGTTTGAATGGACTGTGTCCACGATATTTCTAGTAATGAACTCTGGGTGGTCAGGTTGACTGTCATTAATTCTTTTTTCTTTTTGACCTAAAGCTTGACCCATGTTAAAATGTAGATGTACTTGGGTAAAGTATCATCTTACTTAAGCTTCAGTTGTTGATAGCTTTATTGAGTTTTAAGTGGAAGGAGGCAAGAGATCCCTGGAGAATGGATATTCAGTGCCTACCTAATCTACAGATATGGGGAGACAGAAAATTGCTTGCTTGCTTCTTTAGGTTCATTATATAGTGGTTTGATTTCTAATGGAACTCTTTAGTATTGCATTGACCCCAAATCTCAGACTTTTGATTTGATTTGGTTATGAGACAGTCAAGCTTTAGGTGGCTTATTAACTCTGAGATATATTAAACTTTTAACTTAATCCCAAATAGAAACTGTAAATAAATTACACCAAAAAGAGGAACAGTTTAACGCACTGTCTTCAGAACTGGAGAAGTTGAGAGAAAATTTAACAGGTAAGAACACGTCTCTGGTTATTATAAACATTAAATATAGTAGGCTTCCTAGGATTTGAGATAATTTTAGTGTGTGGTTACAACGTATCCACTGCTCCAGCATGAAGTCTTTATTCGCTGTGTTCTCTTGTGATGAAAAACTTGTTTTAGGTCTGTAAACCTCAGCAAATTCTCCCTGCCTTGTTTTCAAACAAGTCAGAATCCACCACACCCCACCACTCCCGGTGCTGCCCTTTGTCCCAGCCAGCCAGCATCTTTAATCCAAGCTGTAAGTAACAGCTGGCCACCTGGGCTGCCCACTTCTGCTCTTGCCCGCTTCAGTCTTTTCTTAGCACAGCAGCCAAAGAGATGCCTTCAGCATCAAGTCAGATCATGTCACATCTCTGCTCAAGGTGACCCAGTGGCACCCATCTCGCTTAGAGTAAAAGCCGTGGTCCTTACGCCCATCAGGTCCGGTTACCACTGTGCTGTTCTTCCCCAGGTTCCTTCCACTGCAGCCGTATCTGCCTCCTTGGTGATACTCGATTGTGAAGCGTGTTCCCGCTTCAGGGCCTTTGCACCTGGTTTTCTTCTGCCTGCATTCTTCTTCCCTCACTGCCCCTAGGGGTTTACTTAAATGTCACTGTCTCAGAGAGGCTCTTTCTAAGATTTCACACTCCCCAGCTTCCTTCCTGGCTCCTTTCTCTACTTGTATGCTTTCCTCCCTCTTAGCACTTACTACTCTCTAATATATGATTTATTCTCTTTCTTGTTAATTGTCTCTCTTCTTTGCTAGAATTTAATTTTCATGAGAGCAGGGATTGCTATGTACAGATATTCCCAGAGCAAGTTTTGGCATACAGGATGTAGTTAATACATTGTTGTTGATTATAACACAACAGCTGTATTTTTTTTTCTATATATAATATATATATTCAGATATGGAGGCAAAATTTAGAGAGAGAGATGAAAGGGAAGAGCAGCTGATAAAGGCAAAGGAAAAACTGGAAAATGACATTGCAGCAATAATGAAAATGTCTGGAGACAATTCTTCTCAGCTGACAAAAATGAATGACGAACTACATCTGAAAGAAAGGTATGTATGAGTATTAATAAGCATGCCTGCTTTAGGTTAGGCTCTCAAGGAAGGTCTAGATGGGAGAAGAGCCAAACTCTTCGAGATAGTTATGCCTGTCTCTCGTTCTTTATTGTCTCAGTGTATCCTTAAATCAATTATTTAACCTTCTAAGGGGAAAGTAGTAGTTTACCAGTGGCAATACATCTTTTTTAAAAAATATATTTTTATCTATTAATTTGGCTGTGCTGGGTCTTAATTGCAGCATATGAACTCTTAGTTGTGGCTTGTGGGATCTAGTTCCCTGACCAGGGATCAAACCCAGACCCCCTGCATTGAGAACGTAGAGTCTTAGCCCCTGGACCACCAGGGAAGTCTCAGGCAATAACATCTTTTACAGGCAGTTAAAAATATTTTTAACCTACTGCAGTGTAACAATAGATAACGATTATGAAGGGCTGACCACATGCCACATGATATGCTGACCACTTTGTATAGGGTATATTTTTCTGATAATCCCACGAGGTGAGTGTATTATTGTTCCCATATTAAAGAAAAAGACATCGAGGCGTAATGAGGTTAGGTAAGTTGCCTGAGGTTTCAAGTCTAGGCAGTCTGGTCCCAGTGCCCTTGCTGCCCTTCATTACTACACTGTACTTCCTCGGTGCTAAAGTTTCTTTTATCTAAATCTCTGTTCTTGTCTTTATTCTGAGGCTCTTGTTGCTTTGATTTGTTTTAATGCCTGCTATGTAAAAATCAAATGTTTATTTTATAAGGCACATTTTTTAGAAGACATTTAGCACCATTAGACTTCTGATTCTGAAAGTGTTAACACTTGGCAAAGTTATGTTTACATCCAACCATGTGGGGGCTTCCCTGGTGGTCCGGTGGTTAAGACTCTTCCATTAATGTGCTTCCATTGCAGGGAGCACAGGCTCAATCTCTGGTCCAGGACCTAAGATCCCACATGGCATGAAGTGTGGCCAAAAAAGCAACAACAACAACAAAGACATTCAGCTGAGCCCTCCCACACAGTTCAACGGTGGTGGCTGACGGGCACCTGGTCCCTGGCAGGCTGATTTTGGTCAGATTTGCCGTGCGGCGGTCACGGCTGCCAGGTGGTTGTGTCGCAGAGCCTTTGAGAAGTTCCGTTTCTATCCGTGTTTTATCCGGTGTTTCCATTCAAGTTTCCCTCCTCTGTTCTCTGACCCATTAGACAGCCTGCTCTAGGCTGATGGCCCTCATATATCTTCATTGGACCACAAGGTTATCTTTAAGCCAGAACTTCAAATTATTTATTGTTATTTTCATATCTGCATTCTCAAGCGGCACCCAAATGAGTCTTGAATATTCTGGTCTGCTAAAATTTGGAAACCTTCAGTACTTACTTCCTCTAATACATTTCCTTTTCGCTCATCTTTCTGTATTGATCTATGTGCTGTGCTGTGCTCAGTTGTGTCTGACTCTCTGCGACCCTATGGACCGTAGCCTGCCAGGTTCCTCTGTCCATGGGATTCTCCAGACGAGAATACTGGAGTGGGTTGCCATGCCCTCCTCTAGGGGATCTTCCCAACCCAAGAATTGAACCCAGGTCTTCTGTATTGCAGGTGGATTCGTTACTGTCTGAGCTGGACATAAGATGCTAAATGTTCACACTTAGGGTAGTTGTTATTCTAAGGTATTTATAATCATCAAAGTCGTTAAAAAATATTCTGCAGGGCAAGTCTTTTTTTTCTTTTTGTTAATCCCAGATGTTATTGCTCATAACATTTATCATCATTAAGACAATTACTATAATATTATCTTTTAAAGTATAACTCTAGGATTTAAAGTACTGTTTGGAAAAATCTGACGCTTCGTTTTGAAATTCTTTCTAGAAATGTAGAAGAATTACAGCTGAAACTCACCAAGGCTAATGAAAATGCAAGTCTTCTGCAGAAAAGTATTGGGGAAGTAACTCTCAAAGCTGAGCAGAGTCAGAAAGAAGCAGCTAAAAAGCATGAGGAAGAAAAGAAAGAACTGCTGAGGAAACTCTCAGACCTGGTAAGGAGAGAGTCAGTGGGACTGGTGGCCGGCAGGGTCAGAGAGGGTGGCTGGCAGGACAGCCGTGTCCAGGTGGCTTCCTCCTGACATGGGGTGTCTGCAGGAAAAGAAGATGGAAATGAGCCACAACGAGTGTCAAGATCTGAAAGCCAGGTACGAGGAAGCCAGTTCTGAGAGCAGGGCCAAGCACGAAGAAGTCCTGCAGAACCTCCACAAGCTGCTACGGGACACAGAGGAGCGGCTGAAAGCCGCACAAGAGGAGAACCACGAGTTGCTGCAGAAGCTGGAGGAGCTGGGGAAGCAAGCCAAGAGAGCCAGAGTACGTGGTGGGGAGGACCGTGTGCCCCAGTATCGTGAGCTTTGCATCCCTCATCAAGGTTGTAAGGGTACTTAAAAAGCAGCAGCACCTGGAATGGGTTCAGTGGCCTTCAGAGTGCATAGCAGGATAATGAATGTCTCCTGTGGCTTCAAGTGTTTTGTGCCAGCTGCTCTCCCTTCTCAGGGTTGGTGATGGCTACAGGTCTTTCCACCTTGAATGCACTGTGTAGCCATCACCCCCTACGCTGCTTCACAAAGAGCCTTCTGTTGCCTGAGCTCTGTCCACCTGCTTGTAATAGACTCTCTGTCGCAGGAAAACATGTCCCTCTATTCTTGGCCGTCTTGCTGCCACCTCGCACTGGGGTTAGGAGAGACATTGTACAGAAAAGCAAGAGACAGCCCACTTGTGAGGCAGGTGGGCAGGGAATGGAGCCTGGTCGGAAGAACAGAGGGAAAAATTAGAAGGGAGACCTCTGGAAAAGGCTTTCGTATGTCCGCAGGAAGGCACTGAAAGCTTATTAAAAAGGAAGTTGGATTGAAGGGCTGTGAAAAAACATCCTACTATTGAGTAGAGTAGAACTGGATATATTGGATTTTATTTTATGATGTCAGGATCCTGTCAGTGTCCCAATATGTTTCCTGACCCTCTTACTGCTATTCAAATTGCTCAAAGAAAAGTAAATTATTGTTTTTAATTGCTTTTAATGTATCAGAGAAATGTTTATATATGTGAAGGAGTTGAGTAGAATAAAATGCAGAAGAATGTATGTAGGACTTAAAACAGACCCTGGTACTGGGAATGACTGGGGGCAGAAGGAGAAGGGGGCGACAGAGAATGAGATGGTTGGATGGCATCACCAACTCAATGGACATGAGTCTGAGCAAGTTTCGGGAGATGATGAAGGACAGGGAAGCCTGGTGTGCTGCAGTTCATGGGGTCACCAAGAGTCAGACATGACTCAGCGACTGAACAACAACAAAACAGATCCTTTTTAAATTAAATGGAACACATCATAATGTATGTCATGTGTGAAAGTGAAAGATGCTCATTCATGTCTGATTCTTTCTGACCCCATGGACTGTACAGTCCGTGGAATTCTCCAGGCCAGAATACTGGAGTGGGTAGCCTTTCCCTTCTCCAGGGGATCTTCCCAACCCAGAGCTCGAATCCAGGTCCCCTGCATAGCAGACAGATTCTTTACTAGCTGAGCTACGAGGGAAGCTACATGCTGCCCATCAAGGCTTTCTCTTTTCCCTGTGAAATGTCTCCAGTTTTATGAAACATTTAACACCAGATATAATTTCCAGGATTTTGGACTTTGAGGCTCCCTTTGTCTTGGTAGACACCAGTTTTCTAATGTTTCCCTTAAAATGCTGCAGCCTGACCAAACCACAACATTCAGGAGGTTTGTGTAAAGCCCCATTAATTTTGTTTGTTGTTGTTTTTGTTAGGATTATTTGGTTAAAATGCCAGAATTGTTTTCCTTCCAAAGTAGTCTGAATATCCGATTTCTGTGAACCTCAGTGGTTGTCAGCAGCAAGGGCTCAGCAGACACCTTTGAGAGCTGATGAAACCTTCAGATGTTTTCCCCAGGAAAATTGATATACACACTCCACCAGTTTTGGGTGAAGTTTCAGGAAGTTCACAGGGCCCACGATGCTCCCGTGTTCCCTAGTTTAAGAGCCGGCAAACTATGCCATGCCATCCAGTAGGGCAGGCACTGGACGCGTGGCCATTTGAATTTAAACTGCTTCAAGTGATGAACTCCCCTTCTCAGTCCCACGCGCCACATGTGTGACTAGTGGCTAGCTACCACAATGGGCAGTGCAGATCAAGTCCTTCTACATCATGGCAGAAAGTTCTGGACAGCTCTGGTAGAGACACTGTGGTCAGTTTATTTTATAAACCAATACATTTTTTTTAAAGCCCATTTATTTTGGTCATCAAAGCCTAGCAAATTCGTCTGCATTTTTTGTAAGTTACATGTAGCATTGGCACTAAATCAGTCTCAGGCCAGGTTCTTTAATAAGTAAGGTTCAGTAAGTTAGTTTGAAAGGCAACAATTTATAACATCTCCTCCCTCTTCCTTTTTTTGGTTAAAATATACTTACTTTTTGTAGTTCTTTTGGATTGTGTTTTTAAAAAATTCTTCTATGAATCCCTCCTACGATAGAAATTACTGGATAATTGGGAGCGGCAGGAAAAGAATCCCATGCCCTGATGTCAAACTGCTGTTTGTGTCTTCTAGTTAACTGTCAGGAGTACTTCGGAGGTGGTTTCAAAGATGAACCAATAGAGTTATCAGTGTTTGCAAAGCTACACTTGCTTGGCATTATCCTTTTGTGGGCTCTGTTCATCTAGTTTCTTTCCCCTGTTATCCAGATAGTTTCTATGACATTTATCGTAAACTTTTTTTTTTAAACTTCTATGACTTAGGTTATGTTAAGTTACTCGGGCTTGCATTTGTCTGCTTGATTTCATTTTGTTTCCATTCTTTCCATCTTTTGTCTCTGTAGTCGCTAACTTACTTATTAACATCAGCCAAAAGAGAAATTGAACTAATGTCAGAAGAGCTGAGGGGTCTGAAATCAGAGAAGCAGCTTCTTGCCCAGGAGGGGAATGCTTTAAAGTTAGAAAAAGGTTCACTTCTGTCCAAACTTGTAGAGGTGGAGGCCAAAATAACTTTACTTCAGGAGGACCAACAGAAGCTCCGGTCAGTAAATGAAACTCTTAATTTAGAAAAGGAAAAAGTCTGGGAAGAAAAGCAAGATGCTGAAAAGCTTTATCAGCAGGAACAACTCAATAAGGCAGCTTTGGCTGTGGAGAGAGAGAAATTACTGAAAGAGATCAATATCGCGCAGGAGGAACTCTTGAAGATAAATACGGAAAATGAGTCTTTGCAGGCTTCTGAAGCAAGCTTGCAGGCACTCACAGAGGAACTGCAGTTCAGCAAAGATATTCTAATGGCTGAGTCTCAGAAGTATCGGGAAGAAAAAGATCGCCTGGAGAATCGTATCAAGAAGCTGGTCACTGAAAACCTCGCGTTGGCTAAAGATAAAGATGAAATTATTCAGAAGCTTCAGAGCTCCTACGAGGAGCTGGTCAAAGATCAGAAGAGCTTGGTGCAGGAGATTGAGGATCTCACAACAGAGAAAAAATCAACTTTGGAGAAACAGTCAGGTCTTGACAACATGTGTATAGCCCTAAAGGTCGAAAGAGATCATCTTCTTCAGAGCAGCAAAGACCTGCAGCTCGAGAAGGACATGCTGCTTCAAGATCAGGAAAAGATGAACGCCAGTCTGAAGACTGCCCTCCAGGTCAAACATCTGCTCAGCACAGAAGCTGGTGAGCTCCGCACACAGCTGGAGGAGGCTAGAAAGGTCCTGAGGAAGGCTGAGCTGGAGATTCTGCAACTGCAGGCCACAAACACGAGCCTCACAAACATGCTAGAAGAAATTAAGACCAGCCGGGAGATCACAGACTCCGAGTGCATCCAGCTTCTGCACGAAAAGGAGACCTTATCCTCGTCCGAGAGAAGGCTCTTGGCTGAGAAAGAAGAACTGCTAAATGAAAATAGGCTCATCACTGAAAAACTCAGCAAAAACTCGGAAGAGTCTGCCCACATCGAGATGAACCTGAACGAGAAGATCACGTGCCTCACTTCTGAGAAGGAGCTGGTTTGTCAGAAAGTCACCAAGCTCAAAAAGCAGCAGGATAACCTCTTGAAAGAAAAATCGGTATTGGAGATGCAGAATGGGGATTTACTGGTAGAAAGAGAGAACTCCATGAAGGCCATGGAAGACCTTAAAAAGAAATATGATCAAGAGTCAGCCAACAGAAGAATCGTTGTGCACGAGAAGATGAAACTGCTCAGCAATCTCGATACTCTGAAGAAAGAGCTTCAAGAGAGAGAAAAGGAAAACCAGGAGCTCACGGCCACCAAGTGCGATCTCTCGCTGATGCTGAAAGAGGCTGAAAATGCCAAAAAGATGCTAGAGAAAGAACACACTGATGTACTGCAAGCCAAGGAGAGTTTGAATGCTGAACTCAAGGCCTGCTGTTCTGAAAAGAACATCTTGATAAGGGATGGGTTGAATCTGCAAGAAGAATGTCAGAAGTTAAATGAGAGGATCCACACAATGCACCAGTCCCTCGTGCTGGAGAAAGAAGCCAGGGCAAAGGACAAAGAGTCCTCCTCATATGAGAGCAACAAACTCCACGGGCGGGTAGCGCTCCTGGAACAGGAGGTGGAGAAGCTGAGAACCCGCACCCAGGAGCTCCAGTCCGAAAACTACACGCTCGTCCAAGACAAGACCAACTCAGAGCAAAAAGTGGCTGACATCATCAAGGAGAAGGAACTTCTGAGTGCAGAGACTGCATGTCTGGCCGCCAACATAGAGACTCTGAAGAGCGACTTTGCCGCCTTGTCCAAGTCCAAGTTGGAACTGCAGGAACTGCATGGATACCTCACCAAGATGCTGGATGACCTGCAGCTGAACCATGAGGTGACCCTGGCCGAGCAGGCCAAGGTGACGCAGGACAACAGGAACCTCCTGGCCGAGAAAAGAGAGATGATGCTGAAAAAGGATGAGCTCCTGAAGGAGAACGAGAAGCTGTCCGAAAACTACTTCCTTCTCCAGAAAGAGATCAGCCAGCTGGCCAAAACCAACAGCCACATCTCAGCCAACCTCCTGGAGTCTCAAAATGAAAACCGTATTTTGAGGAAAGACAAGAGCAAGCTCACTCTAAAAATCAGAGAGCTCGAGACTCTGCAGTCCTTTACGGTAAAGTGGGAGGTTCAGGGATTTGGGCCCCTGGCCTTAACCTTGTTCACAAACCTTGTAGTGGCTGAGGGAACGTGCCTTTATTTCCAAAGAAGGAAACACACCCCATTTAATCACTTGGTCAGATATCTCAAGCTGTTTGTCACTACCTGAAAGGGCAAGTGTTTACCAAATGTCTAATTGCTGTCATCTCTCTCCATTAGAAAAGATTGCAAACTGTGAATAAAAAGGATAGATGTTTTTTAATTTAGGGAGAATTTTTCTGAGAAAGGCAACCATAGTTCTTAAAGGACAATGGTAAAATGATCACATGTTAAAACATAGTATCCTCTGTGTGGCTTTAATTGTTTCATAAATTTTCCCACCAGTTACTGGGAAAGTATAAAGGCAGAATTCCCACAAGCTGGATTAGACCACATGAAATTGTAAGCAAGTGCCTTAAAAGATTCTAATTCATTTCTGCGATTTTTTTTCAATACTGTATCAGCTAAGGATTTGTTTCCATGTGTATATTTTCTTTTTTATTCACAGCCATGCTTGTATTCATTGCCTAAGCTTCTCATAGACTTGGTCATTCAGTGCTTCTTATTAAACAGTTGAGCCTTGAACACTGTAACTGCCCAAATAATTTTCATTTTTATTTGAAAAGTTGCCAACTGAAATTCCAAGTGATTTCAAAACCCCCAAATTTGAGATAGCAAGAAGAGTATCCTAAACTTCTAACAGTAAATATGATTAAGAGAAAATTTGGCCACAGAAGGATGTAAGCCTTTCTTATCAAATGTAAGTTAGAGTGATGGGCATCATTGTCAGTGGAACTCAGAACCTAGAAGGTGTAGGTTTATAGGGATCTGAAAATACATAAATTGCATATTTTAGTTTGGCTTTTTCAGTTGAAAAATGGCACATAAAGTGTCTATAACTCTGTTCTGCTTGTTCGTCTTGGTCTGTCTGTCTTGGCATGGGGTTGGTTACCAGCTCACCGTCTCTGTGTGATTCCCGTCACCACACAGATCCTGAGCCTCGTGGCCTGAGCGTTAGTCCCCCTCTCCCGGGTTGATAAGAGGTGCCCTCATTTCTCACACTGCTTTCTCACACTTAGGCTGCTCAAACCGCTGAAGACGCCATGCAGATAATGGAACAGATGACCAAAGAGAAGACCGAAACACTGGCCTCCTTAGAAGATTCCAAGCAAACAAATGAAAAACTGCAGAATGAAGTAATCAGATTTAAATGGCTTTTTGTACAAAGGACTGCCTATCGACTTCATGGAATTCTTGATCATTAATTCAGGATGGCTTATTTACTTATTTTTTTTGAACTGTGGCCTTACACAGGTTTGATCTATGTTAGTGGAGTCGAATGTACACCGGGATGATGATCCTATGAAATAAAGTGTATTACTTCATTACCTATTTAGTAAGATGAACCTTTTAAAAAGGAGGGGAGAACCCTGGTAGTGTGGGTTTCTGTGATAGTTGTTCACTGACGCAACTCCTGAGGGGACGTACCAATGGCATTCTTTAGCTTTTGTGTGCATTTTTTTTTCCCCTCCCAACTGCCTCCCAACTTTGAGCCACCAGATTCCATCCCTCAGCCCTGAGTTTGACATAGGGCTTTTTCTTGGCCTATTTCAGTACTGCCTCCCTTTTATCTCATTTTGAATCAGTCACTTCTGGGTCTCAGACAAATAGATTTGTGGCGTCAGGGTAATTTTGATTCTGTCCAGAAGCAGCATTTCTCATCTCTGCACCTCTCTTTTGATTCCTGCCCGCCCCCCTCCCCACACCCCATACCAGCCCTTTCTTTCTTTGGAAAGCTGTTACGTAAATCCAAAGCAGATTGCTTCGCCGAAATAGTTATGTGAAGTTCCATAGAACTTCAGATGCTTTTTAAAGTGACAGTCAGGTGAGATGTTAAGAAGTTAAAGCCAGGGAAGATCCAGACAGGCACACTGAAGAGCTGTCGTAACGATCAGGCCTCCTCGTGACAGCAGGGCAAGGATTGAAGTCCATAAAGGCATAAACATTTGAAATAATTAGAAGGGAAATAAAGCTTGACAAGAGTACATTTATGATTGAGTTGACAGTCCTAAGAGGAAAAGACTTAAGCTGAAAACATAAAAGAATTAAAAATCATAGATGGTAATCAATTGGAAGCTAAAGTAAATAAGAAGATTTTAAGGAATGTATCTAACCTTTGAAGATAGATTCAGGGAGAATCCTGTGCTTCCGTAACTTACGCCTTGGTGTCTCGTTACAGCCAGAATACAGACTGAATGAATCATTTTCTGGTCCCACTGAATATTCCATGAATCTAGAATGTTAGGGAGCATTAAAAAGAAGATGGTGGTGTTAAAACTTGCAGGACACTTTCCAGGGCTCCTGACCGGTAGCATGTGGTAGGACACAACGACCTCTGGCTAAAGGAGATAATTATATGAGTCCTAGAAAGCCAGCATGGCACCAGGAGCACACACTGTATGATGGCTCCCCGTGTATGAGCTTGTCCCCATGACAAGGTCCCCATCCTTAGTGGCTGCGTACCTAGAACTCCAGCCACCTGCCAGAGCCTGAGGTTGGTCACCTCCCCACTAATTCCAGTAATGTGTCTGCTTTTCCCACCAGAAGCCAGGCCATAGGCTGGCCATGTCCCTCGTGGGCAGGTGATGGGACTGAATGTGAGTGAGTGCTTTTCAGAAAGTCTCACTATGTGGTCTTTCCCTTTTCAGACTCAAGTTCAGGTGAATAATTAAATCTTTCCCATGTACAAATATCCCAGTAGTTTTTATAATGAGGACTAGATAAATTTAAATTTGGCACTGACATTGAAAAATATATCCTGAATTACTAGTCTTGTGGAAGAAAGGAGTGTGTTTTCATGACAAAGAATTAATCCTTGATGTCATGCCTTTGAGATTTATTTCTAATGTTTTTATTTTTTAATGCATGTTTTAAGGTGCATCATACATGAATAGTAAGCTCAATGATAAATTTTGGGAATTGTATAAAAGTGAAAGAGACCTTTTGCTTTATGTTGCAATTTAGTTTGACATTTTGGCAAGGTGTACAGGGACTGTCTAACTTGACCTTTGGGGGAGGTTGCAGTTTATAATAGACTCAATTATTTGTAATCTCTTCACCCAGGTGATCTTCTTATTTGTTTTTTGCAAAGGATTTTAATTTCACCTATCTGTCTAATGCACCTTTTCATGAATGATTTGTCTATCCACTCATGTGATTGGAAAATGAAATAATTTCATCAAGTTTTTTTCTCTTGATCTTTAAGTTGGATACACTTAAAGAAAACAACTTGAAAAACATGGAAGAGCTAAACAAATCAAAAGAGCTTCTGACAGTAGAGAACCGAAAAATAGAAGAATTCAAGAAAGAAATGTAAGTTTACCTCTTATGAAAGAAATTATGGAACTTATTTAAAATTACAAAAGTAGAAACAGTGCTAATTACTTTTTTCGAGTACTAGACAAGTGTATATAAAGTCAAAAGTAATAGTCTCCATCCTGCCCCGATTAAATGTCATTGCAAACCTTGAGAATTCATCCCTATAACCACTGGGAAGTTGGAACTATAGCTCAGTTACAGGATCAAAGTGAAATGTGTGCTGGCTGGTGAGTTACAACGCTTGGAATTCAAATGTGACTGGATAAAACCTTTTGCAAATACAAGGGGAATTAGAGCCTTTTCAAGTAGTATGCTTATATATATGTGGAATCTAGAAAAGCAGTAGATGAACATATTTGTAAGGGCAGGAATAGAGACAGAATGGACACATGGGCACAGAGGGAAGGGGAGTGTGGGACAAATTGGGAGCTTGGGACTGACTTATATGCACTACCGTGTGTAAAACAGACAGCTAGTGGGAAGCTGCTGTGTAGCACAGGGAGCTCAGCTCGGTGCTCTGCGATGACCTAGGGGGTGGAGTAGGGGTGGGGTGGGAGGGAGGCTCAAAAGGAAGGGATATATGCATAAATCATATATATATGATTCACATTGTTGTATAGCAGAAACTAATACAACATTATAAAGCAACTATACCCCAATAATAACATTAAAAAAAATAGTATGCTTATGTGGTAGCTAATCTCAACATTAGGGAACATCAGACTCTCTATTAACTAATCCCTTAAAACTCTTTCAATAGTGGGTGGGGGAAAGCATGCACTTTGAAGATTATCAAATAGTCTTGATTTTAACAGCAATCTAATCTTCTGGTGTGGACATTAAATGAGCAGAACTTTGAAAGCCTCTTTCTAATCCAAGTTTACTCATCAGTCTGCTGCCTATATTTTAGGCAGACAGGCTGCCCTGTTTCCTTTGTCAATACTGCCTTTTGAGTTTGGTTCTTAAAACCGCTGCAGATGGTTATTTATCTGTAAGTGATAGTTACAGAGTAGATTTCATTTTGCTTATCTGTTCTGAGAACTACTCTGTATCAACTGTGAGAACTGAACATTTAAAGCCAATTAATCTGGTGAACATTTGAGTAAGCCCCTTCTGCTAGGTACAGTTGAGCTAGGAAGGATCCAAAAATGAATTATATGTGGACTCTGCCTTTCAAGGGTTCATATTATTTATTTCCAGTTCTGATCAAACAAATAGATGAGATTCAAACAGAAACAAAAGCATCAGTTCCAAACTCCTCTTTCTAAGTTGCCACCCTCAATACTATTTGTTGATCAAGCTTGGGTTGAATTAGTGTATTATCTCTAGTTCTTCTGCAAGTTCTTAAAATCCTCCTAGAAGAGGTCTCCTCTGGGCTACTCGCCTGAGGAGATAGACAGCTCACAACACTGACAATGGATCATTTTGTCAGTCTTAGTTTTAGTGATATTTCTCTAGATGGTATTTGAACAGCTCCCAGTGGCTCCATTTACACCTGTGTATATGTGTAGAGCTGTGGTGGTGGTGGCCACCAGGAGAGGCTTGACTCTCTTGGTCTGCCAAGGCCAAACTGCAGGAATAGAAACAACCGTTGCTTTTTCTGTGATGGGGAAAGCAAACTCAAAGCTGTTCAGAGAGGGGAGGTTCAGCTACAGGTAAGGATCTTCCCCCACCCCGTGACACAGTAGCTCTGCCATCCAGAGGGTCTGGAGCACCGCATTGACTTCAGTTCATTTGTGTCACACAGGCAGCTGGTGAGGGAGGATCTGAGCGTCAGGAGAAGATTCCCTCACCAACCTCCCTCTGCCATAATCCCAACTCTGAGCTCCCTGGGCCGTACTAGGTAATGGAGGGGCAGGGCCAGAGCGGACGTATCACAGAGAGCCCTGGGGAGTCAGATAAAATTCCCCTGTCCTGCAGCACCATGCTAGAGTCTCTCATAAGGGTCATCACACTGGTCTAAAGTTTGTGTGTCCCCGTCCTCACTCAAGTCTTTGCATCCTGTCTCCCACCCCTAGTCAGCACGAGGTGGTCTCAGTTCTGCCAAGAGAGAAGCTCACTCTGTGTGCCCTTCTTGGAAAGACCCCATTGAATAACAAAAGCTTAGCCTCGCGCCTGTGGGCCCAAGGTAGCAAAAGCCCATGAGCCATCCAGCCGCCCACCTCACCTGGGCCTGCCTTCCTCTCAGGGGCTGGGTTCCCACGTCTCTCTTCCCTGAGGGGAGAAGTTCAGGTGAGGATGGGCTGCTACTGATAGTCTGTCATTTTTTCTGGTTCGCCAGGGCTATAGGAACCTTTCCTCATGTCAGTAGCTTGGCACAGCATGGCCAGGACTCCGAGCAGGACACAGGGGCAGCGGGAGACACAGCGGTGACGTTCGTGAGAAGCCGCGGGAGGGAGGTGTGAGCAGTGGGTTGAAAGTGCCCCTCCAAGCACACCCCCAGTGACTCATTGTTCCCTGCCTGAGACTTGGCCACGTTTCAGGGACCAGCTGATATAAATGTACTGTGTCATGAGAACAGTGCTGCTGAAAAAGAGACCAGCAGTCATTTTACTGTGCTCTGAGCTAGAGAAGGAGCAGCTCCTTGTGTTTTGTGGTTTACCACATACCTGGGATCTTCATGGCCGCTGGAGCTTTTCATGTGTTTCTCATTACCTGCCAGGACTGGAGTTCCTGGAGGAAAAGGGACACCTCTGCAAACCCAGGAGTTCTGATGGGAACCAGCCGTAAGAGTCTTGCCCTTGGCACTGGAGACTCAGCCCTTGCGACTGAACGTTCCTTTTTCTCTATGCCATTTCCTAAACTGGTTTTAGGAAAACTCTTGATTTTGGCTAGCTAGGTCCTATTTTTAGTTGCAAAGAGAACAAAATTGAGTATCTCTGGTGTGTAATTTTTGACTCTGAGGGAAAACGATAAAAGCCATCTAATTTTTGCCTTTAATTACTCACTTGGCTCGGTAGTAAAACTAGAATATACTAGGACTTCCCTGGTGGTCCAGTGGCTAAGACTAGGCCCTCAATGCATGGGGCTCAGGTTCGATTCCTAGTCAGGGAACTAAATCCCATGTGTCACAGCTAAGACCTGGTGTGACCAAATAAATAAATAAGTATTTTAAAAAACTAGAATATATTTAGCATGGTAATTATTAAATTTATAATAGATTCCTCAGTAGATGCTTGCAAGTCAATATCAAAGGTGTTTATTTTGTGTCTCAGTTTTAAAACTGTGAGTCTTTTGTTTTGCAAGATATCGTTATATAGTGAAAAAAACGCAGGTTATGAAATTTTGAGAAATATATTTGTAGGTATTTTCAGAATTATTCCTTAGTGTATGTCCAGGAGTTGGGCTGTTGGAGCCGCCTCTGTCTATGAAATGTACATATCTCCTCTGGTCTGAAGGAAAGTTAAAAGGTGTTTCTATATTCAGGTCACAACTGAGGTCTGTCTACCAGTTTTACCTCTAGTTCTCTTGATTCTACAACTTACGTGGGGCAAATCTTTTCACTTTCCTGAGCTTCAATTTTGTCATCTTTAAAATATAAATAGTAACATGAACATCCTTGGGCTTGAGGAATAAATGAGAAAATGTACATGAAATCATACTCTAGATTTTAAAACATTGAACATATACCATTTGTATAAATCTTAGGGCATCTTGATATTTCCTGACTCCTTGTTTTAATTTTCCTTATTGGGGGCTCTTAATGGAAACCAAGGGTTTAACATTTTTTAAAGGATGAAAATCTGTAAGAGAGAAGGAACAGGATCAGGAACTTAGCACTGACAGGCCACACAAATGCTGAGACCAAATAGCATTTGTGACCACTTGGGAATAAAAGATTTGGCTTGTGATGATTTCATCATAAGTAAAATTCTCTAATTTATCAAGCGTGATGGACTTTAGCCAGAAGATGAACTTTATTTGTAGTGTTTGTGTGTGTATCTGTGTATGTGTTGATCCATAATTGAAATCAAGCCTCCCAGCTTTTGAGTCTAAAATTCCTTCTTAGTTTTTCTTCACTTGCTAAATAAACATCTCTGTAAAATGCCAGCTTTAATGTGCTAAGAGAATTTTCATGTAGACATATTTCCCTATATCTTCACAAGGTCAGCCCCATAGGTATGTTATAGGTACATGGAGAATTAAAAATCAGAAAAACTGCAGGTACCAAGTACTGCCACCCATTAGACAATTGAGGTTAAAAATAGATGTGTTCATGCATCAGCAGATGGAATCATACCCAGATGACTTGATTCAGAATTCAGCCACGTATGACAGCTCACTAAATGGAGTGTGGCCAGCCCAGACTTAAAATTCATAATTGCATCAAAACTACCTTCTGTGGTTTAAAACTAAAATCCAACAATCCAGTAAACTATTTTGAATATCCACATGTAAAGGATAATTTGGGATGTTTATTTTTAGTAAGTTTAATAATGGTAAGATGTCTAATATATACATTTACCCTGCTCACATTTTATATGCTGATATTCATGATATGTGTGGTCAGCAAGCTGTTTTTATTTGCTTCTTTTAATTACAAGTCAACAGTATGGAAAGAATACTATCAAAATTAAACACTTGTTCTGTAATTAGAAAACTGCATTTCCTTTGGTCATTTCACCTTTAGTTGTCCTGAGAATATACCCAGATTCATGGCAACACTTGATTCTGATAAATACTAGCAAATGGAACTATCAGCTTTACATTTCTTCCAAAAAGAAAATTGATTACAGATTTGTACAGTTAGAGCAGAATGCTGTGGCAGCAATGGAAATCACTATCAATGTAGTGAATTTAATTTTCTAATGGAAACAAAAGGAATACCGGCCATTTCATTTGTCATTTATTTTAGAGAGTAACATTGCTTTTTTGTGTGGGGAGTATTTAGAAGTGGGGTAAGTGTGGGTGGTGAGAGAGTAGATTTAGTGTTGATTAGGTTTGAGGGGGAAAAAAATGTAATAATCGGGGGCAGCAGTCCTCCTCCTGAGAGGTTAAAGCCGTTTGGCCCCTCCTGCAGGTAGACAGTACTGCCTCCTGTTATTACAGATCCTATCAGGCACGTGACCCAGATATATTTTCCCCAGTGCTGTGGAGCTGGTCGTCTCCCACAGTTTCCTTGCCTGTCTTGTTTCTATGGTAACTCCACACTCGCTGTCCTTGCAGAGAAACCCTAAAGCAGGCAGCAGCTCAGAAGTCCCAGCAGCTCTCAGCGCTGCAAGAAGAGAACGTGAAACTTAACGAGGAGCTGGGGAGGAGCAGGGACGAAGTCACCAGTCACCAAAAGGTCAGTGGGCGTCCGTCGGGGTGGGCACCCCCGGCCCTGCCAGGCCAGCATCCGCTGCTGCCTTGGGCAGGGCTTGCGGAGGCTCCTTGGAGACTGTGCTTGATGTGGTTGGGTCATTCCGGTGGGATCTCAAGTCACCTGTATTTTATGTCCCCTCATTTTCAAGCATGCTGTTGTAGCACTTGGGTAGGAGTGAGTTGACAGGTCCTTTAAAAAAAAAAAATTGGGAACTTGGAAGCAAGAAGAAAATAAGATTTTTATCAGATGATCTTATGGCAATGCATTTAAATGGAAAGGGATAGTATCTTTTCCTTCCTGCATTGGTTTCAGTTTTGTTTTTTTCTCTAAGATTTTTTTTTTTTCTTTCATCAAAATTGATTTTAAGAAGATTCCAAGAATACAGATTTGGTGTGAAGGTTGGAAGCTGTTTTTAAATAGAACTCCGCTTTTCTTTAAAGTAAAAAACAATGTTTAAACAGCTCCTAAGGGAGCTGTGTATACCTGCGCACTGATGCATTGGTTTATGAAGTGTTTGTTATACCTGGAATGAACTAGAAGCTAACCACAACCCACTTGTTTCCCTATTTAAATTATAAAGGTTTCTGACAAGTTCATTAAACAGTGAAGCAAAACTGATTTTAAAGAATGCCCTGTTCTTTTTTTTTAATTCTTGAATCAAAATTCTAGACTGTTAGCCACATCTGACCTCAGAGCAGAAGCTCAAAAAAATGATATTTTAAAGAGAATTTTACCACGTGGTTGTTATTCTTTGCTTTGCATATCAAGGGGAAATTTTTTTTCCCCCAAGTGTACTTTGCAAACATTAATTCTCATTTGGATGGAGTTTTCTGGAGTAATTTGTACTGACTGTCCATTGATGTGGTGTCGTTTGTGGTGAAAGCACTCTTTGGAGAGTTGATTTCAGATTTGAAAGTCATTAGAGCTCTCCACAGTGACCCTGCATCGTAGGAGAAATGGCCCATCTCTCCAGACTCCAGGATGACAAGTGACGCTCTTGGTGGTCATAGCTCACACTCAGAGTGGCTCTTACCTTACTGTGAGACGGGCACAAATGCCTGACAGCTGTCCTCCCTGCCCTCACAGTAGTTCCCATGAGCTGGCATTGTCATCACTCCCATGTTGCAAAGAGGAAATGGAAGCACCAGAAGGTAGTTTTGTGCTCGCCCTCATTCAGCTGGTAGTGTCGGAGACACGTGTCGCATTCTCATTTGGGTCAGGGAAAGAATCGGAGTGGGTTGACTTAAACAGGGTCACTGCACTCTGCTTTGGTCAGTATGTGAGAGAGCGGGGTTCGTGAAAAGCAGCCCTTGGACCGGACGAGATTCTTTTCATCCTGGCTCAAACCAGCGTGTGAAACACTGGGCACCTCTGACATCAGCGTGTCTGTAAGGACTTACAAGGGGAGGATCTCAGCCAAGTGCTGAGTCTGTCTGTCTCCTTTTATTTCATCTCATGGAACATCTTTGGTGGAGAGCGTGGATCCCACCAGTGGGAGGAGCACCCAGAGGTCAGCTTCTCGTCTTATGTTGTGACCTTGACTGAACCGTTGATTACATTTCTCTTATCTGTTGCTCAGAACTGGTGAGACTTAGGAGTGAGGCCTCACGGTTCCTCAGGCAGAGGTTTTCAGGGCTCCTCTCCATCCGCTAGCTCTTCTTCTTTTGCCTTGGGATTCAAATTTACCTTCCTTTTGAAAAGGTTTTGTGACTAAAAATTTGAAACTTGGAGACTGTGAAGAGTATTAGGAAACAGCACCTGCAAGAAACAACCGGAGCAGTGACTTCCGTTTAAATAGGGGGTGGTTTTGTCCTTTGTGTTTTACTTTGGAGACAGAAGCAGGCGGCTGGGAACTAAACCATGATAGGCTGTGACATGAGAGACCGTTCATGGTGAACACCGAGGAAGACTGCAGATGACGCTTCACTTGACGTGTGTACGTCTCAAAAGAGTGGAGAGAATCTCCCCATTGAAAATAACTCAGAAGCAACCTTAGGCCAAAGGAGATTGATTCATTCATCGGCTCTTATCATTCTTACTGCATAATCTCCAAGAGTCCAGAGATCTAGACTCCAGCAATCTACACAAGCTGCCTACTTGCGTAAAATCACGAATTTCCACTTTGTTGCTTGCTATGGTTGAGCCAAACTATCGATCAACTTTGTTCAGAAATATACTACAGAGTTGGGCAGAAACCCTATTTCAGAAAAAGGGCTGAGGCAGTGGGGGACTTCCCTGGTTGTCAGTGGTTAAGATTCCTTGCTCCCAATGCAAGGGGCCTGGCTTCAATGCCTGGTCAGGGAACCAGATCCTGCTTGCTGCAACTGAGACCTAGTGCAGCCAAATAATTTAAAAAAAAAAAAAAAAAAGGAATTTTAATTGTAGTACTGTAGGAATAGCCAGCATTTCATGCTAAAGTGCAGACAGTGAAGACTGAATGTGGAACAGATAAACACTGACCTGGACCTGAGTTCCTTCCTATTCCCTTTGCTCAGTGGTGCTACAATTCGCTGACTGTGTTTCAGTCACTGAGCAGATTGCTCTGCCATTGTTCCATAGAATCATCATACCTGCAATAGTGAGGTTACATTGTAGGAAGGAAGCTGAGGCTCAAACATGAAGCAACTCACCAAGGACACACAGCCAGGCAGCAGAGGAGCCAAGATCAGAACTCATGTCTGACTAACTCATAAGTCTGTTGGCCTGCTACTATCCTTTGCTGAGAATGAACTTATTTCTGTGTACTTCATCATTAAGTGTTACGATTAAAAGAAAAAAAGAAAAACTCTCTGAGCTAGGAATGGAGTAGGCGGGGTCAAACAGTACTATAAAAATGCACTTTCAATCCTACCATTACTTTTTTTTTTTTCTGCCTCAAATACTTATTTTCCTTAGAAATCCCAAGGGATCCCAGAATCCGTTCTGCATCTTAAGGCTCTCACTAGGAATATTGGCCAAAGGTTTTGATTTCCTTGAGAAGCCCTTCGTGAAGAGAACTGTTTAATTTCCTGTGTGTTATTTGGAAGTGAGATGATTTGTTGCAATAAAGGAATCCCTGCCTTCCTGTGACAGTGGTTTTGTAGAACGTCCTCTCCTTCTTAAAAGCTGATGTAGGAAGCTCTGAAATGACGAGGGCTTACAAGAGAGCAGGACTGGCTGATGGAAGGTAGAGAGATGATCCACTCTGTGCTTCATTAGAACCCACA
Source organism: Antilocapra americana (assembly GCA_007570785.1). Classification (NCBI taxonomy): domain Eukaryota; kingdom Metazoa; phylum Chordata; class Mammalia; order Artiodactyla; family Antilocapridae; genus Antilocapra; species Antilocapra americana. The sequence continues at coordinate 8,194,277 of ML663006.1, read as the reverse complement.
TCTGCCTTGATTGACACATGGGCACCATGTTTCCCCCCCAGAAGAAATGTTGGAACAGTTGGCAGGCTCACCTGCTCTGTCTCATAGCCCTCTAGAACCCAGCAGACCAAGCCAGAACCAGAACCCACATGTGCGCATTCTTTGTGGTCTGCTCCATTAGACATTGTCCCTTCCAGTGAAAAGTGGGTCTCTAAGTCCCCTTTCCCAAGCAGGATTTTCATTTTAAGTGGGAAGGGGAGTGATAGCCAAGATCAGTTAGGATTGTGAGAGGTGGAAGTGTTGGTGTTAACTGGCATCACCTGTGACAGAAATCCTTATAAAATGTTACAGAGTGCCTCCTCTTTTCAAAGAGGCTATGTTAGATTGAACATATGGAATGGCTATTGTTTTGCAATTTCATATGACTCAACTGACGAGATGACGTAATTTATCCTTATGACTGACGGTTTTGAGGATCGTCATTATAATTGCTGTGGACGGTTTACTCTCCCATTGTTTTCCGCCTGATGGCCGGCTGGTTTCATGTTGCTTTGGGTTTTGGGTGTGTGCATGTGTTCAAATACACACTGCATAAATGTACTGTTTTAACCAATTTACAGTGTGCAACTCAGTTTAACTTAGCTCATTCACAGCGCTGTGTGACCATCACCTCTATCTAGAACATCTTCATCACTGTCCCCCGAAAGAAAACTCTGCGTAAGCAGCCACTCCCCGTTCCTCCACCCTCCCAGCCCTGCCAACCACTAATCCGATTTTAATCCCTACATATTTGCTTATTCTGGACGTTTCACGTAAGTGGCCGTAGACAGTACGTGTCCATTTGCATCTGGCTTCTTTCACTGAGCATGGCGTACTGAGGCTCATCCATGCTGTAGCCTGCGTCGAAACTTCATTTCTTTTCATGGCTGAGTCGTATTTTACTGAAGGGATAGACCGCATTCTGTTTGTCTGCTTCAGGTGTTTTAGGCTCCTCCTCCGTACAGACCGCCCTGCATCCCTCCTGAAGTCTCCATCCATGACAGGAGGGTTGGGAAAGCCTCCTCATTTTCCTAAAAGCAGTGCTCAGCCTAGCCACAGGGTTGACACTCGCAGCCCTATCTTCTCCTCGTCTCTACTTCCAAACTTAAACAGTCTGTTTTCTGCCCTATTCCTCACCTCCTCCTCCTTTATCGCACCCCCTCCAGTCTGCTTCCTGCCGTTCCCAGTGCACTGTGGTATGAACGATGGCTTCCCTGTGGTGTCTGCACACTCGGATGGCTCCTTCCACCCTCTGTGGACGTTCTGCCTCTCCTCCTCCAGCTTCCTCCACACCGTTTGCTCATGTTTCTCTTGCATCTCCCACCACACCGCATCACTTGCTATTTGTGTGTCTGCTTTTCCACGTCCTGTTCCTCGTCCCCCACTTGGTACACTTGGCCTTGCTGCTGGTCGTCATCTCTCCTCTCCAGATGGCCGCTGCCTTCCCTGGTTTGGGTCACAGTCTCCTTCTTGGCTCTCTGTGTGTGACCCTCAGAACTCAGGCTCTCTCCCCACCCAGCGCTGAGACAGTAGGACTCCTAGAGCAAGACATGCAGGTTGAGTGAATGAAGGAGTGAATGGGTGATGAAATAAGTTCCTCGTTTTCAGCCAGGCCCTTCGGTCCTGTTTTGCAGAATAAGATGCAGAGAATATGAGACTTGCCCCTTGTACTTTTCTCACATAAGTCCACTCACTTCCAAACTCCTGACTTTGTTGCAGAGAGTTCATGATTGCCAAAACCCAACCACAACATAAGTGGGCCATGCACCTTGTGTGGAAGGTAGATTCGTACAGTGAATTCAGGCAGGGTCATGTGGTTTCAGGATTAAGGAAACCATGCAGTGCAGTATTTCTTTTCATAGAGAAAATACTAAAAATAATCCGAATGATGTGAGTTCTTCTATAGAGGCAGTCACCTTAGGGAGTCAGTTTCAGAATGTCTGATTTATCATTCCCAAACTACATGTATTTTCCCCCCCCAGGAGGGCTGCAGAGACACTGAACTGTCACTATGGGAACAGTGCTGATTTTTTCCCCCTGGTTATTCGCAAAATGAGGTCACAGTTGGCTTATGGAAACTGGACAGATATTAGATGACTCAGTAACGGTGTTTCATCAACAGTTCTTCCTCACAGAGGATATAACAGATGCAGTAAACAGAAGACTTGGGATTATCATCTCAATTGATCCGTGAATAATTACCTGCCTTTTACATAAGCCCACATTCCCAGACCTGAATGTTTAGAAAGGAAGCACTATTTTTAGCTTGTCATGTTTCATTTTGGAAAAGTAGTGATCATCGGCCATCAAATTTTAATCTGGGCTGAAGTGGGGGTGCTCATGGGCAAGTAGAGTGAGTGAAGGTTGATCACAGGATCTCTCTCCCTCAATAACTAACGAAAGACTCGCACTTTTTCAACTATTAAAAAGGGCTCCACGGCTTCCCTGGTGAAGAAGCCACTTGCCAATACAAGGGGCATGGGTTTGATACCTGGTTTGGGAAGATCCCACATGTGACGGGCCGACTAAGCCCACGAGTGTCTAGAGCCCATGCTCCACAACCAGAGAAAGCCCACTTGCAGCCACAAAGACCCAACTCAGCCATAAGTAAATAAACAAATAATTTTTTTTTAATAATAAAAAAATAAATAACAAGAGCTCCAGGAAAATCCAGCAAAGTCAACCAGTTTCCTGTTGTAAACACTGAAATTGACAGTCAGGGAAAGAAACAAAATTGTGGCCTGACTCTGTTTTCATAGTAGTAAGAGAAAGGAAAACAGATAGCAAAATGCCAAGAATTTCACTCTAATTCCCCTCACCCCCAGTTTGGAGAAAATTAGACTGAAGGGAGTGAGTAGGCAGCCAAGGAAAGATCTTTGAGGCTAAGGAGCCCTCTGCTACCACTCAGGATTCTACCAGACCTGGAAGAAAGTGCTAGTTTTCATTTTCCATAGCTAGTCCAGCCAACAGAATGGCTTAAGTAAATGAGGATTGGGTGAGAATGGGTGTTTCCCCCCCCTCCTTCAAATGATGATAAGTGTACAGACAGGTAGTGCCAGTGGGTCCAGCCACTCCAGAACTTCCTCAGGGAAGCCTACCCTTCCTCTCAGCTCTGCTGCTGTCCTTAAGCATGTAGTTTCCATCCTCAATCTCAATTAGTCTTTTTTTCCCAATGACTTAAACATGCAGACATTGCAGAACTTTCTGGAAGGAAGCAGGAGGAAGGACAAGCAGAGGGCTCCTCTTCACGGCATTTATCTCTTCATTTGGAGAGAACACTCCAGATCTCTGTAGTAGTGTCACCAGTTGCAGAGATGAATCTGGATTCCTGCAGAAAGGGAAGGAAACACAGAGGAGATGAGAGCAGATGTTGAAAGAGCCAACTTATGATGCTGTTGTTCAGTTGCTCAGTTGTGCCCGACTCTTTGTGACCCCTTGGACTGCAGCCCACCAGGCTTCCCTGTCCTCTCCCAGAGCTTGCTCAAACTCATGTCCATTGAGTCAATGATGCCATCCAACTATCTCATCCTCTAACGTCCCCTTCTCCTCCTGCCCTCAAACTTTCCCAGCATCAGGATCTTTTCCAATGAGTCGGCTCTTCACATCAGGTGGCCAAAGTATTGGAGCTTCAGCTTCAGCATCAGTCCTTCCAACTTATAATACCTGCCAGGTAACAGAGTTACCTCTATCCCGACACAGTGGGTGAGATGCAGGATCTAGAGGAGAAAGCTCAGAGAGAGATCTCTAGCAGACTCTATGTGTCATCTGAATTGCAGTCTCCCCATCCTTGCCCCAGGCCCCCTGACTACAGAAAGTATAGACCACAGCACCCAAATTTCAGTTGTAGCTTGGACATGAAGATGAAAGGGCTCAGATAAAGTAGGAAGGACATAGAGGACAATTAATTGACGTTACATGTGAGCAAATAGAAGGTCTGAGTAGAGCTGCCCATGGTAGGATGAGCAACTGAATACATACTGTACCAAAAGAGGAAAAAAGTAAAGAAAGAAACCTAGGAATCCAAAGAGTGATGAGGAATTCAGGCTATGAGAAAGCATTACCCAGAGTAAAACATTGCTGTGTGTTATATAAAAATTTAAATGATGTAGGGACTTCCCTGATGGCCCAGTGGCTAAGACCTAGGGCACTCCTAATGCAGGGGGCCAGGGTGTGATCCCTGGTCAGGGAACTAGATTCTCACATGCAGCAACTAAATGTTCACCTGCCATAACTAAAGACCCTGCATGCTTCAACTAAGATCTGGCACAGCCAAATAAATATTAAAAAAAAACTTTAGTGATGTAAATAAGACAACTGTTTAAAGAGACGATGATGAAATAATACAAGCTGAGCGGAAATAAGGAAGAGTTAAGGAAACAAACTGAGGACCAAAGCCATACAGTATCAGAACTGCTAAATATGTCAGAAATAGACAGGGACGTAACAGATGTTTCTGAAATATACAGAGAATTCTTCAGGTCCCCAGGCATGAAAAGCAGATTCCTTATAAAAAGGAGAAAAAACAGCCGACTACAGCTGCATTCAGTGCCAGAAAAAAAGAACAACCACCTAGTGCATTGTTTCCCAAGTTCTAAGGGACAGAAAATATGATCGCGAGCATCATATCCAGGCAGTTATTATTCAGGTAAGAAGACAGATGTTTCCAAACATGAAAGAACTTGGAAGCTGCAGCATCTGTGAGTCCTTCTGGAAAGTAGCTACTTGCTGATAAAATTTAGCCAAGCAAGACATGATCCAAAATACAGGACTTGGGACTTCCCAGGGGGTCCACTGGTTAACCTGCTTTCCAATGCAGCGGATGCGAGTTCAGTCCCTGGTTGGGGACCTAAGAGCCCACATGTCACGCTGCCAAAACATTAAAGGAAAAAAAGAAAAAAACCAAAGACTTACTAGATCGAGGGAAGCTGGGCAAAGGGACTGGAGGCAAGTACTAAATCCAGGTAAACAGACAGCTAAGCTGACAGTTTAGGGACCTGCAGATGAGGAAGAGTTGTGATTTCAACTTTTTATTTGGAAATCATTTCATGCTTTGTGGAAAGTTGTGAAAATAAAACATAGAATACCCATATAGGCTAAGGAATTGTTTTTACCTAACCACAGTACAATTGTCAAATTCAGGAAGTGGAACATTATTATCTAATGTACAGGCCCTATTCCTGTTGGTGGTGGTGTCCTTTATAGTTTTGGTGGGTTTTTTTTCTACTATCTGATTCAGGATTCAGTTGACTCAGGTCTCTTTAGTCATCTTTATCTGAAATGGTTCTCTGCCTTTGTCTTTTATGACTGAAAAGAAAAAAGAAAGCAGGCCTATACATATAAAATCTTTCATCTTGGTTTTCTCAAGTGTTTCCTCATGATGATATTTGGATCCCTCATTTTTAGCAGAAAAATAGCATAAGTGATACCCATTATTGCTCTATCCCACTATTGGTAATGTCAGTTTTGATCATTTAGTGGAGGTAACTTCAAAATATTTGGAAGACAAAAAGAAAAAAAAGATCAAAGACAAAGGAGAAATAAGAAAAACATACAGAGAATATGACTTAACAAAATTTGAGGTGATAGAGTTGAAAGCACGTGAAAGTATGCAAACTTCCTCATCTTTTACATCAGGATGATGTTTGATATTATTTAAAATATTTGTTTATATGTAAGAAAGTGATAGTAGCATCTTAGGTTTTTTAAGAAATATATATTCTACTTTAAAATTTTACAAAATCAATGTATAGTGTAAACCTATTGAGAGTTCTTAGAAAAGAATATGTCTTTGTGGTAAAGAACATTTTTCTAGGACTTCCATGGTGGTCCAGCGGTTAAAAGACTCCAAGCTCCCAGTGCAGAGGGTGGGGTTCGATCCGTAGTTTGGGAACTAGGATCCCCACATGCCATGTGTCACAGCCAAAAGATTTTTTTTTTTTTAAAAAAAAAGGACGTTTTTCTGCCCTCAACCATTTTTTATATTTACTTTGCTTTTTTCTTTCTTCTGTTAAATTCATATAAAGTTAAATTTGCTTTTTTCTCCCCTCTGTCCTTCTTGCTCTGTAGTTTTTCAAAGAGGGGTGTGTGTGTGTGTGTGTGTGTGTGAAGACAGCTAATGTTGATTGTTTCTTCTCTCAAAGGGAAATTGCCAAATCCTCCTCTTCCTTCCCCGCCCCCATTACCTTCTCCACTTCTGAGAGCAGGAGTCTGTCTGTGTGGGAGGCGAGACTAGAAATCTTCAGACGCTGGGGCGGGGCCGTGTCTTGTGCTGTCAAGGTAGAGCCGCTGTTTTAGACCTCAGAACACTCGCTTAGAGAAGAGGCTGAAGTCGCCCACGCATGAACCACTTTCCCTGGGAAGTCAGTGACAAAAGCCGCCGCTGAGCCCTGGCTCCCTTGGACTAGCTGAGCAGAGAGGTCTTCCTGGGAGGACCTGGGCTCCTCAGTGCCACTGCTGCTCACACGCGAGGACAGCCCCAGCTCACTGACTATCCGAGTTATCGAATGCCTACCATGTGCCCGTGCATGTGTGTTCAGTCGTGTCTGACTTGTGTGACCCCGTGGACTGCAGCCTGCCAGGCTCCTCTGTCCATGGACTTCTTCAGGCAGGGGTACTGGTGTAGGTTGCCCTCTGCTTCTCTGGGGAATCTTCCCAACCCAGGGATATAACCCACCTCTCCTGGATTGGGAGACGGATTCTTTAGCAATTGTGCCACCTGGGAAGTTATTGAATGCCTACTGTATGCCTGCCAGTAACAAAGCAAAACACTGCTCCTCCTCCTTGAAGGCATTTAAAAAACATTTGTTTATTTATTTGGCTACACTGGGTCTTAGTTGCAGCATGCAGAATCTTTAGTTAAGGAATGTAAGCTCTTAGTTGTGGCATGTGGGATCTAGTATCCATCCTAACCATGGATTGAACCCTGGCCCCTGTATTGGGATCCCAGAGTTTTAGCCACTGGACTACCAGGGAAGTCCCTCCAGGAAAATTTTTATTCAAGTAGGTTTTGGGGGGTTTTTTTGAATCCTGAAAATTTATTATTTGGGAGAATTTCAGATATTGATCCTTTGTTTTAGAGCTCATGATACTAATCAGAAAATACACATTTTGAAATGAAATTCAAAAGAAAAGAATAATTGCATATAATACAAATTACAAAGTAGTTCAACTGGACCTGCAGAAGCAGAAATGTATGTCTTGATTCTGAACTTCAGCACATCTTCACTTCACACAAGCTAGTATTTTTCTTAAATGATACATTTAAAACAAATTACCCACCATGTTTATCACATTATAGAACAGTTTTGTAGACAGATGAGCTCTTTGAGGTTTTCTGGTCTAGTGTTCCCTCCAATCATGATCATTTGTATACTATTTTCCCTGCAGCATTGTATTCTTAATAGTTTTCTGTAAAATAACCCTCCCTTTTATTTAACCTTTTATTACAAACAAGTTCAACAATATTTCCAGATATCCAACTCCAAAGGCAGTCAGCTCTTGGTCATTCTTTTTTTGGTAAAGTTTTTTTTTTAATGATTTTTAAATTAAAAAAAAATTAAATCTTTATTGAATCTTTGTTACAATATTGCATCTGTTTTATATTTTGGTTTTTTGGGCTCAAGGCATATGGGATCTTAATTCCCTGACCAGGGATCAAACCCCCACCTCCTACATTGGAAGGTGAAGTCTTAACCAATGGACCACCAGGAAAATCCCTGTTGGTCACTCTTGTTTCAATTTTACTCACATTGACTTTCTACTCTTTCATGGATTAATTTGAAGTAAATCCTAGACATACTATCATTTTATCTGTGAACAACTTAATACCTCTAAAAAATAAAATTATTCATTTCTTTTAAATTGTAATGTTATTTGAAAATTAGAAATAATTGGACATGAGTTTGAGCAAGCTCCAGGAGTTGGTGATGGACAGGGAGGCCTGGCGTGCTACAGTCCATGGGGTCGCAAAGAGTCGGACAGGACTGAGCTACTGAACTGAACTGATACATGTTTGTAAAATGAAACAGTACAAATACATACCATTTCAAAGTTATCATTCCTCCTATTGTTTCATTGAGGCAACATTATAAATGGTTGAGTGTTTCTTTCCATAGTGCTCTTCATTTGTGTAACAGTCTATATATATAAAATAATAGTCTGTTTTTTACGAAACCTATATTGAATATAATACTCAAATTTGCCTGTTGTTGTTCATTCGCTAAGTCGTGTCCTACTCTTTTTGACCCCATGGCACACCAGGCTTCCTTGTCCTTTTATCTCCTGGAGTTTGCTCAAATTCATGGCCATTGAATCAGTGATGCCATCCAGTCATCTCATCCTCTGTTGCCCCCTTCACCTCCTGCCCTCAATCTTTCCCAGGATCAGGGTCTTTTCCAGTGAGTTGGCACTTGGGATCAGGTAGCCAAATTATTGGAGCTTTAGCATCATTCCCACTGATGAATATTCAGGGTTGATTTCCTTTAGAATTGACTGGTTTGATCTCCTTGCAGTCCAAGAGACTCTCAAGAGTTTTCTCCAGCACCACAATTCGAAAGCATCAATTCTTCAGGCTCAGCCTTCTTTATGGTCCACCTCTCACATCCATACATGACTGCTGGAAAAACCATAGCTTTGACTATATGGACCTTTGTTGGCAAAGTGATGTCTCTGATTTTTAGTATACTGTCTAGATTTGCCTCCCTCGCCCAAAGTTATATTTATTAAGGTAAAATATACATAAAATTCACCTTTTATAGATATATGATTCTGTGAGTTTTGACATATATATACAGTCATATAATATACCCTTACAATCAAGATTTTCTTCACCCCAAGTTCACTCATACTCTTTTTATAGTCAATCACTTCCCAATTCCTAAACACCATTTCTCTCTTCTATGGTGCTATAGTTTTGCCTCTCTGTTGGGTTGGCCAAGAAGTTCATTTGTGTTGTCAACCTGGTTCAGTCCCTGGTTGGGGAACTAAAATCCTGCAAGCTGTGTGGTGCAGCCAAAAAAAATTAAAAAAAAAATCAAGGTCAGTTGCTTCATTGGCTATTTTTTTCTCCCATTCTGAAGGCTGTCTTTTCACCTTGCTTATAGTTTCCTTTTTTGTGCAGAAGCTTTTAATTTTAATTAGGTCCCATTTGTTTATTCGTGTTTTTATTTCCAATATTCTGGGAGGTGGGTCATGGAGTATCCCGCTTTGGTTTATGTCAGAGAGTGTTTTGCCTATGTTATCCTCTAGGAGTTTTATAGTTTCTGGTCTTATGCTTAGATCTTTGATCCATTTTGAGTTTATCTTTGTGTATGGTGTTAGAAAGTGTTCTAGTTTCATTCTTTTACAAGTGGCTGTCCAGTTTTCCCAGCACCACTTGTTAAAGAGGTTGTCTTTTCTCCACTGTATATTCTTGCCTCTTTTGTCAAAGATAAGGTGTCCATAGATGCGTGGATTTATCTCTGGGCTTTCTCTTCTGTTCCATTGATCTATACTTCTGTCTTTGTGCCAGCACCATACTGTCTTAATGACTGTAGATTTGTAGTATAGCCTAAAGTCAGGTAGGTTGATTCCGCCAGTTCCATTCTTCTTTCTCAAGATTGCTTTGGCTAACTCCTGCAGCTCCATTCTAGAAAAATAAACAACCCAATCAAAAAGTGAGCCAAAGAACTTAACAGACATTTCTCCAAAGAAGACATAAAAATGGCTAACAAACACATGAAAAGATGTTCAACATCACTCATTATCAGAGAAATGCAAATCAAAACCACAATGAGGTATCACTTTACACCAGTCAGAATGGCTGTAATGCAAAAATCTACAAGCAATAAATGCTGGAGAGAATGTGGAGAAAAGGGAACTCTCTTACACTGTTGGTGGGAATGCAAACTAGTACAGCCACTATGGAAAACAGTGTGGAGGTTCCTTAAAAAGCTGCAAATAGTCCTGCCATATGACCCAGCAATCCCAATGCTGGGCATACACACCGAGGAAACCAGAATTGAAAGAGCCACGTGTACCCCAATGTTCATCGCTGCATTGTTTACAATAGCCAGGACATGGAAGCAACCTAGATGCCCATCAACTGACGAATGGATAAGAAAGCTGTGGTACATATACACAATGGAATATTACTCAGCATTAAAAAAAAATTCATTTGAAGCAGTTCTACTCAGATGGACGAAACTGGAGCCCATTATCCAGAGTGAAGTAAGCCAGAAGCAAAAACAACAATACAGTATATTAACACATATATATGGAATTTAGAAAGACGGTAACAAGAACCCAACATGCGAGACAGCAAAAGGAACGCAGATGTATAGAACAGACTCGTGGACTCTGTGGATGAGGGTAAGGGTGGGATGATATGGGAGAATGGCATTGAAACATGTTAATTATCATATGTCTAATCAATCACCAGCCCAAGATTGATGCTCAGGGCTGGTGCATCGAGATTTCCTGGGGGGAGGGAGGAGGGAGGGGGGTTCTGGAGGGGGAGCATATGTAAACCCATGGTGATATCATGGCATTGTATGGCAAAAACAATAAAAGGGAAAAAAAATAAAAAAAAAATCAAGGTCACAAAAGACAAGGAAAGAATGAGGAACCAGCTGGACTAAAGAAATATGACTACTAAATGAAACGCGTTATCCTGGATTCGATCCTTGACCAGAAGAAGTGGGGGGGGGAAACACTGTTTTCCATGAAGAATCCTGGTGATCCAGTGGTTAAGAATTCCCCCACTAATGCAGGGGGCAGGGCTTCGATTCCTGGTCTGGGAAGATCTCACAAGCCGAGGAGCAACTAAGCCTGAATACCACAGCTACTGAGCCCACGGGCCCTAGAGCCCATCCTGTGAACCTAGAGAAGCCACTGCAGTGAGAAACCCACATATCGCAACAAAGAGTTGCAATAGGAATCATTGCAATTTTCTTTAGGATTGACTGGGTTAATGTCCTTGCTGTCCAAGGGACTCTGAAGAGTCTTCTCCAGCACTGCCCTTCACTACCTCCTGGAGTTTGCTCAGATTCATGGCCATTGAGTCAGTAATGCCATCCAACCTGCCACAACTAGAGAAAACCCACACGGCAACGATGACCCAGTGCAGCCAAAAAATAAATGAAAGAGTCAGTACAATAAGTACCCTAAATTTCGGTTCCATGGAAATTGAGGCACAAGAACTTCATCCTCCAAGAAATGGGGAGAATCTCTGCATACTTGTTCTTTGCAGTGTTGAATGATTTTCCAACTATTTATTGATTGATTGTATTTCCTCTGCTGTGAATTACCTGCCATGTCACTTATGTATTTGTATCTGCCTTGTAGTCATTTCCCAGTCTTGTTAATTTTTTTCTTTTCAGGTTTTATAACTATGAAACAGGCTTCCTTGTTTAAAAAATAAATACAAACCACACAAAAGGACGCAGAGAGAATAAGAGCCCCTCTTATCTCCATATCCCACTCTCCAGATGTTCGTCTCCCTCTCATTTCATTTTTTAAAGTTTTCTTCCCACTCTTTTTCCTTCCTTTTACTCTTTAAAAATTTCTAAATATTTCCATGAAGTGAGTTACTCAGACAGTAGAAGGATTTATCTTAATGGACTAGGAAAGGAACGTCTATAGTGGGGAAAAAACCTGTATGTTAACCTCTGCAGATTTCTTGATAGACTCATGTTCAAAACATACAAGTTTATATTTAAGAATTTTTAAAGTATAAAGACCTTTATAGCAAAGCACATACATAACTGACACGTAATCAGAAATAAGTCCACAACTACTTACTGTGACTAGCAGCTTAAATTCTAGGAACCTAGAATCTTAAATTCTAGAATCCATAAATTCTTAAATGGAAACCATTACAGAGTCTTTGCTGTTATCCTTTGATTACAAAACAAAAGAATTGGACTTCCTTGGTGACCCAGTGGTAAAGAATCTGTCCTGCAATGCAGGGGACCTGGGTTTTCATCTGGGAAGATTTCACATGCTGCGGGGCAACTAAGCCCATGGCCACAAGTAAGACCCAATACAGCCAAAAAATAAATAATTTTTTGAACTGTAAGCATTTTTTACCTTTTTGTGTTATCAACTGTGACTGTATTTGGCTAAACTCTGTGGTGTAGTTTGGGAGTAGAGGCGTGTCTTCTCTCACAAGGTTGACTGGCTGAATCTTTTGTTTTTTCATCCTTCACAGAAGAACAGAATGTTAGAACTAATGGGCCACTGGAAATTCTTTTGTAACTTTATTTTATAGGTGAGAAAGAAATCCGTGGATTATAATAGGCCTAAGATGAGACCCTTGTAGAATAAATTACCGGTTCCTAGCCCTACCCAAGTTAGTGACATTTGCCTTCTATTATTTCAGGAAAAGAACCAGAATGCTAATAGTGAAGCTTTCCCTCATGCATCTAGCAAGGGAAGGAAACATTTACTGAATGTTAAAGATATGGCACTTACACGGTGTTGTTTAATCCTTAGCTCTCAGCTCCCCGAGGAAGAGGAGTCTTTCAGGTCATAAGTGCTTTGTAAATTAGTAACTGTGGGACTTCCCTGGTGGTCCAGGGGTTGACAGTCCACCCTTCGAATGCAAGGGGGATGGGTTCAATCCATATGGTGATATACGCTTGGTCTTTTCTCACTGCCTCTCGGGAAAGCCAGTTGCTTCAGCTGCACTGGAGCGTGAGAATGTGACCTGCAGGATGAGAAATCAGCCTCTCTGAGGGCTTGTTATGAACTGAACTTTTTTGTGTGTGTGTTTTTTTCCAGCTGGAAGAAGAGAGATCTGTGCTCAATAATCAGTTGTTAGAAATGAAAAAGAGGTAGGCTTTTCTTTTTGTGTATATTGTTTTGTGTGTGTGTGTGTGTGTGTGTGTGTGTGCGTGTTTAATAAGGAAAATGTCAGGACATGCTGTGTGAAGTGACTTGTAGAAAACATATGACCTTCTTATACTCAGAAAATTGCATCGTGATATTTTGGTACTCATAATTGACAAATTTGCAAAGTTTCAGTATAAATTACTAATAGAAGATTTTTGATTTTTAAGTCATGTTCAGTTGCATTTATCCAGAAGTATTCTAAAGTCAGATTGTCTCATATTACATACTGCTGTACCTCCTAGTTTCAGTAACTAAAAATACTGCCATTTTACCTAGAGTAATTGATCTGCATATAAATACTGATTTCAGTTATATAAAAAGTTTAATTTTTTCATAATTATGGGAAGCACCGTTTTAAACATTTCTATTTTCTGAAAAAGAGCTTTGTTATTTGTTATTCTTTGATGATAATCAAATGCTATTCAAATGGAAGCTCTCTAGGACTTTTGAGTAAGGATAAATGGGCCCCCAGGAATAATCATTTAGAAGCCTGATGCTTATGCTGCTTTCTGATGGTCTCTGTCTGCTCTTTTAAAATGTGCAGTTTTTGTGTCTAGAGAAACTCTCTGCTTTACTCTGCATGCCAAGCAGGTTTAGCGTGCACTGTTGCTAAGACCCACAGCCTGTACAGTGATTTGCTGTAGAGTACATCACAACAGTGATATGCTTTTCTGTCTTATTAAATGCGAAAAGAAAAATAAGCCTTTAGAAGTAGTACAATCAAGAATTCCTGGGGCTTCCCTGACAGCCTAGTGATTAAGACTCCTCGCTTCCGCTGCAAGGGGCACGAGTTTGAATTCCACATGGTGCTTGTGCAGCACGGCCAAAAACAAATAAGTGTTTTGAAAATAATTCCTGTATACCTCAATTAAAAAAACATAAGAAAATAAAATAGGGAAGAAAAATTGCTTCACAGGCTTGCAGAGCACCTTATTGTCGATTGTCGGGCAGAGGCAGTTTCCCTCACTGACCACTGACACGGGTGTTTGCGCGGACAGCGTCCCTCCTGCCAGCGTGGCAGTTGCTGCAGAATCGAGGGCCTTATTTAGCCCGCAAAGGTACTCGGGTTCCATAAGCTACATTCTAAAGGAAATGAGGCCTCAGTCCAGCAGTGCCTTCTTCTTTTCTTTCTTTAAGACGTCCTTAAACTCTTTCTTCTTTAAAGTTTCACATCAGACTGCGTATGTGTTTCACGACACCACACCACACCACACCCCTGGTCCAGCCAGGTGTTCACCAAGTGCCCCTCGTGAGCCGTGGTGACTGGCCTGCTATGACTTACCCTGGGGCCTGGGTACAAGCACAGCTCCGCCCATGGGGGCCTTGGGATATTTAATTTTACATGAAAAAGGCTTTGTTTCTTTAAAAAAAAAAAAACAGTATATCGGTTATCAAGGGTAGGTAAAAACGTAATAGCACTTACTCCTGAGGCATTCTGGTAAGGGAATGTATACAAATCAGCAGATGTGAGTACTGATGTAATTAATCCCTTTGCATTTATGTAGGACTTGTAATTTGCAGGTTTCTCATATCTCTTAACAAACCATTGAAATATATATCGGGGCTTACATTTAAAAATGATGAAATCCAAACCCCAAACTTGGGCAACTTGGCTGAGAACTCAGATGCAGGCACAAGACCCAGGACTTCAGATCTTTTTACACAGGGTCTTTTCTCATTGTGCATTTAATGTTTGTTTATTTTTACTTTCTAATGTTTTTTAAAAAGATGAGAGGCTTTGTTAGTCCTTTCCTTGTGACTTTGGCTAAATTACATGCCTCTCCAAGTGATTAGACATGTGACTTTTTTTCCCGGCTTTAAAAGATAGAACAAATTTGGATACTTGTCTGTCCCTCTCTCCTTATTTCATCCTGCTCCTGTGTTAGGTCCTGGGTATGTTTAAGAGAATGTCTCTTGAAAATTATTCTTTTAGTTGAAAAATGCAGATAAAGATAATTTTTTCTGGGAGTGAAAAAATTTTAAACATAGTTGCTTATATTTAGAACTGTGATGGGGGAGGGGTTCAAATTTGTTAATTAACCCTTATGGAAAGTTAGGTCTATTTGAGAAGTCTGGAGGCAAATATATTTTAGCTAATTTGGGGGGACCATGAATGCATTCTGAAAGTCAGTTTTGTAAAGGATTTGTATGAAGATCTACATGTATAACAGTTAAGTACATGTAGCATAGAGTACTAAAAAGAGTTGGATACTTCCTTAATTTAAAAGTCTGGAGTGACTTCTCTGGCAACCCCCTGGTTAGGTCTTAGTCTTCCAGTGCAGAGGGTGGGGGTTCTGTCCCTAGTTGGAGAGCTAAGATCCCACTCATATGCCTTGTGGTCAAAAAACCAAAACATTTAAAAGAAAAAAGCAATATTGTAGAAAGCTCAATAAAGACTTTAAATATGGTCCATATAAAAAAAACCTTAAAAAATCTTGAAAGTATTTAAAAATCACAAAAGATACTGGAAATGTGGTTGTTCAAGCAAGAACTGAGATCTTAGTCAACATACATAGCCAAGAAAGAATATAATTGGTTCATTCAGACTATATTGTTCATTATTTTGAAGTGCAGTACTTATTCCTGACATGCGGTGAAACTAAATACTTAACATTAAGACATTAGTATCCCCTTCTTGTGTTTGTTCTGGGTTTTTTTGCTATCTAACATTGAATCACAGGCAACATGCAGTGAAAGTTTTTCTCTTAGCCTGAAAATGTAATCTTTTTGAAAAACCACACTCCGAGTTAGGCAGACTTCTTTCAAAGCAGTTTCCAAGGCATCCAGTAGATAAAGCAGAGCTAACCTCGACTTGCTCTGATTGATGGAAGAAGAGAAACATATTCCTCTGGCCAGAAAGCCTATGGCAGATTTGGGAATCTGTTTGACTTCCCTCCCTTGTGTAGGCTTTTTGATGTCAAAGAAGGGACCCCAGAGCGAAAATCTTAGATGTGGACTGTAGAGTTGGGATTAATTCTTCAGACAACCCCCCGCAAGATTCCCGTCAAGAAGGAAGATTGGTAGGCGGGCCCGCCTGCCAGCTCTGAAGAGGTCACTGCCCCTCCAGCTCACTCAGCTCACTGTGGGTTGCTAAGTGTCTGACTGTCTCGAGCTTGCGCTACTTACCAATGCTCATCTCACCCCCTCTCTTTTCCCTTTCCTATACTTGCTTCCTTTGCTCTATCTGTGTGTCTTTAATGGTAAGACTAAAAAAAGTCTATCCACGTTATAATAAATAAATTTCATATATTTTTTAGTAAACCAAGTTGTCGTATATATTTTTTGGCTGCCTTTG
Organism: Antilocapra americana; assembly: GCA_007570785.1. Classification (NCBI taxonomy): domain Eukaryota; kingdom Metazoa; phylum Chordata; class Mammalia; order Artiodactyla; family Antilocapridae; genus Antilocapra; species Antilocapra americana. The sequence goes on along the minus strand of ML663006.1, from coordinate 8,178,094 downwards.
TCCCTCTGTGTCTTGCTTTTGTTTTGAAAAATATCCTCAGCAGTATACACACACACACACACACACACACATATCTTTATATATCTCTATATACAGCACAGAACTTCAGTGAAAATTTAGTTCTCCTTGCTGTATTTGCAGTTCTCTTCATGTTCCTAATATTTGGTTCTTGTTATCTTGCATTTTTAGAGCTTGCCCCGTAACACTTTAAGGTATTTCCTTCATTACCGGAATTTATTTCTTATGTAAGTAGTAAGGAAAGAATCTGGGTTATACGTTCTCTTGGGGGAAAGATTTCTGGCCCCTGAAACCCTTCTTTCATGTTATGTTTATCTTGCCTCCTTGATATTTTTAGTAAGGCCAAGTCACTCGAGCCAGTTACTGGCTTTAAAGTAACACAGGCCCTCTTGTCGATGTGATGTGTGACTCGGGTGTCAGTAATGTTGGCAGAACTGGTTTAGTTTAGACCATCTTGGTTTGCACAGTGGGATTTGGGCTCAGGAATTGCCTAAGATGCTGACAATGAAGACCTGTCACCAACAGGAGCTGCCAAGGTCTATTTGTCCTTCAGAATTTGGTATACAAATCACAAATCAGATCCCTTTCTTAACCACCCACCTTTTGATGACTTTTGTCCAAGAAATACCTGTTTGCTATCTTCTTAGAAGGCAGCCTCGCTTAGAGGCCATATGTATGTGGGGATAAGCAGACAGAGACACCTGTGCCTTTTTCTTCTGCCAGCTGATGGCATCCTCATCCTCCCTAACACAAAGATTTAGAAGAATCTAAATCTGCTAATCCCCCAATCTTGGTATTTCTCAGTAAAAATATTTAAAATCACATTGTTCAGATTTGAGTTGAATTTACAAGTGAATCTCTTGAAATTGTTTGCTTTGAAATAATTCCTTTATTATTTTACAAAGAAGCAGAAAGTAAAAATAGCCAAATCATGGAAATAGAAGCTCTTACTTTTAGTGGCCTTATTACACTTTACCTAATGTGCTGTGTATAGCAAGGAATTGAAATAGATTTTACAATAGAATGAACTACCAAATATCCTTTAATAAAAATATAAGGAGCAGAAGATTTATTGAATCTTCAGATAAAAACAGATATTTACTTTCCAGATAGAAAAAGATGTCTATACATTCCTTTCATTTAAATCTTTGGGGGTTTTGGGGTTTTGTTTTACTTAAACACGATCCTCTTTCCTAGTGAGGTGTCATGCAGTTAGTAATTTAACAGCAGCACGTGTTTATATAACACTTGGGTGTTGAATTCAAGACATTTTCTGTAAGTCTCAGATTCTTTTCTTACTACTTATTCTGGGGTGTAAGTGTAAGCCACACACTGAGATAAATACAACACTTATATTTTCCATCTTTGTGTAGAACTTCAATTTACCATAAACCATGAGAATTCTGTAATTCGTGTGCCGGATATCTTGGGTCTCACTAACCAGACATACATTCTGCCATTTCTAACCTGGGCCTCAGTTTCTGATCCTTCCAGTCGGTTCTAAGACAGACCGAACCACTACACGCTCCATGTTCACCCAGCTCCTCCCAACAGAACTGGGAACAATTTTTCTCTTTGCACCATGAACTCTCACTGATGATTATCCACGTGAAGGCAGTGCCTTAGGGCTAGCTAGGAAGTTTTCCTCCAGTAATATTTTTCCCCAAATATTTTTGTGATACAAGGTCGTTTTTCCTCTTGTTTCACACTGCATGTAATTTTTTTTTGAAAAAAACTTACTTCAAAATTTGAGGTTTCCAGGAGCCGCAAATATAGTACAGAGCCCTATGTTCCCTTTGCTCATCTTCCCCTCACATGCCCATCTTAGCACCCCTGGTCCTTTAATCCAAACCGAGAGAGTAACATTGGTCCAGACCTCTTAGCCAAACTCTAGACGTTGTTAAGATTTCCCCAGTTTTTCCACTCATGTCCTTTTTCCTCTCCCAGGATCCCATCTAGGAGACCCCATCACCTTTAGTTGTCACATCTCCTTAGTCTCCTCCAATCTGTGACACCTCCTCCATCTTTCCTTGGCTTTCGTGACACTGGCACTTTTGAATTTTCACCACAAAAATGTAAATAAAAGCACACACATTTATAAATACACAGTAGCCTCCTGCCCTTTGGGGTCGTCTCTGTTGTGTCCCTCCTTCCCTGTCTTCCCTTCATCTCTCCCTTTCTTTTCCCACTCCCCTGACTCCAAGGAACATCTTCCTCTCCTGGAAAGCCTAGTGCCCCTCCCTGCGCTGATAACCAGATGCTAGGTCAGCCTGAGAACAGACTCCCGGTGCGCTGACCTGCTCCCTCCAGGTGTCCCCCCCAGCTTCCATTCTGCAGCTGGAAATCGATCTTCACATTTCTGTCCTAGCCTTTTTGTAATTTACCTTTCATTTCTATGAGTGAGTGAAGCTCCTCTTCAGAGTCTTTATGGACGAAAAGTAATGATCCTTCAGTTTGAATAGTGGTCATAATCTCTACTACTGTTTTGGCCCATAAGATCTCCAAAACACACTCTGGGAACTTGCTCAAAGTTACTGAAATTAGTGAGAACCAATCGATACTTCCAGCATAAAACTGCTCTGCATGATGTCTGTATAATCGCTTTGCATGTGTGTATTTTAATTGTTGTTATTGCCTGGTAATCAAGAAATAACAGAATTCACCTGGGAGGGGGGTTAGATTTTTTTTTTTTAATAATTCTTTGCGGGGTGCAGTCTTGTTTTTTTAATTCGTCTTCCGAAGTTATTAACTTGTTTCTTTAAATTCAAACGGATACAATGATATGCAGATTCTGGTATATCTCTGCATAGGTAAACTTTTTCTCCCCTCACAGTAAGTAAAACTTCAAGTAAAATTTTGCCAGCATAATAGCCTTAAACCCCCTGTAAAACTTCCCTGTGATACTTTCTCCCCTTACATTAAGCTAAAGTTAATTGAGTGTTTTTCTCCAATCCTTGTACTCTGACCACCCTCTCGGTTGATTTGTGGAATTTTTTTGAACTCTTTGGTCTTTTAGAGAATCCAAGTTAATAAAAGACGCAGATGAAGAAAAAGCTTCCTTGCAGAAATCCATCAGTATCACTAGTGCCTTACTCACAGAAAAGGATGCCGAGCTGGAAAAACTGAGAAATGAGGTAGAGTACCCTCCTCAGGGAGCCTTCCCGCGGCCTCTCTGTGCCCCGACCCGAGCCTAAGCCAGCCCGTGTGTTTCAGGTCACCGTGCTCAGGGGAGAGAACGCGTCCGCCAAGTCCTTGCATTCAGTTGTTCAGTCTCTAGAGTCTGATAAGGTGAAGCTTGAGCTCAAGGTAAAGAACTTGGAGCTTCAACTCAAAGAAAACAAGAGGCAGCTCAGCAGCTCCTCAGGTAACGTGACCACCGCCGCCTCCCGGGAGGAGCTCTTCCCGGGGTAGAGCTGCCCTTGGAAGGAGGCACCTGCGCCGCCCCCGCCCCTGATGGGCACCCCCGGCCTGGGCTCTCCCGCGCTTTCATGCAGGGAGACCGCGCTCAAAGGGGCCGTGCCTGCCTCTCCGCACTCCCGGACCTTCGCGCGGTCCTGAGCACTGGCAGAAATTTCTATAAGACAGTAGGTGACCGCTGCCGTGTCGGGAGCGACCGTGGCGCCGCCGAGCCTCAGGGGGCAGGAGCTCCAGACATGCGCTCAGAGGCGCCTGTGGGGCTTCCACACCAGAAGGAGTTTCTCCCACTGGCCCTTGCGTTGCAAGAACAAGGAAACAAGATGGGATGGCAATTTTTTAAAATGTCCCCCCTCCACTTTTTTTTTTTAACATAAGGTAATACTGATACTCAGGCAGAAGAGGACGAAAGAGCCCAGGAGAGTCAGGTAATATGCCTTGCATTTGCTTTGCTAACATGTTTTTTTTGTTAATCATTTAATCTTTTGACTAGGTAATGTATTCATATGGTATGAACATTGAACAGTATTAAATATAAATATAGTGTAAAAAAAAAAATCTCCCTCCTAACACCGTTCCTCTCCTGCTCAGTTTCCAGCCTCCTAAACAGGTAATCAGGGTTATCACTGTCTTTTTTAATTTTTTCAGAGATTTTTTTAAATGTATATACAAACCAAGACTAATACAGTCTGTCCCCTCCTTTGTTACACAAATGGCATATAAACTGATCTCTTATTTTTTACATGTGTATAGTATTCCAGTATATGGATCTATACCATAGTTTAATCAGTCCTTATTGGTTGACATGACATTTGGGATGTTTCTGATCTTCTAGGTGTATTATAAACAATGCTATAGTGTACTGTCTTGAACCTCTATCATATTACAGATGTGCTAATATTTCTTTAGGATTAATTAATTAATTAATTTAGCAGAATTACTCTGTTAAAGTTCCTTCCTCATCTTTACCTTAAAAAGACAGTTCTTGAAAACGATTTCCCAAAGTCAAAATTATGAAAATAGGTTTAGTTGTAAAAGTGGGATTACGTGGAGGCAAACTCTTCTATTTTTGGAAATGAATGATATCACCGGCTCAACAGACATGAATTTGAGTAAACTTGGGGAGTTGGTGATGGACAGGGAGGCCTGGCGTACTGCAGTCCATGGGGTCGCAAAGAGTTGGACACAACTGAGCGACTGAACTGAACTGATAGCCCAGAAATAATAAGCATGTATTTTCAGTTTTAATTATATATTTTGGACATATTTATCCCATCCAAAATTCAGAGGTACAAAAGCCATCTTTCACTTTTAAATAAAAGAGAAACTCAGTGAGTTGGTGATTTGTTTGCTGTGACATCTCCTTTGAAAGGCATATAAAAATTCAGCCAACAGCCTAACTTTAACCCTGGCTAGCATTGTCTCTGCTTAGTTTATATGTCTAATGAGTATAAAATTAACAATGTTTTCTCTCCCCCCCTCTTCCTTTCTGCTTCCGTTTGTTTCATCTGCCACTGCCAACACTTTCCTTCCCATCAGCAAATGGTTTGTTTTATGTTTCCTAATTTGTGAGCATGTATGTGAGTGTGTGGATGTGTGGCTTCCCACTGTACTTCCATTTTATGGTTTTTTTTCTCCTTCCTGATATGATATGTAACTTCCAACAAGATATAGTCTTACAAAATACAGTTTGAGAAGTGAGATAAGAGTCAGTGGGTCTGCCTTCAATGTCAGAAGGGATATTCTGCAGAGAATAACAAAGCCAGTGATTTCTAGGTTTGTTTTGTAACTGCCCCAGTGGGAGAAAAAGGCCAAGTATTTCTTTGAAAAATAAATACTGGGTGGGCCAAAAAGTTTGTTCAGATATTTCATCTTACAGAAAAACCCCAAATGAACTTTTTGGCCAATGCAATATGTATGTCTGAGTGTATACACACACACAATATTTTTTTGAATTGTAAAATAGGGTTCATTTTCCTGATTGACATTTAGAGAAATGAGACCTTTTCATTATTTGTAGAAGAGAGGAGAAACTATTTTTAAATTAAAGTGCCTGTGCTTTGAAATGTTGGACAAGAGCATTTCCTCCTGGTGGTCAGTCATCTCCTTGACCCACTGCCCTGAGTCTGGGCCCCGGTGCCCTGCACGCTGCCCCCTCAGTGTGTGCCTGCATCAGTTGAAAGGGAGCTTAAGTCTTCTCTTTAAAATCTTTCTTTTGGGACTTCCCTGGCAGTCCAGTGATTAAGACTCCTCTCTTCCATTGCAGGGGGCACGAGTTCAATCCCTGGTCAGGTAACTAAGATCCCACATGCCATGCAGTGTGGCCAAAAACAGAAAAGCCCCCAAACAGCTCCTTCCTTTTTCTCTGAAGACGCACTTACCATCCCACCATAACTAATAAGGGAATGTTAAATTGTGGTCTGAGGAAAATTTACGTAAGCTCTTTCAAATCTACAGAACATGAAAGTCCTGGATTGGTTCTACAGTTTAGCTGAACAAGTAACTGGTTGTGCTTTTTGTACAATTGTGTGTGTGTGTATAAACATGTTTTAAAAGGGTTGAGTCACAGCCTTTGCTGGCCCCTGTGACTTCAGCACACTCTGCATCCACAGCCTGAGTATAATTGCTGACTTCTTGATGCTCCAGGGTACATATTTCAGGCATTTTACACATTTTTTTCCCCCACACAAATTAGATTGACTTCCTCAATTCAGTAATAGTGGACCTTCAGAGGAAGAATCAGGACCTCAAGATGAAGGTGGAGATGATGTCAGAAGCAGCCCTGAATGGGAACGGGGACGACCTGAACAATTACGACAGGTGATGCTGAGTGGAACCTTAGTTCCATCTAAATATGTGTGTGTGTTTAAAGTTAGGTTCACTAGACAGAGAAGGACAAATATTGCTTCTATGTAGAATCTAAAAAAAAAAAAATGGTACAAATGAACTTATTTGCAAAACAGAAATAGAGTCACAGATGTAGAAAACAGTCTTATGGTCACCAGGGAGTAAGGAGAGGAGGGATAAATTGGGAGACTGGGATTGACATACACACACTACTATATATAAAATAGATAACTAATAATGATCTACTGTTATAGCACGGGGAAACTCTACTCAATACTCTGTGGTGAACTATATGGGAAAAGAATCTAAAAAAAGAGTGGATATATGTATATGTATGGCTGGTTCACTTTGCTGTACAGCAGAAGGTTATACAACACTGTAAATCAACTAGAATCCAATAAAAACAAAAAAAAAGGGAAAATATACATATAACTGAGTCACTTTGCTATGCAACAGAAAATTAATGAAACATTATAAATCAACTATACTTCAATATTTTTTTAAAAAGTTAGGTTCTCCAATGGGTTGGAGAAACAATTGCTTTGTGATTATTTGGCCATAAACTGACTTCCACAAATCTGGCAAGAGAGTGGAAATGGTTTGATGTGAAGATTTTAAATGCGGACCCGAGTACTTGAGGCTCCGCGGACTGGGCCAGAATCCTTGCTTGTGTTTTATTCATTACAAATGATACTGTCTCTTGAATTTCTTCTGTGGGAGATGAGTTTCTGATCATATACATTGGTAACATTTGCAGCGATGACCAGGAGAAACAGTCCAAGAAGAAACCCCGCCTCTTCTGTGACATATGTGACTGCTTTGATCTCCATGACACAGAGGATTGTCCCACCCAGGCCCAGATGTCCGAGGACCCTCCCCACTCCACACACCACGGCAGTCGGAGCGAGGAACGCCCGTACTGTGACATCTGCGAGATGTTCGGGCACTGGGCTACCAACTGCAATGACGACGAGACCTTCTGATGAAGCCGCCCACCCAGAACTGGGCTCTCTCAGATGCACTAGCGTGTAGGCAACTGACCACCAGCATTGTGCGTGCAGACTTCAGGAGAACTCACGTTATTTTTGACCCCCATCAACAAATCAAAGAAAATATTTTGATCTTCCACAAAAAGTCACCCTTTTAGTCTCCCCATATAAGTTTATAAGTTAGAATAATAAATAAGGGGGGGTTTCACCTCTGATTTTTGTCTTCTTGATTTTTAAAAAGTATTCCATTGCACCAGATGCCATTACACTCATCGTCCCTACGAGGGAGACCTCACAGAACGACTCCTACCCTTCCAGTACCTTATTTAAGTTGACTTTAAATTATGCTGTTCCTCTTCATATTTGCACTAAAATATTTCCAGGCTGCATTTGTATATTTAGATGTTTGGGTTAAGCTTTGACACTGGAGTGAGTTGAAGAAAAAGTATGCCACTTTGCATTTTCATCTACTCATTATTTTATTTTTAGTCAAAGAAATAGCTGAGTTCTTTGCACTACCCGATGTCAGTAGTGCCTTTATTTCAGGCTTGATGATACTTTTAGGTGTGATTATAAAATCTTGAAACAGGTAAAGGGAGGGGGAAGCCCCAAACTGCTGTGGGGACATTTTATTATAATCTCGATGCTGCACCCACTTACTCTACTGTGGTGTTTTGTTTATCGGTTTTGCATAATTTCAGCTTCTATATATTATATGTATATATTTTTGTAAAATCTATATTTTGGGGGAAAAAAACCTATACAGTATGTCTTTCTTTTCAGATTTTTATCTTTACGAAAAACGAAACACTTAAGATGTTCATCTGGACATAACAGGCTAGGCCAGGATCAGCATCTGTGGCTTCGCAGCTGTGTGTTCTCTGTTTTCATTTTCTTTCTTTATCAGGAATAAATACCTGGGAGAATTTTTTCCAGATTTTGTTTTTCTTCTCCAACAAATATCCCCAGCAGTTGGTTAATTAGATAATAAGCCCCACTAAAACACCTAAATGAACCAATCTACAAACTTTACAAGTTTTTTTTTTAACTGTGCTTTTAGATGAATGTACGATGAGAAATTCAACTTTAATAGTTTTGGATTTTCTTATCACAAAAAATAAAATGGAGGACCTCAACCACGAGTTTAGCAACCAGTTTGAATCTATTTATCTTCATTTGAATGTCTTTTAGAATATGTAAAAAGTAATAAATAAATGTATCTTCCAGGAGACATGTATAATAAGAACTTCTATAATTGTATATATGCCTTTGATGTATTTTCCCCTCCAGATTATCAACTCTGTTTGACAAGTGAAAAATAAATATGTAATCAGTTGAAATTTGGGATTATAAACAAACATATCATAATAGGAACTGTTTCACAAACACAAAATGTACAGCAGTATTAAAATCCAAGCAAACAAGTGTTCTGTATTAACTTTAATAAATGGTTATTCTTTTTTGCCAGTGTAGTAGACTGGTATTCTCAGGTTTATTTGTCCTAATGGTTTTTCTTTAAATGAGCAAGCACCAGAGGTCCAAATAGCAATTTCTACTGCAGTCTGTTGAGAAACTGCTTTTAAGAAATGATCTCAAAGTGTTCTGTGACCCATTCAGCATAAAATAAATACCCAAGGTGGTAATCCATTGCTTTGTCTCACTATATTACCTGACAGAAATGTAAGTGGCACTGTGCAGTACCAACTACCTATTAAAGAATGAAGTTTGGAAAGAAACTCTGAAAGCTGCTGTGATATTTACCAAAATGAGGAGTGAACCAAGCAATCTGGCTTTATGAGCTCTGATTCCCCCACAGGTAGATATTTCCAAAGCAGAGGTACCAGCTGAACATGACCAGAAAAGTACCCTAACAGTAGTCCTTGCCTTCAGCATTGACAAAACTGATGAAAAGACTCAGACTATTAAACTACACTATTGTGATCATCTCTCTCTCTTTCTCTCTGTCTATATATATATATATGTATGTGTGTATATATATATAAAATCATTTTGTACACCTAAAATGAATGTTAATTGTCAATTATATCTCAATAAGAAATACATTTTAAAAAGAAAAGTTTCTAACACTAAACAAATTATTTTAAAATTAAATATGTTTGGGACTTCACTGGTTGCCCAGTGCTTGAGGCCCAGTGCTCTCAATTCAGGAGGCACAGGTTCCATCCCTGGTTGGATCCTGATAATGCATGCTGAGTCCGAAAATAAAGCATTTTTGATAGAGTCAAGTTGAGAGTGGAAGTATGTAAATATGCATAACTGATTATCACCTCCAAATTCCACTCTGCTTATTTATATGTGGAAAAAAAAAAGTGAAAGTGTTTGTCACTCAGTAGTGGTTGATGCCCTTGTGACCCCCTGGAATGTAGCCCACCAGGCACCTCTGTCCATGGGATTCTCCAAGCAAGAATACTGCAGTTCAGTTCAGTTCAGTTCAGTTCAGTCACTCAGTCATGTCCAACACTTTGCGACCCCATGGACAGCAGTATGCCAGACTTCCCTGTCCATCACCAACTCCTGAAGCTTACTCAAACTCATATCCATTGAGTTGGTGATGCCATTCAACCATCTCAACGTCTGTCATCCCCTTCTCCTCCCGCCTTCAATCATTCCCAGCATCAGGGTCTTTTCAAATAAGTCAGTTCTTTGCTTCAGGTGGCCAAAGTATTGGGAGTTTCAGCTTCAGCATCCCTCCAGTTCTTCCAGTGAAATTTCAGGACTGATTTCCTTTAGGATGGACTGGGTGTGTAGCCGCTATTCCCTTCTCCAGGGGATCTTCCCCACCCAGGGATTGAAACCTACTCTCTTAAGTCTCTTGCATTAGCAAGTGGATTCTTTAGCATTAGCGCCACCAAGGTAATTGCTTAGTGCATCCTCCCCTCATAACAGTGTAGTCAGGCAAGACCAAAAGTTTTCAAGCCTTGTTCAGTTCAGTCGCTCAGTTGTATCCAACTCTGCGACCCCATGGATTGCAGCACACCAGGCCTCCCTGTCTATCACCAACTCCTGGAATTTACTCAAACTCATGTCCATTGAGTCGCTGAAGACATCCAACCATATCATCCTCTGTCATCCCCTTCTCCCACCTTCAATCGTTCCCAGCATCTGGGTCTTTTCCAGTGAGTCAGTTCTTCACATCAGGTGGCCAATGTATTGGAGTTTCGACTTCAGCATCAGTCCTTCCAATGAATATTCAGGACTGATCTCCTTTAGGATGGACCGGTTGGATTTCCTTGCAGTTCAAGGGACTCTCAAGAGTCTTCTCCAACACCACAGTTCAAAGCATCAGTTCTTCGGTGCTCAGCTTTCCTTGGACTATAGTCCAACCCTCACAACCATGTATGACTACTGGAAAAACCATAGCTTTGACTAGATGGATCTTTGTTGGTAAAGTAATGTCTCTGCTTTTTAATATGCTGTCTAGGTTGGTCATAGCTTTTCTTCCAAGGAGAAATCGTCTTTTAATTTCTTGGCTAAGTCACCATCTGCAGTGATTTTAAAGCCCCCAAAAATAGTCTGTCACTGTTTCCACTGTTTTCCAATCTATTTGCCATGAAGTGATGGGACCAGATGCCGGGATCTTAGTTTTCTGAATGTTGAATTTTAAGCCAACTTTTTCAGTCTCTTTCACTTTCATCAAGAGGCTCTTTAGTTCTTCTTTAGTTTCTGCCATAAGGGTGGTGTCATCTGCATATCTGAAGTTATTGATATTTCTCCCAGCAATCTTGATTGCAGCTTGTGCTTCATCCAGACCAACGTTTCTCATGATGTACTCTGCACATAAGTTAAATAAGCAGGGTGACAATATACAATCTTGACTTACTCCTTTCCCAGTTTGGAACCAGTCTGTTGTTCCATGTCTGGTTCTAACTGTTGCTTCCTGACCTGCATACAGGTTTCTCAAGAGGCAGGTCAGGTGGTCTGGTATTCTTATCTCTTAAAGAATTTTCCAGTTTGTTGTGATCCACACAGTCAAAGGCTTTGGTATAGTCAATAAAGCAGATGTTTTTCTGGAACTCTCTTGCTTTTTCTATGATCCAACGCATGTTGGCAATTTGATCTCTGGTTCCTCTGCCATTTCTAAATCCAGCTTGAACATCTGGAAGTTCATGGTTCATGTACTGTTAAAGCCTGGCTTGGAGAGTTTTGAGCATTACTTAAGTAGCGTATGAGATAAGTGCAATTGTATGGTAGTTTGAACATTCTTTGGCATTGCCTTTCTTTGGGATTGGAATGAAAACTGACCTTTTCCAGTCCTGTGGCCACTGCTGAGTTTTCCAAATTTGCTGGCATACTGAGTGCAGCACTTTCACAGCATCATCTTTTAAGATTTGAAATAGCTCAACTGGAATTCCATCACCTCCGATAGCTTTGTTCATAGTGATGCTTCCTAAGGCCCATTTGACTTCAAATCCCAGAATTTCTGGCTCTAGGTGAGTGATCATACCATCTTAATTATCTGGGTCATGAAGATCTTTTTTGTATAGTTCTTCTGTGTATTCTTGCCACCTCTTCTTAATATCTTCTTTTGTTAGATCCATACCATTTCTGTCCTTTATTGTGCCCATCTTTGCATGAAATATTTCCTTGGTATCTCTAATTTTCTTGAAGAGATCTCTAGTCTTTCCTATTCTACTATTTTCCTCTATTTCTTTGCATTGATCACTGAGGAAGGCTTTCTTATCTCTCTTTGCTATTCTTTGGGACTCTGCATTCAGATGGGTATATCTTTCCTTTTCTCCTTTGCCTTTCACTTCTCTTCTTTTCACAGCTATTTGTAAGGCCTCCTCAGACAACCATTTTGCCTTTTTGCATTTCTTTTTCTTGGGGTTGGTCTTGATTCCTGCCTCCTGTACAATGTCATGAACCTCCATCCATAGCTCTTCAGGCACTCTATCAGATCTAATCCCTTGAATCTACTTGTCACTTCCACTGTATAATCATAAGGGATTTGATTTAGGGCATACCCGAATGGTCTAGTGGTTTTCCCTACTTTCTTCAATTTAAGTCTGAATTTGGCAATAAACCTCTTTCACCAGATCTCAAATAGCCTGTTAAACACTCAGAGTATTGAAAAGCATATATCTTTCTAATAAGCTATTTATTAATTATTAAATTACGGGTACCCTGCTAAGCCTTTTACATAGATTATACGATGTAGATTACATCCTGTTTCATCTTTGCAGTTCATCAGGTAACATGCGAATTTTACCTGGATTTTACAGCAGATAGTAGTTACATAAAATACCATGTCATATAAATGTCTACTAGGAAGAGCTAAACAGACAAGTCAATCAAGGTTCCCTCAGCCCTTAGCCATTTCTGTAGATTTTAGCCTACAAACTCAAAAGAGCAAAGCACAGGACCTTTGGATTGCTATAACTTAAAAGGTTTCTAAAAGATTTATTAAAAGATTTAAAAGATTGCTATAATTTAAAAAAATTGGAAGAAAAGTTATGACCAACCTAGACAGCATATTAAAAAGCAGAGATATTACTTTGCCAACAAAGGTCTGTCTAGTCTAAGCTATGGTTTTTCCAGTAGTCATGTATGGATGTGAGAGTTGGACTATAAAGAAAGCGGAACACCTAAGAATTGATGCTTTTGAACTGTGGTGTTGGAGAAGACTCTTGAGAGTCCCTTGGACTGCAAGGAAATCCAACCAGTCCATCCTAAAGGATATCAGTCCTGAATATTCACTGGAAGGACTGATGCTGAAGCTCCAGTACTTCGGCCTCCTGATGCAAAGAACTGACTCACTGGACAAGACCCTGATGCTGGGAACGATTGAAGGCGGGAGGAGAAGGGGACGACAGAGGATGATATGGTTGGATGACTTCAGCGACTCAATGGACATGAGTTTGAGTAAACTCCGGGAGTTGGTGATGGACAGGGAAGCCTGGCGTGCTGCAGTCCATGGGGTCGCAAAGAGTTGGACACGACTGAGCGACTGAACAGACTGCCTGACTGAAAAGATTTCCATTTAAATATAGCTTCATTATCATTTTACAGAGAGTATACTTGCTGCTAAGAAGAAAGCCTCGATTTTTAAACCAGACGAGCAGGATCTAATCTCTGTCCTTAAACTCAACCAGAGCCCAGCTCAGGTGCCCCGGACTTTGGAGAAGTCTGAATGGGATTTTGGGACTTCTCGGAACCCACACGATAGAGGAAAGAGGCGGGCACTAGGACCCGGAGGGAGACCGACAGATGCCCGCCCCATTCCGGTTTTCCGGGTTTGGCGTGCGGTCAGCGGCCCTGGTCACGTGAACATGTTGTCACGTGACAGCCTCACGCAGGGGCAGGCAGATCTGGTTCGAGTAGGGGGTAAAAGGGGCGGTGGGGCAAGATGGCGGCGCACCTGTCCTACGGGCGAGTGAACCTCAACGTGCTGCGCGAGGCAGTGCGTCGCGAGCTGCGCGAGTTCCTGGACAAGTGCGCAGGAAGCAAGGTGAGGGACAGTGCGCGGCGACACCGCCGTCCGGCCTGGCCTCATCCGGTCCCTAACCGCCTGGGCTCCAAATGTACTCCAAATGTACTAGATCTCTTAGGGCTTCCAGGGAGGAGAGCTGGCGGGAACGATAAGTCGGGGAGAGCGGCCCATTTGTGGGGCTTCCATCCCAAAGTACGCATGGCATTGCTGTTGTTTCGTGGCTGCAGAATAAGCCTCCGTGTTGTCTTAGCGCTTCGTGAACCGGCTTCTGTCAGATGCCCCTCAGGTCCAGAGGGGCAAGTCCGGTGCCCCCCGCCCAGTTCCCTCCCGAGATATTGGAACTGGGGAGGCGGCCCCGCCCAGGAACGTAGCTGCACCAGCGTCCATTCATTACAAGGATCATACGTGTCGTTATATATCATACCCTCAAAAGAATTAACATGAACTACCAACACTTTGCAATCTGCTGCTCATTTGAGTTGTGAGTCTAGTCCCATTACTTCATGGGAAACAGATGGGGAAACAGTGAAAACAGTGTCAGACTTTTGTTTCTTTGGGTTCCAAAATCACTGCAGATGGTGATTTCAGCCATGAAATTAAAAGACGCTTACTCCTTGGAAGGAAAGTTATGACCAACCTAGACAGCATATTTAAAAGCAGAGACATTACTTTGCCAACAAAGGTCCATCTAGTCAAGGCTATGGTTTTTCCGTTGGTCATGTATGGATGTGAAATTTGGACTGTGAAAAAAGCTGAGCGCCGAAGAATTGATGCTTTTGAACTGTGGTGTTGGAGAAGACTCTAGAGAGTCCGCTGGACTGCAAGGAGATCCAGCCAGTCCGTCCTAAAGGAGGTCAGTCCTGGGTGTTCATTGGAAGGACTGATGTTGAAGCTGAAACTCCAGTACTTTGGCCACCTCATGTGAAGAGTTGACTAATTGGAAAAGACCCTAATGCTGGGAAGGATTGGGGGCAGAAGGAGAAGGGGAGGACAGAAGATGAGATGGCTGAATGGCATCACTGACTCAATGGGGATGGGTTTGGGTGGACTCCAGGAGTTGGTGATGGACAGGGAAGCCTGGCGTGCTGTAATTCATGGGGTCACAAAGAGTCGGACACGACTGAGCAATCCAACTGAACTGAACTGAGTTGTGAGAAGTTGTAGCTATCTGAGATTTTTAACGTCAGCTTACTTAAATAGTGTTGTTTTTCTTGTTAGATGTTTATTAGCACCCAACTCACAATGGAATCAGAAACCATAGATCAGGAACTTCATAGGACTTCTTTTAAGTGGTATTACCTCCCTCCTCTCCCCTTAGGATTTATCAGTCTTCCTAAGTAACTGGCAGTATAACTCTGAAGAGAAGAGGAAAATTGGGGAAACTCAACAGTCAGTATTAGAAAAAATAGGACCCCAACAGGTGGAGTAAGTGCTAGCAGCTATGGAGAGAAAACAAAAGCAGGCTAAGCCCTAGGCACCCAGTTCCAGCTCATGAAATAACTCTGAAATCTGAATGAGATCATGGATTGTATCAGTGTCAATACCTTAGTTGTAATATCTATTGTACTATAGTTTTGCGAAATGTTTGCATTGGGGGAAACTGGACAAAGCATATTGGAGAGTCTCCCTGTATTGTTTCTTTTAACTGAATATTTATAAATCTATAGATGTCTCAATAAAAATGTCAGTGTAAAAAAGAAAGAAAAAGAACTGACACTGGAGTTTAGCAGTAGAAATACTCAGAGGGTCCCAGAGCAGTGCTCTGTGAGGTCATTCAGTCCCAGGCTAGAGACCTAACTTCTTCATGCTGTTTATATTCAAGGTCCTAATATGGCCTCGGACATTTTTTTAAATTAATTAATCTGTTAATTTTTATTTTTGTTTGCCTTGGGTCTTCGTTGTTGCCTGTGAGCTTTCTCTAGTCGCAGAGTTTGGGGGCTACTCTCTAGTTGCGGTGTACGGGCTTCTTACTGCCGTGGCTTGTCTTGTTGTGGAGCTCTCGGTGCACAGGCTTCATTAGTTGCAGCGTGCAGGCTCAGTAGTTGTGGCTTGCTGGCTCTAAGGCACATGAGCTTCAGTAGTTTCAGCACGGGGGCTCATTAGTTATGGTTCAAGGGCCCTTGAGCATGCAGACTTCAGTAGTTACAACAGTAGCTGCAGTACTTGAGCTCAGTAGTTGTGGCGCACAGGCTTAGCTGTTCTGAGGCATATAGAGTCTTCCCAGACCAGAGATCAAACCCATGTCTTGTGCATGACACGTGGACTCCCATCCGCTATGCCGCCAAAGAGTCCTGGACATGTTACTTAAACTTTCTGAGCCTTTAAAATTTTTCTCTTGTCAAAATAAGCTTTGTAATACCTATATCAGAGGTTGTAGTTTTTATAATTGAATTGTATGCTACTTATAAAACAGTAGGTTGTACTGTTGCATTTGGCAGTTTCCATATGGTTCAGTCTAATAATAATACCGTGACACAGATACACAGCAAACTATAGTTCCTTGTTTCCTCTAATTGTTCAGTTGCTCAGTTGTGTCTGAATCTTTGCAACCCCATGGACTGCAGCACTCCAGGCTTCCCTGTCCTTCACCATCTCCTGAAGATTGCTCAAACTCATGTCCGTTGAGTCAGTGTTGCCTTTGAACCATCTTGTCCTCTGTTGTCCCCTTTTCCTCCTGCCTTCAATCTTTCCCAGCATCAGGGTCTTTTCTAATGAGTCAGCTCTTTGCATCAGATGGTCAAAGTATTGGAGCCTCAGCTTCAGTCCTTCCAATAAATATTAGGGTTGATTTCCATTAGGATTGACTGGTTTGATCTCCTTGCAATCCAAGGAACTCTCAAGAGTCTTATTCAGCACCACAGTTCAAACGCCTCAGTTCTTCAGCGTTCAGCCTTGTTTATAGTCCAACTCTTGAGTCTATACATGACTACTGGAAAAACCACAGCTTTGACTAGACTGACCTTTGTTGGCAAAGTAGTAGCTTTTTAGTACTTTAGTACTTTAGTAGTAGCTTTTTAATATACTGTCTACGTTGGTCATAGCTTTTCTTCCAAGGAGCAAGCGTCTTTTAATTTCTTGGCTGCAGTCACCATACAGTGATTCTGGAGCCCAAGAAAATAAAGTCTGACACTGTTTCCATTGTTTCCCCATGTATTAGCCATGAAGTAGTGGGACTGGATGCCATTATCTTAGTTTTTTGAATGTTGAGTTTTAAGCCAGCTTTTTCGCTCTTCTCTTTCACCTTCATCAAGAGGCTCTTTAGTTCCTCTTCACTTTCTGCCATAAGGGTGGTGCCATCTGCATATTTGAGGTTATTGATATTTCCCCCGGCAATCTGAATTCCACCTTGTGTTTCATCATCTTGGCATTTTGCATGATGTACTCTGCATATAAGTTAAATAAGCAGGGTGACAGTATACAGCCTTGATGTAATTCTTTCCTGATTTTGAGCCAGTCTGTTGTTCCATGCCTGGTTCTAACTGTTGCTTCTTGACCTGCATACAGGTTTCTCAGGAGGCAGGTCAGGTGGTCTGATATTCCCATCTCTAGAATTTTCCAGTTTGCTGTGATCCACACAAAGGCTTTAGCGTAGTCAATAAAGCAGAAGTAGATATTTTTCTGGAGTTCTCTTGCTTTTTTTTATAATCCAGCAGAAGTTGGCAATTTAATCTCTGCTTCCTCTGCCTTTTCTGAAACCAGCTTGAACATCTGGAAGGTCTTATTTCATGTGTTGTTGAAGCCTCCCTTGGAGAATTTTGAGCATCACTTTGCTATCATATGAAATGACAATTGTACAGTAGTTTTAACATTCTTTGGCATTGCCTTTCTTTGGGATTGGAATGAAGACTGACCTTTCCCAGTCCTGTGGCCACTGCTGAGTTTTCCATATTTGCTGGCACACTGAGTACAGCACTTTAACAGCATCATTTTTTAGGATTTGAAATAGCTCAGCTGGAATTCCATCACCTCTGCTAGCTTTGTTCATAGTGATGTTTACTAAGGCCCACTTGGCTTCGAAGGACAGTGATTAAATCTTAAGTTTCCTATGACTACCAGTAACATTACTTGCCCTGATACTGTTTGTTTTTTTTTTAAGATCCACACGATATGAATGTGACCAGAGCCAGTTACAGTCTTTGTTTATTCAGACTTTGAGGGCAGTAGTTCTACTACGTATGACTGCCATTTTCTGTTGATATTGTTGAAATTCTTGATATTAACTGTAATGTTCGTTTCTTCTCTCTCGTAGGCAATAGTTTGGGACGAGTATCTCACTGGACCCTTTGGCCTGATTGCACAGTATTCACTGTTGAAGGTAAGTGAGCTGTTTGGGTTTTGTTCAGCAATTAATAACTCTGTACTCCAGCAATAATAGTAAGATTTTACATTTCTTCCTGAGTAAATGGCTTATAGGGCTGTTCGGTCTTTATAAACACAGATACTAATGTATGGCTAACATTTTATACACAGTGATCCTTTGGTTAATGATTCTATATTGATCCTAATTACTCTCATTGTTGTTGTTTAGTCGCTAAGTCGTGTCTGACTTTTCTATGACCCTCTAGATTGTAGCCCACCAGGCTCTGTCCATGGAATTTCCCTGGCCAGAATACTGGAATGGGTTGCCATTTCCTTCTTCAGGGGATCTTCCTGACCCAGGCATCAAACCTGCGTCTCCTGCATTGGGAGGCGGATTCTTTTTTTTTTTTTTTTGGATGGTGAATTCTTTACTGCTGAGCCACTACGGAAGTCCAGCATTATATGACTGTTACCTGGTATCTTTGATAGTTTATCACTTTGGAGTCATTTACACTCAAAGACTGTCACAGTGACTTCATCCTGAAACCTTACTGTTAATATAGCTGGCTTTGGGAAATCTAAGTTTTGAGAACAAAGCATTGATGTGCATTGACTGGAAGTGTTTCTGATGTCCGAGTCTGACTATGATACTTAAAGTTGAGTGATTTTGTTAACCTTTTGTGTATGTGTTTTCTTAGGAACATGAAGTGGAAAAAATGTTTACACTTAAAGGAAGTCGTTTGCCTGCAGCCGATGTCAAGAATATAATATTTTTTGTCAGACCCAGGCTAGAATTGATGGATATCATTGCTGAAAACGTGCTCAGGTATCTCAGAACTTCTGTTTGTGCCAGTAGGAGTTAATCCTTCTAATGGTTTTAATGTGCTGAGCTTTTCATTGTAAACCCCTTCTCTTGCCAGTGCCTTGGAAAGTGGTCTTTTGCTTCTTGTTTGTTTTTAATATTTATTTATCTAGCCATCCTGCGTCTTAGTTGCAGCACTTGGGACCTTCGATCTTCGCTGTGGCATGTGGGGTCTTCAGTTGCAGCATGCAAACTCTTTTTCTTTTTTTTTTATATTTGTGTATGGGCTGTGCTGGGTCTTTGTTGCTGCACATGGGCTTTTCCTAGTTTCAGAGAGTGAGTTCTACTCTCTAGTTGTGACGTGCGAACTTCTCTTGGCAGTGGCTGCTCTTGTTGTGGAGCATGGACCAAGGGCATGCAGGCTTCAGGTGTTGTTGCTCATGGGCTGCAGCGTGCAGGCCCTGTAGCTGTGGTGCACGGGCTTAGCTGCTCCATGGCATGTGGGATCTTCCCAGACCAGGAATTGAACCAGTGTTCCCTGCATTGCTGGGCAGATCCTTAACCACTGGACCATCAGGGAAATCCATGCAAACCCTTCGTTGGGATCTAGTTTTCTGACCAGGGATCAAACCCGAGTCTCCTGCATTGGAAGAGCAGAGTCTTAGACCCTGGACCACCAAAGAAGTCCCAGAAAGTTGTCTTTTAGAAAAACTAGGACTGACATGGAAAAATACAAGAACGGAAATAGGAAACTTGTGACATTGTTCAAACAGCTTGAGAGGGTGGTCATCATATAACTGCCTTCTTTTAGGACAGCTAAAACTTTGGATATGTATCAGTAGAAAGGACCCTGGTTTTAAAAATGAACAACAACAACAAAAAAGCCCACCTCTAATGGTTATGCTGATTACAAGGTGCTTGAATGTCATAAGCAAAATAAAAGCAGATTAAAATTTAATACAGCATCCAGTCTAGAGAGGAAGTTCTCCCAGCCCCATCTGCACTCTGTAATATAATCGATTGATGTGGGCCCTAAAATCTTAAAAGCCATAAAGGCTATTTTGAGAAGTCCACTGTCAAGGAGAGGAGAAAAAAGAGTCAATAGTGAGCTTTCTTTTTAAAATGAGTCTCTCTGGCTACATTGGTTTGGTTAAAGAACCGTTTGTTTTTGATAAGACACAGATACCCCATTTCAGTAAACCTCACAGCTTTAATGCCCCTGAAAATAGTTAAAAAGAAAGCTAGAAAATGCACATATTGGCTATGAATCAATGCTGGTTTCCTGTCGGGGGAAAAAAAAAGAGCAAGAAAGTAACTGTAACTGTTTGGGTCTGAAAGTCAATGTCATATGTTTATCTCACCAGCATTTATTTAGTGCTTTCTGTATGCACCGCATTGGGGATGGAGTAAGTGAAATAGTTGGAGACTCTAGGGAGCTCATAAACTAACAAGTGTTCCTTCTTTTGCAGTGAAGACAGACGTGGCCCAGCAAGAGATTTCCACATTTTGTTCGTGCCACGACGTAGCTTATTGTGCGAACAACGGTTGAAAGATCTGGGTGTTTTGGGATCCTTTATTCATAGGGAGGAATACAGCCTAGATCTCATTCCTTTTGATGGGGATCTCTTATCCATTGAATCAGAGGGTGCATTCAAAGTAAGTTTGGCATTTTCTGTTTTTATGTCAGGCTGTGATTTTTAGCCAGATTTATGAGCTTGACAGTCGTTTTCAGGTGTACAGCAGAATGATTCAGTATTTTTGCAGATTATATTGTATTATGGGTTATTATATTAGGTATAGTTCCATGTGCTATACAGTATATCCTTGTAGCTTATTTATTTTTTTTGTACTAGTTGGTATCTGTTAGTCCCATACCCCTAATTTGTCCCTCCCCTCTTCCATGCCCCACTAGTTTCTTGTCTTGTCTTTTTGGATGGGGGGGCGGTGAAGTAGAAAAGAATAGCTTTATTGCTTTGCCAGGCAGAGGGGGCCACAGTGGGCTAATGCCCTCAAAACTGTGTGTCCCCTCCTGGAGGGAGTAGTGAGGAGTTTTATAGCAACGGTCCAAAGAGGGCGTGATCAGCTTGTGGACACTCTGCTGATTGGTCAGTGGTGCGGTAAGTGGGCGTCAGCATTATCAACCTTCTGATTCCAAACCATCTGGAGTCTGCATGTTTATGAGCAGCATACAGTTAAAACTTCTGCCACCTGGTGGGGAGTCAGTATCTGGTGTCTGGACTTACTGAGGCTCAAGTTCTTTGTGTCTCAGGACAGAAGGAATTCATTGAGGAGCACAGGGCTAAGCAAGAAGTAGATTTATTAACACAGGACACTTGTAAGAGATGCGAGCGGGCAGGCGAGGGAGCTCGGCCCCACTAGTTGGTCTTCTATGTCTGTGAGTCTGTTTCTGTTTTCTGTATACATTCATAGTATTATCTTTTTAGATTCCACATGTGAGTGATATCGTGTAGTGTTTGTCTTTCTCTGTCTCATTTCACCAAGCATAATATTCTCTAAGTCTATCCATGTTGCTACAAATGGCACTATATGGCAACCCACTCCAGCTTTATTGCCTGGAGAATCCCATGGGCAGAGGAGCCTCGTGGGCTGCTGTCCATAGGGTTGCACAGAGTCGGACACAACTGAAGCGACTTAGCAGCAGCAGCATTCTTTTTTAATGGATGAGTAATATTCCATTGTACACATGCTAAGTTGCTTCAGTTATATCCAACTTTATGCGACCCTTTGGACTGTAGCTCTCAGGCTCCTCTATCTATGGGATTCTCCAGGCAAGAATACTGGAGTGGGCTGCCATGCCCTCCTCCAGGGGATCTTCCCAACCCAGGGATTGAACCCATGTCTCCTGCATTGGCAGGTGGGTTCTTTGCCACTAGTGCCACCTGGGAAGCCCAATATTCCATTGTGTGTGTGTGTGTAAATACAGACACATACGTTTATATATATATATACACATACACACACACATCAATAGCCTCATAATCCATTCATCTTTTAATGAGCACTTGGGTCACTTACATGTCTGTTGTAATTAGTACTCTTATGAGTGTTGGGGTATATACAGTATTTTTTCAAATTAGTGTTTTTGTTTTTTCCAGTTATATATCTGGGAGTGGAATTGCTATTTCATATGGCAACTCTATTTTTAGTTTTTTAAGGAACCTTCATACTGTTTTCAATAGTGGCTGCACCAATTTATATTACCACCAGTAGTGTAGGACAGTCCCCTTTTCCCTTTCTCCACACCCTCTCCAGCATTTTTTATTTGTAGACTTTTTAATGATGGCCATTCTGACTGGTGTAAGGTGGTTCCTCATTGTAGTTTTGATTTGCATTTTTCTAATAATTAGTGACATTGATAATCTTTGCATGTACCTACTGGCCGTCTGTATGTCCTCTTTGTAGAAATGTCCATTTATACCTTATACTTATTTTTTTTATTGGATTGTTTATTTTTTTGTTATTAAGTTGTTTGAGCTGCTTGTATATTTTGGAAATTAGCCCTTGTCCATCGCTTTGTTTGCAAATATTTTTTCCCAGTTCGTACGTTGTCTTCATTTTGTTTATAGTTTCCCTTGCTTTGCAAAAGCTTATAAATTTGATTAGATCCAATTTGTTTATCTTTCTTTTATTTCTATTGCCTTGGGAGACTGACCTAAGGAAACACTGGTATGATTTATGTCAGAGAATGTTTTGCCTGTATTCTCTTCTGGGAGTTTTATAGTATCACGTCTTATATTTAAGTAAACATGGAACTTTTTAAAAAATTTTATTGGTTGATTTATATTTTTGGCTGCAATGGGTCTTTGTTGCTGCGCTAGGGGGCTCGTTGAGGCAAGCAGGGACTACCCTCTAGTTGTCTCTTGATGTAGTTTATGGTAGTTTTTGCTATGTGTCCTTTCTCTTTTTTTAGGTATATTGTGTACTCAGATGAGTGCACAAATCATGAGTAGAAAGTTTGATGGATTTTCACAAAGTGAACACACCTGGGACTCTGCTAAAAAAAAAAATGCTACCAGTATTCCAGAATGCCTCCTTTTGCCACTTCCAGTTACTCCCCACCCTATGTGTGTTTTCTTAATGTAATCATGTTTATCTGTGTTTCCTTCTTTGAATTTTGCATATGTAACAGTGATCCTGCTAGTCTGGAGACTAGAACTTTCGAGAAACACTGGTGTTGTGCCCAAAATTATTTGAAACCTTTCCTTCCGTATAATGTTGTTACTGTGATCACCATCTTCAAAGAGTTAACCTGAGGAAGAACTCAATGGCACCCCTGATGAATTGTATAACCAAGAGGTTCTTGGCTCTTTTTTTTTAAGTCATGTTCCCTGTTTTGCGTACACCAAACCTCTTCCAATGGTGGTACAGATTTCTCCACCCGCCCACCCCCCCGCCCTGCACCTAACGTTTTATATGAAACATACAGAAAAGTTGAAAGGTGAAAGAATGGTACACTGAACACCTGTATACTCATCACCTAGATTCTGGAATTAACATTTTGCTGCATTAACTTTATCAGGTACCTAAAATGGTGTACCCTGGTGTAATTAATTCACATCTGTGTAATTAATGTGACTCCATAGCAGCTGAGGAAGACTTGCCCCGGCATGACAAAACCTGCCCAGAGGAGAGATTTCCTGTTTATTTAACCGCTGGTTTGCAAGCAAGGACAGAATTCTTTTCTGCCAAGAATTTCAAGCCCTTGGCTGTAACTGAAGATTCTGTTTTAGAAATCAAGGATTTTGCCTGGATAATAAAGCTAAGAGTTCTACCCAATGTTAAATTCAAGTCCGATTTCTAATAGAGGTGAGGTAAATATACTTATTTATTGGATTTTAAACAGTGAGCAAGCATAATTAGGTTTTTGGTTTCTTTGGCGGGGGGGGCGTCGGGAGACACGTGTGGACCTTTCTGTGCTTTGGGGATATGAGTTTGATTGTATTGAAGATTGTACTGTACCGAATGTGGGCATTAGAGTTCAGTTCAGTTGAATGCTGAGTCACAGGGCTTAAACTGTTTTGGCCTTTGCTTGTACAGGTAGGAATGAATACATAGAAAATCTGCCTACCTCCTTTTTAAAAATTGCAGAATACTCTACTGTGTAGGCATGTGGGACTTTGGGAGTCCAAAAAGCGTGTATATTTAAATGTTAATGGGTATTAGCATTTGTTCCCTCCAAAAATGTCCTCATGGCTTGAAATACCAGGTGAAATTCCATAAGCACAGAATAGAGGGATATTAGGACAATTAATCACCCACCACCAATCATATGAGAGCAAAAAAGTCAAGATAAATTCTATCCTCAACTTCTAAATCTTTTTTAAGAGATAGAAATATAAAAGGAATATCTTTATAGTAATGCAGCTTACTAAGTTCAAAAAATTAATACTACTTTGAGAGATGTTCTCTAATTTTTATTTTAAAATTTTTGTCTTGGCTCTGCTCCGATAGGGTTTTAAGTAATTTTTCCATAAAGTATGTCTTTGGCCATTCTTGATTTGGCTGTGTCGTATGCAGTGAAGTGTTAGCATTGCCAGGCCTGGAGGAGCCAGCAGGCATTGCTTTCAGTGAAGACCAAGCATCCTCACAGGCTCCTTCCAGGCACAGCCCCCCTTCCTCCCTGGGGCAGAACAGATGGATTCCCTAACCTTCGCATCCTGAATCCCTCCAGCGTCTCCTCCCTCCTGGCTTTGGAGGCTACAGACATGTCAGGAGGGTCAGTGAGGGGTGTGTGGTCCAGTGTTCCATTCTGACTTGTGAGTGGATGATGATTATGAAAAGAAAAATTCCAAATGATTTCTAATTGTTATATAATAAAATAATAGAAAAATAAAAATAAAATTATTAATAAATAAGAGTGATATTAATATTACTAGAAAAGTAAAAATTTAAATATTATTAATATTATAAATAATGACAAAAGCTAACATAAGCACTCGTATGTTTCAGGTCCTGGGATGAAATGTTTTACATGTGTTTTCCTCCTTTAATCCGTATACTATGTTGAATATACTCCTTCTGCAGACAATAAGGCATAGAGAGATTATCTAATTGGCCAAAGGCACCAGCTGGGAAGTGACACAGCTGAGGTCTGGAAAAAGAACCAGAGTCAGAAGGAACTTGTGCTCCTACCAATGTCAAAACTGCTGGAGTCTCTCCTGTCACTTCCTAGCTGGTTTTTTTTTTTTTTTTGGTATTGGAATATAGCCAGTTAACAATGTGGTTTTTTTCATTTTTATTATAATTTTCATAATTTATTGACTTTTCAGATTTTCTTCTCTTGAGTTGTCACTTTTGTGCCACTTTTACATTACGTTTCTTTCCATTTTCAATTGGAGAATAATTGCTTGACAATGTTGTGTTGGTTTCTGCCATAAGAACAGCATGAATCAGCCATAAATATACTTATGTCCTCTCCCTCTTGAACCTCCTTCCCACCTTCCCTCAGCTGGTTTGGTGTGTATTTTTGTGTCCCTTTTTCTATGCCAATAAAGTATAATTTTGCCTGCTTTACAAAATATACCCTGTATACTTCATAAAGTAAAATATATTTTCTGAAAATGGGATCACTCTAAAGATTGTTCAGCTACCCCTTTTTCATTTCGCAAGATGTTGTGGCCTTTAGTTGCCATCAGTGTGTGTGAAAATCTGTTGTCATGTTTGTAAAGACTGCCACGTATTCCGTTGCAAGGTCACCTGGGATTCTGGGGTTCAGAGAATATGTGCACTTGGGGGTATTGCCATGTGACCTCCCACAATGTCTTCCTAGCCTCTACACTCACCGCTGTGAATGAGAGAGCCTGGTTCCCGTCTAAGTCTTTCTTGGTAGTAGTGATCTAGTCAGTAAGTCATGTCCAACTCTTTGTTACCCCTTGGACTGTAGCCTGCCAGGCTCCTCTGTTCATGGGATTCTCCAGGTAAGAATACTGGAGTGGATTGCCATTTTCCTCCTCCAGGGGATCTTCCCAGTCCTGCTTGACAGGCAGATTCTTTACTACTGAGCCATATGAGAAGCCCATAAAATGTTTTCTAATCAGCAGCTTATTCAAGAGCTGATAAACTAGGGGGAGTGCCTTCCAGAATGCTCTGCCCTGGGAGAATTGCTTCCATAGCTGTCCCCTGATGGCAGAGCTCTTGGGCTCCTGGCCTGGGCTGCCAAACAGCAGCTTGGTAAACTGGACCCTAGTCTGCAGCTTCCTAGCAAAGTAGGGAAATGGAAACCATCTTACCCAGTGGCTGCCAAGTCCCAATACCAGATGGAGACAGGCTCCACCAGGCACCCAGGTGACTGTGACTGTAACCGGCCCTTCCTCTCCACAGGAGTGCTATTTGGAAAGTGACCAGACCAGCCTGTACCATGCAGCCAAGGGGCTGATGACCCTGCAAGCTCTGTATGGGACTATCCCCCAGATCTTTGGGAAAGGAGAGTGCGCCCGGGTGAGAAACGGGAGATGCTTCTGGTGGTGGAGCAAGGGCCCCCGGGTCCCTGGGAAGGGGAGGAGTGGGAATCTGTTTTGATTTGAAAATTCGCATACTTGCTAAAATTTCTTTATAGCTCCCAAATCGGCACAGTATTTTGCAGATACGCTCAGGGAGGCAGTGATTTATATCATTCAGTAATTGAAGTTGTGCATGTTTTCAGCTGAGATCACAGCGAGCAACCCCCTGCCTTCAGCTCACACTATAAGCAAGTGTGATTTTTGCCACTATAGTGCCGTGCAGTACTCATTGCCACTTTTTTTTGTGTGAGTGCATTTTTGTGCCTTTTTTTTGGTTGGTGATTTCACTGTTAAAATGACCCCCAGGGGTGGTGCGGAAGTGCTGTCCAGTTTTCAGAATATAGGAAGGCTATGATGGGCCTTTAGGGAGAAAACTCAGATGAGCTTCATTTAGGTGGAAATGATAGTGTTGGAGAATCAACAGCATATATTTAATGTCTTTAAATAGAACACACATAAAACAAGGTTATATATTGATCAGATGATGAAACTGTTGTAACCAGAGACTCAAGGAGCCCTCACCCTAATGGCCCTGCAGAGCAGTGGTTCAGTATTCACTGATTCAGCATTCATGGTGACTTTATAGAATAGAACTTCCATGAATAATAGAAATAGACTCTGATTTTATGCCTCTTTGAGAAATAGCTGGTAAAAGTGTAAGTGTTGCAATGGGCATCCAACATGGAATGCTTTTCTGTTGCTGTTTATTTCTTGTCCTTCTTACTCTTCCACCATTTTTTCCATTTTTTACTTTCTTGATACTTTCCATTTTCGCTGATTTTTTTTTTTTTTGGCTGTGCCATGTGGCACGTGGAATATTAGTTCCCTGACCAGGGATCAAACCTGGGCCCCTTGCAGTGGAAGCACAGAGTCTTAACTACTGGATCACTAGGGAAGTTCTAGGCAATTTTTTTTTTTTAAGTCCTAGCCAGATTTTTAAATCTGCTTATGCCCAGGAGAGTCCCAGCTGATCCCATGTTTTGTTTGCAGCAAGTGGCCAATATGATGATCAGGATGAAGAGAGAGTTTACAGGAAGCCAGAATTCAATATTCCCCGTGTTTGATAATCTCTTGTTGCTTGACCGGAATGTGGATTTGTTATCGCCTCTCGCCACTCAGCTTACGTATGAAGGACTCATTGATGAAATTTATGGCATTCAGAACAGTGAGTAAAGTAACCCTGACTTTTACCAATAGGTAATCTGATAGGAGTATCCAAAAAAACAGTTAAAATTTTTTTTTCAAAGAAAAACACATATTCCAAGCAGTATTTATGATAGTGGATCAGAGAAGAAAAAAATATCCCAAAATAGTAATTCAAAAGACCTTTTTTTTTTTTCAGAAGACACTTCCTTTCCAAATAACTCAGATTTGGAAAAATTAAAATGCCAACTTTAGACCTGCAGACACTAGGATTCAGTGACATCTGAGCAAACTGTGTGACCTTGTTGGTCACACATAGGCTGGCGAGTGTTTACTGCACAGGACTGTGTGTGCCCCCTGTGAGCAGAGGCCCAGGGCTAAATGCAGGTGGCCCTGCAGTTGGAGAACATAGATTCCAACGTGGGCAGTCATTCAGGAAAGCTTGTGGACGACGTGGCTTTTGCACTGGGTTTGGAAAGATGGGTAGAATTTAGGGGGATCATTGCTGGTGAGGGACAGGCAGCATAATTCCTGTGGGGAACCATGGGGCAAATAGCTTGCTGAGGCAGAGGGCACAGCAGGGTACATTCTGGGAGAAAGGTGATAACAGGAGGTTGGAAACACTTGATGATAGACTTGAAGGCCCGCTAGAGTTAGGCTTAACACACAGCTGGGGTCAGAGGTCACAAGTATGTTTTATTTGGTTTTGACTGCATGATTTGTGTCTGTTTCTGTCACTGTTTAAAATTGAAGAAGACTCTAATAATGATCTTCATGTATTCCATGTCTTTAAAAACCAATGAGGCTCTGGCAATCCCAAGACCACATTCCTATGTGGCAGCTGGTGCCCAGTGAAGACCCCTTCTTTAGAAAGGCCCTTCTCTCCAGATTACCACAGACTCCACCAGTCCTGCCTCATCCAGGCCTCCTTCCCTCACTTCCATCAGCCCCGGTCTCTGTTGGCATCCTGAATTATATCACAGGGAGCCAAGGAATAGCCTTGGAGGAAAGCATGGACACAGAAAACCAGCTGGTGGTGGCCAGGACTCAGGAAAAGGATGGGGAGTCAATTCCTGTTGGGTACGGGATTTCCTTTGGGTTTTTTGTTTTTTAATTTTTTAATTTTTTGGTTGCGCCACAAGGCATGCGGTATCTTAGTTCAACAAGCAGGAATTGAACCCGCACCGCCCAAAGTGGAAGCATGGAGTCTTAACTGTCGGACTGCCAGGGAAGTCCCAGGCTTTTCTTTTGGGATAAAAAAAAGTTCTGGAACTAGATACCAGCTGTGGTTGTAGAAAGTTGTGTATATAACAAATGCTTTTGTAGAATGGTTAAAATGGTAAGTTTTATGTTAGGTGTATTCTGCCATAAGAATGCATGGATAGACAGATGAATAGATGGATGGCCAAGGAATTTGGCTTTTTTTTTTCCTTTGGCTGTGTTGAGTCTTTTTTGTGGTGCAGGGGCTCAGTAGTTGCAGTCCCTGGGGTTAGTTGCCCTGTAGCATGTGGGATCTCAGTTCCCTGACCAAGGATCAAACCCAAGATCCCTGCATTGGAAGGCAGATTCCTAACCACTGGACCACCCAGGGAAGTCACCAAAAGATGGCATCTTAAATACTTTTAAAAACTCCATTTCATGGGTAGTAGGTGGGAATCAAAGAAACGAGGGAGCCCCCACCTCTCATGGTTGCAGAGAGCAAAACACCTAAAATACCTTTAGAAGGAGCTAGGGTTTAGGGCAGGGAGGTGGCCTGGGGGGTGAGGGGAGGCTTTGTAAGATAGGTGAGAGGTAGGAGGGGATTCTCCAAGAAGAGAAGGAATATGTGTAAATTCAGTTTCTTGGCAGCAAGGTTTTTTTTTTTTTTTATAATATAAGTCAAACATTGATTAAGGGAAAATTGAAAAAATAAGAAAAACATACGTCTCCCATGATCCCTGAAATCCTGTCCCCAAACTTTGGGACAACCAATGTTAATATTTTGGTGTATTTACTCATAGTCATTTTTTCTATGCAGAGTTTGTTTTTAGTTAACAAAAAGTAGAATCAGCTTGTACAAATTATTCTGAAATGTTTTTTGCGGAGGGAGGCTGTGCCACATGTCTTGTGGGATATCTTAGTTCCCTGACCAGGGATTGAACCCAGGTCCTCACAGAGGAAGCGCTGAGTCTTAACCACTGGACTAGGTACAGGGAATTCCCTGAACCTTGTTTTTGATTTGGTATAAGATGAGCATTTTCTCAGCATATGTATAATTTTAATAGCTTACTTAAAATCCATAATATATATTATACCATGGTTTGTACAACCCTTCCCCTAATGTTGGGCAGTTTATGTTGTTTGGGTTTTTTTTTTTATGGTTATGTAGACATCTGTGTTCATAATTTTTTTTCATATACTATATTTCTTCCTCTGCATTCTCTGATGCAGGGTCTAGGGGTCAGAAGTATTAATATTATAAGGTCCTTGATTCATACTGCCAAATTTCTTAGCGTTAAACCAGTTGTGCTAAGGCAACTCGTAAGAGCATGTTGGGTATTTCTGGAAATGGCGACTAAGTTGGTTTGGAGGGAACAGAGGTGAGAGAATTGGGTTAAGGCTACTTAGTGGAGGAACTGGATGCTGTGCTGAGTAATTTGGGAGCTTCTTCTGGATCAGAATGGACAGCTCCTGTAAAAGCCAGATAGCAGATATTTTAGGTTATACAGTGCCTCTGTGGAGTCTCAGTTCTTCATTGTAATGTGAAAGCAGTCCCAGGTGAGAGAAAACAAATGGGCATGGCTTTGTGCCAGTAAAACTTTATAAAAACAGGAAGTGAGCTGAAATTGACTTTCAGGTGATAGCTTTCAAAGTATTTTGGACAACAACAAAATACATATTATATCATGACCTACTGCATACACACATATGTGTGTATGAAACTGAAGCAAAATTTTATTAAAAAGAAAAGACCATTCCCCTACTTCATGTGATGCACTATGGTATTTAATGTTTTGTATGTTTGTTTATAATGCTAATTGCAACCTACCAACTTGATTTCATGATCCACTAATGGGACTTGACCTACAGTTTGAAAATCACCAAAAGATAATGGGAGAGATCCTTGTAAAAAATTTATAAGTGAAAACATAACCCATCTCTGAACAAGTTTAGGAACTAACTAAACATTGCTGCAGTGATTCAGATAGGTGACTCCAAAGCAAAGTGGAGCCATGATATTAATATTGAAGAGTGACTGCATTCTGTACTGTGATTGTGGAAAAATCAGAGCCTCAGTGCCAGGCACCATTTTTTCTAAAGCCAGCTTCCACCCTCTTCTGAGTTGGAAAATTCTTGTTTGGTGCCTAAGCGCTCGACTGGTTCTTCCATTAAACGCACTCAGGGCCTTGTCCTCTTCTGCTGTTGTTCAGGTTATGTGAAATTACCTCCGGAGAAATTCGCACCTAAAAAACAGGGCGATGGTGGTAAGGACCTGCCCACGGAAGCAAAGAAGCTTCAGCTGAATTCTGCAGAGGAGCTGTACGCTGAGATCAGAGATAAAAACTTCAATGCCGTGGGCTCCGTGCTTAGCAAGAAAGCAAAGGTGATCTCCGCCGCATTCGAGGTGAGATGGTTTGGTGGTTATCCAGCTTTGTAGGTCACAGGCTAAGCTGCCCACCCCTCCTACCGAGGGAGGGAGGGCTGCCGAGAGTGCAGCCAGCAGGTGGGGCTGTGGTGGTCCTAAGAAACTGTGGACTCGGCCACCGGGGGACCGAGGTTTCTTTTCTTTTCTTTTTTTTTTTAAATATATGCACCTTTATTCGTTCATTCATTTATTCATTCTGCACCTCCTAGCATGCAGGATCTTAGTTCCCTAACCAGGGCTGGAACCCATGCCCCCCTGCATTGGAAGCAAGGAGTTCTAACCACTGGACCACCAGGGAAGCACCCAACCCCCACCAAAAGTTTTCTTTCTAAACTTCTTCCCAGACCCATGAGAAAAGGTGTTTTTCTCTTTAGGGAGAGAAAGGGGTAGTATTTCCAGTTTACAAGTGTTCACCATAAATATTTGACCTTCTTTTTAATTATTTCCCATCTCTCTCTTAAGAGGAAGCCAGCTGTACTCTAAATAAAAGATCCTTTATAATAGAACTTGCAGTTTGGGCCAAAAGCTCCCAGTTTAGCCAGCATGCCAATGGCAAGGGAACTCTGCAGATGCAGGAGGTGATAATAAGAGCGAAATCCCAGGAGCCCGGAGCTTTTAAATGGACAGCTTCATTATCACCTTCCTGCCTCCTCTTGCCCAGCCACTGGTTTATTCTTGGTTTAGCTCATTTTTGTAAGATGAGCTGAACTCTATGTTTAGTCTTTGGAAACATATATTAGGAGACCTTTGAAGACTGATTTTTTTCACTGAGTGTGTATTTCCAAGTTTCATCTTTATTTTTTTTAGTTTTTTTTTTTTAAATGTGGACCATTTTTAAAATCTGTACTGAACTTAATACAGCTTTTGCTTCTGTTGTTTATGTTCTGGTTTTTTGGCCATGAGTCATGTGTGATTCGACCAGAGATCAACCCCACACCCTGTGCTTGGGAAGGTGAAGTCTTAAAACACTGGACAGGTGCTTTAAGCGGGATGAAACGTGGGAGGTCCCTAGGTTTCATCTTTCTTAGGATTAGTATTCTTTAATTGATTTTCTTCAATTTTCTGAGTTACTTGCTTTACAGTTACTAAACTTTGCAAAAAAAAAAAATTTCTCATCATGAAGTAAAGTTCTTTTTATCCATGGACAATATTCAAGATTGAGGTTCAGCAGTAAGAATGGATTTTTTTTTCTGTTACAGAGGAAACTTTTTGCTATATAGGTTCCCCTCTTAATGTTATGTCTTGATTTTAATTTTTTACTCAGAAGTGTTTGTGGATAACCTAATATCGTCCCCCGCAAATACTAATCAAAATATTATCTGGTGCCTGGGAAGGAAAAAATCCTTAGGCATTTGCTCCCTAAAAAAGTACTAATGTAGTGAACAGGAACACCGATCCTGCCTTTTCTGTTTTTCTATGTCATGTTGAAGATGGGTCTGGCCTGATTTATTTGTATTCCATTCTTTCTTTTGCATTAGTATAAACTGAAAGTCCTCTAAGCAATACAAAGAACAGAGCGCTTCAGATGTCTCTCCCACTTCCCGGTTCTGCTGTTTTATGCATTTCAGGAAAGGCACAATGCCAAGACGGTTGGGGAGATCAAGCAGTTCGTTTCACAGCTGCCCCACATGCAGGCAGCACGAGGCTCCCTCGCAAATCACACCTCGATTGCAGAGCTGATCAAAGATGTAACTAGTGAGTATCCTTGGGAAGGAATGGAGCTCACCGGGGGCTCACTAGCACTCACCGTGACTGACGCCATGGCCATTGGCGCCTCCCTGCTCCCTTGGGAGGGTTAGCTCTGTTTTAATACCATGTTATCCTCAGTGTTAATGAAATGTTCCCATGTTTATAGTCAAAAATGTTCCCTTTGTTATTAATTCAGTTTTCTTTCATTAATAAGATAATGTAATCATGTGATAAAATATTTGGAGTCAAAAAGAGAAAAAAATTCTCCCCCTAACATGAGGCAGTTAATTTTTTCAGTCTTGTTTTTATCCTGTCATTAAGGATTACTTAGAGCAGCATCCAATTTCTGTTTTAGTTTTTGTTTTTCCCTTGAAGACTCCCTAAGTAGAGAGCTTATGTTAAGTATTTTGAAAGAGCTTGGGAAATGTCTATTACGCCAAAGATGAATTTACTTGCTAAAACCCAGGCTATAAAAGCTGAGTTAGAGATTGGTCAGTGCCCTGTTTTATAAAGTATACTTTGAATTGTACATAAAAGTGTTAGAAAGTCAGTCCTTTTTGTTTTCATATTGATGGAAGTGAAATCAGGTGAAACTGGGTTAGATCTGATGATGCAAGTAAAAGGCTCTTGGCAAATAAGCTTTCGCTGGTACTGAAGAAAAATTCCTAAGACTTTATTAGAGTCCTGAGGATCTTGAGCTTTCATTAGAGTCCTAAGAATAGCCAAAGGGTACAGTGGTTGACTATTCCTGGATGTAACTTAACTTAGGAAGTCAGAGTTGTAGTTTTCCATGTTTCCTAGAAGATTCTTTTCAGGTGGCAGTTTGAATTTTTTGTTTGCTTTCTTTTTTGCATGTCATGTTTCTTAATCATGCTCTGTATATAAAAGCATTAACATTTATTGAATTTCTTACTTACAAATTTACTATTTCCATTTTAGCTTCTGAAGACTTCTTTGATAAATTGACAGTGGAGCAGGAGTTTATGTCTGGAATAGACACTGATAAAGTATGTGAAAATGAAACTGTTCTAACAAATAATTGATACCTTATCAAAACTAAGATTGTAGCTAGAAAAGCAATTGCTTTGATTCCCATGCCTTATCTAAATATTCTGAAGAGCAGGTGCAAAATGTGCAAATAGAGAGCTTAATCAAGTATTTAAGATTATTGTATTGAAGGCACTTTCTTCAGTGCATAGAGGTGAGGGCCCACCCCTAAAATCAAAGATCTCTAAATGAATAGATTTACTTCCTAAGGGAATTGGTCTTTTTTTAAAAAATTAATTAATTTGGCTGCACCAGGTCTTAGTTGCGGCATGTGGGATCTTTTCGCTGTGGCAGGTGGGATCCAGTTCCCTGACCAGGCATTGATCCCAGGCCCCCTGCGTTGGGATCCCTGGGTCTTAGCCACTGGAACACCAGGGAGGTCCCGGCAAATTGGTCTGATAGTTCCTTTACATATCCACCTCTATTACTAAGTTTGAAATGATTAAATTTATGAAAATTCCCATCTTACTAGAAAGATTCTTGTTACTTTATGCTGATAAATTGCTGCTGGAGTAGCCAGGATCACATCAGTTGGGACATGTAGTAGCCTCTGGAGGGTGTCTATCCATGGAGACAGATGAGTCCAGACAGGCTGCTGGGTCCCTCAAGTCTGCCCTCGCCAGCCTGTGCTCCCAATCGATCGCTCATGTGTCTGCGTGGTGGTGGCGGGGGGTGGGGGGTGGGGGGAGGTGGGTGGTGGTATTTGTAGCAGGGGCCAAAGGAGCTACTCTGGAGGGAGTGGAGGGAAAGTGCAAAAAGAATGAGCCCTTCTCCCACTCATCTCCTTTATTTGACTTTGATAAATAATAGTAAATATCCAGTTCTGTCAGTCCCCAGACCAGATGCTGGTACCCATCTACACTTTGTTTTCAGGTCAACAGCTACATTGAGGATTGTATTGCCCAAAAACATCCCCTGATCAAGGTGTTAAGACTAGTTTGCCTCCAATCTGTGTGCAATAGTGGACTCAAACAGAAAGTTCTGGATTATTACAAAAGAGAAATTCTACAGGTCAGTATATTTTTAAATGACTAATTTGCCAGCGGTGAAAGCGTCTTTCTAAAAAAATGCTTCCCAAAGCTGCTATTTGGGTGTAGTATTTCCATTATCTTTTAAATGTTTTAATACCTGGAGGGATTGTCCTTCGTATTTATTGTCTGCTGTGTTTGCATAATAGTAACAATAGTTAATGTTTATTGAGCTTTTACTACATGCCGGGCTTAGTTAGAAGAGCGTTATGTGTGTTCATTTCTTTAATCCTTACAAAGGTGATGAGCGAGATAGTCTTATCCTCATTTTGTGGATGAGAAAACTAAGGCACAGAGTAGTGCTGTAGCTTGCCCAAGGTCACCAGCTACTGTGTGCCAGTTGTTGTTTTTCATTCCCTGAGTTGTGTCTCTTTGAGATGCCATGGACTGCAGCACTCCAGGCTCCTCTGTCCTCCACTATCTCCTGGAGTTTGCTTAAACTCATGTCCGTTGAGTTGGTGATGCTATCTATCTATCTCATCCTCTGTCATCCCCTTCTCCTTTTGCCTTCAGTCTTTCCCAGCATGAGGATCTTTTCCAGTGAGTTGGCTCTTCACACCTGGTGGCCAGAGTACTGAAGCTTCAGCTTCAGCATCAGTCCTTCCAATGAATATTCAGGTTGATTTCATTTAGAATTGAGTGGCTTGATCTCCTTGCAGTCCAAGGGACTCTCAAGAGTCTTCCCAACACCATAGTTCAAAAGCATCAATTCTTTGGTGCTCCACCTTTATGATCCAACTCACACATCTGTACATGATACTGGAGAAACCATAGCTTTGACTGTATGGACCTTTGTTGGCAAAGTGATGTCTCTGCATTTTAATACACTTAAGTTTGTTATAGCTTTTCTTCCAAGGAACAGACATCTTTTGATTTCATAGCTCTAGTCACTGTCCACAGTGATTCTGGAGCCCAAGAAAGTAAAGTCTGTCATTGCTTCCACTTTCTCTCCTTCTATTTGCCGTGAAGTAATGGGACCAGATGCCATGATCTTAGTTTTTTAAATACTTAGTTTTAAGCCAGTTCTTCCACTTTCCTCTTTCACCCTCATCAAGAGAGTCTTCAGTTCCACTTCACTTTCTGCCGTAAGAGTGGTATCATCAGCATATCTGTGGTTGTTGTGTTCTTGCCCGGAGAATCCCATGGATAGTACGTTCCGGAGCCAGGACTAAACCCAGACAGCTGGGGCCTAGTGCTCCTGCTCTTTAACCAGACAATTCCACAGAGGAAGGGAGCTTTCTACTGACGATTCCTTAGCCAATTTATTTAAATCAAGCCTGTTACTTTATAAGGAGAAGCCCACCATCGTTTTTAAAATTCTCCTGTTTAAAAATGTTTCAGGCTGTATGTATTTGCTGTTGCTATTTACAGTTAAGTATGTTATTGTCAAAACTAAATACTCACTTAGTTTGGGTTTTTTGTTTCCTTCGCCTTTAAAAAATTACACGTGCGTTCTCATCATATAACATTCAAATGAAGCAGAAGTATATGATGCAAGGGCTTCCCAGGTAACTCAGAAGGTAAAGAATCTGCCTGCGGTGCAGGAGACCCGAGTTCAATCCATGGGTCTGGAAAATCCCCTGGAGAAGGGAATGGCAACCCATTCCAGTATTATTATTGCCTGGAGAATTTTATGGACAGAGGAGCCTGGTGGGCTACAGTTCATGGGGTTGCAAAGAGTCCAACACAACTGAGCATCTAACACACACATGCACACACACACACATATGGTACAAACTGTGACCCCCTCGCCT
The DNA here is from genome assembly GCA_007570785.1 of Antilocapra americana. Lineage (NCBI taxonomy): Eukaryota > Metazoa > Chordata > Mammalia > Artiodactyla > Antilocapridae > Antilocapra > Antilocapra americana. Next base: position 8,141,468 of record ML663006.1, on the reverse strand, counting down.
CCCCCTTCCCCCATTCCCCTCTCTGGAGGGGACTCATGGGAGCAGTTTCATCTGTGTGCTTCCAGATCCCCTTCTTTGTGTGTGTGTACAAAGAATGTTTACATACACAGACCATGGGGTGAGACCAACTGGATCGGAGTGCCAGCTCTGTTACTCGTTAGCTGTGTGACCTTGGGCAAGTTATTTAAAGTTCTCTGTAAAATGGAGATAATAGTATCTACCTCATGGGGTTATAGTAAGAATGACTGAGTTAACATATATAAAGCACTTAAAACATGGAAAGTATCATATAAGCATCAGCTTTTATTACTCATTAGATCTTTTTTAATAGAAATAAAATCCTATTACGTGAAGTACAGTAAGTTGCAAACTTTCAAAGCTGTGAATGTGGGTTCCATCAGTGTGAGGCTTGCGGGGAGCTGCAGCTTGCCCTCCAGTTGTATTAGTTGGCTGCTCCAGCTAACTTTGCTGGACTTAGAAACACACTCTCAGAACAGAGCTCTTCCCTATCTAGAGAACTTACTATATTCTGTTTTTTTGTCCTTAAGAATAAATCCAGAAACTTGGTCTTAATCAGGATATATAGGTCCGCCTCATTCTGTTTTTAACAGCTAATTATATTCCATATAAAGATATAATTTTTTTTTTTTTTGGCTGTGCTATGCGGGATCTCAGTTGCCTGACCAGGGATCAAACGCCCACCTCCTGCAGTAGAAACATGGGATCTTAACCACTGGACTGCCAGGGAAGTCCAGAATACTATAATTTAGTTGATGCTCACTTAAGTTGGGCCCATAAATTCTAAGAACTTTAAAGTGAAAAGTTTAAATCCTTTGAGTGATCCGGTGAGCTGGATTTGTTGTCATGGGCAAGCAGCTTTAGGACAGGCTTCCCTCCTGCCCTGCCCTGCGCCTGTGGACAGTCATCGCCTGGATTTTGGTAACATGCTCCAGAGTGCTCACCAGTGGATTTGTTGGAAGTGCTCTTTTTTGAAAGTCACAGAAACCGTTTTCCTGATTTGACTTCTCTTGTAGACCTACGGCTATGAGCACATCCTGACCTTGCACAACCTTGAGAAGGCTGGTCTGCTGAAATCGCAGACGGGGGGCAGAAACAATTACCCCACTATCCGGAAAACATTACGCCTTTGGATGGATGATGTAAATGAGCAAGTAAGATGCTCCTCTTCAACTCACTGAGAGCTTCCTAGGTGGCTCACTGGAAAACCACCTGCCAATGCAGAAGATAATAGGAGACTCGGGTTCAGTCCCTGGGTTGGGAGGATCCCCTAGAGGAGGAAATGGCAATTCACTCCAGTATTCTTGCCTGAAAACTCCTGTGGCTAGAGAAGCCTGGGGGGATACAGTCGCGGGATCGTAAAGAGTCAGACACCCCCATACACACTTCAACTCATTTGAGTTTCCGTTGATGGTTTATTGCCACGACATATCCGCCTTGCTTTCTAAAGACAGTTTTCTAATTTTTTTTTTTTTAACGTGTGAATCCTAGCAGAAAGCAATGCTCTCGTACTGAGTAGTTTGATGGAGTTTTATAAAGATGGGGTGGACCAGGGACAGGCAGTGCAGTAGAGAACCACTCACCCCCTCCTCTCTGAGGTCTGAGGGCAGGGGTTCCAGAACCAGGAGAGCAGAGCTGTGTGGTGACAAGCCAAGGGACTCAACCAGCCTCTGGCAGCATTACAGAGAGGGAGTCAGGGCAACAATATGTGACTGCACAGGCCTGTCCTCTCTCCATTTTCCAGCTGGTGTGGAGCCCACGGGGCTGCCTCCTGGGCACAGAGCACCAGGTAGAAGGTGGGGAGGGTCAGGCAAAGATCCAGTACAAAAGGAAAGCAGATGATGAGAAGCAAGGTTCCTCCCACAGCCAATCCCAGTCTCCACTCACAATTGATCACTATAACCAGTTTGTTATGCATCTTCCCAGAAAGATTCTGTGTATAGACAAACATTTTTAAAAATATTTATTGATTGATTTGGCTGCTCCGGGTCTTAGTTGTCGCATGTAGGATCTAGTTCCCTGAACAGAAATCGAACCTGGTCCCCGTGCATTGGGAGTACAGAGACTTAGCCACTGGACCACCAGGAAATCCTAGACAAACATTTTTATATAAATGGTACATATCCTATACCTTGGGTCCTCAAAGTAGGGTGCACTTTGCTTTATATTTGTTGATTTTATTCCCATCTTTCTAAATTTCATTTTTCTTATATTCTTTTGGTTTTTAATAAGGGGCTTTATTAGGCTGCCTCTTGGCACAAAAGCTAACAATTAAACAATCTTTTTCTCAGTACTAAAATTGGATTGTTTCTCCCTGGTGGGAATATAGACAGCTGTAATTCCTGTGTTGTACAGTGTAAATCATGTATTAGTTTGGCTCTTCACTGCCCTGACTAGCCTCTACTAACCTCACCCATCCACCTCTTACCCTCTCAGCACTCAGGATCTTGTTTCCCCGAGCAGGGATGGAACCTGTGCTTCCTACAGTGGAAGTTCAGAGTCTTAATCAATGGATCACCAGGGAAGTCCCCTCCTTCATTCTTTTATATATATATATTTGACTGCATTAGGTCCTAGGGATCCTTTGCTATGATGCGTAGGTTTAGTTGCCCTGCAGCATGTGAGGTCTTAGCTCCCCAGCTAGGAAATCGAACCTGCATCCGCTGCCTTGGGAAGTGGATTCTTAACCACTGGACCACCAGAGAAGTCCCTGTGCCTTCATTCTTTTAAGTTCTTTTTAATTGTTCCATAATGGTTTTTCAGTTATATCTTGTTTTATGATTTATTAGAAATTCAAGTCATTTGTGGTCTTTCACTAGTTCATACAGTGTTGCATCAATATGTTTGTGCTTTGGTCTTTTCTCCTCTGGAGTACAAGCCCCTCTGTGGGATAAATGCCTGAAAGTAGAATTGATGGGTCCAAGGGTTCTATTTCTCAGCTAGAGAGTTCCATTTTACCTGCCAAGAAGTTTCTTGCCAAACCAAGTAACAACTTTCCATCTTCAGTACCTAGAGATGCTTTGAGTGGCTTTTGAAGGTTTGAATCGAAAGTGAACCTTTGGAGGGAGTAGTAGGAAACATGTACATTACCATATGTTAAATATATAGCCAGTGGGAATTTGCATGGAGCTCAAATCCAATGCTCTGCGGCAAACTAGAGGGGTGGGATGTGGTAGGAGGGAAGCTCAAGAGGGAGGGGACGTATGTACACCTATCCAGGTGGTGCTAGTGGTAAAGAACCCACCTGCCAATGAAGGAGACTCAGGTTTGATCCCTGGATCGGGAAGATCCCCTGGAGGAGGAAACGGCAACGCACTCCAGTATTTTTGCCTGGAAAATGCCATCGACAGAGGAGCCTGGCAGGCTCCAGTCCGTGGGGTCGCAGAGAGTCAGACGTGACTGAGCACATGCCCACGTGGCTGATTTGTGTTGATGTATGGCAGAACACAGTATCGTAAAGTAATTATCCTCCGATTAAAAATAAATTACAAAAAAAGAAGAAAGTAAACCCTTGGCTGCTAAGAACAAAGCCAAGCATGAGTAGACTGGAGAATATTTTGATATTAGAGAAAGATATTTCAATATTGCTGTCAGATATTTCAGCATTGGAGCAGGCTATCTGGGGGCTTTGTGTTTCTACCTTCAAAGCCAAATCAAATAATTTTGCATTACCCCAAAAGCCGCAGTTGGGTGGCTCCATTTCTCTGTCTCTTGCTGTACAAGCTTTTTTCTCTTCAATTATTTAACAGAATCCCACAGACATATCGTACGTATACAGTGGTTACGCCCCACTCAGTGTGCGTCTGGCCCAGCTGCTTTCCCGGCCTGGCTGGCGGAGTATTGAGGAAGTTCTGCGAATCCTCCCAGGGCCCCACTTTGAGGAACGACAGCCATTGCCCACAGGACTGCAAAAGAAACGTAAGTCCAGGACCCATATCTATAGATACTCCTACACTGTTTCTGTGGCTTTCACGTATTAAAGCAATTGCTTTGTAAAATATATTTGTAAAGGTCTTAGGAGTCAGAGACCAATATGCCACTTTTATTAGTTTGTGAATTACATTGTAAGCACTGGAACTCATTATTCCCTCAGGATTAGCAGATTTCAACCTCTGAGTTGAGGCTCTCCGAAGTTAGAAAAAACATTGAGATCAAAATCATGACTCCTCAGCTTCACGTGAACCGTTTGTACCAAGACATATACGACTTTTCTTAGGAATGTTGCAGTTTTTTTGAGAGGTGGAAAGAGAAGCATTAATAATAAATAGTTCTTCCCTGGCAGTCCAGGGGTTAAGACTCTGTGCTTTCCAATGCTGGGGGCGAGGGTTTGATCCCTGGTCAGAAACTATGATCCCACATGCTGCACAGCCATAAATAAATACATAATTTTTTAAAATAATGATAATAATTCTTCACTCTGAAATGTTCAAATTTTAGGTCAACCAGGAGAAAACCGAGTCACTCTGATCTTTTTCCTCGGGGGTGTAACCTTTGCTGAAATTGCCGCCCTGCGATTTCTCTCCCAGCTGGAAGACGGAGGTACAGAATATGTCATCGCCACCACTAAACTAATCAACGGGGCCAGCTGGATAGAGTCACTAATGGAAAAACCTTTCTAGGGAGTTCCAAGTAGACTTACCAGTTTACAGAATAAACTGCTCCTTTGAAGAAGTTACTGGAACGGCAGTGCAGTTCGATGGAGAAATAACAGGAATGCAGAATTTACTTTGGGGTCAGCTTCTTAAATTAGGCTGTTTTCTCCTTTCAGTTTCTCTTTTGTGTTCCTAAATTTCTTAAAGAAGAATGGAAGAGACTCAGCCTGTGTAAAAGAAATCCAGTTTTTAATGTTCTGAGCCCAAGATCTCCATTAGAGACCTTTGCAAATATATGAAGGATGGTGGGGATGGATAATCTACTCAATCATATAAATGGGGCCACTTCTTAAGAACACAGGGACCAACCAGGTAAAAATGAAAATAAAAGTGGAAGTCCAACCGCTAATAAATAGTGCTGAATTTCTTGGAGGTGCATCTTGCCTAGGGCAGTGGCCAAGTATTAGGGGCCTGGGGCTGGTATCTCAAATCTCTGAGTTTGAGATTGTTTTTTCCTTTAGAACATGGCACTTTACATCCAGTGTCACCAGTCTCTATGTTACCTGGTTGTCAGGGCAAGTTTTAGTTCCTTCTGTTTTTGATTCCTCTGCTTCTAAAAAAGCAAAATGTTTGGAAGAGCTTCTTGCCCCAGAACAGAGTTTATGCTCTCTGTGATCAGCTGAATTGGTGTGGGTCCCCGACTTATCAAGGGCCTTTTACATTAAGAATCAGCTTTCTGAGAATGTATTTGAAGATTCGTTCTTAGTGCACGTGTTATTAACTCTTGAGAAATTTCAGTGGTAGATGCCTTCAGTTTTCTTCCCTGCTGATCGTGAGCCCCACCATCCAGCTGGTTCCCCCACAAGAGTAGTGGCAGCTTTGCTTCTTCACCATCTGGCAGCTCCCCCTCCCAGGTAAGTGCCACACCTGCTGCCCAGCAGTCTGCAGCCACTCCTTAAACGGCCTCTGGCCCCGCTGTTTGTTTTGCTAGGAAACACCCAGCTCCCTGGTCTGGTGACATCATTCCCCTCCGGTACAGCTTGTTGGTGATCCAGGCATCCAGCTGCTACTGTTCCCGGAGGAGACTGCTAGGCTGAGGAAGGGAGGTGGGAGGGTCCTGGCGGAGAATTTGGAAATCTCCCTCCTGCTCTGTCCCAGCATCTGAAAGAGTTTAGGCCAAGGGGACTAAATTAATGGTTTTACAGCCCTTGCCCAAGTCTCCAGCAAAATTAGTTGACCTCCCCCCTTTGCTGGGGTCCAAAGTCAGTGTCCCTCCCCAGGTGTCATTTCTTTTCTCTTCTAAAAAAAATTTTATATTTGGCTCCACTGGGTCTCAGTTGCAGCACTTGGGATCTTCTTTGCTGCAGCCTGTGAGATCTAGTTCCCTGACCAGGAATCAAACCCAGACCCCCTGCATTGACAGCGCAGAGTCTTAGCCAGCAGATCACCAGGGAAGTCCCCCGAGGTGTCATTTCTGTTGGTAACTCGTACCTGTACATGTTTTGTCTCTTTTTTCATTAGTGAAATTCTGTTACTACACACCATGTTATGAGTGAAGGAGAAATTCTGCATTAAAAAAAAAAAACAACCTCTTTAATGTAAAAATGAGGGGTAGAAGAGGGAATATTTAAAAGATTAGCTTCTCGTGAATTTAACTTGGCTTTACATTCAGTATTTGGAAAGGTCTTAAAGCAATTCCTGTTTCAGGAATCCTTTCTCAACTCCTTGTTAGCCCAGAGAGATTATACCTTCCAGCCCCAGTGGCTCTCAGTCTCAGCTGCTGTGGAGAATAAAGTGCACCTTGTCCATCAGTGTTTCTGGCTCCTGGGATTCAGTTCCAGTCCAGTCCAGTCCCCTTGGCTGGGTTTGTCCTGTGAACAGATGTTCAGTTGTCTCTCCTGTGTCTGCATTCATTCATGACTCTCCACTCTCTTGCTCTGAGCATAGTTAGGTCAGCTCCTAAAAATGCATTCAGCATAAGACTTCAAAACCTCAATTGCTTCATTTGTATGCAAATAGAAAGTGGGGGATAATTATATATTATACGCCTTTGTGTAAGTTCACTTAATACTTGAAGCAGTCTTTGTCCCAAAGAAGTGTGCCCTTACTGAGAAAAAGGGTACGTGAATGGTACATTTATTCTTGGAAAGGGTAGATTGTTTACATCATGTCTGGACTTTTTGTCTAGTTGGGTAGACGGTTCTGCAATACCAGCAGTCCTACAAAAAGAAGTCTCTGCAGATAAAGAAGCCTACATAGGCGCTATTTTGTGTCCTTCTGTACACTTTTGAATTGTAGCCAAAAGAAAGTATTTGGTGGAGCAAGAGACTAATGGTTAAAGGGGGTTTAAAACAGCGTACTTTTTTTTCTCTTGAATATTGGAGTATAGCTGATTAACAATGTTGTGATAGTTTCAGGTGGACAGCAAGGGGACTCAGCCATACATGTATCCATTCTCCTCAAATCCAGGTAACAGCACATTTAATTCTTGAAGAGAACTGGGAAATGAGATTTCTATGTGTTGAGCCACTGTAACTCTGTCCTCACGATAGCTGGATTATAATTAATCTGACATGCAGTCTGTCTCTTGTTCTCAGTTGTACTGTTTATATTCAGCAGAGCTAAACTCAAAAAAAAGAAACTTCTTTTAAAAAAAAAAAACAGAACAAACTGAGTGCCTAAAGCAGCCAGTAAGAGGGGCTGTGATAAAGATGGCAAGGCAGAGAAATACAGACACTGCATAGACTATGAATGATAAACAGAATGAATTATACTTGAGAACCTGGTATATATTTCAGTCCTGAGGTTTAACAATGACATACTGTAGAAAATAGAGGATGTTTTTTGTCATCCAACAATCAAAGACAGTACTGTAAAATTTCTCAGATTCTCTTATTTCTAAATGGATGCATGTGAACTTCAAGGTGCATAATGTGTCTCAGCTTCAGTTACTCCATTGCGACATTATTTAGTTGCTAAGTCAGGTCTGACTCTTTGTGACCCCATGGACTGTAGCCCACTAAGCTCCTCTATCCATGGGATTTCCCAGGCAAGGATACTGAAGTGGGTGGCCATTTCCTTCTCCAGGGGTTCTTCCCGACCCAGAGATCAAACCCACATCTTCTGCAGTGGCAAGCGGATTCTATACCATTGAGCCACCTGGGAAGGCCACTCCGTTTGTATAAAATACCCCAAATTGGGTGGTGACTAGAGTCTACAAAGGCTAGAACACAAAACTGCCTTAAGATATCCATATGAAGGATGTGAGACAGAATCGGGTCTATTTTAGTAGCCTTTTGCATGTTACTTTGGTGTGGGATTAGAATATAAATCTCAGCCATACTTGCCTGGGACTCGGCAGGACACAGCCCTCCAGATGACCAGGTCTCTGTGGGGAGTAATTACTACTTACTGGCTTCCTGGATGCAGCTTGATAATGTTCCGCTCCTGTTTTCAACCCGGCTGCAGTGGGGCAGTGATTTGATAATAAGAGATCCTGATCAAATTAGAGAGCCATTTGGCTTCTGGATGATGATGTTGATAAAAGGGTTGATGTCCACACTGCCTGTTTTTTCTAAAGGTCAAAACATAGTCTTAACTACAAACTACTACAAAAAGCAGAGGAATGGGGAGCAGCATAAAGTTTGTGCTTTCTTTTCCCTTCATTGTTACATCTGCCAAAGGGTCTGTTCTTTATTGGCTGGAATCCTGACCGGTTCTTTTTACCTTACATTTAGCGGAGTTGAAATTGGAAGTGGGTATATTGCGAACGTGTCTATATAATGAGTCTCTAAACTGCAACTCTGAATTAGAATTGAGCACTTGAGAACTCTTGGTTTTCTGAGCTGGTTCTCACACAAATGCTTGAAATTTCATGTTTTAAGACAAAAATAAAAAAGCTAAAGTTTTTGCTTTAGTTGGCAGTCATAAGTAAATGTTGTATGTACAGTGGTTCTTCTTGTCTGAGACTCAAGGATGGGACTGCTCTTTGTGGGAGTTTGTTAGAAAAGAATCTGGACTGTATCCCACCCATAGTGTTTAGAAAAGCCAGGCAGGAGGGCCATGAAATCCCCGCTGTGTACCACTTGCTCAGCGCCTCTAAGGCAGGAGCTTTTGCAGGCAACCTCAGAGCTGTGTGGGCTGTGATGGTGACACCAGCAGAGGGTGTGCAAGCCTGCCAGCGCCCCGTCTGGTCTGGACTTGCCTGTGCGCAGCTCCGTGAGAGCTCAGGGACCACGTGGAGATTGTGATTGGTCTCTAGACCACACCTAGTTGGTGAGTGCAGCTGCTGCCTGAAAGTCTCTCAGCTCTGCCAACATCGCTGGAGTGCACACAAGCCTACCTTCGGACAGCAGACCAGAGAGGGACCGCGGAGCTGCCACAGAGGAGGAGTCGTGGAAACTTTGCTGAGTGAGTGAAATGGGGAGACAGGGAAGTCGGTGGCTGGCACTGAGGAGTGTTGCTGGGCAGGGCAGCAGTGGAGGTAAAGAACTGGTTTGTAATTGTTATCATCTGAGTCCATCCGTTGTGGAAGATAGAGGGCTGGAGCGGATGCCAAGAGCACGATGGGGAAAGAGATAAGCCCAGAGTCAAACTGATACTCACCTCTTGGCACTCCTGCGATCCTGGCTGGCCAGAAGGGCAAGCATGCCTGGCCACAAAGCAGTGGTCCTCAAACTCTTATAAATTGATAAGCCTTGGGGCTAGAGAAACTGCAGAAGGGCTGCAGTGAGGGCCCGCTGTTTTCCCCCTACTCAAAAGGATCTCTTTTCCCCTCCCAAGCAGCGCTGACAGCTGGGGCTGCAGCTTGAATGATGGGAAAAAGCAAGCGTTACTTCACCAGCCCATTAGCAACACTCACAACATTAAAAATGCAGGAGGTGGATGGGAGGAGAGGGCTGGGGATGAAGACCAGGGCAGCAGCGGGAGCTGGGAACTCTCCTCTCCAGGCTTCCCTCCTCTGAGCTCAGATCCAGATCAGGAGCCAAAGAATGAGGAGAACCTTCAGTTTAAAATAACTATATAATGTAAATGCAGACAGTGTCCACGTGGTTGTTACGGAGAAAATCAGCACTTTCGGCTTCGTTAGCCTTAGGAAGGTGTGTTTACTTTTTAGATGCCCTAGTCTAGCCCCGTATCCACACTGCCTCTAACGGTGCCGGACTCGGTAGCGCTTGCCCAGTGTCCAGCGGAGGTTGGTCTAGAGAGAGAACCGTCCTCTTGGCGTGCTCAGGGTCTCCTGGGTGCCCCCACCCCGCAGGTCCTCCCGTGTAGGGCGATGCCGACCTCGTCCACCATCCACGTGCTGCAGCTACTGCGAGAGCTGCTGGCCTTCGTGCTCCTCAGCTACACGGTGCTCATCGGGGCGCTGCTGCTGGCCGGTTGGACCACCTACTTCCTGGTGCTGAAGTGACAGCGCCGCCGGCCCGGCTCCCCGCCCCTCCCGTCTTATGCCCCGCCCCCGCCCTGCCCCGGCCCCGTCCCCAACCACCTGCCCTCCCGGGCGCTGCTCCGCCTCCGACCTCTGTCCTGACGGACCTGCACTGCCAGCCAACGAGAGAACTCTCCAGAGGCGAGGACCCGAGACCCTGTCCAAACACCCCTCACGACGGCCGACTTCGATCGGCTCTCTCTAGCCCAGGGTCCGCCCCGCCCCACGCGGAAGCTCCGGCGGTTAAGGGTCTGGCTACGCCGTTTCTGCCGTTACCTAGAGCCCCGCCCCTTTCCCCATCTGTCCAATCCCGACTGCGCCCTAGGGCGGGGGCGTGGTCATGGGACTAAGCCCTCTGGAGCGGCGGCCTCTCCCCGCCCCTCGCTCACGAAGTGGCGTCACTTCCGGCGTGTGCGCCTGGGGTCCTGCCGCCGCGCAATGGCGGCTCTACGAAGTTGGCTTTCTCGGAGCGTATCCTCGCTTTTCAGGTACCGCTGCGGTCGTGTAGGAGGTCAGGGTTGGACGGAGAGTGGGAGCGCTGAGAGCGCCGTAACCGGCCTGTAGCCCCAGCGTTGCGGGCTCGCGCCTCGCTTCTCGGCCGAGCGGGTCTCGGCGGCCCGCCCCCCGGAGGTCTGAGGACGCCCCGTCCCGCCCCTACTCCGGGTCGGAGGCCTGCAGCCTCCCGGGACAAACCTGGACTTCACGTCCCGCTGACGGCTTTTTCGTTGTTCCACCTACCGAAAGAGCATCCCCCAACTTCGGGCTGTCTTTTGGGGGCGTCTCGGCCTGCCTGCGGAATGACTTCGGTTGGCCCATTGAAGTCACAGGGGAGAATTAAGGGGAGAGGCCTGGGCTGGCGGTGGCTTGCCGGAGGGAGTTTTCCCTGAGGGTGGAGGAGTTTCGGTCGGCTTCCCAGCCGGCCTCGTTCCCCTCGCAGCGCCTGCGGGCTCCACGTCCTGTCACAGGGACCATCAGACCCCTTGCAGCCTCGGCCAGAGGACCAGCGCTAAATCCAGCCTGTAGTTTGGGCCTAAGTTTTTTTAAAAAAACTTTAAGACCAAAAACACGTCTACACCTGGTACCTTTTAAACTCCACCACCATCCGCCCTCATTGCTGTGCTGGGCGAGCCAAGTAGCGATTGCCTGTTTGTGCGAGTCCAGGCCTTTTAACCCGCCCCGCTGCCCACTGAGTCCCGTCCTGTGAAAAGTCACCCTGTGTCATTTGGGTTCCAGCCTGGCCCCACTTTGAGTCGCCAGCCCCTCCACGTAAATTGAAGAGGTTGTTACAGATGAGTGGTTGTGCCTCCTTAAACTTGATTTCTGTTTCTAGGTACAGACAGTGTGTTCCAGTCGTGGCTAATTTTAAGAAGCGCTGTTTCTCGGAATTGATAAGACCATGGCACAAAACGGTGGCTGTGGGATTTGGGGTCACTCTGTGTGCAGTTCCTATTGCCCAGGTGAAGTACTATCTTGTCACTCAGTGTTTTTGGTCTTTGTGTACTGTGTCCTCTGAAGTCTCAAATGGGCGAGGAAGCATCTGACAAGCTCTAATGGTTTCACCCAGCGCTCTCCCCAGCCCAAGGTGATGGTATACTGTATCAGCATCGTTTCATGGCTTAGCAAGATACATTAATATCCTCATTTTGATGGTCTCATTTGGTAGAAACTGGTATGTCAAGTTGGTCGAATTGTATAAAGAGGGAAGAAAGAAAAGAATGTGTTCCAGATCAATAATCTTTTCATTCAAAAAAACTTTATGGGGCAACTTTTATGTGTCATACACAGAGACTAAGAGTAAATAAAGATTTCTGCTTTTGTAAATCTCTCATTCTGGCGAGGAGGAGGAAAAAGTGGAATGAGAGAAAAACAGATGACCTCACAGATAGTGGAGGGTCAGAATGTACTTTGTACTTTGTGGGCCATTGTAAGCATTGGAATTTATTATGATAAAGAAGCCACAGAGGATTTTAACATAAGATTGTTATGGTCTGACATAAGTCTTTTTTTTTAATTTATGTTTAATAGGAGGATAATTGCTTTACGCTGTTGTGTTGGTTTCTCTCATACAACAGTGTGAATCAGCTATAAGTATACATACATACCTTCCTTCTTGAGCCTCCCTCTCAGCCCTGACACAAGTTTTTAAAGTTTGTTGTGTGGAACTAAAAAGACCAATTGGGGTCCAGGCATGAGATGATCGAGGGCCTGAATCAGGTGGGGAGAATTGGGCTGACGGTCAACAGGTGTTACTGTTGGGTTAGATGTGAAGTATATAACTTAATTTCTAGTGGTTTTAAAAGGCCTCAGCAACTGAAAGAATGGTGTTGCCAGATACTGGGATGGAGAGGAGTGGGTTTTGGGAGGAGGAAATTTAAGAGTTGGGTTTTGGAAATGACATCTAGGTAGAGCTGTTAACGTAGAGCTATTGACTAGACAGCTGATAGGTAAGTGATATCTTATTTTAAAACCATTAGTTATATGCTTTATCAGGAAGAACTAAACAAGAAACCAGCAAACATTTTGGCAAAATGTACTTGATACTTAAATGTATCAAATACTTTAATCACGACAGCAAGATTAATTCCCCTTTTCACACCTATTTTCAGCGTCTTCTGAGGTTCACTCATGAGCCCTTTCCTTTCTGTGCCTTACTTCAGCCTTCATCTCTGCAAACTGATGAATCTTTAACCTAAAAATGCTTACTTGGACACCAAGTCATTTTCAGTCATAATTAGGACAGCCTTTTTTCTTTCTTCCTCCAAAAGATGTTTTTGTTTGTCCTTTCTAGTTCGTATATTGTTTTCAAGCCCTAGTTACCTCACTCAGTTCTAGGTCAGATGCCAGGAGCCTTTGGTTAACAGGAGCCTCAACTCACTCTCCTGCAGGAATAGCATTGCCACTTCTGTTCTTCAGAGCCTACAGTGGCTCTCCATTTTCTGTCACAAAATTAAAATGCAGAGAACTTCCTTACAATTCAGCAACCAGGCTAGATTCCCAAATATGCCCTGCTTGCATCATATGTATTCTCCTTGTTTCAACTAACCCAGGATACCTGTCCATTCTAATCCTACTTGTCTTCAAACATAAATCCCACCCCCGTGTGGGTTTTTTTACGTATTTATTTATTCATTTTGGCTGTGCTGGGTCTTCATTGCTGCACTCAGGGGTTCTCTAGTTTTGGTGAGCAGGGGCTACCCTCTAGTTGTATGTAGGCTTCTCCCTGCAGTGGTTTCTCATGTTGTGGAGTGCAGGCTCAGTAGTTGTGACACAGGGGCTTAGTTGCCTCACAGGCATGTGGAATCTTCCCCAACCAGAGACTGAACTTGTGTCCCCTCCATTGGCCGACTGATTCTTAACCACTGAACCACAAGGGAACTCCCCCACCTCTTTTTAAAGCCTTCCTAATATGGGAGAACAGCACTGAAACATGGTAATCATCATATGTGAAATCAGTCACCAGCCCAGGTTTGATGCTCAGGGCTGGTGCACCGGGATGACCCAGAGAGAGGGAATCAGGAGGGAGGTGGGAGGGGGATTCTGGAAGGGGAACATATGTATACCCATGGCAGATTCATGTCAATGTATGGCAAAACCAACACGATAATGTAAAGGAAATTAAAATAATAATAATAAAAAAAGCCTTCCTAGTTACTTGCCAGCAATGATCTCCCTTTTCTGACCATTTATGTTGTATATTTTGATATTTGGTGAGAATCCATTTGACCCCGAGTCAGCAGAACACAAAGGAAACTTTGGAGTGAGGAGGTTTGGTTTGAGGTCTAAACGGGTGCTTTTGGGAAGAGTTACATAACTATTCTGAGCTTCCATTTCCTCATCTTAAAAAAAAAGACATAATAATAATACCTGGACTGTTGTGAGGGACAAGTAAATAAGCATTGTAAAATGGAAGGCATTTGATGAAGCCAGAAATAAACATGCTTTCCTGATGGCTCAGCAGGTAAAGAATCACCTGCAATGCAGGAGACACAGAAGAACTGGAGTTTGATCCCTGGGTTGCGAAGGTCCCCTAGAGGAGGAAATGGCAACACACTCCAGTATTCTTGCCTAGGAAATCCCATGAACGAAGAGTCTGGTGGGCTATAGTCCGTGGGGTTGCAAAGAGTCAGACACAACTGAGCTGAGCATGGTATAAAAATAAATAAATATTTTATTTTTTTTAATGGAGGGTATTATGAAGACTTAACTTACCAGAATAAGTCAAAATTAGCTTTTCATGAGCAGAGGATATCATTCTTTGCTCTCTAGCTCCTCAATGCAAGGTACATAATAAATTCTTATTTATTTGATTGAATGAATATAAGTGTGATAAATATAATTCATGATTTATTCATGTATCTTTTTTTGGCTGCACCAGGTCTTAGTTGCAGCACATGAGATCTTTGATCTTTATGGTGGCATGTGAACTCTTAGTTGCCACATATCAGATCTAGTTCCTGGATCAGGGATCAAACCGAGGCCCCTTCAATGTGTTTATGCTCTAAATAGCAAAAATGAGATGACAGATGATAGAGGGATTGGTTTGTTAGTTCTGATACAATAAGTTCTCTGCTGAGGGAGAAAAGGTGGAAAGTCATCACAGTTGCCAATATTTAATCAAGGTGGTCACAGCCCCCTTAACTCATGAGCTGGTTATACTGGTTTTTGTTTTTTTTTAAATACAACAGCTAAGGTCAGAGGAAAGAGTCTCCTCACTCCCCCTAACCAAGACTGGACAGCTCAATCGAGGGATTCGCTCTCTCCACCAGCTGTTTACTTTCTTAGGCTCAGCTTAACTCCTTATCAACTCTGTGAAACCTTTTCTGAGCTATTCTCATTTAACATAGATGTGATTGCTCCTTTGTGTGCACCCCTCTAGACTTCTTCCATAGCACCCATGGTACTTGATTGTATTAATTTTCTAGTTCACTCTTAGCTCCAGCTTCTCCTCCTCCAGCTGAAATCTTTAAGATTCTTATCTTTATATCCCAAGCATCTAGCACTGTGGTAATGAAGAATCATAACTTTGTGAAATTTGTGATTATGAGTACTAATCTTTTCTAAAAAGGAATACTTCGCTTTTCGGAGCAGAGAATGACAAAAGTAGGTAGAAAGCATACTGTAGAATCATTTTCATATGTTGTCTTTAATAGCACAAATAAAGCTTAAAAAGAAAAAGTTAACACAGAGGCAGCAGAGTGTAGTTGCAGTGTGAGAATCACGTTTACCCATTGGCTGTGATCTTAGCTTGAGCTTTAGGTTAAAAGTTAAGTAAAAATGTTTGTGTCTTTCAGAAACCGGAGCCTCATTCTCTTAGTAACGATGCATTAATGAGGAGGGCTGTGTCTTTGGTAACAGATAGCACCTCTACCTTTCTCTCTCAGACCACATATGCATTGATTGAAGCAGTCACTGAATATACTAAGGTAAGTGTCTTGTTAAGTCTTGATCATCTAAATCCATCGTTAGCAAACTGTGGCTCACAGATCACATCCAGTCTTGTCTGTGTGTGTAGTTTGATTGGAACATGACCAGGTTCATTGTTTGTGTATTGTCTGTGACTGCTTTCATGAGTTGAATAGTTGGAAACAGACCACACTCTGGCCCTTGACCAAAAAAAGTTGCTTTGCAAATCAGTTACCTGCACCGTTTTTCTAGATTGCACATGTAAGCAATATTAGGCGACTTTTTCCTCCTCCTCACTTACTTCATTCTGTATGACACTCTCTGGATCCGTCCATATCCCTGCAGATGATACGATTTCATTCCTTTTTATGACTCAATAATTCTATTGTATATATGTACCACATCTTTTTTGTTGCTCTGTTGATGGACATTTAGATTGCTTCCATGTCCTAGCTATTGTAAATAGCGCTGCAGTGAACATTGAAGTATATGCCTTCTTTTTAATTATGGTTTTCTCTGGATATATGCCTAAGAAGGGGATTGTTGGGTCATATGGTAGTTCTATTTTTAGCTTTTTAAGAAATCTCCGTATTGTTCTCCATAGTGGTTGTACCTGTTTACATTCCCACCATCAGTGGAGGAGGGTCGCCTTTTCTCCACACCCTCTCCAGAGTTTGTTTATAGATTTTTTTAATGATGGCCATTCTGACAATGTGAGGTGGTACCTCACTGTAGTTTGCATTTCTCTAATTAGTAATGTGGAGTGTCTTTTCATGTATGTCTTTTTGGGAGAAATGTCTGTTTAGGTCTGCTGTCCATTTTTTTATTGTTTTTTTGATATTGCGCTGCATGAGCCATTTGTATACTTTGGAGGTTAATCTCTTGTCAGTTGCTTCATTTGCAGATATTTTCTCCATGCTGAGGGTTGTCTTTTAGTTTTATGGTTTCCTTTGCTGTAACAAAAGCTTTAATTAGACCCTATTTATTTTCATTACTCTAGGCAATGGATCGAAAAAGATCTTGCTGTGATATATGTCAAAGACTGTTCTGCCTTTATTTTCCTCTGAGCAATTTATAGTATTTGGCTTCACATTTAGGTCTTTAATCCATTTTATTTTTTGTGTATGGTGTTAGGGAGTGTTCTCATTCTTTTGCACATAGCTGTCCTGTTTTCCCAGCACTAGTTATTGAAGAGACTCTTTTTCCCATTGTATAGTCTTGCCTTCTTTGTCATAGATTAGGTGGTCATAGTTTTGTGGGTTTATCTCTGAACTTTCTAATCCTGTTCCATTATCTATATTTTTGTACCATATTATTTTGATTACTCTTAACTCTGTAGTACTGTCTGAGGTCAGGGAGCCTGGTTCCTCCAACCCCATTCTTGTTTCTCAAGATTGCTTTCACTATTTGGGTTTTTTTGTGTTTCCATATAAAATGTAAAATTTTTTGTTCTAATTCTGTGAAAAAATCCCCTTGGCAATTTGATTGGGATTGCATTGAATCTGTAGGTTGCTTTGGATAGTATGGTCATTTCCACAATATTGATTTTTCCAATCCAGGAACACGGTGTATGTCTGTCTGTGTCATCTTTGATTTCTTTTGTCAGTATCTTATGTTTTCTGAGTTATAGGTCTTTTGCCTTCTTAGGTTTATTGTTAGCTATTTTATTCTTTTTGTTGTAGTGGTAAATGGGAGTTTTTCCTTAAAGCTCTCTTTCTGATCTTTTGTTGTTAGTGTATAGGAATGCAAGGGATTTCTGTGTATTAATTTTGTATCCTGCAACTTTACCAAATTTATGGATGAGCTCTGATAGTTTTCTGGTAGCACCTTTAGGATTTTCTATGTATAGTATCATGTTATTTGCAAACAGTGACAGTTTTACTTTGGATTCCTTTTTTCTTCTCTGATAGCTGTGACTAGGACTTCCAAAACTATGTTGAGTAAAATGTGACAAGAATGGACATCCTTATCTTGTTCTTGATCTCAGAAGGCATGCTTTCAGCTTTTCACCGAGTATGATGTTAGCTGTAGGTTTGTCATATATGGCCTTTATTACTTTTTATTTATTCATTTTAGTTTTTTTATTGAAGTATAGTTGATTTACAGTGTTAATTATTGCTATATAGCAAAGTGATTTAGTTTATATATACATATACATGCATATTTAGCATATATATATATATGTGTATACACACATTTTTCATATTCTTTTCCATTATGGCTTATCACAGAATGGTGAATTTAGTTCCCTGTGCTATATAGTAGGACTCTGTTGTTTATCCATTCTCTATGTAATGGTTTGCTTCTGCTAATTCCAGACTCCCAATCCATCCCTCACCCACTCACCCTCTCCCCACTGGCAACCACAAGACTGTTTTTCATATCTGTGAGTCTGTTTCTTTTTGTAAATAAGTTCATTTGTATCATTTTTTTTTTTTTAGACTCCACATATATGTGATACATGTCTTTCTCTTTCTGGGTTATTTCACTTAGTATGATCATCCATGTTACTGCAAATGGCATTATTCCATTCTTTCTTGTGGCCGAGTAATATCTCATTGTATATCCACATCCTCGTTATCCATTTTTCTGTCAGTGGACATTTAGGTTGCTTCCATACATTGGCTACTGTAAATAGGGCTGCTGTAGACATAGGGGTGCGTATATCTTTTTAAATTAGTTTTGCTGATCCTCATTTAATGTAGGGTCCCGGCAGATGGGATACTTGCCTGCAGGGAAGGGACTGTGTGATTGGCCTCACTGTCCAGGAACCCTTTTTAAAAGAAAAATATTAAATATAGCAGCTCAGTATATAAGACGGGGGAGCACACTGATCTGGTTCAGTTGGGGCTACCAGCAACACTAGGGGCTTCTGGGTGAGGATAGTTTGAAAGTCACTGATCTTATAGAGTATATGGATAATTAGAATCATTTAAATTAATATATATGTTTCTTTACCTTCATTTTCCAGCAGCTTTATTCTCAGCCTTCTGAATTTCCATCTGCATTTTGTTCTCTTTGTCTGAATTGCTAACAAGATTTTAAAACACAAAAGTTAACAAGAGATATTGATGTCCTAAGATAATACCTTTACTTCATACAGTAGTGAGGTTCAGTGAGAGAGGACTGAACAGCTGGTTTGCAACAATGGGACTTCCATCACATTGAGCTGTAAGTCTCACCCTGATACACCTCACTTACTTTACTAATTTGCTCTGTATTTGTAGGCTGTTTACACCTTAATTTCTCTGTACCGACAATACACAAGTTTACTTGGGAAAATGAATTCACAGGAAGAAGATGAAGTGTGGCAGGTGATCATAGGAGCCAGAGTTGAGGTAAGCAAAGAGTTACTCGGATTATTCTGTTAGTGCTGCTACCTCATTGTGGCATCTGAGTTATTGAATGAAGGTATTTTACCAGTAACTGTCCTCTCAAACTGCTGTTGAGCTGAAGAAGTCCGTTTAAACGTGCTTAACACTAATGAAGAGGCATGTTGTCTGAAGTGCTTTTGTTTAATTCATAGATGACTTCAAAACAACAAGAGTACCTGAAGTTGGAAACCACCTGGATGACTGCAGTTAGTCTTTCAGAGATGGCAGCAGAAGCTGCCTACCAAACTGGTAGGTTAAAGTTTTTACTGTAGAGGTGCTGTTGGAGTTTTCCTCTAGCTGAAAAATGAGGGATACTGTGGCTCTTACTTTGTGAGAAAATGTTCCCGTTTCCAGCTTATTAATCAATATTGTTTTCATTTACACAAAGAAAAAATTAATGCCCCTGTAGACCAGACCAATAGAAGCTAGGTGGTATCTAGAAAATGAAAAATAATAAAACTGTCAGTTGGAAATTTTGATTGCTTCCAAATAATTAAGGATTTTACTTTTTAGTAACCCAGATAATCTGTGAATATTATCTGTATCTCAGGCTTTGTGGTAAACATTTTATAGATACTTTTAATCCCTGCAGTTCTTTTAAAGTGGGAGTTATTATTATCAGTGAAGAAACTGGCAGATAGAGGGGGTTAAGTAATTCACTGAGCATGCTGTGGTACCCAGTAAGGAAGTAGCCAAACTGGGATTCAGCAAGTTAGGTCAAATCCTAACGCCTTTGTCCCTGGTAGCCAGGGCGTCATCCTGTACCTTAGTGCCTCCCAGTATAGAATGGTGTCCCATTCACCAGGGGTTTTTTAACCATCACTCTCCATCCAGTGGGCTTGAGGTTGAATGATTTTCTAATGTATTTTGAGGGAAATCCTCATTTGACATGTTACTTGAATGATCCCAAACTATGTCACCATAAAAATTCTTAAGAAACTGGTTTGTTAAAATGTTTTTGTTTTCTGAAATCTTAAAGATGTAAAAGATGTTTTAAGTAAATACAGAAAGAATTCTTAGTTAACTAATGCCCAAGGAATCAAGAGATTCTGCAAACAGGACTGGAATGAAGAACAAAACAACAGAAGCGTAAAATACCATTAGTGGCACACCAAAGATGGGAGCAGGGTTTCCAGGTACAGTGAAGAGGGAGACTTGCTGAGGACATCGCCAGGCAGCTTTCGCCAGCTTAAGGTCTAGCAGGAAAAAAGAGGAAAAGTAAACTACAAGCATTATCTAAGAAAAAGACATTTTCCCAGGACTGAAAGGGTTCACAAAGGTTCTGAACAGAATTTAAAATATAAGTGTATCTCACATGGCAAAAAAATATTCAGAATGTAAAATATACAAAGAAAACTCCTAAAAACTATAGGAAAAAAATAGAATACTTACAAAGGAAGTATATATGTGTGTGTGTTAGTCTTTCAGTTGTGTGCAACTCTTTGCAACCCCAGGGACTGTAACCCACCAGACTCCTCTGTCCATGGAATTCTTCAGGCAAGAATGTTGGAGTGGGTAGCCATTCTTCTCCAGGGGATTTTCCCGATTCAGGGATCAAACCCATTGGTCTCTTGCATTGCAGGCAGATTCTTTACCTTCTGAGCCATAAGATAAGCCCCAGAGGAAGGATAGCTGCAACCGTAAGATACAAGGTGACAAATCAATAACCATTCAAATATCATTAAAATGTAACAGGGAAAGACCTTTCTACAAAGACTCAAGGTTTAGCAGCTACATGTGCTTTCTGGAAAAAGTATTTTAAAAAAATTAGAAGTACCTGAGATAAACAAGTAATGAACAAAATTTAGTACATCTTGACAGAAGCTCTGAATGTTAAATTTTTAAGTAATCAAATCAGTTTGGGAAAGCAGTGAAGGCATGCTAAACTTCGTTTGAGAAGGGCGACATTGGCTTAACATTAGACATTGTTAAACACTTCAAGAAGAATTGGAGGAAGAGACAAAGAAAACTTAATAAATTCAGTTAAGGCTAAAGGTTGAAGAAATAAAGCCTGTAATTAGAAAATGCAAAGTGAAGGAACACATTCAGCCATCAGTAATCACAATAAAGAATAAATTTACTTATTAAATGATACTTGGTATTAAAAAATAATTCTAGCTAAAATGTTTACAGAGGCACATCTAAAACAACACATAGGAAAATTGGGTATTTTAAGAAAATAAACTGAAATATTATCAAAAAGAAAGCCGAGCAAAACAGTGACAGAGCAGTGTTAGGGATTCAAGACATCGTTAAAAGGGACAGAACAGTTTACCAAAACATCACTGTTGAAATGTGTGCCTAATAAGGCAAAATCTGATAGATTTACAAGGAGAAATGGAGCTTTATACACATCTCAGGCTCACAGGACAAAACGTAAAAAAAGGTATTAGGTGTTGGAACAGGATGATTTTTTTTAAAAGCCTAACCAAATACATATACTAAATACAAAATGTCCTCCCCCCACCCCCAAAAAACCTCTTCAAATACAAATAGTATATAAACATGTACAAAAATTAATTTTCTGAGTCTTTGTCACTTAGCATAAAAATCATTTGATATCTTCTTCCTCACCAAAAATAAAAATGGAAATTTAACTTGCACAATTCAGTATAAAAAAAACACACCTGATTTAAAAATGGACAGAAGACCTGAAGAATTTTCCAAAGACGTATAGATAGCCAATAGGTGAATGAAATGATACACAGTGTTGCTAAGCGTCAGGGAAATGCAAATCAAAACCACAGTGAGATATCATCTCAGGATGGCTATTATCAAAAAGGATCATAAATAACAAATGTTGGCGAGAATGTGGAAAAAAGGGAACCCTAGTACACTGTTGGTGGTGATGTAAAATGGTGTAGCCACCGTGGTAAACAGTATTGTGGTTCCTCAAAATAAAAATAAACCCACACACCTATGGTCAACTAATCCATGACAGACGAGCAAAGAATATACAGTGGAGAAGAGACAGTCTCTTCAAGAAGTGGTGCTGGGAAAACGACATCTACAAGTAAATGAATGAAATTAGAACAGTCCCTAACACCATACTCAAAAATAACCTCAAAATGGATTTAAAGACCTAAATGTAAGGCTGGGTCTGATAAAACTCTTAGAGGAAAACACAGAACACTCTGACGTAAATTGCAGCAATATCTTTTTGATCCACCTCCTAGAATAATGAAAATACAAACAAATGGGACCTAATTAGACATAAAAGCTTTTGCATAGCAAAGCAACTCATAAACAAAAAGAAAACCCTCATGTGGGAGAAAATATTTGCAAATGAAGCAACCCACAAAGGATTAATCTCCAAAATACACAAACAGCTCATACAACACAACAACAACAAAAAAATCAATCAAAAAATGGGCATTAAAGTAGATATTTCTCCAAAGAAGAAATACATATGGCCAACATGAAAAGATGCTCAGCATCATTAATTAGAGAAAATACAAATCGGCACTAATGAGATGTCACTTCACACCGGCCATCATCAAAAAATTGCAAATAAATGCTGAAAAGGTAAAGGGAACTTCTTACACTGTTGGTGGGAATGAAAAATTGGTACCACCACTTTGGGGAGTAGTATGGAGGTTCCTTAAAAAACTAAAAATGGGACTACCGTATGATCCAGCAGTCCCAATCTTGGGTATATATCTGGAGAACACCATAATTCAAAAAAGTACAGGCATACCAGTATTGACTACAGCACCACTTATACTAGGTAAGATGTGGAAGCAACCCAACTATCTGTCAAAAGAAGTGGATAAACAAGATGTGGTACATACTGGGCTTCCTTGGTGGCTCAGTGGTAGAGAATCTGCTTGCCAATTCAGGACACGTAGGTTTGTTCCCTGGTCAGGAAGATCCCACATGTCAAGGAGCCTGTGCTCTAGAGCTTGGGAACTGCAGTCATTGAGCCCACATGCCCTAGAGCCCATGCTCCACAACAGGAGCCGCTACAGCAGTGAGAAGGATGTGGTACATATATGCAGTGGGATGTAGCTCAGCCATAAAGGATGAACAGTACTGCAACGGCGTGGATGGGCCTAGAGAGAGGCATCCTTAGTGGAGGTAGAGAAGGCAGTATACAATATCACTTATACTCAGAACCAAAAAAAAAGACAAAAGAACTTACTTACAAAACAGAAATAGAGTCACAAATATAGAAAACAAACTTATGGTTTCCAGAGGAAAAGGTTGAAGGTAGGGATAAATTGGAAGCTTAGGATTGACACATACATACTACTGTATATAAAATGGGTAACTAATAAGGGCCTACTGTATTGCACAGGGAACTCAACCATCTGTAATGACCAATATGGGAAAAGAATCTAAAGAGTGGGTAGATGTATATGTATAGCTGATTCACTTTATTATATACCTGAAACTAACACATCATTGTAAATCAACTACTCAAAATTTTTATTTTAAAGAATTGTAAAAATAAATAACAAATCTGAAAACTGGGAATTCCGTGGCTGTCCAGTGGTTAGGACTCCACATTTTCACTGCCAAGGGCACATATTCAGTCCCTGGTGAGAGAACTAAAATCCCACCATCTTTTTTTTTTTCTTTTTGCTGTGTGCAGCATAGCCAAAAAATAAAACCCCACTACAATATGATCCAGCAGTCCCTTCCTGTGCTGTGTGCATGTGTGTTAAGTCATGTCCAGCTCTGTGCAACCCTATGGGTCGTAGCCTGCCAGGCTCCTCTGTCCCTGAGGATTCTCCAGGCAGGAATACTGGCATGGGTTACCGTTTCCTCCTCTAGGGGACCTTCCCAACCCAGGGATCAAATCATATCTCTTACATCTCCTGCATTGGCAGGTGGATTCTTACCACTAGCACCACCTGGGAAGCCCTAATTACTTTCTACCCCTGGGTAAATATCTGAAGAAATCTTAACTATGAATTTGAAAAGATGTATGCGCTCCTATGTTCATAGCATTATTTACAATAGAAAGAACACTAGAGTTGGTTGCCATTTCCTTCTCCAGTTTGAGAAAGTGAAGTCGCTCAGTCGTGTCCGACTTGTGGCGACCCCATGGACTGCAGCCCACCAGGCTCCTCTGTCCATGGGATTTTACTCAGCCACAAAAGAATGAGATTTTGCCATTTGCAACAGTATGGATGTACTTGCAGGGTTTAGGCTTAGTAAAATGTCAGACACCGACAAGTACTGTATATCACTTACGTGTGGAACGTAAAAAATAAAACTAGTGAATATAACAAAACAGACTCACAGGTAGAGAGCAGAGTAGTGGTTACCAGTGGGGAGAGGGAAGGGGATGAAGAGGTACAGAATACTGTGTGTAAAATAAATAGACTACAGAGATATACAGTACGAGAAGTAGAGCTATACATAATATTATAATAACTAACTGGTTTAGAACCTTTAAAAGTTGTGAAGTTATGTTGTACACCTAAAACTTCTATACGGTTGTAAATCAGCTATACCTCAATAAAGAAAAATGGAAATTTGAAAGTACACAGAACTATCATGACAAGTCTCATTAACAGCAGAGACCTAGAGTGTTGTAGACAAAGTAGCTCTTAAATAGAAATGGACCCCTTATTTAAAGGTGCATGTGATGAATACAAAGCACAGCAACCATAAATGACAGGTGATGTTCCCTGTAGGAAGAGGTACTGAAAATAAACTTTTAGCCCAGTAAGTTAGGAAAAGCAAATAAATTCAGACAGTGTAGAATAAAAGGTATAAGACGACTAAAAAGAAATAGGTGAAAAGGCAAAAAACCTGGTTCCTTGTAAAGAATAAAGAAAATAAGGCTTAGTAAGTATAACTTTTAGAGAGCAGAAGTAATATCAGAAAGAGCTATTATAGTGTATCTATTTTTGGCTGCACAGGTCTTTGGTGCACAGTCTTTGGGCGCTCAAGATTCTCATCGAGGTGACTTGTTGCAGAGCACAGGCTCTAGAGCACAGGCTCAGTGGCGGCAGCGCACAGGCTTGGTTGCCCCTCAGCATGTGGAATCTTCCCCGACCAAGGATCAAACCTACGTCCCCTGCATTGGCAAGTGGATTCTTAACCACTGGACCACCAGGGAAGCCCAGAAAGAGCTAATATATTAGGGAAACTTTTTTAATCATAAGAGAATATTATGATATTTATGTAGATCCTAAGTTGGCCCAGGAAGAATCAAAGCAAGAGGAGTAACCAAAAAAGTTGAAACAATATTCATAAAAAATTTGTGCCCCCAAACTAGACACTAAGTCCACAGTTTTGTGGGAGAGTTTTATCATGTCTTCAAGAAACAAAAATCCTGTGTTACAGAAAATGTACCAGAAAATGATGACAAGCCTCCCAACTACTGTAACTGGCTAAAGCCACTTTGGGTTTCCATGGTATAAAGAATATGCTTGCCAATGCAGGAGATGTGGGTTTGATCCCTGGGTTGGGAAGGTCCCCCAGAGAAGGAAATGGCAACCCACTGGTGTGAAGTGGTACCTCATTATAGTTTTGATTTACATTTCTCCAATAATTATGTGATGTTAAGCATCGATATTCTTGCTGGAGAAATCCTGTGGACAGAGGAGCCTGGTAGGCTACAGTCCATGAGGTTGCAGGAGAGTCAGTCAGAACTTAGTTGCTAAACCACCACCACCAAAGCCACCATGGGCCTGAACCCAACTGGACTAGACTAGCACTAGAAAAAAACCTACAGCTCAGTATTGCTTGTGGATAGATATAAATTAAAAATAGCCATATACCTTCAAAATAAAATTTTAATTCAACATTGGGGGGAAAAAAAACCTATCAAGAGAACCTAGGCAAAACATTCTCTGACATAAATCATACTGTTTTCTTGGATCAGCCTCCCAAGGCAATACCAATAAAAACAAAAGTAAATAAAGTTTGACATAGTCAAAATTACAAGCTTTTGCACAACAAAGGAAACAAACAAAAAAGCCTACAGAATGGTAGAAAATAATTGCAAACAATGTGAACTGACAAAGAATTTCCAAAATATACAAACAGCTCATACAGTGCAATGACAGCCACAGAAAACCCAATCAGAAAATGGGCAGAACATGTAAGTAGGTATTTCTCCAAAGAAGTACATATGGCCAGTATACACATGAAAAGATGCTCCACATCACTAATTATTAGAGAAATGCAAATCAGAACTATAATGAGGTAGCACCTCACACTAGTCAGAGTGGCCATCACTAGAAAGTCCACAAGTAACGAATGCTGGAGGGGTGTGGGGAAAGGGGACCCACGTACTGTTGGTGGGGGGTGTAAGTTGGTGCGGCCACTACAGAAGACAGTGGCGATTACTCAGAAGTAAGAACTACCATATAATGGAGCAGTCCCTCTCCTGGGCGTGTACCCAGACAAAACCATAATTCAAAAAGATATATGCAGCCCTGTGTTCATAGCAACACTATTTACAATAGCCGAAACATAACATAAAGATCCATCAACAGATGAATGGAGAAAGAGGATGGGGCTACTTATATACAACAGAATACTAGTCGGCCATAAAAAAGAAAGAATGCTATTTGCAGCACCATGGATGCAACTAGAGATCATCATACTAAGAAGGAAGGAGAAAAACACACACACTTGCTGATACATGGAATGTAAAATATGACACAGATGAACCTATCTGTGAAACAGAAACATGGACGCAGAACAGCCTGGTGGTTGCCGAGCAGTTGGGGGAGGGATGGTCTGGGGGGTTGGAATTAGCAGATATAAGCTTTTATATATAGAATGGATAAACAGCAAGGTCCTACTGTGTTACATGGAGAACTCTATTCAGTATCCTATGATAAACCATAAAGGAAAAGAATATTTGCAAAAAATGTATTACTGAATCATGCTGCTGTGCAGCAGTAATTAAGACATTGTAAATCAACTATACTTCAATAAATTTTAAAAGATCTTATGTACATACAGTGAAAAAAAACCCCACATCTGTCAGCATTGAATTCACTACTTAAGGTTATCTATAGATTTAAGGAGAAAAGCCACCTCTGTAATCAGATCAGTGTATGTCCCAAGAAGCTTCAGTAAAATGTAGTGTCCATTTATGATTTACATCTAAATTAAGTACAATTATAGTTTTCTAACATGATAAAAGTAGCTGCACATCATAGTGAAATATGAGAAACATTTCCATCAATGTCAGAAATAAGGGTGCCTGCTGTTCTTCACTACCTTTCAACATTGTACTAAAGGTTCTCTTTAATGGAGTAAGATAGAAAAGAACTGCTGGAGTGTTACAGATGAATTAAATATGCACCTCTATATGGGCTTGCCTGGTGGCTCAGCTGGTAAAGAATCCATCTGCAACTGGGGAGACCTGGATTCTATCCCTGAGTTGGGAAGATCCCCTGGAGAAGGGAACGGCTCCCCACTCTAGTATTCTGGCCTGGAGGATTCCATGGACTGTGTAGTCCATGTGATCACAAATCAAACACGACTGAGTGACTTTCACTTTCATATGATGAAATACACTAGCAACAGATATCAATAAAATGATAGCACTCAAAAGCAAAACTGCAAAATATGTTCAGTAAATATCGTTTGTGCCACTATGTCAATTTAGAGTCAATTTTTTCTGTGTATTCCATGTGAATACAGTAACTTTTAAAAAAGATTAATTGGCGTCAGTGGTTCATGAATTGAACAGCAGCCCATCTAGGATTAATTAGTAGATGAAATGTTACTTTATAGTAACATTTTAAAGGATGAGAAAGATGCTCTTTAAACTTCCCAGAGAGAGCTTTGACAGTTAGTGATCTCTTCATTTGTCAAGTAGAAATGTATTGCTTGAATGTAGTTTAAAAAATTAAAATCTTAAAATGCCTATACTAAGAGCTGTGCAGCTATAAAGATGATTGTGGAATTGCATTTGATAATTATGATGACTGCTGATAGCTGGAGGAAAATGCCAGGGTTTTGACAGTAGAGAGGAAAACAGAGACCTGCATATGGAGGTAGAAGGTTCTCTACTCAGCAGGGAGGGCTCAGGTACAACCACTAAGACCCCCAGGCTTTCCTGGTGTCCACTCAGCATAAATGGCCCATCTCCTGGCAGGTGCGGACCAGGCCTCTATAACGGCCAGGAGTCACATCCAGCTGGTGAAGTCCCAGGTGCAGGAGGTACGCCAGCTTTCCCAGAAGGCGGAAACCAAGTTGGCAGAAGCACAGACGGAAGAACTCCGACAGAAAACCCAGGAGGACGGGAACGAGAGGGCTGAGCCGGAGGAGCCGGAGGCCTACCTGCGTGAGGATTGAGGGCCCACACTGCTGCCCAGGTCTGCCCGCTCGGCCTGGGGAAGGCAAGGGCAGACGCCTTGCGGCCCCAGGTTAGCAGACGCCTTGCGGCCCCAGGTTAGCACAGCTTCCTCTGCACAGAGGCAGCGGCAGGTCCTGCACGGGCCCATCAGACCAGAGGTCGTTGTGAGCTGTGAGTGCCTGACCCCTGTCCCCACCGTCTCAGGCTTGTACTGGACCTGGCTCTTAGCCCATGGGCACTGCGCCCTATTTAACATTTCACCCCACTCAGCAGAGTTGCCCTCTCACCCACCCATGGATCTGTTTACCTCCCACCCAGAGCATTTCACCAACCTGGCCCGAGAGAGGGGGTCTTCTCTGTCATGTCCACAAGTTCAGTAGCTGTTTAACTTCACTTTTCCCATCTATTTACATTTTCTAATATGATTCAGTATTTGCTCCTTCCACAGGGACATGAGTTTGGGGGGGAAGGGGAGACTGTCCTGTTTATAAGATTTCTTTGTGTTGAGTGTTTCTAATGCCTTCTGTGACCTGCTCAGTTCCCTGTAAGGATATCTCAGGCCAAGGAGCCAAAAATCTTTCCTGAGGGACTGAGTATGTAGTGTTTACCTGGTGCTCACAACAAGACTTACTCCAACACACGCTTCTCATTTCCTTTTTTGCTTGGAGTTTCTCTATTGTATCTGAAGGAAAATAATTTTTTTTGCATTTAAAAAAGAAAATGTTTCTGTGTGTATTCTGGAGTCCTATGCAGGGGCCCTTCTCTGCCCACAGCCCCGGCCCCCCTCCCCCCCCGACTAGAGGAGCCCTAAGGGCTCCGGGAGTGCCCCGGCGCCTCATGGGGTTCTGGCAGCACTTGCCATGCTTTGCCCATTTAACACATACTGGTACAAGTTAGCCAGATTTCGGTGTTTTAATCAAAGTTAGCAAGGTTTGGGAGGGGTTTACAGAACAAAGTCAGAGTTCCCTGTAGCCTGTCAAGGGCCAGGTTGCAGGGTTCTTCATTTCTCATCATGATTGAAAAATTGAACAGTCCACTCGCTCAGCCCACCCCAGGGAGCCGGGAAAAGGGGGCAGCTGCACACCTGAGCCCCTCGTCTGTCACCAGCGCCCACATGGTCCACATCTGCAGGGGGCTGAGGCGGTGGACCAGAAGGAGCCCTCGGTACAGGCAGGGGTCTAGAGGGTCCAGGGGCCGCCGGATTCCAAAAGTCTTGAAGCCAGCATGGTGCATGGGGCTCACCCCCAGCTTTCTCAGGCACATCCCCACAAAGACGTCATCGATGGGGAAGAGTTCAGCCTCTTCCACAGCCGCCTGGAGGCGCTGCACGGTGGCTCTGGACATGACATACCCCCCGCCCCCAGCATAGGGCGGGTAGTGGCGGGCCCTGTACATGGAGGGTGGGATGAAATATTTGACCTTGGTGTTCCTGTTGGGCAGAGCCTGGCGGATGACATCCCCCACCAGGAGGTCCTGGGCTGGGTCCCAGCCATCCAGGAACTCCAGCACATTAGGGACATGGACAAAGACATCGTCATCTCCTTTAAGTACGAAATGGGCCTGGGGACAGGCAGCAGCCAACCAGCGCTGCAGGTGCAGCTCCTTGAGGGTTAGGTTGAAGAAGTCCTCAGCAAAGTCCCACTGCAGGATGTCATCAAACTCACGGCTCTCATAGGCCAGCAGCTGGGCCGGGGGAGCGGGCCCTGCCAACCCCAGGAGGAACACTAGCTTCAGCTGCCGGCCCTTAGCCCAGCTTCCCGCCCGGCCCCACGTGCTGCGGATGGCCGCGCGCCGCTCCACATGGCCGGGCTGCGACTTGATGGCCAGGAGCAGAAAGGTGTCCTGGGCACAGCCCGAAGGCTCCAGCAGGATGGAGAAGTTGCGGCAGTGGCGGTAGGTCAAGAAGAGGCGGTGACGGGTGGGCAGGAACAGGGAGGCGTTAGCCACCGTGTGGTTGGGTAGACATGGGTTGCGCCGGAGCCCTGGGGGAGCCCAGAAGGGCTGTCGGGCCATGGGGCCTCCCGCTGGCTGGGCCTCCTTCTTCAGAAAGAACAGGCAGCTGAGCAGCAACACAGCAAGGATGTACGGAACCAGCCACCCTACCCTGCGGAACATGGCAGTCCTGCAAGGAGAGAGCTGGTGAGCGGACGCAGAACTGGCCCGGCCTCCACCTCCTCCATCCAAGAGCAACCCAGCATCCTGTGTGCCAAGTTGCTCAGTCATGTCCGATTCTCTGTGACCCCCATGGACTATAGCCCACCAGGCTCCTCTGTCCGTGGGATTCTCCAGGCAAGAATACTGGAGTGGGTTACCATTTCCTCCTCCAAGGGATCTTCCCCACTCAGGGATTGAACCTATGTCTCCGGCATCTGTGCTTCCCTGGTGGCTTAATGGTAAAGAATCCGCTTGCCAGTGCAGGAGATACAGGTTCAATTCCTGATCCAGGAAGATCCCACATGCCTCAGAGCAACTAAGCCTGTGCGCCGCTGTGAGCCTCCCAGCAACTAGGTCCTTTTATTTATTTTCTTTGGTGTGTTCTCTGGCTCTTTCCGGAGCCCCCTCTCCCAGAGGACAGACCAAGCACACCTGCCGTGCCAGCCCTCGCTTCCCTTCTGCTGTCATTAGAGAACTTGACTCAACTTTTTCTCCAAAAAGACGTGCAGTCGCTTTAGACATGAGACACCACAAGTGTTTTCAGTATTTCCCGAGAAACTCAGGTACCTAATGAGTTTCAGTGAAAATGACACAGCTTATTTCCAGAAAGAAACTCAAGAGTGGTCTGTTGATGGAACACCCAGTCTTAGAGATGACAGCCCCAGGCACTGTCCCTAGGGAGTCTGGTCCACTGGGGAGTGGGGAGGAAACCACTGCAGGGCAGCAGCAGGTGTCAGAGGCCACGGAACACACACTTCACACCTGCCCCACGTAGCTTGGGTTTCCTGGGGAGTCAGTTAAACAGGGCTTTAGGAAAAACACAGAAACATGCACAGGAGAGCATGAAACGTAGGGAAGCCACAGACTTGTGTCAGGCTCCCCTGCAGCCACCTCTCGCCAGTTCCTACTGCTTACTGAGTTCTGGTTTTCTCTTAGCAAGTCTCCCGATGATCCGAAGAGAAGGTGGAGTACTGGTAACTTAGCACAGTAACCTACCCACAGTTCACAGTAGCAAAGCCAGACCTCAGTCTCCCTCCTCGCCACCTCCCTGCCATGTCCTGGACCAGCTAGCCATCACTTCGATCCAGTCTACCTGCATTAAGCTCATCCCTGTTGTCTCCGTCACTCCCACAAAAACATCTCTTACAGCTGCCAGAACTGCTTTTGAACTGTGGGGTTGGAGAAGACTCTTGAGAGTCCCTTGGACTGCAAGGAGATCCAACCAGTCAATCTTAAAGGAAACCAGTCCTGAATATTCATTGGAAGGACAGATGCTGAAGCTGAAACTCCAGTACTTTGGCCACCTGATGCAAAGAACTGACTCATTGGAAAAGACCCGGATGCTGGGAAAGCTTGAAGGCAGGAAGAGAGGGGGACGACAGAGGATGCGATGGCTGGATGGCATCACTGACTCGATGGACATGAGTTTAAGCAAGCTCCAGGAGCTGGTGATGGACAGGGAAGCCTGGTGTGCTGCAGTCCATGGGGTTGCAAAGAGTAGGCCATGACTGAGGAACTGAACTGAACTGATAGCTTCCAGGGCTACCGTAGCAGGCAAAACCAGCAGGGTCCCAGGTCTCAGAGTCCAAGAAGCCAGCACAAACCTCAGAGTGTGCTGAGAAGAAATGAAAGCAGTGTGATGGAATACAGTAACCCGGAAGGCTGTCTTAGCCAACAGTAGTTTAGAAAGACCTCCCTGACAACACCTGAGCAAGAACTGAACAAAGTAAGGATCGAAATCACATAAAGGTCTGGAGGAGGGGGAGACTTCCCTAGTGGTTCAGTGGTTAAGAATCCACCTGCAGGGGACATGGGTTCCATTCCTGGTCTGGGAAGATTCCACCTTGGAGCAGCTACACCCATATGCCTCGAGCCTGTGACCCACAAGAGAAGTCACTGCAGTGAGAAGTCCGAGCACCACAACTAGAGAGTGGCCCCTGCTCACTGCAACCAGAGAAAGAAGTGAGCAGCCACGAAGACCCAGTGCAGCCAAAAATAAAATTTTATTAAGGATCTGGGGAGGAGGAGCGGGGAGAGGAGGGGAGAGCATGGTCTGGACCAGAGGGAACAGTTGAGTGCAGAGCTCCTGACAGGACAGGAGGTGTGCAGTGTGGCTGGAGTGTAAAGAACAAAGAGGAAAGTGGTAGCTAGTGAAGCAGGAGCAAAAGCCTGAGGAATGTCACGTACAAGACCCATAGTGAAGTTCCCCGGAAAGATCTTGGGTTTTATTGTAAGCCCTGTGGAGATCCCTTAGAGGATTTAGTAGAGGCAGTTAAAGAATTTACATTGTTTGATAGGTCTATTTGCAGTTTTTTAAGGAATCTCCAGACTGTTTTCCATAGTGGCTGTACTAGTTTTCATTCCCACCAACAGTGTAAGAGGGTTCCCTTTTCTCCTGCTGGGCATATACACCGAGGATACCAGAATTGAAAGAGCCACGTGTACCCCAATGTTCATTGCCGCATTGTTTACAATAGCCAGGACATGGAAGCAACCTAGATGCCCATCAACTGACGAATGGATAAGAAAGCTGTGGTACATATACACAATGGAATATTACTCAGCATTAAAAAAAATTCATTTGAATTAGTTCTACTCAGATGGACGGAACTGGAGCCTATTATCCAGAGTGAAGTAAGCCAGAAGGAAAAACAACAATACAGTATACTAACGCATATATATGGAATTTAGAAAGATGGTAATGAGAACCCTGCATGCGAGACAGCAAAAGGAACACAGATGTATAGAACGGACACGTGGATTTTGTGGAAGAGGGCAAGGGTGGGATGATATGGGAGAAAGACATTGAAACATGTTGATTACCATATGTGAAATCAATCACCAGCCCAGGGTTGATGCTCGGGGCTGGTACACCAGGATGTCCCAGGGGGAGGGAGTCGGGAGGGGGGAGGGAGGGGGGTTCTGGAGGGGAAGCATGTGTAGACCCATGGCGGTTTCATGTTACTGTATGGCAGAACCAACACAATAAAGTAAAGGGAAAAAAAAAGAATTTACATTGTTTGAAAGGTCATTCCTGCTGATGCTTAGATGATGGTTTATGGAAGGGCAAGAATGGAAACAGGAAAGCAGCTAGCAAACTCTTGCATTAGTAACGGAGCACAGCTGAGACTAGGGTGGAGGGCGTGCGGCGCGCGTGAGGGCCAGATGGATTGCAGGCGTGGAAAATGGCTTTCAGGTGCGGGAGATACGCTAACTGCAGGGGAGGACGCCGCGGGACGGGGAGAATGGGGGCAGATTGGCCCATTTACTGAGAAGGGCGCAAAGCCAAGGGTTTGGTTTTGACTTGTGTGTTTCAGAGGCGCTGTAGACCTGATTGCCCCTTTGCCTACAGCGCTCCCAATGCCTCGACGCTCCACTGCGGGAGCTAACCCCCAACTCCCCATCGCAAGGACGGGGCCGTTCCTCTGCTCCCCACTCCACTGCACGAACGGCGAATCCAATTCAATACCTGCTAAACATAAGCCTCCCTCCATTCTGTGAGCCCCCAAGCCTGGTCCCGAACAGGCACGAGCTTCGGTGAGTGCACGCCCTACCCTCAACTTGGTGCTGAGCTCTAAGGGTCTGAAATTGCTTCTGGGATCCTCACTGGTCTCGGTGACCTGGCATGCTTCGATGAGGGAAAGGGTCAAGGGCTGGTTCATTCCCCACCCGACAGTCCTTTACGGACTGTTGTGGGGGCGCAAAGCGCCACGGGGTCGCCAGAACAGGGACCAGAGCCTCACGGTGGGCACCCTTCTCCGGGCAGGAGCACAGTGAGCAGCGCTGCACGACGGAGAAGATGGAGCAAGCGCCCCCAGGCTGCCCCCGGCCAACCCCCCAGCTCCGGCCATTCGGCATTCCTGCCCCAGTGGGGCGAACAGAAGCCGAGAAGTATCAGGAGACTCCCCCTGGCCCCGACGGTTCACTGGGGACAGGAGGCGGCTCCCGCCGGGCAGGGCGACCACGACCCCAGTGCAACCAGGTAGGCGCATTGCCCCTCCCGGGCAGGGGCACGGCACCCCTCTACTCACACTCGGACAGGCCCCTCCCAGCAGAGGGGCGCCGCCCGCCCCTCGCCGACCTACCTGAGCCGTGACGCCGTCTGGGCACAGGCGAGGCGCTCGCGCAGCGGCACCAGGTGAGCACAGTCCGCTCTTCTGGGCTCGGGCGGAGGGTGGGGCTCCGCGGCGCCCCCGAGCGCTGGCCACGCCCGCGCACCGCCACCTCCCCGGCCGCGGAGGTCGGGCTTGGGGCGGGGCTTCTGGAGGGCGGGGAGGCCCCGCCCACCCCACGCACCTGCGGGCCGAGAGGTCCGCCCCCGCTCTCCCCGGCCAGGCTCCCGCTTCCTCCGGCCAGCTCCCGGCTCCTCCCTGGCCAGCCCCACCCCAGCTCCCCCGGCCAGCAACGCCCTCCTCCCCTCCCCGAGGCCAACCCCTACCCCCCAGCCTCGGTCCTCCCTGGCCAGGCCCCCCTCCCCGCTCCTCCCCGCCAACACCCCGCTCCCGGGACGCACGGCGGCGGCCGGACAGAGCGGTGTCAGAACCAGACAGGCCGGACAGTCGCGGGGTCAGAACCACCTTTAATCCCGCCCTACAGGACGAGTCCCCGGAGCGCCTCCTCCGTCGAGCGCCACTGGATCAGCTGGATCTGGATCTCCACCGTCAGGGGCTCGGGCTGGTAGTCACTTTCGTACACTGAAACCAAAAATTTTATTTCTGAGGGAATATGAAAATGTGAATCGGAGCGATGAGCGGCCTGGCGGTGCACGGCCGACCCGGGCGACCCCTCCAAAACGCAAACCTGACCTGGGTCCCCAGGCCAGCACGGTTTCAGAATCGCCCTGGGGCCTTATCTGTAATAAGGCATAAATCACATCTAATCAAGTCATTCAACAAGCTTCCATTTGAGTTACAAGATGAACTAGCTGCTTTTGGGGGGACATCTTTTTCACTTGAAAGAAGAATGACAAAATATGGTTATTTCTGCACTTCTTTGATGGGCCCAGTGGCTAGGACCCCACACTCCCAATGCAAGGGGCCAGGTTCATTCCCCAGGCAGCCAAGTAAATAAATACATTAAAAAAATATGGTTATTTCAGCGTGAATATTTGGCAAATATTTTCTAAAAAACGAATGAAGCAAGCCTGGCACTCCAGGCAAAACATCTGAAAGCATTTGGATAAATACATTTTATAACATTTGCACTTTTAAGTAGAACTTTGTAACATTGTATCTGCCACCATGAACTTAACAGTTTTTCAATACTGGAAGACTTTTCCAATGATAGGTTTGATGATAAAGAAGGTGATTTAGAGATAATGGATAAAGAAACATGTGAACAGTTGGAAAATCTGCATAACACAGTGAAGCAGTATTTTACAAAATACAATAACCAGATGTCAGCAATTGTTCATGTGTAAGGCAGATGTTCAAAATGCAGTGTTGTTTTTTTCTTAAAGGCAATGTAGACTAATGAATTTAACATAACTTATTATGAAAAACTTCATCCATATAGATTGTTTCTACGTTGTAACAACTTTCTTTTAAAAACTACTGGTTGTCAAGCCTAATGTAATGTCAAAGAAGAATATCCACAATTATTTAAAAATCTATTAAAGTATTTCCCTCTTTTCCAGTTGCATGTCCATGTGAGAATAGATTTTCTTCATACACTTTAACGACAGCAAACATCACAGACTGACAGCAGAAGCACCTCTGAATATGGGGCTTCCTCAGTTAAGCCAGACATTAAAGAAATTTGCAAAAATGTAAAAAGTAAGCTTTCCTTAAACTCATTTTAATCCCAGGGCTTAATGATAAAATTGCTTAAAATCAGTGATAAAGAGAAAACTTTTAAAGCTTAAAGAGAGGGAGGAAAAGGACACATTATATACAGACAAACAAAGGTAAAGATGACATCAGATTTATCATCAGAAAAAAAAAAAGCAAACCAGAGGACAGCAGCAGAATAGTGGACATTTAAACACTCAAACTTAAATTTAAAAACTATCAACTTAAATTCCTCTCTTCCCTCCCCACTCTCCTTTGGGGGCTCCAACTCTGTGGATGTGATTTCCTTTGAATTTATAAGTCACTGATCACTAATGCTTTGTTCATTTTTTTTCCAGCCATTTTTCTCTCTGAGTTTAACTCTGGATAGTTTCTGTTGCTTCAAGTTAGTTTCCTCAGTTTTCCTTCTGCATTGTCTAATCTGCCATTAATCCCACTGAGTACATTTTTCAAGTGATACTATGGTTTTCATCTCTAAAATTGATTTATCTTCCATGTCACTATGTAACACGGTCAATCTTTCCTCTAGCTTCTTGGCTATAAGGAATACAATGATAAAGACTGCTTTAATGTCCTTGTCTATGAATTCTATCATATATGTCATTGCTGATTCAATTATGATTGATTCAATTTCATTATGTACTGAATTGTCTTACTTTTTTACATGCCTTGTAATTTCTCACTGGGTGGCAGACATTGTGAACTTACCTTGAGTGGCTGGCTGTCTTACCTTGGCTTGGCTATTTCTGTATTCCTATCAATATCCTTGGGTTTTGCTTTAGGACACAGTTAAGTTTGACCCTTTCAGGTCTTGCTCTCCCTTCCTGCTCAGAATCTGTAGTGTTTCCCGGGGTACTGGGCTCAATCCTTTTCTCATCTATCAACAAACTCATATTTTCATGGCTTTAAACAC
Organism: Antilocapra americana; assembly: GCA_007570785.1. NCBI lineage: Eukaryota > Metazoa > Chordata > Mammalia > Artiodactyla > Antilocapridae > Antilocapra > Antilocapra americana. The sequence goes on along the minus strand of ML663006.1, from coordinate 8,104,517 downwards.
CATCTTCATTCATTCATTCAATCGGTGTGCTGGGGACTGGAGATTGTGTGGCTTTAAATAATACAAGCATAGCTCCTGCCCTACTAGAGCTTACTCGTGTGTACATACGTGTGTGTGTTAGTCACTCAGTCGTGTCCGACTCTTTGAGACCCCATGGACTCTTGGCGTCCACCTGGCTCCTTTATCCATGGGTTCTCCAGGCAAGAATATGGGAGTGAGTTACCATGCCCTCCTCCAGGCAATCTTCCCAACCTGGGGATTGAACCCAGGTCTCCCACATTGCAGGCAGATTCTTTACCATCTGAGCCACCAGGGAAGCCCAAGGTCTTACATGCTGAGGGACAACTAAGCCCGTGCGCCACAATTCCTGAGCCTGCACTCTAGAACCCGTGCTCCGCAACAAGAGAAGCCACTGCAGTGAGAAGCCCTTGCACTGCAGCTAGAGAGGAGCCCCACTCACTGCCGCTAGAGAAGCCCGCGTGCAGCAATGAAGACCCAGGGCAGCCACAAATAAACTTTAAAAAATTAAGCACCTACACAGATTCTCATCTATGTAGGTGTCATCGTGATAAGTCCTGGAAAGGAAAACACAGGATGCTGTGAAGAAGATAAAGGGCCTAACCCCAACCAGATGATCAGCTTCCCTGAAGCAGGGCCACTGAAGCTGACTGACGGAGCAGCAGCAGAGTGAGTGAGAAGTAAGTAAGTGTAAAGTAAGTGCTCTGAGTAGACCTCCACGTGCAGGCTATGCAAACTGCAGGCTCTGATGACTACGGCTAGGTGGTCTGACCAGGGCAGAGGAGATGGAGTCAGAGAAGAGGAGGCAACTCAGCAGCGCTTTCGACCACGGGGACTCTGGACGCACTGCTCGATTCAATTTCTCAACTTCATGTCCCCAAAGCTGAGCTCATCTTCCCAACCCAGGGTGCCAGTCACTGCCAGGCAGAAGCTCCGCCTGCACCTGCTCCCCAGTCACCAGCTCGGCCTGTTTCGCCTTCCTCATGGCTCTCTGCTCCATCTGCTCCACACCATCCCCACCACCCATTCCTAAGCCCAGGCACTGATTCTTGTCTTAAGTGCTCCTTCTTTTTTTTAATAGGTGACTTTTTTTTTTTCCAACAAGAGAAAATTCTCATAAAATTCAAAACATTTAAACCATTTAAAAGCACACAGTTTGGTGACTTTTAGTAAATTTACAATGTTGTGCAAACATCACCACTAATTCCAGAACATTTTCATCACCCCAACTGGAAACCCATTAAGCAGTCACACCCCTTTTCCCTCCCCTACTTCCAGGCAACCACTGATCTACTGTCTCTATGGATCTGACTAATCTCAGTATTCCATGTAAAATGGAATCATACACTACGCAGTCTTTTGTGTCTGGCTTCTCTCCCTTAGCACCGAGTTTTCAAGCTTTACCCATAGAGTTGGATGTGTCAGGGCTTCATTCCTTTTCATGATGGAATAATTCCCTGTTGTATGGGGACTTCCCTGGTGGTCCAGTGGCTAAGACAAGTCTGAGCTCTCAGTGCAGGGGGCCCAGGTTCGATCCCTGGTCAGGGAACTGGATCCCACATGCCACAACTAAAAGGTCTCAAGTCCCACAGCTAAAGATCATGTATGTTGCAACTAGAGAATTGGCTGGCCACAACTAAGACCTAGCACAGCAAATAACTTTTTTCTTTAAAAAATCCCACTGTATGGGTAGACCACATTTTGCTTATCCAGTTCATCCACTGATCGTCCTCTGGGCTGTTTCCACACTGCCTGCTGCTAACAGCACTGCTGTGATCTTACCTTAGACTTCTGCAGCAGTCTCCCAACTGAGCAATGTCTTCCATCTCTCCTCGTAAGCCAAATGGTTCTAAAAATTAAACCTAAAACTCACCTATTTCAATGCTGCCACTGGCCACACAACAAGCCTGAGATCCTCATACAGCAAAGAAGAGCTAATGCCCTGCAGGAGCTTCCCAGCTGGGACTCACATACATGGTAAAAGAACCTGCCTGCCAATGCAGGAGACATAAGACAAGAGTTCGAACTCTGGGTGGGGAAGATCCCCTGGATATTAAATATTCTTGCCTGGAGAATCCCCATGGACAGAGGAGCGTGGCGGGCCATAGTCCATGGGGTCGCAAAGAGTCAGACACGACTGAGCAACTCAGCATGCCCTGAAGAAGCAGGACTACCGCTGAGCCGGAAGGACACTGGGCACCCCAACCTGAGCCTCCCCTCCCTATTCCATCCTGACCCCGCCCAGGATGCCTGTCTTGCCCAGGTCCTGACCGCAGCAGGCCCCTGTGCACAGGGCCACAGGGAAGACTCAGGGTTTGGTCCTCAGAGTAGGCATGGCCCTCCCATTGGCTGGAAGATAGGATTCTCTATCCTCCCATCACTTCAGTCCCCAGTCCGGCTGACCCCTCAGGGAGTTCTGATATATTTGTGCCCTTCCCCAAATTCCTGCATGGAAATCCCAGCCCTCGAAGGTGATGGTGTTGGGAGGTGGGGCCTTTGGAAGGTGATTGTGTCATGAGGGCGGGGTGGGGGGGATGGTGGCAGCTCTGGCCCCTCTCCCACCAGGTGAGGACCCAGGGAGAAAGTGCCAACCAGGAAGAGGACTGTCACCTGGCGCTGCCGCTGGTATCCTGGTCTTGGACTTCACCTCCATAGCAGCTGGAAATCAACATCTGGTGTTTATTCGCCACCTGCCCTGGGGCAACTTACAGCAAACCAAACGGACCCGGGCTGGTCCTCGGTAAACCTTCCCTGCCCTCTGCCCCTCATCAGCACCTACCTTTTTTACCTTTCTTATTCTTCTTTGCATCCTGAGAGAGAGAACCACAGAATAAGTTCATCACTGGAGTGGAGGGGTGTGGGGGGAGGGGTGGGTACAGACCCTGGTGGGTGAGAGCTCCCTGGCCAGGGTCCCTCTTGGACCGGGGAGGTGAGGCGGGGTCTCCTCTGGAGGAGCTGCCCGGCCTGCCCGCTTGCCTGGTCCCTCACACTCGAGAAGCCCACCCACCGGGGGGGTGACCCCTGCTGCATGCCCCCACCCCACCCTCTTCTGGTTCTGCTCTCCCTTCCCCACCCCACCTCCCCCTCCTTTCCCTCCCCTGGCATGACCAGGCATCTGTGGGCAGGGGAGTGAGGTGAGGGGGGACGTTGTACCCTGTTAAATGTCAGCCGGTCTGCTTCCAAGGTCCGGATCACCCCAAAGTTGCACACGGTAGACACGAACAGCTCCCCCGCCAGCAGGGGCTCTAGGATCACCCGGCTGCTGCCCAGCACCCGCAGGATGGGTGGGTCATGGCGTAGCTCCTTAGGAAGCTCCTTCTGCTTCTTGCTCCCCTTTTGCCCCTGTGGGGAGAGGCTGGGTGGGTGGACGGGTTGGGCAGTCACCACCCAGGCCACTGCCCCCCACCTGGAGGTACCTTAGGGGGTTCTTTCTCCCCTTTGCCCACCTTGTCTTTGCCCTTCTTGTCTTTCTTGTCTTTCTCCTTCTCCTTCTTGTCCTTCTCTCCTTTGCCCTTCTTAGCAGCCAGCGGACTGTCTGAGGAAGACGGCTGCGCTGCAGGCCAGGAGAGAATCTAGGGGGTGGAAGCGGGGAGGGGGCTAGCTAGGACCTTTCTGGAAAAAAAGCACAGAGACCCCGCCAATGGGGGAGCAGGGCTACAGATGCCCAACAGAAAAGTAGAGCACAGGAGACAGGGGCAGGGTCTGAACCCTGGAGAATGCCGGCGCCCACCTTTTCCTCCACGACGGTGACCACGGTCCCCGAGAGCAGGAAGGCCTTGAGTGGCACCAGGTCCTTCAGCATATGCTGCATCTCGTAGTTGCAGGGGATGATGTCAGACCAGGGCTTGGGGACTGTGCTGAAGAGCACGGTCCTTGGGAGGAGAGAGGCCACGTGGTGGGGGACTGTGCCATCTGGGGAGGGCTTTGAGAAGATCAGCAATAGGCAGGCACAGCCAGGGACAGAAGGCCAGGACGGATGGGGGCACAGAGAACGATAAACACCCAGCGTGGTGTGGGCCCGGCCCCCAGCCACGTGAGCATCCTTACCCCAGGGATGGGCAGAGCCGGGGATCCAGGAGCGGCCGCAGCTTGACCAGCTCTTCTGCAGAGTCTATGGACCGTGGCAATGGCTCAGAAGCGTTAGAGACAATAGACTCCTCCAGCTCCCCTGACTCGGACAGGGATGCCAGCCCGGATTCCAAAGACTCCTCTATCTCTTCGACAATTTCTTCCAGAATGTCCTCACCCAGCTGTTCCATTCTGGAAGGGGGCTTGATGATCTGTCAAAGACGTGAAAATACATTCAGGACTGCCGGCCTCAGAGCTCACGCAATGGGCACCGGTGCTTGATGGATGTGAAGCCAAGAAACGCGTGGACTCAGAGGGCAGGAAGGTAAAAACCAAGCAGCCAACCAACCAACCAAAAAAACACCCAGTCTCGATTCTTCTGAAAGTTCTTTGTTAAGAGTAAAGACGGACTTCCCTGGATGGTTTGTGGCTAACACTTTGAGCTCCCAATGCAGAGGGCCTGGGTTTAATCCCTGGTCAGGGAACTAGATCCCCCATGCCACAGCTAAAGATCCTGCATGCCCCAACAAAGATGGGAGATCCAACATTCTGCGACTAAGACCGGGCACAGACAAATAAATGAATAACAATAATAAAGAGAACAAACAGTAACAATTTCTTCACAAGCTAGGAAACCCTTGCATTTCTCCTAGTCAGATGACACTGTTGGGTTTTCTTGTGATGGGAAGGGAGAAGGGAGGTATAGGGGGAGTTGGAGAACAGGGTTGGGAGGCCAGAAGCCTAGTCCTGAGAATCTGGGCTGTTCCCTTGTTAGGTCCTTTGCTTCTGTTTCAAGGGGGATAGGAAGGGGTTAGCACGACTGAGAATCACTCCAGCTTCAAGGGGCTTCCCAGGTGGCACTAGTGGTAAAGAACCCATTTGCCAATACAGGAGACACAAGAGATGAGGGTTCGATCCCTTGGTCGGGAAGATACCCCGGAGGAGGAGATGGCAACCCACTCCAGTATTCTTGCTTGGACAATGCCATGGACAGAGGAGCCCAGAGGCTACAGTCCAGGGGATCTCAGAGTTGGACACGACTGAGCACAGCGGCAACACCAGCTTCAAGAAAGGGGCTGAGCAGAAGCTTCCTTCCTGTTCAGAGGAGGGTATGAATCGGAAGGATCCACGTTAAGGGGTTTCCTGGGCCCCTAAAGCCATCCTGTCTGCATAGGGGATGCTGAGAGCCCGAGAGCAGAGCCGCCCCAGGCCCCCACCTCAGCCAGGACTCCGCTGTATTCACTTCTTTCACCTTCTTCATCTTCCACAAAATCGTACGTCACATAGTAGTTGTAAGTGATGAAAGGGCCTTGGGGCCCTGGTTCTGGGTCCAAGACCGAGGAGTCCAGCACCCCTTGGAGGTTTCCAACAGTCACCAATAACTGCGCCTCAGGCGCCAGGAGATCTGCAGGAGGGAACAGGCAGGGGTGAGGGGAACCGAGGGATGAGATGGACAGACAGAGAGCAAAGGAGGGTGGATGAGCACGCCTCCTGCCTCCTGCTCTGAGCCAGGCTGAGCCTCAGCTTTGCAGACCTGGGTTCGTATCGCAGCACTGCCAAGTTCAACACGCAGGGAATTGGGGTAAGTCTCAGGGGCTGCCCTGGTGGCTTGGATGGTAAAAAATCTGCCTGCAATGTGGGAAACCCAGGTTCAATCCCTGGTTCAGGAAGATCCCCTGGAGAAGGGAATGGCTACCCACTCCAGTATCCTTGCCTGGAGAAGTCCAAGGACCTCTGAGGTTACAGTCCATGGGGTCACAAAGAGTCAGACTCGACTGAGTAACCAACACTTTCACTTTCCTTTAGGCAAGCGGTCCTTCTTCAGAGCCTTGTTTTCCTGATCTGTATAATGGAAACGGCAGGAGCTGCTTTGCAGGAGGGTTGAAGACAGAGACTATGTGACTTTAGCCGGTGTCTGACATGCAGAAGGCAGAGCTGTTATTAGCCATGTTTCATCACCCTGACCTTGAGGACTCTGGGACGGCCACAAGGGGGTGATCTCAAGCCACCAGCAAGCCAAGAAGCTGATTTAAAGAATGTTTCCCATTTGTCTCGGAAGGAAGGGAGGGGACCGTGGTGGTCCCAACCCCCTACCATTTCTGTCCCCAAATCTCAATCACATGGATCAAAATCTGGAGAGAGAACTCTGCCCAAGAAAGTGAGTTACACCTGATTGGGGTCTGAGTCAGCCAGGGAGTGGGGTGACAGACGCATGCACCCAGTGGGGTGGTGGGTGGGCCGGGGGCCCCTCTCGACAATCCCCCCACACCCTGCTCCTTGGCCCCCTCACCCTCGCTATGGCTGAGCCCCCGGAAGAGATGCTTCTCACTGGACGCCACAGTGACGTCGTCAAGCACGCAGAGCCTGGCCAGGCTGTCAATGGTGAAGCCCCGGTAGTAGGGCACCAGGGCCAGTGGATTGCCCTGCAGGAGCAGCAGCCTCAGGTGTGGCAGTGTCTGCAGGCCCGCCACGATGCTCTGCAGGTCCGTCAGGTCGTTGAAGCTCAGGTCCAGGGAGACGAGGTTGGGCCTGAAAGGCAAGTGGCACGGCCCTGGAGCACGAGGCCAGATAAGCTGAGGGGTGGTCGTGTCACTGCGCCTGCATCCACCAGCACCCCCAGCTCCCCGAGTCCCGGCTGGACAAGGTGCGGTGCTGAGGGCAGAATGGGAGACTGTGCCCCTCCCTGACACTCAGGCCTCAGGTTGCCTTGACCCAAGTTAGCCCCCTGTCCGGATGGAACCCCCGGTTCCCCCAGCCCCCTTTCTCTTGTTGTGCACAGAGGTGGCCATCACATCCTGCCTCCACTCAACTTGTATGTGTATAGACCTCTTGTCAGCTAACCATCTGGCCATCTCCCTACATCTAGAAGGTTCTCAGCAGAGACAGACAGACTGGCGAGGAAGGTAGAGGGAGGCCTCTGTACAGAGGCGCCACGGGGGTAGGGTAGGAGAGGCCGACAAACGGGGGCCTGAGAAGAGGTTGTGCGAGGCTTGAAGGGTCTAGAAGCTGGAAGAAGCACCCCAGAGTCAAACCAGGCCACGACCATGGGAAGCTTTCTGATTCATTCCTATTTTTAAAAAATATTTACTTATTTATTTGACTGCTTAAGGTCTCAGTTGCAGATGTGGGATCTAGTTCGCTGACCAGGAATCAAACCCAGGCCCCTTGCGTTTTGGAAGCATGGAGTATTAGCCACTGGACCACCAGGCAAGTCCCTGGTTTGTTTCTCGGGGCACGTGGGTGAAGAAGAACCAGCTGCTAGGGACAGAGGAGGCGCCCTGCACCTTCCACTTGGAGGTGGGCCTCCCTACCCTGCAAACCACGAAGTGAGTGGATTCCAGCCCTGAGAACAGAGGCAGCAACAATGGTTCACAAGGGGACACCTCAGCACAACCCTGCCGTCACACGCGACCATCTCCCAGCCGCGCCTGCCCTTCCTCCCTCCTCTCATCCTGCCCTGATGTTGACCAGCCAGTCACAGAAATACCCAAGAAGAACACTTTGTTTGGACCGGCACTCAGATTTTACCCAATACCAGCCTCCTTCAGGAGAACTGGTTGGAGCATCAGAAAGATGGATTCGCAGGACATGTACCCTCCTTTTAATTCAAAACAGCAAAAGATGGAGCATTCACATATACATGTTTCTATGAAATCCATCCTCAGAGTCAAGCAGGTGACGTTATCATAAGCCTGTTTTCCAAATCAAAGACCAGAACACTTAAGGGACGTCCCTGGTGGTCCAGGGGTTAAGACTCCATGCTTCCAAGGCAAGGAGCACAGGTTTGGTCCCTGGTCAGGGAACTAAGATCCTACATGCCACGTGGCCAAAAATTTTTAAATGAATAAATTAGCAAAAAATAAGCGGAATGCTTAGAACCCTGTCCGTGGCGCAAGTCTGAACTCAGCTGTCACACACAGCCCAAAGTGTGTGCTCTCTTCCTGTGCCTCGCAGCTTCCCTGATGACGGAGGTCAGTGGAAGTCAGGGATATGGAATCGTGCGTGGTCAAGGCTGTGCAGAGGCAGCTTGGCCAAGATAAAGAGGAGGAAGGAGGAAATTAGGGTCAGAGACAGGCCTTCCGCAAGCGCATTCCCAGGCCACCTGGGAAAGCTACCCTGCTAGTCGAGGCCTTCCTGGGCTATGAGGAAAGAACTGTCATGAACCTCAGCTCAGGCAAGTCTGCCCAGGATGTTGAGCCCCGGGAATCCTCACAGAGACTTCAACAGGCCTCTCTGGCCCCACTTCCTCCGAAGTAGGGGTTTTTTTTTTTTTTTTTAATGTAGATCCTTTTTTAAGTCTTTATTGAATATGTTACAATGTTGTTTCTGTTTTATGTTTTAGGTGTTATCAGCCTGGAGGCATGTGCGGATAATCTTAGCTCCCCGACCAGGGATTGAACCTGCAACGCCCTGCATTGGAAGGCAATCCTAACCACTGGACTGCCGGGGAAGTCCCTCCTCTGACAGGCTTTCACGGGTGGTCTCTGCTGCCCTCAGATGTCTCAGATTGCCCACTGCTCACCCACTGAGGAGACAAAGCAGACTTGTCTGTAGGGCAGCGGTTCTCAGATGAGGGTGGCTTTGCCCCCTGGCTGGCCATGTGGCACTTTGGGTTGTCACAGAGGTCTGGGGTGGGTGCTCCTGGCCTCTGATGGGTGGAGGCCAGGGAGGCTGCAGGATGGCCCTCACAACCGAGAATTCACTGGCCCGGATGTCAACAGGAATCCTGACGGTCCGCTCACTCTCATTGGCTCTTGGTGCCCTTCCCTGGGCCTCAGTGGGATTTTTGGTTTATGGGGTCAGAGAAAAAACCCCTAGGTCTGGACTTAGCAGCCAACCAGGAGTTATTATAGAAAAGGGCAAAGCTGAGTTCTCCAAGTCACCAGCCTAGAGGGCCCCACATGGCACGCTCAGCCCCCTCCTCCCTCTTCCCACAGGGAGCTCCCAAGTTACCAGTGGTTGCGGGTGACGTACAGACTCTCCAGGGGCCCCAGGAGCTTGTTGTGGCCCAGCCCCAAGTGCTGGAGCCGTGGAGGCGGGTGATGGCACAGACACTCCATGCTGGTTATCTTGTTGCCGTACAGCTCCAGGACCTGAGACGAGCGGACAGACAGCCCGTGAGCCCAGGGAGGACAGAGTCCACCCCCTCCTTTAGCCCTGGGCAACCTCGGAGGGGAGCTGCAAAGGACTCAGGCCTTGTCTTTCTGTGCCCACCTGGGCTCCCTTCTAAGGATCCAGGAAGAGGGACTTCCCTGGTGGTCCAGTAGCTAAGACTCCGTGCTCTCAGTGCAGGGGGTCCAGGTTCAATTCCTGGTCAGGGAACTAGATCCTATACACTGCTACTAAGACCCAGTGCAGCCAAGTAAATAAACATTAAAAAGTAAAGTAAAAATATAATAATAAAATAAAGTAAATACAGCCTTTCGGTTGGTGATTTTAAAAAAAAAAGGATTCGGGAAGAAAATATTCCTGCAGTAGCTGTCAGAAAGCTTCTTTTCCTTTTGTGAAGCAAACTTTAAAATACGGATTGGAGATGATGTCGGAGAAGGTGAGAGCAGACGTCTGTAATATTTTGGCAACTTCTCAATCCATGGCAGTTGTCCCTGGGGAAGCCAAAAGGCCCTTGGACCAAAGGAATAAACCCAAAGATAACAGAGTTCTTATATTTCTCCTCCCAGGCTTTCCCTGAGCCCAGCACTGAGACACACAGCTGAGCCTCTTCTGCCATCAGATTTACTAGTCTCAGCATTTAACTTAAAATTGAGACCATTTTGATGTGCTTAGCTGAAGACTCATAATATTGTCTGGCCTACCATTTTTCATTGTGGTTTTATATATATTAAAACATAATTTGTGATTTCAATCCTTTTTAAGTGGACAATTCAGCAGCATTAAGTACACTCACTTAAGATACAACCATCATCACTATCTATTTCCAAAACTTTTCATCGCCCCACACAGAAACTCTACCCACTGAACATCTCCCCAGTCCCCCTCTGCTCCCCCTAGTAACCCCTAATGTACTTTCTGTCTCTCTGGATTTGTCTCTACGTATTTCATGTAATCATCTAATACGTGGCTTTTCGTGTCTGACCTCCTTCATTCAGCATCATGTTTTCAACATCATCCACGTTGTGCATTTCATTTTTTTTTTTCTTGCCATACTGTGTGGCATGAGGGATCTCAGTTCCCCAATCAGGGATAGAGCCCATGCCTCCTTAGGTGGAAGCAAGGAGTCTTACACACTGGACTGCCAGGGAAGTCCCTGTCATGCCTTTTCATGACCGTGTAGACAGACCACATTTTGCTGCTCCATTCATCTGCTGATAACACACAGGCTGTCTCCACCTTTTGGCAACTGTGAACAGTGAGCACTGGCATACAGGAATCCGAGTCCCTGCCTTCAAGGCTTTGGGGTGTATACCTAGGAAGGGAATTTCTGAGCCACGTGGAAATCCTGTGTTTCACTTTTTAAGGGATCTGGCCAACCTTTCAAAAGCCTTGGATCTGCCCTTAGCACACAGGCATGATGGTCAAACCTCTTGGGGAGTGGGCAAGAGAGGGGCAAGGTCTCTGGGCAGCTCTGGCTTCAAGACCCAGAGTAGAACCTGGGCTCCTTTACCTTGAGAGTTGGGGGCAGGTTGGTGGTGTCAATCTCCTTGATTTGATTAGCACTCAGCACCAACTCTTCAAGCTTCACAAATTTTAGGAGCTCTTTGTCCACCAGGCTTACCTGGAAGGGAGGAAAGGGAGCTTGGAGCTGCAGTGGACAGGGTGGCCCTGGAGTCTACTTGACGACAGCAATGGTGCGTCCAGCCTCAGAGAGTGAACGCCCCACACCCCAACCCCCTTCCCCTCCTGTGCACCTTTCCTGCAGCCTTCTGCGAGGGCCTGCAGTGGCCTCTCACCTCTCAAGCCTCACCCCTCCTGACACCCTCCCAGCTTCGCTGTCTAGTGTCCCTTGCTGGACTGTCAGCTCCCGAGGGCAGGAATCAGAGCCGGTGAACCCTGTGGTCTTAAGGGACCTCTGTAGTTTACACCCTGCAGGGTCAGGCCAGAAACTTCAGGGGCCTGTCTGTGAATCCCCAGTTGACTCTGGCTCCAAGGACATTACGGGCCATCCTGGCTGGGCCTCCCTTCTCTGGGGCGACAAACTGGGCAAGTTTGCTGGGCTTGGTAGCCCTGCTCTATGGACAGCTGGTGAGATTAATCAGGAGGAGGGCAGAGCTAGGTCTTACCACCCGCTCCTGCAAGGGGAATGGCTCCCCTCTCATCAGCCCTGTTCCTGAGGCTCACTCCCAGCACTCACATCCTTGTCCACTACCCGGAGCGACCTGAAGTAAGTGTAGAAGAAGCTGTCTTTGAGCATCAGCGGATTCTGGATGGCCAGCTCTTTCAGGAAAAGGTCCTCTGTGCTTGAGCCCTCCACCAGAGCCCAGGGTGAGTGGGAGCTGCGGACTAGGCCCAGCAGATCCTCTACCGTCTCCTCCCCAGGGCTCAGGGCCTTCTCCTCTCTGGGGATCAGCTCCCGCCATGCTCGGCTAGTTTGAGGAAGAAATCTCGACTTATTCTGCAGTGGGGCAGGGAGAGGGGTGGGGGGAGGAACAGAATTTCTCTCTTTATGACTCACCCCCTCTCAAGCATTCAAAATTCTCAAAATTGAATCGACTATAAGACAGGATGATAGGGGTGAGTTTATAAGCCAGGAGCTGTAAAAGGCGATCTGTAGGAGGTAATTAGCTAAGGAAAGGTTTCTGAAGCAGAGGTGGCAAAGGCTGAACATCTGGCCCTTTAGATGTAGTAAGTGGAGGATGAAAGATTTTGGTCCTTGAGTTTACTGTTTTCCACCCCTTCGTCTTGAGAGACATCTGTCTATGAAACCCCAAAGCACAGCACAATGCCAGGCACACAGTAGGGGCCCAGTCAATGTTTGTTCATGAAACAATTAGTTCCTTGATTAGCATCTCGGTTTTCTTTTCTGTGAAAATAGGAACCAGCCCTACATGGGAATGTGGGGTCCCAGCTTCCCACTAGTCCATCCTAAAGGAAATCAGCCCTGAATATTCACTGGAAGGACTGATGCTGAAGCTCCAATACTTTGGCCATCTGATGCAAAGAGCCAACTCATTGAAAAAGACCCTGATGTTGGGAAAGACTGAGGGCAGGAGAAGGGGATGACAGAGGATGAGATGGTTGGATGGCATCAGCGACTTATTGGACTTGAGTGTGAGCAAACTCTGGGAGAGAGTGAAGGACAGGGAAGCCTGGAGTGCTGCAGTCCATCAGGTCTCAAAGGGTCAGAAAGGAACACCAAAAAGCTACCCACCAAGCCCATGGGAACCATTCAGGACTCAGGACTTTCCCGCACACTTGAGAAGCCCCCGGTTCTGAAGGTCATGCTGCTCTGCACTTAGTTGGTGAGGACACCGCCTCTGGCCACACCGCAGCAGGGTCCTAACTGTAAACCTGCTCTCAGGACGAAATTTCACCCCTCAAGGAGGCTGGTGTCTTTAAGCGAGCCTGTCCCGCGGTCCGGCTCTGCTCGAGGCAGGGTCCCTGCCCTCTACCCTCAGTCAGCGTCCACTCCTGCAGCGTCCCTGTTCCCACAGTCCACCTCCATCCCCACCCCCTCCCCACCCAGAGGTCAGGACGCTCCCTAAACGCCCAGATCCAAATATCCTCTCCAGGCTTCTTATCAGCCAACTCCTGGGGCTGGTGGCGCCCTCAGCACCCCGGGCCAGCCCTTCCCCAGCCCCGCTCTGCGTCCCTAGGCCCTGGCCTGGCCCCTGGTCGGTCCCCTCCGTTTCCCAGACCCCCGAGCCCCTCCCCCGGCCGCCCCGCCAGCGCCCGCACCCAGCTGCCGGTGCCGCAGGGGAACTCGTGCAGACACAGTTGTCGCAGGTGCTCCCGGACCGCGGCGCTTAAGGTGCGGGCCTCCGGCTCCATGCTCGCGCGTTTGCCACTCCAGCTGGTTGCTAGGCAACAACGGGGACGCTCCAGGCGTCGGGGGCGCGGTTGCGCAGGCGCTCCTGGAACCCACTATTTTCGCTTGCGGACAAACTTTTCCCCCAGTCAGGAGTCAGAGCCTCAGCTGCGCCGGGTTAACGATACTCTTCCCACCACCACCTGGGGGTGATTACTGTGGTGGCCCCGGCAGGTATTGAGCGCTTCCCAGGTGCTAATCTGTTTCTTCTCTGGAGCACCCTCGGAATAAAGTGTTAATTCTTATCCCTCTTTGGTGGAACTGGGGAGGAGAAATGAATCCAAGGACATTGGATTCAGTCCTCTCTAATCAGTGGATTCCAAGGTGGATCTCTTTAACCCCCGTGCCAGTTTTAATCACTGTCCACCCAGACAACAGGTTTAGCACCCAGGCCCCATTTTAGGCTGGTCCAATATCATTCATCTTTACATCCTCAGCATCTAGTCCACTGCTCGGCTGGCAAGGGACTCCTGGGCACCGGTTTGTGAAATTAACGGGATAAGATAATGGGAGTGGGGGATTAGCTGGTGGTCCAGTGGCTAAGATTCCACAGTCCTAATGCAGGGGGCCTGTGTTCCATCCCTGGTCAGGGAACTAGATCCCATATGCTGCAGCTAAGAGTTCACACACTGCAACTCAAAAGATCCCCGCATGCTGCAACTAAGACCTGGTGCAGCCAAATAAATAAAAATAAACATTTAAAAAGAGATGGTTCTGGTTCCTATAAGTTGAAAATGCAACATCTTGACTGAGATCTAACGTACATAACTAAAATTCACCCGTTAAAAGTGCACAATTCTTAAGAATATTCATAGTGCCACTATATCCATAATGCAGCTCTCACTGTAATCTAATTTTCAACTTTTTCTTCAACCCAAAAGGACATTCAGCATAATAGTTTCAAGGTTCAGATATGTTGCAGCGCATCAGTACTTCATCCCTTCTTATGGCTGAATAATATTCTATATATGGGTAGAAGGCATTTTTTTTTTGTTTATCCATTCATCAGTTGAAGAACATCCGAGTTGTTTCTATTTTTTGATTCTGATGAATAATGCAGCTATGAACATTCATGTACAAATTTTGAATGAACATACGTTTTCATTTCTCTTGGGTAGATACTTAGGAATGAAATTGTTGGGTCATATGGTAACTCAATGTTTCACATTTTGAGGACCTGCTAAACTGTTTTACACAGAAGCTGCACCATTCATTTTACATTTCTACCAGCAATATATGAGAGTTCCAATTTTTTCATATCCTTACCAACACCAATTATTTTATATTTACAAAAACCATAGCCATCTTAATAGGTATGAAGTGGTATCTCATTGTGGTTTTTATTTGCATTTTCCTAATGCCTGACAAAGAGATGGGAATACCAGACCATCCGACCTGCCTCTTGAGAAATCTGTATGCAGGTCAAGAAGCAACAGTTAGAACTGGACATGGAACAACAGACTGGTTCCAAATCAGGAAAGGAGTATGTCGAGACTATATGTTGTCACCTTGCTTATTTAACTTATATGCCGAGTACATCATGTGAAATGCTGGGCTGGATGAAGCTCCAGCTGGAATCAAGATTGCCGGGAGAAATATCAATAACCTCAGATATGCAGATGACACCACCCTTATGGCAGAAAGTGAAAAGGAACTGAGGAGCCTCTTGATGAAAGTGAAAGAGGAGAGTGAAAAAGCTGGCTTAAAACTCAACAGAAAACTAAGATAGTGGTATCTGGTCCCATCACTTTATGACAAATAGATGGGGAAACAATGGAAACAGTGACAGACTTTATTTTCTTGGGCTCCAAAATCACTGCAGATGGTGACTGCAGCCACGAAATTAAAAGACGCTTTCTCCTTGGAAGAAAAGCTATAACCAACCTAGATAGCATATTAAAGAGCAGAGACATTACTTTGCTAACAAAGGTCTGTCTAGTCAAAGCTATAGTTTTTCCAGTAGTCATGTACAGATGTGAGAGTTCGACCATAAAGAAGGCTGAGTGCCAAAGAATTGATGCTTTTGAACTGTGGCACTGGAGAAGGCTCTTGAGAGTCCCTTGGAGACTCTCAAGGAGATCCAACCAGTCCATCCTAAAGGGAATCAACCCTGAATATTCATTAGAAGGACTGATGCTGCTGAAGCACAAATACTTTGGCCACCTGATGTGAAGGGCTGACTCATTTGAAAAGACCCTGATGCTGGGAAAGATTGAAGGCAGAAGGAGAAGGGGACGATAGAGGATAAGATGGTTGGATGGCATCACTGACTCGATGACATGAGTTTGAGTAAGCTCTGGGAGTTGGTGATGTGTCCATGGGGTCGCAAAGACTGAAAAACTGAACTGAACTGAACTGAATGCCTGACTGGGCTTCCCTGGTGGTTCAGTGGTAAAGAATCCGCCTGCCAATGGAGGAGACATGGGTTTGACCCCTGGGTTGGGAAGGTCCCTTGGAGAAGGAAATGGCAACCCATTCCAGTGTCTTGCCTGGAGAATTCCATGGACAGAGGAACCTGGAGGGCTACAGTACATGGGGTCACAAAAGAATTGGACATGACTGAACAACTGAATAACAACAACAACAACGCCTGGCTAATGATATTGAACATCTTTTCATGTGCTTATTGGCCATTTGTATCTTCTTTGGAGAAATGTCTATTCAAATACTTTGGTCATATTAAGTTGGGTTTGTTTGTTTTTTACCATTGAGTTGCAAGAGCAATAGATGCTAGCCTCTGACTTGTTCACGATTTCTTCCATTCTGGAGGTTCTCTTTTACTTTCTTGGTAGTGTTCCTTGACAAGCAAAAGGTTTTAATTTTGCTGAGATGTACTTTATCTATTTTTTTCCCCCTTTGGTTGTTTGTGCCTTTGGTGTCATTTTAAGAAACCACTGCCTAATCCATAAAACTGAGTTTTGAGCATTCTTTCTATATTCTGCACAGAATTCCTTTGTTGGATTTGCATTTGGTTAACATTTTTCCCCCTAGTCTTGGCTTGTCTTTTCATCCTCTCAACAAGGTTTTTAGAAGAGAATTTTTTTTTAAATTTTGAGTTAGTCCGATTTATTGACTGTGATCTAAAAACACCCACTCTTGTGGACATCTGTCATTCTTTTTGATTGTCCTATATTAGAACACCTTTACTACCATTAGAAAAATTTCCCAGAACTTTGAAATAAGACAAAAAGGGAGCCATACATCTTTTATAAAGAATAAAACAAATATTCAAGAGTCTACAGTGATATAAACACATCAAAGAGATGAACCAGGGAGGATGCCTGGGATTCCAGTGACATGAGAGTGGTTTTACTTTTTCCTCCATTCCAAAACCACAGTATGGCTTCCTCTTGCCTAACAATTTATTCAGCCCTCACTAGCAAACTTCCCAGTGACCTCATGTTCTCAAACCTACTGTATCTCTTTAGGTTTTATCTTATTTGACCTCTCTATGCCTTTTGATGGTGCCAATCATTTCCTCCTTCTTGCAACCACTTCTTGTTCCATGACCACATGTTTTTCTAGTACATTTCTTTCCCTCTTGAGGATGTCTTCTCAGTGTTTTAGACTAAATCCTCTTCCTGTACCTGTTCCATTAATGGAGGTGTGTCCCAGGGCTCCACCCTTGACTCATAGCTCACGTTGGTCCTCTCTGACATCCAGTTTCATCAACACAATATACAGGTGGTACCCAATGTATGTTTCCGGTTCCTTCCTTCAAGCTCCAAGTCTAAATGCACAGTGGCCTTCTGTACACTTCCACCTTACCACATCAATAAATAAATCATTTATATCACCTGAGCCCTGTAATCCTCTCCCAGTATGGACCAACACCATCTATCCAGTTGCCCAAACAAGACACCTGGAAGTCATCCTCAATTCCTCCCTTTCTGTTATCCCCAGATTCAATCAATCACCTCCTAAAGACGGATTCTATCTCCTACGGATTTTGCCAATCCATTCCCAGGTCTTCATTGCCACTCTCACTATCACCTTGGTTCACAGCGTATAAACCTCCATTCTAGCTATGTTGAATGTGAGGTCCAGGTGGGCCATTCAGGTGAAATGTCCATAGGTCAGCTGGACATTTAGATAAGAGGAGAGAGACATTAAAGTGGAGGAACAAAGACCAAGCACTGGGCCCTTTGAGGCATGTCCATTAAAGAGCAAAGCAGGAAGATGATTCAGCCTCAGAAGGCACTGTGAGAGGCTGATATCCAAAACATATCAGGATAACGTTTTCAGAGGGGAAAAATGTTCTCAAGAAGAGGAAGTAGTTGACATTATTGCATGCCATGAAAGGATGAAGTCAAATGTTAGCTGAAAAGAACCCAGAAAGGTTGGCAATATGAGGTCCCTAGAGACTATATGGGGTCTCACAAAAGTCATAAACTTAACAGCTTAAAAACACAAAGTTAGCTATTGTTGTTCAGTCCCTAAGTCATGTCTGACTCTTTGCAACCCCATGGACTGCAGCACGCCAGACTTCCCTGTCCTTCACTGTCTCCCAGAGTTTGCTCAAACTCCTGTCCATCAAGTCAGTGATGCAATCCAACCATCGCATCCTCTGTCATCCCCTTCTCCTTCTGCCCTCAATCTTTCCCAGCATCAGGGTCTTTTCAAATGAGTCAGCCCTTCACATCAGGTGGCCAAAGTATTGGAGCTTCAGCTTCAGCATCAGTCCTTCCAATGAATATTCAGAGTTGACTTCCTTTAGGATTGACTGGTTGGATCTCCTTGAGAGTCTCCAAGGGACTCTCAAGAGTCTTCTCCAGCGCCACAGTTTGCAAACATCAGTTCTTTGGTACTCAGCCTTCTTTACGGTGGAACTCTCACATCTGTACTTGACTACTGGAAAAACCATAGCTTTGACTATACAGCTTTGACTATACAACAGAGGTTGGCAAAGCGATGTTTCTGCAGGTCAGGAATCCAGTATGGTGTAACTGGATTTTGTTCTCTGCTTGTGGTCTTATCAGGTTAAAGTCAAGCTATCAGCTGGGGCTGCAGTTCTCACCTGGAGCCCAGGGGCCTCTTCCCAACTCACTGGTCATTGGTCAAACTCATTTTCTTCTCATACTGTCCACCTGGACCCTCTATGTTCAAGCTAGCAATGGAAGTTGGGTCATTCTCATGCTTTGAGTCTCTCTCACTTCTTCTTCCTCTTTAAGTCTCATGTGATGATGACATTGGGCCCACCTGGTAATCAACCTACCTTAGGGTCAATTGATTAGTAACCTGAATTACATCTGCAAAGTCCCCTCTGCCATGTAATGTAACGTCATTGTGGGAGTAAACACCAGAGGGTCTAAGTCATGGGGGCAAAATGTTACCTGGTGTCGACTTTTCTACAGAGTTTTGAATAAATCACTGGAGTGAAAACCATATTGTGAGGTAAAAGTGCATCTAGATCTCTCTGAAGAAGCTTGGATAAGAGGAGGAAAGAGAGGCTTTCCCTGGTGGTCCAGTGGCTAAGACTCTGTGCTCCCGATGCAGTTGGCCTGGGTGTGATCCCAGGTCAGGGAACTGGATCCCACATTTCGCAGCCAAGACCCAGTGCAGCCAAACAAGTAAAAATAAATATTTTTTAAAAGAAGAGAAAAGAGACAGCAATGACTAGAGGGGGACGTGAGCTTAAGGGTGGAAGGGGGTTGCCGACTGTCTCTTCTGGTGTACATTGGGTTCTATGAACCACCCAGGTCTGACCTTATCCCTGAGCTTGTGACTTTTATCCAGTGGCTGACCTGACATTAGATAGATGCCCAGCAGGCATCTCAAACTTAACCCACTCCAGATAGGACTCTTGATTTCTCATCTCCAGACTTTTCCCCTCAAGGCACGCTAACCATTCAGTGGCTTTATTTACATTCCTGGAGTCACCCTTGATTCTTCTCTTCAGTCCAGCTTGGCACCAGTCCACCAGCCAGTCCTGTAGATCTTCAGCCACTCCATCCTGGTCCAAGTCACCATCACCTCTCGCCTGTATGGCTGCATAACCCAACTGGGCCCTCTGCTTCCACCCTGGATCACACCATCCGTTGTCTACTCAGTGGCCTATCTCTTTCACATCCTCTAAAGGACACCAGAGCCTACGTTTCCCCACCTACAGCCACGCAGCAGTGCCTCATCACGCTTAGAATTAAACCCAAATTCTTTATATTTTTTCCTTTGGTTGCACCACACAGGACATGTGGGATCTTAATTCCCCAACCAGGGATCAAACCCATGCCCCCTGCAGTAGAGGAACTAGAAGCTCGGAGTCTTAACCACTGAACCACCAGGGACATCCTAAGCCTAAGTTCCTTAAAGCCCTCTGTGACCTGACCTCTGCCCAGCTCTCCACCACCCTCTCCTTCTCTCAGTTCATTCTAGCTATGGCGACCTGTGACATCAAGATCATTTTGCACCATGGGGCTCCCTGCTTGGAGCACTCATTTGCCAGATCTTCCCATAGCAGACTCATACTCATCTTTTAGGTCTCAGCTTCAGTGATATCTCATTAGAGAGACGTTTCCTGCTCCCCTGACTACATATGTCATCGATCACTCTCTGCCTATCTCTATCTCTGATCCACTCTTGTTTATTAATGGTGTTGTCAGCTCCTTGCCCCCAAGAATACCAGTTTATTGAAGGCAGAGACCTCATCTAACTTTTTGGCCATCATTTCTGAGAGCTGAGAAGAACGTCAAGTCAGAGTTGGCGCTCAAAATACAAGCAAGTGATTTCATCAAATAACTCAGGGACTTCCCTGGTGGTGTGGTGGTTAAGACTCTGCACTTCCCTTGCACTGGGCCTGGTTATGAAACTAAAATCCAACATGCTGCGAGCAGACCGGCCAAAATATATAAAAAACTAAAAATTAAAAACGAGTTGACAAGAACCAGGTAACTCTGGAACACGGATTCTGGCTCGAGGCCTTCAGTTGCAAAGACGCTGTGGAGGATCCAATGAGGTTCAAGGCCAAGCAGAGGGGAGTCAACGCCTTTGACTCACTCAAGTTCACGGTGGTTATCAAGGCTGTCCCCAAGCTCTGGCATGGGCATGCTTTAGACATTTCCAGAGATAATACATATTACAAGCTTTGTGCCAGCTTTACAAATAAACGTACTCACCATGACCCTCCCCAGAAATTTCCTGTGGGGCATTGACCCTCAACTCCAGTTAGTCATATGTTCCTTGAGGGTTCTGCCTGTCAACCCCGGGGGCTTCGAAATTTCTTCTAGTCAAATCACCAAGCTCTTTCCAAGAAGAAATGGCAAAGACGTGTATGCCTTCCTGTGGGCGCCTTGTGTGTATCTGCACTGAGTCAGGCGTCTGCCTACCTTGAGGGTAACCTCAGCACTTCCTTCCAGCCTTGCTTTCACTCAGGCTCGGATGGCAGAAATTTGAAAGTATTTTCTGGAGAAAAGCTGAGTAATGATTTTGCCATGGGTGGGACTTTTAGTGTCCCTCTTCCTCGCAACTGGCCCTTTATATATATATACCCCCCTAAGAGTATGGCAAGCACACCTCACTCCAGCAGCTGTTGCAAAGCAGACTCACTCTCTCCTGCCATGGTCTCCTCCTCAGGTATCATCGAGTCCTGCGGCCACTGATGCTGGGGGGCATGGTCGGGTCTCCCCAGACGGAAAGGAAGACTGGAGGGGCCCAGCCCCATGGAAGCTGGGGCAGGTGGGGGTGTGCGGTCCGTGCACCTCACAGCATCACTCTCTTTTTCCAGGATCCTCCGGGCTTGCCCTGTTCCTGCTCTGCTGTTTGGGAGCCTTGCTCTCCTCCCATAGCCATCCACTACCACGAGACATACAATCAGCTGTAATCACAGAATTGCAGTTCTCATTTTCGAAACTCATGGAAGAATATGTAAGTGCCCACCAGATTTCTTTTCTAAGCCGTTTCTTTAAAATGCCTTCCTTGGCCCCCAAAAGAAGCCTACTCTTTTTCAGACCAGAAGCTAGGGTTGGAAATAGCTGGAAGGGATGGGAACAACTAGACAGGCTTTTGTTGTTCTTGTTCAGTCGCTCAGTCGTGTCCGACTCTTTGTGACCCCATGGACTGTAGCACATCAGGCTCCTCTGTCCTCTACTATCTCCTGGAGTTTGCTCAAATTCATGTCCATTGAGTAGGTGATACTTTCTAACTATTGCATCCTCATTGCCCCCTTCTCCTCCTGCCTTCAATCTTTCCAAGCATCAGGCTCTTTTCCAATGAGTCGGCTCCTCACATCAGGTGGCCAGAGTATTGGAGCTTCAGCTTCAGCACAGACAGGCTAGGATGGAATTTTTGTGAGGTTGGTGGTGGGGGTCAGAGACAGAGATTAGCCCAGAGAGCCCCAAGCTCAACAATTTCTCATGCACCCCTACTTTTGTAGGCTTGTTCATCCCTGACATATGCAGTTCACAGGTAACGCGTTTTCCTCCCTCCCTGCTCTTCAAGGAGCAGCCAATCTCAGCCTAAGCTGTACATAATAGCCCAGCAAATACAGGATGCTAAAATCCTCGTGTGGGTCACAAGGAGTGTCTCTTACACAAGATAAGGGCAGTTAACACATTAGATGTCTGTGTGCGTCTTACTTATGAATCAGGGCTCCGTCAGCTTCTAGCAGAGGCCCGGCTGAGCCTGACCCACACAATAGGAAAAGTGTGAGTCTGAGTACATGAAAATACTCTTTCAGTTTCTCAGGGTTGTGGTCAAGACAGGAGCTCTTACACAGCTTTGAATAAACAGAAAGCAACACGTGGAAGTGATTCATAAGATTGGCCTTGCTCTTCCCGTCCATCCTGGCATTTAAACTTTAGCCTTGGCTTGTTTGTTTATTTATTTAACTTTGTCTGGGCTGGGTCTTCTTTCTCTAGTTGCGAAGAGCAGGGGCTACTCTCTAGTTGTGGTGCACAGGCTTCTCGTTGAGGTAGCTTCTCTTGTTGTGGAGCCCAGGATCTACAGCAAGGCTTCAGAAGTTGTGGCATCCGTGCAGAGTTGCTCCGTGGCTGGTGGGATCTTCCCGGGCCAGGGATGGAACCTGTGTTCCCTGCATTGGCAGGCGGATTCTTAACCACTGAGCTACCAGGGATGCCCCTGCCTTGGCTTCCGTCTACAGACGCAGAGGTGGAGGCAGTCAGCTCTGGTGACCAAGCAGCTTCAGGTTTATGAGATGCTTCTAGTTCCCAGGAAGAGAGATGGGAGAGGGTGTGTCTGGAGTCCATGGTGTGTTGGAGTAAAATCTCTCTGGCACCTTGGAGACCTTTCCAGCCACACGTAACCACCACGACCCACCCTGGCCAGGAGAGGGGGATATTTATTTTAATTAATTTATTTTAATTGGAGGCTAATTACTTTACAATATTGTGGTGGTTTTTGCCATACATTGACATGAATCAGCCATGGGTGTACATGTGTCCCCCATCCTGAATCCCCCTCCCACCTCCCTCCCCATCCCATCCCTCAGGGTTGTCCCCAGTACACTGGGTTTGAGTGTCCTGTTTCATGCATCGAACATGGACTGGTGATCTATTTTACATATGGTAATATACATGTTTCAATGCTATTGAGAGGGGAATATATTGACTTTACACAGAGTCACAGAGAACCAGGAGCAGCATGGAAACCCAGACGCCTTCCCCTTCCCCACCTCTCTGAGCCCCTGAGCAGCTAAGAATGGATTCCAGAAGGTTGCATGGTCCTTCGAGGAGAGGAGGTAGAGATGGTGCAGAAGAGGCAGGATGGAGCCGTGGTTAGTAGTACAGGCTTTGAGAGTGCTGCCTGATGTGGGTTGGAATACCACTCTACCACCTGATCTTGCACCAGCTCCATAAACCAGCTGAGCTTTAGTTTCCTCTGGGGGAGGGGAGAGTGACCCATCACAGCCTTGCAGGCTTGCGGCACTGATGAGATGAGCCGCTGAAGAGGAAGCGCTGCCCAGGCCCCTCGACTTTGCTGTTGATGTTTAGTTGCTCAGTCGTGTCTGACTCTTTGCAGCCCCCTGGACTGCCGCCCGTCCGGGATTCAGACTGTAGTCCACAGGAGTCTCTAGGCCAGAATACTGGAGTGGGTTGTCATTTCCTTCTCCAGGCGATCTTCTCAACTCAGGAGCTATCCGGATTTCTGGCTGCTTTGCAAAACTAATGCTCACCTATTTCCCCTCCTCCTTCCACAGGAGCAGAGAGAGAAGGGGGTGCCAAAATCCTGCACGCACCGCAGGCAGTGTTTTTCTGTGAGCCCCCAACCACCACACAACATCGACAGCTCGGCCATCCTGCCTTATTTCAGAGCGATCGAACCGTTTTTCAATGACAAAAATAATTTTATTGATATCATGGACCACCTCAAAAAACTTGAATTGCAACGTGGACCAGACATTTCTGTGCCTACAGACAGCTTTCAACGTAAAATATTCATCACATGTGTTTTAGAAATGTTTTCAGAGTGCCTGAAATTTGTAGGCACTGAAAGTCACTGAAGACCATCTGGTTGACCCTCTTCCTTTTGAATGGCAGAAAGGCAAGGAGCCTTAAAAGAAAAAAATAGTGACCGCTGCATATGAGAATTCTGCTGTGAGTTAAGTAAATCATTCTAGTTATCTTCTCAATGAAGCCTCAAAGTTGCCAGTCCTGGGAAGACTGAGATATAAATGTCTCAGCTAACTTGAAAATGATTTCAAGTTATGTCGTTGTTCTTTGTCTTGTTATTACAGAATGTTTTTCTTAGGAAGACTTAAATTGTATTACACCCTTGTGAGGGCAGGAGGTGACAGCCATTGTAATTTATTGATATTTATCATGCTGAGATTGTTAATGCTCCCTGGAGGAGCCCTTGGGAACTATTTAATAAATTATGCTGAATTTTTCTCATCACCTGTTTTGGATTTTGTGCATGGGTGAACAGTGTTGACTGAGGGGGTAGACTGGGGCATCCAGACTGGGCAGGGTGGTTGAGACGTGCTATAGAAACAAATATCTGTCATTGCTGATTCTCCTCACTGGAAAGGCTTAGTGGCAAAGGATGAACATTTTAGCAGTAGTAAGTGTTCCCTGGGCATCTTCTTGCCAGACACTGAACATTTCACTCTCTCCTCTCTGAAGAGGTGGTAAAATTGAAGCAATAAGTCCTTGCCCAAGCCCACATAGCTGTTACGTGTGCCTGCGTTGGCAGGTGGATTCTTAACCACAGGACCACCAGGGAAGACCCTCAAGCCTACTCTTTACCACTCTGCCAACCTTTGTCCCTCCCTGGACAGCAACTGGGTCTTCGAGGCATTTAACTCCATGCCTGGCACAGAGCAATCATTCACTGGTCTACTCCCTAGCTCCCCACTGGATTCCCAGTGTCCCGGCTCCTGCAAAGGTCTGTTCCATCATTTCAGCAGTGACATAGCCAGGGCCAAGGATTTCCTCATGTCAAGAGATGTGTCCATAGCTGTCCACAGTACTCAGGGATCATCTGGACAAATGGGCCTCCAAGTGTGGTCTCTGGACAATGGGTCTCAGCCACCGTCATCGTCTGGCAATGTGTTAGAAACGCAAAGCCCTGAGCCCCACTCCAGACCTAGCCAGGCCTACTGAATCTGACATTCTGGGGGTGCAGCCAGCAACCTGTGTTTGAACAAAACCTCCACATGCGTGTTCCAGCCTGAGAACCACTGTTGATCAGCACCTTCATCTTCACCTTAACTGGGGGCAAACTGAAGCCCAGAGAGATAGTATAATTTGTCAGTTCTCGTATAAGAGGAATAAGGTCAAGACTCTGAGATATGCAGTCCAGCCCTTGGCTTCGCATTCTTTTTTTTTGTGGGTGTTTTCTTCTTCTTTGGTTCTGTTGCTCGCCTTGTAGGATCTTAGTTCCCCAACCAGAGATTGAACCTGGGTCACCACAGTGTAAGCACCAGACCTCCAGGGAATTCCCTCTGGTGGGTATTTCTACTCCAGTCCCACAACAGGCTTTTAAAGTCCCCGAATATCCTAGCCTCCAGTGACAATGTTTTGATCAGTCCTTCCAGAAACACCCATGTGCTCGGACATCTATTGTTCTTTTTGACTGTCCTGTATTGGAACACTCTTACTATTGCTAGAAAAACCATCCAAAATGGAGATATAAGGCAGAAAGATGACCATATGTCCTTTCAAAGAATAAAATTAATGTTTAGTACTCTGTGGAGATGTGAATAAATAAATAGGAGAAAAGGGACAAATGTTCCTTGCATAATTCTAGTTAATAAACATAAAAGAAGAAAATAGAAAATCACCATTAAGCACTACAGTAGTAACTGCTAAGGACAAGATCAAGAGATGAAGGCTGAAATTAATGAGGGAAATGGAGGAGAAACATGAAATGTGCCCAGGCTTCCAGCATCTGTCTCCCAGTTTTCACTAATCATTGTGGTGGTTTTACCTTGCATCCGCAAAGTCTCCAGGAGGTGCTCCAGCTGGTCTCCCCTCCCCTTGACAGTAGGCTGGACTTGCTTCTAAAGCAGAGTAGGGACTTCCCTGCTGGTCCAGTGGTTCAAAGACTTCACTTTCTTAAAAACCAGGCACAGGTTTGATCCCTGGTCACGGAACTAAGATCCCACATGGCTCCTGGCCAAAAAAAAAAAAAAAAACCAACCTAAGACAGAAACAATATTGTAACAAATTCAATAAAGACTTTAAAAATGGTCCACATCCAAAAAAATCTT
Source organism: Antilocapra americana (assembly GCA_007570785.1). Taxonomy (NCBI): domain Eukaryota; kingdom Metazoa; phylum Chordata; class Mammalia; order Artiodactyla; family Antilocapridae; genus Antilocapra; species Antilocapra americana. The sequence goes on along the minus strand of ML663006.1, from coordinate 8,078,784 downwards.
AAAAAAAAATAAAGCAAAGAGTAGGGATGGAAAAGACAGCAAGCCCCTGGATGATAAACATGGCGGACACCTCCCTGAGCCAAGCGGGCAAGGTCAATACCAGCTATAGTGAGAGACACCTCCGGCCAGGGTTCTCAGATGCCCCAGATGCATCATGATGGGAAGGACACCCCCTCACTTCCCAAGTCCACAAGCCCAGTCTCCTGAAAAAAATGTCAGACACATCCACATCTGCAAACTGTGGGATGTTCTGCAGATTCCTTGGCCTCTCAAAAGCATGAAAGTAAGGAAAATCAAGGAAGACTAAGAAATTGTCACAGAGCGGAGACCAAGAGGGGATGATCATTGGATACAGTCCTGGAAGGGATTTGAAAAAGGCATTAGTGAAAAAAAACTAGTGGATACCCAAATTAAGCCTTTTCTAGTGTTAATTACTTAGTTTTGTTTTTTTAGTCAGGCTGTGCAGCATGCAGGCTCTTAGTTCCCTGACCAGGGATCAAACCTGCACCCCTTGAGGTGGAAGTGTGGAATTTTAACCACTGGACGGCGGGGAAATCCCAAATTCTTACTTTTGATAGATGTGCCATGGTTACATAAGACGTTCATATTTAGAAGAAACTGGAGAAGGGTATATGAGAACTCCGTACTATCTATAACTTTGCTGTATATGTGTGAATGTATTTCAAAATAAAACATTAAAAATAAAATCCAATTCCTCAGTCATGCTGGCTGAATTTTAAGTGCTCAGTAGCTACGTGTGGCTGAGGCTCCTCCTATACGGGACAGCTCAGAACATCTCCACCATCACAGAAAGTTCTGTACAGAACTGCTCTCAGGAAATGGGACTCTGGCACAATTTATTTTTGATTAGGTCCCCAAGTCTCTGAATGTGGAGAAAGTTGCTAAGATGATTTCTGTCCAGTAGAGAAGATGACCACTGGGTGATGACGTTATTGACTAAAGGCATTAACGAGGTGAACATCTACCTGTGCATTGGCTCCCGATTTTCACTTTCTTCATGGATGGTGGATAAACAGAGGCTTGGTCCTTTCTTGTACTGGCTGTGGAGTCAGTCGTGCTGGACTCACTGACTCCTTCACAGACGAGGTAAGGAAAATCTTGGCATGTGCTCACTCTCTGTATAAGAAAGTTTAAACAGCCTGAGACTTTGTTTGGTGGAAATCGGAGCCTGCCTCCTGCTACTGAAGCTGGAAGGGGAAGAGATTGGCAGCTGGGCTGTGGGTGCATCAAGGAAAACTGCTTCCCCCTCCTAGAACAATTCTCCCTGCAAAGTGTGTATTTTCCCCTCCAGGCAAGTCTTCAGTACTCCATGGGCACCACCTGGGTGTTCTACAAGTCAATTCAATTCTGACACTAATTTTGGGGGGTTAGCACAGACCCTGTGGTCAAAAGTTCAGTCCCACAAGACGGCTTCCCTCTACTTCAGATGCCAATCACAGAGAGTGGGTTCCAAGTTACTCATATTTCTGTCTGTCTCAACTACAAATCAGGGATTCCCACAACCGCTGCTGAGGCTCAATGATTTGCTAGAATGGCTCCCAGAACTCAGGGAACATTTTGCTTATGTTTGTTGGTTTATATAAAGAATGCTATAAAGGATATGAATGAACAGCCAGAGGGAGACACAAAGGGTGAAATCAACAAGGGTCCTGAGCACAGGAGCTTCTGTCCCCGTGGAGCTGGAGTTTGTCCTCCTCTGGCATATGGATGTGTTCACCAACCCCTGCAATTCCGATTTACACAGAGGTTTCATCATGAGAAATGCTAGGCTGGATGAAGCACAAGCTGGAATCAAGACTGCCGAGGAGAGATATAAATTAACACATGCAGATAACACCACCCTTATGGCAGAAAGTGAAGAAGAACTAAAGAGCCTCTTGATGATGAAAAAAGTGGCTTAAAGCTCAACATTCAAAAAACTAAGATCATGGCATCTGGTTCCATCACTTCATGGCAAATAGATGGGGAAACAGTTGAAACAGTGGCTGACTTTATTTTCTTGGGCTCCAAAATCACTGCAAATGGCGACTGCAGCCATGAAATTAAAAGACACCTGCTCCTTGGAAGAAAAGCTATGACCCACCTAGACAGCATATTAAAAAGCAGAGACATTACTTTGCCAACAAAGGTCCATCTAGTCAAAGCTATGGTTTTTCCAGTGGTCATGTATGAATGTGAGAGTTGGACTATAAAGAAAGCTGAGTGCAGAAGAATTGATGCTTTTGAACTGTGGTGCTGGAGAAGACTCTTAATTGTCCCTTGGACTGCAAGGAGATCCAGCCAGTCCATCCTTAAGGAAATCAGTTCTGAATATTCATTGGTAGGATTGATGCTGACGCTGAAACTCGAATACTAATTTGGCCACCTGATGTGAAGAACTGACTTGTAATCATGGCTTGGTCTTTCTGACAAGCCTCTTGAAGATGTTCAGGAACCCACTCAGAGTCCCTTCATTAGAACCAAGATCTCCTACCACTGAGGGAATCCCCAGGGATTTAGGAGCTCTGTGTCAGATACTCCCAGTGTTCCCACAAACTCAGGAAATTACAAGAATTGGGGGCAGAGATTGAATATATATTTCTTACTGTCTCTGCAGGTGATCAAGGCAGTTCAGACTTTGCTTTTTTTGTTGTTGTTTCTTAGATTTTTTTTTAATGTGGACATTTTTAAATTTTATTTTTAATTGGAGGATAATTGCTTTGCAATGTCGCGCTTGTTTCTGCCATACGACAATGCAGATCAGCCATAGTGTACCTATGTCCCCTCCCTCTGGAACCTCCCTCCCATCCCCCACCCCCCAGAAGTGGACCACTTTTAAAGTCCTCATAGAATCTGTTATAATAGCTGTTCTGTTGTTTTATGCCCTGGTTTTTCGGCCATGAGGCATGTAGAATCTTAGTGTCCTGACCAGGGATTGAACTCGCAACCCCCGAATTGGAAGGTGAAGTCCTAACCACTGGACCACCAGGGAAGTTCCAATTCCATCAGATTTTGGATCAGGAGGCAGGGGGGATGCTGTCCACAAAGACAGGAGGGAACTCGGTGGAATTCCAAACTGCTGGAAGGTTGATGGTCTCAAGGAGAGGAGGCAGTTGCAGTAAGATCCAGACTAGGGGCCACGGGGGCTGAGACGTTAGTGGCTACCAAGCCCCCTACCCTGCCCCAGACAGGTCCCTCGCCTGTCTCCTTACTGTTCTACTTGAACCAGTCAATGTTCAGGTGATGGGGAACCCAGGACCTCCGAGAGATCTGGCAACAACCGCAGTCTTTCTCCCTTTTTTTCACTGAAAGCCCGCAGTTTTGGGGATGACTCAGCCATGGGCTGGGGACTCCACCGTGGTCTTCTAACTAAAACCAACTTGTGGCTCTTGGAAGGAGAGGAAATGCACTCTTGAATTTTGTGATTTCTCCTCTTGGACTTCCAGCCCCTCCACCTACAGCTTCTCTGACCTAGAGGCAGAGGGTCTGCTCACCGAATTCCCTCTTGCCTTTGGGTGGACCATCCCTACCCTGAGTCTGGGCTGCACGGCTGGATTCAGAGGCCTGCAACTTGGGCAGCGGCCCAGGGCCCTGCTCTCAGAAGGACCCCACGCTTGTTTTCAATATTGTGTGGCCACTGTCTCGAAATTCTGAATGATTTTTTTTGAACAAGGGGCCCCACGCTTTCATTTTGCACTGAACCTGCAAATTACATAGTTGGTCCTGCTGGGGTGTTTGTAGATTTCTGGATTTTACGGCAAGATTCTGAGTGGATCTGGTCTGGGCCTTAGACTCAGTATTATTAACAGCTTCACTGATATGTAACTTACCTGCCTTGAAGTTCACCCGCGTCAAGTGTATATAATTCAATGTATTTTAAGTATAGTCAGAGTCCTACAACCATCACCACTATCTCATTCCAGAAAATTCTCATGCCCCTAAAACACTCCCCATTTCCCCCTACCCCCAGCCTCCAGGAAATCTTGATCTCTCTTCTGTCGCTACGTGTTTGCCTTTTCTGTGCATCTCCTATACACAGATCAGACAATACGTCTCCATTTTTGTCCGGCTTCCTTCCTTCAGCATCACGTTTTCAAGGCTAATCTATGTGGTAGCCTGTGTCACCGTTTCATTCCTTTTTACTCTTGACCATTATGGGATCAGCACGTTTTGAACAAGCTGTCAAGGTCTGAGGTAGTTGGTTCACCTGTACGGAGATGTTTGCCTTGAATACTCCTTTCCCCATTTCACAGAAACAAGAAAATTTTGGAGGGGAGATGAGAGAGGAGATTAGGGGTAGAAATTTGTCACTAAATCAAGATCACCTACCACAACACTATACAAGAGGAAAAATAAATCCAATTCATCTTTGTCTTTCCTGATAGCACCAATCTAGGACAGAGATGACCACAGTGATAATAATGATGAATCCTAAGTTATCTGGAACTCAACTAACAAGAACTCTCAAATAATTAGAATTTCTTTTGGTGCTGCTGCTGTTGCTGCAAAGTTGCTTCAGTCATGTCCAACTCTGTGCGACCCCATAGACGGCAGCCCACCAGGCTCCCCCGTCCCTGGGATTCTCTAGGCAAGAACACTGGAGTGGGCTGCCATTTCCTTCTCCAATGCATGAAACCGAAAAGTGAAAGTGAAGTCACTCGATCGTGTCCGACTCTCAGCGACTCCATCGACTGCAGCCTACCAAGCTCCTCCGTCCATGGGGTTTTCCAGGTAAGAGTACTAGAGTGGGTTGCCATTCCCTTCTCCATTCTTTTGGTGATAAGCTGCCAAAACCTAGAAAGAAGCCAAAAGGTGATCAGATCTTAACATTCTGATAACAAATTTAATATCTCCTCCACCAAATGATTTCCAGGGTCTGTCTTGTGAAGACACTCCAAAGTAACATTTAAAAGTCAAGTGCCGCTGATTACAGAGGAAAGGAAAACAAGCAAGCCATCAAGGGTCACAGAAAAGAAAACACTAATATGGTCATAGGACTCACTTTTTTCAGAGGGAATTTTTTGGACTGAGCTTAAACATAAAAGCTTAAAACTTGCTCAACTTCTAAAAGAAGAGTCAAGAACACAAAGCTGCAAGAAAACACTTTAAAGCAATGTCATTTTCTTATTCTGGAGAGTCAAGATGTGAGATGAAAAATCAAAAGGAAATAGAAAAGGCAATCAGATAATGAGAAAATGAAGAGAGGAGGAGGGAAGCAGAGAGAACAGGAGAAAAGAAATGCGTAAATGTGAAAACAAGAAAACAAATGGCCAGTAAATGTGAAACTTGGGGGAACCCCAGTAAGTAACCGAGAAAGGCAAATATACTGAAGGCTCTCTTTCCTGCCCATCCAATTAGCTTGGCCCGGTGGTGAGGCTGTGAAAGGCCTCCTCAGCTACTTCTGGAAACAGGTATCTATCTTATAAAAGGATTCTACGCCTCTCCGGGAACCCGCCCTTGGTATCCTATCCTCATGGAACCGCCTAAGGAGATGATCATAGCTGGGAGAGGAGACACATACTGAGTCCATACAGCGTTAATGAGAATATCCGAAATAAACAGGGAGGGACTTCCCTGGTGGTCCAGTGGGTTAAGAATCTGCCTGCCAATGCAGGGGACACGGTTTGATCCCTGATCTGGGAAGATTCCACATACCATGGAGCAACTAAGTCCTTGCGCCTAGAGCACACGCTCTGCAACAAAGCATAGCCCCCGCTCCCCACAACTAGAGAAAGCCCACGTGCAGCAACAAAGACTCAGCACAGCCAATAGTGAATTAAAAAAAAAAGACTCTGTCTTCCAGCGCAGGGGCCATGGGTTCTACCCCTGCTTGGTGAGCTAAGATCCCATAGGCCTTGTGGCTAAAAAAACCAAAACATTAAACAGAAGCAACATTGCAACTAATTTAATAAATGGACCACGTTAAGAAAAAAAACCTTGAAAAGTTTATTTAAATGAAATCACTTAAAAAAAATAAAATAAAATGAACAGAGAAGCAAGAGTGGAAGCAATCTGTGTTAGCCCAGGCCACTCGAGGTGCATATACCTGGATGGGATTCACTGTGGAAAAAAGGCTGCTCTGCAGACAAACCTGTGAGGGGCAGGGGAGGAGGAAGGAGGAGGATGAGGCGGTCCGGCCCCTGCAGAAGGGACCAGAGAAGGAAGGAGGGTTGGGAGCAGCTTCTCACCTGTCAGGAAATCCTCCGAGTCTCTTGTCAGAGGGATGTGTATTACTTTAGAAATCAGTAAATTAAACACACTTCAGCTTTTGAAAGAAATAGCTGCCAGAGAAAAAAAGGATGAAGAATGGAGAGGTTTTAAGGGTTTTACACATACCGGTAAAAAGGTAAAGTTCTTTGGCTGTCCCAAGGCTGTTCCCCATGGTAGTGGGTTGTGAAATTTGTAGTTTTCTCTCTCTGAACTTTGAAATTAGGCTAGTCCCCTGTTCACAGCTCTTCAGACTCCCAGCTGCATGGCACAGGCAAAGCAGAGCATCAGAGCAAATCAGTCCTTGCTAGTAGAACTGATTTCTCAATGTATCCAATATAACTTCTCTCAGCCTTTCTATGGGCTATCCAAAACTGTAGTACTTTATCATGAGAAGGAATATTCAAAATGACTATTCTGAGGCTCTGTGAAATCCCAAATTTATTCATTTACTTATTCAAGGGCCCTGGAACAATTCTTCCTCCAGCAGCTCCTGGCAACCACTAACTTACATTGTGTTTATGGATTTGCTTCTTCTGGACACTTCATATACATGGAATCACACAATATGTGGCCTTTTTAGTCTGGCTTGTTTTACACCGCATAATGTTTTCAAGATCGATCCATGTTGTAAATACTTGACGTGTCAGCACTTTATCCCTTTTTATGGCTGAATACTACTCCATTGTGTGGATATGCCACAGTTGATTTATATATTCATCAGTTTAGGGGCATTTGGGCTATTTTCACATTTGGCTGTTATGAGTAATGTTGCTATGGATATTTGCACACAACTGTCTGCTTGAGTCAGTTTCCATTGCTTTGGGGCACATACCAAGGAATGGAACTGCTGAACCCCATAGTAACTCTAACTTTTGGAAGAACTACCAAACTCATCCACAACGGCCACACCTTTTTGCATTCCTACCAGCCTTGTGCAAGGATTCTAGTGTCACTACATCCTCAAGAACACTTATTTTCCATTTGTTTTTATTATCACCATCTTGGTAGGTGTGAAGTGACTGCTCACGGTGATTTTTAGAATGCATCTCCCTGTGCTCAGTCTCTCAGTTGTGTCCAACTCTTCACAACCCTATGTACCTCACAACCCCAGGAGTCTACCAGACCCCTCTGTCCATGGAATTCTCCAGGCAAGAATACTGGAGTGGGTTCCATTTCCTACTCCAGGGGATTTTCCTGACCCAGGGATTGAACCTGAGTCTCATGAGTCTCCTGCTTTGGAGGTGGATTCTTAACCACTGAGCCACCTGGGAAGCCCATGCATCTCCCTAATGACTAACTAGGGATGTTGAGCATCTTTTCTTGTGATTGTTAGCCATTCATACACCATTCAAATCCTTTGACTATTTAAAAATTGTCTATAAAGGTCCATTCAAATCGTCGTATTTTTATTATTGAGTTGTAAGAGTTTTTTTTAAATGTTCTGAATACCAGCCCACTGCCTTATATATGATTTGCAAATATTATTTTCCCCATTCTGTGGATTGTCTTATCACTTTCTTGATATTATCCTTGACCCACACAATTTTTATTTTTGATAAAGTGTACTCACTTTTCCTTTGGTTGCTTGTGCTTTTGATATCAGCCTAAGAAACTGTTGCCTTGTCCATGGTGATGAAGATTTACGTCAACTTTTCCCCTCACTAAGTCTCAACACCATCTGCTGAAAAGATTATTCTCTCTCCACAGGAGTCTTAGCATCCCTATCAAAAACTGTTTGACAGTGGATTTATAGGTTTATTTATGGACTCGCAGTAGAATAAAATTCCATTGATCTACATGTCTGTTTTTGTAAATTTATCTTTTTAAAGATTTTTTTTGATGTGGACTATTTTTTAAAGTCTTCATTGAATTTGTAACAATACTTTCTGTTTTATGTTTTGGTTTATTGGCCTTGAAGCATGTGGGATTTCAGCTCCCTGACCAGGGATTGAACCCACACCTCCCTGCGTTGGAAAGCAGAGTCTTAACCACCAGACCACCAGGAAGTCCCTCCATGTCTGTTTTAATGCTGGTACCACACTGTCTTGACAACTGTAGCATTGCAGTAAGTATCTGAATTGAGAAGTGTGAGCCCTCCCACTTTGTATTTCTTTTGCAAGATCGTTTTGGCTGTTCTGGGCCCCTTGCAAATATTTCCATATGAATTTCAGGATCAACTTGCTCATTTCTGCAAAAAATATAGTTGTGATTTTGATAGGGATTGCACTGAATCCGTAGGTCACTTTAAGTAAGGAGTATTACCATCTTAGCAATATTGTCTTCTAATCCATGAACACAGAATGTCTTTCCATTTATTTAGGGCTTCTCTACATTTTTTTCAACATTAAAAAAATTGAGGTGAAATTTACATGAGATGAACCACCTTAACATGTAAATTCAGTGGCATTTAGTACAGTCACAATGTCATGTAACCACCATGTATATGAAGTCCCAAAACAGTGTCATTACCCCAAAAGACTACCCCATATCCATTAAGTATACTCCTATCCTTCTCCCCCTATACCACCAGTCTACTTTGTCTCTCTAAGAATTTGCCTGTTCTGGATAATCCATTTAATGGGCTCATACGATATGTGGCCTTTTGTGTCTGGTTCCCTTCACACAGCATCATATTTTTGAGGTTCACCTACACTGCAGGCCTAGCTGGTATGGGTCAGAGTTGAGCTACTTCCCAACCTACCTCCCCAGCCTTGACCTGAAAACATCAGGGAGCTTTCCACCACCATCCCCTTTTCAAAAATCTGCCCCCTCCCCGCCCTCGAGAACGTATTCTTCAAGAACAAAGCCCCACTCTTAGCCTGGCCTTCTGCTCAGCGTTGACACTGTCTCCCACAACAGGTTCTAGGCACAGTATGCCCGCTGTGGTAGCCATGCCCCATGCTTCTTCACTCTGTGCCTTCGCCACCCTCCCCGCACCGCCTCTGTTAGAACTTCACTCTTATCTATGGCTGAATAATACTCCTCAACAATGCTTTACAGTTTCCAGTGTCAGAGTCTTGCCCTTCTCTGATGAAATTTATTCCTAGGTATTTTATTCTCTTTAACACTATCCTACAGGGACCTGTTTCCTTCATTTCATTTTTGGAGTGTTGTTAGTGTCCAGAAATACAGCTGATTTTTGTGTATTGATTTTGTGTCCTGGGACCTTGCTGAACTCATTGACTAGCTCTTCGTGGTATGTGTGTGTATCCCTCAGGGTTTTCTATACAAAGCATCTTGACATCTGCACAAAGGGAGTGTTTTTCTCCCTTCTTCCTCATAGGAATGTCTTGGGTTTCTATGTCTTGCTGATCTGCCCTGACTGCCCCCTCCAGGACAGCAGTGTCCATTCCTGGAGACAGCACATATCTCTGTCTTCTTCATAGATGGAAAGAAGCATTCAGGCTTTCATCATCCCACATGTTCACTGGGGGCTTTTCATAGATGCCTTTATCAGGTGGAGGAACTCCCCTTCCACTGCCAGTTCCTGGATGCTGTCATCATGGCAGGCAAGCCTTTGCTATCTCCAGTGTAGGATGAGGATCATAATCCCCACCTTATGGGGTCTTTTGAGGATAACAATGGGTAACATAATGATGTCTAGCACGGGGCCTGGCACCCATCGGCTGTTATCATTTTCAGGAAGCCCCAGAGTCAGACTCACCTGGGGCTGCAGCCCCGCTTCGCAGGCATCAATCAGTGATGTGTGGGCAAGTTCTGCAATGTTCTAAGCCTCAACTTCCTTATGTCTACAGCGGGGATAGTCGGAGGACCTGTTTCGTGAGGTTGCTGCCTAGTCCCTGGCAGGTCGCGGTAGATTTAACTTAGATCATAAGCTCAGGACACTAAATCTCTGTGCTCGGGGAGATGAGTGATAAAACGAGATGCAGCTCCTGTCCTTAGGAAGAGCTGATGTTGTGAATGTGGTCTTGACATTCACAGTACCAGGTGGAAGGGGGCATGTGATGCCAGCGATAGAAATGGAGCACTGGAGGCAGGTCAGGGTCCAAAGTGGGGTGGCCCAGGCCAGGGCAGGCCACAGACAGGGGGAGCACTGGGCCTTCCAGGGTGGCGGTGGGGGGAGGGTGGCGAAGGCACAGAGTGAAGAAGAATGGGGCATGGCTACCACAGCGGGCATGCTGTGCCTAGAACCTGTTGTGGGAGACAGTGTCAACGCTGAGCAGAAGGCCAGGCTAAGAGTGGGGCTTTGTTCTTGAAGAATACGTTCTCGAGGGCGGGGAGGGGGCAGATTTTTGAAAAGGGGATGGTGGTGGAAAGTTCCCTGATGTTTTCAGGTCAAGGCTGGGGAGGTAGGTTGGGAAGTAGCTCAGCTCTGACCCATACCAGCTAGGCCTGCAGTGTGGCCTGGGACCACAGTCAGGAACTTTGTGGAGAATGGATTCACAGCACAAGGATGTGATGGATGAAAAGGAGGCAGGCAGGATGATGTGGGGAAAGAAGGACCAGAAGGACTCCAGGGTATTAAAAAGGAGGATGGTCTCAGTGACGCGTTAATAAAAACAGGGAATGTGGGAAGAGGGGCTGGGGGAGAAGGCGGGAAAGAAAGAAGAAAAGAAGAGCAAAAAGAGCTGACATTGGAGGTGCTGCCTATAAACTGGCACATTGAACCCTTACAACAGTCCGGTGGGGCCGGTGTAATAAGTGTCCACATTTTATAGTTGAAAGATTTAGGGGCCCAGAGGGGCTGTCACTTGCCCAAGGCAGTGGGGAGCCAGAGGGTGAAGAGTCTGGATTTTTATCTAAATGCTACAGGAAGCCACTGGACGGTTGAGCACGGGAAGGCCAGTGTTGGTAGGTATCTTTAAAAGGATCCTGCTATCCGTGTGGGGAACTGAGGCAGGAGCAGCAAGAGGAGGAACCTGGGAATGTCACACTGTCAGGGTCGGGGCTGAGGGTGCAGAGAGGTGGTTGGATTCTTGGATCATTTGGGGGAATCCACTGACAGGACTCCCTGGTAGATTGGAGGTGGGAAGTGAGGGAAAAGGACAGAACGATGGGGCCGTGTGAATTTCCAGCATGAGCGACAGGGTGGGTGGTGGCGTCATGCTGAGTATCTGGGGGTGCGTGTGTTCTAGGTGGGGGGTGGTGAGAGATAAAAAGAAGGCTGGTTATGAGGGGAGAGACTTGAGATGCTCATGGGGAGAGAGGAAGGAGTCAGCTGGACAAAGAGAAAACTGCTGGAGACAGGAGAGGCAAGAGCTGAGCAAAAGCACCAGTGGAGAGGGAGGGCAGGGTTGACCCCAAGGGCGGTGTTACATCTGATCAGTGTGCCTTCCCGTGAAACATGCTCTTCCCTGCAGTTCTTGCCCCCTCTGCTTGGCTGACTCTTGTTCTGCTGGGTCCTGGTTTGGGGGAGTGCCCACTCCCTGACCCCCTCCTTAAACTTCGGGGGTGATCCCTGCCACCCCCCTGGGCAGCCCGTGCTTCACCCCATCCCCATATATCAAGACGGGTTTTGTCATGTCTCCAATAAACTCACTGTGTGACCCCTGAGCTGAGTCCAAATTCAGCCTTCAGCACATGTGTCTTGATCAAAGTCTGGAGAAAAGAGAGCAAGTTGGGTGAGTCTCTGGCAGTTTTTGGGGAGGGAGGAGGTGCAAAATCAAGGATTGCTTTGTCTAACGGGGTGGGAGGTGTTGCTCAATTAGGCTGAGGACTCAGGAGACACCAATGGGTTGGCATCCGGCCTGTAAGACAGGTGACAGGTTGTGGCGGGGTGGGAATGGCTCCATCCCCCCCACCAACGTGCCCTGCTCAGTCACACTAGCGGGGAGCACCAGACAGGCTAGATCACGAGATTAGACTGCTGTACAAACCCATTAAGGCAGGAAAGTAGACGCTTATCTGAGAAAGCTCCCCCCGCCACTCCCTAAACAACAAGGGTTTTCTAGCTAATGATTCAGTGAAACAGAAAATCAGATCAATCAGGTCTTCCCATTCCCCAGGGTTCTCATTAACTCTGACTGCAGTCTTATACAAAGCCTTTGGGAGTTTTCAAACGACTGACACAGCAGACGTAGATGCCAATTCTAGGAAATGGTACTCAAAAGCACATTTACTATTAACAGATGAAATCCATATGGTGTCTAGGATGTGCTGCAAAATAATGGGGGCGGGGTGAGGTAGATACCAAAGAAAACCGGCTCTGAGTCGGTCATCTTTTAAAGTGGATGGCTGGGTACATGGGGGTTCATTGTACTGTTCTCTCAGTGTTTGGTGGAGATTTTCTGAAATAAAAAGGTAAAAGCACACATTGAGTGTAACCACACCAGCCTACACAAGGCTAAATTCAGAGCCTGACATACAGAAAAGAGCGACTGAGAAGGTAAACTGTGTTCTATAGGATCGAGTCCAAATCCAAGATGAAGTGCTCTCAAATGCCATTTGGAAACTATTCTTATCACATTTACAATTCAAATGACTAAAGTTGATGCTTCATGTTAAGTAGAGACTCGTAGTAGCCAACCTCTAAACCCTGCAGGACATCTATGTATCTGCACCCACCCCCACCCCCAGCTCATCGGGCTCCCCACACCCTTTGCCTGTCTGACACAGAGTCAGGGAAGGGATAGCTGGGTTGGTGGAGGGTGAGGGGCTGAGGGTCACTGGGTTGGTTCCCTGGGCATCTGCTGTGCTGGTTCTGAGCTGGGACAAGTGAGCCCCTTGTCCTGACAGGTCTCAAAACCTGGTGGGGAACATGCACAGTAATGACCAGCATCCTGAGGAAATATAGTTGTCTGAGGTCTGACTTGGTATGTGCGTGTGTGTGTACATGTGTGAAAGCTCACGTGTGTTCACATGTGTGAAAGCACACATGCACCTGTGTGTTGGGGGGGCAGGAACATTAGGGCTGGTTTCTGAAGAACTGACATTTAAGGATTATATTGGGAAGAAAGAGGGTGGTTCTGTGGTCTCTGTGATCCCTGGTGGTCCAGTGGTTAAGGCTCTGAGTTCCCAATGCAGGAAGCCTGGGTTCGAGCCCTGGTCGGGGAACCAAGATCCCACATGCCTCAACCAAGCCTTCATGCTACAACTAGAGAAGGTTGTATGCCACAACGAAGACTCAGCACAGCCAAAATAAAATAAATAAGTAAACTGCAATAAAGAATATGAGCTATTCAGGAAGAGGGGTGGAGATGGGGAAAGTCTTGGGCAGAGGGAGGAAGCTTTGGGAAAACCTGAAGAGAGAAACCAAACCAACCAAACCAAACCAAGCAGGCCTGCTCAAGGCACAGAAAAGAACAAAAATGAGATTGGAAAGGCAAGTAGAGGACAGGCTCAACGGAGCAGGCAGACTGACCTTTCCCTGGAAGCCCTTGAAGGAGTCAGTGCCGTGACTGGACTTAGGCTGCCTCAAGCTCCCATGGACTGAAAGGTCAAGGCTACAAGACAAAGCAGGGATGCAGGACATCATCATGCGAACCTGAGGAACGATGGCAACTTGGGCTGGGGTGGTGATGACAGTGGGGCTGGAAAGAAGTAGATGGTGTGTTTGTAAGACTTCCAGAGGACATGAGACAGGACTCGGTGTGGGAGAGGGGATGGCACAGATAAGCCTCTGGATTTGGCGGATGGAAGATAAAATACAGATATTTTTAGAGGATGAAAAATGAAAACTCCAGCCTTCTGGCTCTGACCCACGTGGCCTCACCATCTCAGAAACGACTGATGTCTTCCTCTATGAAATGAGGAAAACCACACCACTGACTCGACAACTGTCCAGGGGTGGCCCAGTGCCTGATGCTGAGGCAAGCAGGCTCCAGCACCCTGGCCTCTTCCCTCTAGACACTCTGTTCCTCCTTTCCCCACATCGAAACCCTTCCTTCTTCTCCTAATTATGCCCCAAATATCTTTTGAGATTCCAGGCCTAACATGTGGCCAGATTAAAAAAACTAGAAGAACCCACTGATTATCTCAGTGGAAACCAAGTTCCTTCTCGCCCCAACCAGTCCATGAACCACTCACCGATCTGTCAGGGGCCCCTGACTCTCAAGGCCCCAGATCTTGCTTTGTGTCATGAAGATATTTTTCCTCGGGTAAGGCGTGGGGGTTTGATCAGACAAGAGCCTGCGTATCAACCCACTGCATTTTAGTCAAGAGATACGGATCTGAATAGTTGTTCAGTGAAACAAGACAGCAGCTCTGGAGAGGGGCCGGCAGCCCAAGGGGCCGGCACGGCTCATCTTAAGAGTCTCACTGCCCAGGCACAAGGAACTGGGGCGGGTGGGCGTGGGCAGAGGAAGATGGGAAGGCAAAAAGAAGGGCTTTTAGATTAGGCAGAAATTATCAAAGTTCTCAGAAGAACAAAGGGACATCTCTGCTGGTCAACTTTCCAGCATCTTCCATGTATAGTATTGGGTCAACAGTCAGCAGGGAGGTCCCTGCCCCCTGGGGCATCATCATGACGTAGACCCTGCTGGGCACTGGCCTAGGGCTGGCCATGCTGGTGGCAATCTGCACTTTCTGGGAGCTGGACATTTGTGATTTCACATGACCCTGACGACCACCCTGTGAAGACTCCAGGGTGGCTGCTGTTTGCCCAGGTGCCACGTGAGGAAACGGGCACTTTGTTCAAGCACCTCTCGACTCTGTCCACCTGGGAAAGCTAGCACGAGCAGGCCAAGCGCGGGTGCCCCGCTGCCCTCATCTCATTTTATCACCTCTTCCACTGTTCCAACTGGGTTAGCAAAGACCACATGCCACAGGCTTTTCCAAAAATACGGCTTTTTATTGTCTTGGATGCAAATATAGTTTTGGGACTGCATTGTAGTGTTGGATATAGCTGGTGGAACCGTGCTTCTTGACAGTGGAGCATGAAGGTCCGAGCTCAGGGTGGCGCAGGCCTGAGGGAGCCTGCAATGAACAACACTCTTCTTGGGTTTTGCTTTTTCTACCCACGAGGGGCGACTTGTCTTCTGGGTGGGGAGCCCTGACACAATCAACGGAGAGCACAGCAAGGGGAAAAAAAAAATGAACCATTTACGCCATGAACTGAAACCTGAGAAAGGAAAAGAAGGTGCTGTTTCAGCCATGGCGTTATACAACAAGCGAAACAAGTGGTGTGAACAGGTTCCGATAAAGCAGCCCCCGGCGCCGCAGTCCACCTCCCTCACAAGAAACACAGCCTGGGCTTCGCGGCTCCCTGGTAGAGCCCTTCCTACTTGTAGCTTCAGGATGCCGACTCAATGGAAACGCCATCAGACTTCTGTTTCTCCCAACCCTTTCCCCCACCTCGGCCCTTGAGAGAGGCCCATCTCTGTTTAAGAAACCCAGGAGAGAATTCTGCAAAAGAGCGATGCCCAGGGTTGACTCTGGAACCAAAGGTTTGACTGGGGGATGGAGGTGAATTTTGCTACATAATCGTAAAGAAATTTCACAAAAATAGAATTCCATTGAGTAAACACACACACACACGTTTGTGCAAGCACACACGTGTGCACACACACACACACACACACACACACACACACAAAGCCAACAATCAACAGGAAAAGTTCCCTTTTCTTTCTCAAAGGCTGATTTTTCATAAGCCTGAACAGAAAACAGCCCCCCTGTCTGGTGAGCGGGAAAGGCCAAGTTCCTTAGAAGGAAAAGAAAATCGGGCAGGTGATCTGTGTGGAGGCACCTGGGGGGTCATAAAGCTTCTCTCTGTTCCTGGAGCCCCTCCGATCCCCAAACCTGTCTGCTAGGTGGGCTAAGGCCATGGCAACCACCGACACGTATGACGTGTTGAAGGTTCAAGCTCCTCCACCCGCCACCCTTGCTCTCCTCTCCTGTCATCTCGTGTTCAGACAAGGTGAAAATCCTCTTTTAAGATACGAGGCATTGGAGCACAGAGCCAAAAACTAAGGCCCATTGCTGCCCGTGCACCCGCCTCGGAGCTCCTCGGCTCCCTTCCTCAGCAAGCTCACCACCTGGGAGGCACTTTGCAAAACTGCTCCAGTGGGCGGTGTTCTAAGCCTGCCCACCGGATGAGATAGAAGAACCCAAGTGGGGCAGGCCAGCCAGCGCTGGGCTGGGTCCACACTGCGCAAGTATGCAGGAGGCCCCGTTCAGACGGGGCCCCCTGGAGCCTCCCCACCCCGCTCCACCCTGACAAGCCCTCGTTTAGCTGCACCGTGAAAACCAGTGAGCACCTTGACCATAACAGTGAGCCTGCCACTCAGGATCCCTCCAGGCGCGCAAAGAGGGGAGGCCCAGGCTGAGAGGATGCAGGGGTGCTATCTGGGACTGCACCCTCCGGGTGCGGGGGCCTGTAAGATCACTGCACCCCTTCACTTGGGGAGGGACAAGGGGGTTGGCCCCACCCTGTGGTGCCGTGTCCCCCTGGAATCGCAGTTTCTCTTTCTACCAGCCGGAGCGAAAGAACCTAGAGAGTGGACCTCTATCTGGTCAGGGAGGCGGGGTTGGGTCACCAGGACAGAGAGTGGAGGGAGCTGGGTGTATGGGGTCACCCACAGCACTCCGCCATTCCCTCCCCAACGAGACCCGGCGCTCACATCAGCACCGACTCCTGATGTCAGGACTACTTCCTTTGTGTCCTGAAGATCCCGGAAAGCGCCCGCCTGCTGGTTCAGGGACCTCCTGGGTGTGTGCAGGGGGTGACCGGTTGGTGTGTAACCTGTCTGAGACGGAGACGGAGACAGGGACAGGCTGGTCGACCTCAGAAAGCCCCACTCTTTCCCTGCATTTCCCACTCGTTGTCAAAGGGCAACCAGTGGTAGGAAGGGACCTGATGGCACAGAAAGATTTCACAGAAACACTTTCAGAGACTATGTGCCAGGCAGGCTTTTTTTTTTTCTTTCAGACTGATTTTCGAATCCTCCAAAATCAGCGTTTTAAAGTCTCTTTTACAGGAGAAGAGATAGGAGGTGGGGTGAAAGGGAGTGTAAACAAAATCAGAGCATTCACTGGAGGCAGCTGGCAGAGCAGCCCTGGGGGTCCCTGCACCCCAGCTGGGGACCCCAGGATAAGGGTCAAAGCTAGGGCCACACACCCATCTGGCCAGACTCAGTGGGCAAGACTCTGAAATAAGAAAACTTCTGGGGCAAGAAACAATTGTGTCTGTGCTAAGTGATACAGTTTTGTGGCCCTACAGCCGTGATACTGGTGAGCACCAAGAAAAATGGATTTAAGTAAATATCTCAAAACATGCATTGAGTTAATCGTCTGCTGGGACACACCTGCATACACCCCCCCCCCCCACGCGCACACGCTCACACACAGACACACACGTGCCCTTCAATGCCTCATACAACCTAATAGCTTTAAATATTAAAAAAAAAACAGAATTGTGAACATTGAATCAGCCAAAGGGCGGGAGAGGTAGGCCAAAGAAGCAAGAGGCCAATTTTATATCCCATGGAGCTAAAAAAAAAAATAAAAAAGACTCCCAACATGGGATGGGGAGAAAGCTATTGATCTCAGAGAGGTTGTGGCTGGGCCAAGCTCCACGGCCGCCCACGCGGTTGACGAAGGCACAGGAACAGGGGAAAGGCTGAGCACAGGACCCTCCGCAAGCCCTCGTTGCTAGGAACGTCTCTGATTTTCCTTTTCCTTTCGAGCCTTGTGGTGCTCTTCCCCCTTGGAGGGAGACCTCGTGTCCACGTGGGGCGGGGGAGGCTGTGCTCTCATCCCGCCTCCCAGTGGGAATGCAGGGCTGGCCCAGCTGTCTTGTGACCGCCCCTCAGGAGAGCCATCCGAAGGCCTGTAAACACGTGTTCTGGGGCGGCAGAGGGGGCCGCCGGGGCGCTCCTGACAGGGCTGGCGCACAGATGATGGAGCAAGTGACTGGTCACGACCTGGGGTGGAGGCAGTGGCACCGCCGGCCACCCACCTGGGGAGGACCCACCTCCGCCCTCCATTAGCGGAGGCTGAGGTGGGGCTGCCCCTGGGGCACATTCCACAGGCCTCCAGGAGCCAGCGGGAGCCTCTGAAAGGATCCAAACTTCAGCGGGTGGTCTGCAGCAGCTCCCGCCATAGCTCCACCGAGTCCAGCAGGACTCCTGGCCTGCCCCTTGCTCGGGCAGGTCTCCATTTCGGGCAGGGAGGACAGAGGTTGAAGGGGAAGCCTGCCGGCCTCTGAACTTCACAGCAGGACATGAAAAGCACATTCTTTCAATGAGGAGGTAGCCCTGGCTGGGCTTCCTGAGTGTTAGAGAGCATCCTTCTGCCTGGAACTGCTCCTGCAGACACGGCAAGAGGAGGACTGGCCCAGGCCCCCTCCTCCAAACCCTTCCAGGTGTAACTCCCACCTTCAGAAACAGCCTGCCGCCCCGACAGTCCTCCGCCTGGACCAAAGCTGAGTTAAGCTCCTGACTGTCTGATCTGGAGATGCCTGGAGACAGCTCCGAGGCAGCTACCTCGGAGCTCCGTGTCAACGGTCAACTTCTGCCTCCAAACGCAAGACAAGGCAGATGCCGGGGGTGCTGGTGTCTTTGGTCCAGGAACTGAGATGGATGGGCTGGGGCTCCTGGCTGGGCCATCCAGGTGAGGGAGCCCAGCTGGTGGCAGCACCGCAGAGCCTGGTGTTTCACACACCACACCCACAGGGCTAGCAGTGTCCACCAAGCACGGCTGTTCCTGGCCGAAAGCAGGCGGGGCACAAGGGGGCAGGGCCTGGCTGAGCCCCCGCCACATGATTCCTGGGTTGGTGCCACCGTGGCGGCCACAACGCCAAGTGGGACCAAATCCACTTGAGAGACAGACCACAGCCTCACCCAGGAGACCTCCGGGACTGGAGCAGCTCTGCATTACTGGTGCTTCTGTGCTCTCTGGGCGCACGTACCCGCTGCTTTGCACACACGTGCTGCAGGGCTTCCTGGCCCTGCAAAGCCCGAGCCGACATCCGCTCTATCAGGTCAGAGTCGGGGGAGGAAGGGGAAGGCCTTCCAATAGCCCAGGCGTGCCTGAAACATGACAGGAGGGCGCGTCCCAGACAGTAGCTGGGAAGGACCCTCACGCCTCCTAACTCGGGGAAGCGGGCGAGGCCTCCTCCTGCCCCGTCGGCTCCCTGCGCTGGTGCCGTGGCCCCTCTCCCCGTAACCCTGACACCCCACCAGCAGGAGAGGACATGGAGGGGCGGCGTCCCCTCGTTTCCCTTCATCCAGGCTTCTCTGAGGCGAGGGGAGGTCAGTGACTGAGGTCGCTGAGTCAGAGTTCACAGCAAGGGGTCCCAGAGCTGGGCTGTTGCCATTGGCAGGACCCAAACCTGCTTCAGACCTGAGCGCAGCATTTGGAGTGGCCGGGGCTACAGTCACAGGGAGGCTAGGAGGCCCTGAAGCGGGAGAGGTGATGGGCGTGGCCTCCTCTCCATGGGTGGGGAAGGGTCTCCTCAGCATCCCCCGCGTGCCTGCTAAGCGCTGCTAGGACTCCCCGGCTCGCTGGCTGATTCTGGTGACGGCCTCTGCTGCCTGCTCGGGCAGCTGGGACGGGTCTGTCAGGATGGACGTGGTGATGCTCAGGTGCCGGAGGGTGTTCAGCACGGCTGCAAGACAGAAAGGGGAGTCTGCAGATGCAGCCGGGGGGGCAGCTCTGAGCCCGAGAGACAGAACACGCTGTTACATGTATACACCCTGAGGGGCGATCCTCAGAGCCCCCCAAAGCAGGAGGGGCATGAACCCCAGGGAGCCTCTCTGCTGAGGTCTGGACACTCACACCTCTGCCTTTAAGATGATGCCCCAATCCTATCTACCACCCTGCAGGAGACTGGGGAACACCCTGAGCCATTCCTGCTTGTCCCTGTGACCTGAATACACAGCTCTGATCCTTATTAGAAGTGAACATGAAAGTGTATCTGAAAACACCTGATACAAGGCCAGGTGAAGAGTAGGTTCTCAGTAGACATGAGCTGGATCTGATCATCAAACGGACACACAGTGATGGCAGAAAGCCAAGGTGAGGGCTGGGAGGCGCTCCCCCACCCTGCAGGGCCTCACCCTCCTGCCCCAGGTCTGTGCAGACCAACTGTGGCGGAGCCTGGGTTTTCTGCACGGGTTTTCCATGGCTAAGCCCCCCACGGCCCCACGACCCCCTCATGCAGCCTCCACTCACTTGGCCTGAGGATGGGCAGGGAGCAGTGCTTGTCCAGCCAGGACAGCGCAGTCCGGTGCAGCTCGTCCAGGCTGCTGGTGGACACCACGCCCTTGAAGGACTCGAACAGCGGCTTGATGATGACGCTGAACTGCACGGTACTTGGGTTAAAGAAACCGTCAGCGAGCGCAGAGCGAAGTCCAGTCACAGGCATGCCCGCGACTGACACCCCTCGGGACTGGCAGGGTGCTGTGCACAGCTGGGGAGGGGGGTGGAGGGGTGGGGAGAGACGCCCCTAACCGTCCCCACTCTCAGCCTGATGCCGAGGAAGCTGCCGCTGACCGCAGAGGTTCTGACTCATCCCAGCTACACTCAGGGACCAGAGCAAAGCGGGGACTGGAGCTGGTGTCTGTCATCTCTTCCTGTAGAACCCACCCAGGAGTGCACACAGATACCCCCCGCCCTCGCAGCTCTCCTCCCGAGTGAACCCCTCCTCAGCCGGTCAGACCCACGGCCGGGGGTGCGGTGGCCGAGCCCGCCAGTGTGCCCACTCTCCATTCAGGGGCACAGTGGAGGCTGGATGGGGACTAACAGGGCCAGAGCTGTCCCCCGAAAGGGCGCTGCTGCCATCTGGAAGGCCAAGTGCTGGGAGGCCTGGGCCCCAGGACAGGGCCCAGCACTCAGGCATCCCTGTCTCGTTACAGCTATCAAGGGCATGCGGTACCAACCCAGAGAACAGCCTGGAGGGAACCAGCTTCAACTCCGGGCTCTGCCACACAGTCGCTCTGTGAGCCCCAGTTTCGGGTGGCAGGACAGTGCTGGTGCTGGGACATGTCACAGCTCCCACCAGCGGCTCCAGCCTCCTCTTCCCTTCTCAAGGACTCGGCAGTGCTAAGCAAGCCTGTTCCGTGTCCCTGGGAAGCCCTCAGCCAGTACACTCACCGAGGAGAACACCCTCCCACACTGCGGGCCTGGCCGGGCCCCTGTCTCTTGAGACAGAAACTAGCATTACCTGTCTTGACAAACTCAGTGACAACCATTTAGAGAGCCTCTTTCTAAAGGAACTCAAGGCTCAGTGTCTGCTGTTTCAGGTCATGGGTTGTGGGGATGGGGAGAATGAGCAAAGAAAACTCAAAGATACAATCCAGAACTTCCAATTCTGCAGGGTCCGGCTTTTCACATATTCGTCAAACATGTCTTGCATGTGATCAAACTGGCGCCGGGTGACGGGGACGCCCGTGGCAGGCAGCAGCTGTTGGCAGGAGCTGAAACGACGGAAGAGTCAGGGGAGCTCAGTGGGGCTGGGGGCTCAGCAGGCAGGCCCAAGAGGAGAGCGTGGGGAGGAGAGGGGTAGGGGGAGGACAAAAGCTGCAGCGCTGAGTCAGGGAGCCTCTGCCAGCCCCCCCCCCCCCCCCCCTGCCATGCAAGGGAGGATGAGCCCCATCCACCCCCCCGCCCCAGCCCCCAGGCCCAGCCTCACAGGATGGTGGCGTTGAGCTCCTCGATCTCCTCTCGCAGCCGCCGGGCCTCCTCCTGCATCTGACTGCGCTCCTGCTGCAGCTTGGTGATGTACTCCACAGTCTTCTGCAGCGTGATGGCGTGGCTGGTCTGTGAGGGGACCGGGTCAAGGTGCGCACCACACTGGGCACCCCCATGAGCCGGTCCTATCAGTCCCCACCCTGCCCCACCCTCTCCCCTGACCCCCGCAGCTACTCACCAGCTTGGTGTTGTTGGAGATCAAGCTGTTCAGGGTGTCGAAGCCCATCTTGATGTTGAAGCGCCTCTTTTGCTCAGCTGAGATGTGCTTCATCTGCCGGTTCTGCTGGGGAATTGGCCAGTCACTGCACCACAGGGCCCCCCGCCCCATCCCCACCCGCTGCTCAGATTCTCTATAGAGAGCTATGTGGAAGGAGGTGGCAACAGGAAGCTAAGAGGCTCCAGGAGGAGCCAGGAGAGGACAAGATGGGACTAGAGAACCATCCCTACAGAACAGAGCACAGCAAGGGCCTGGCGCTGCAGATCTGGCCCTTCCCGGCCACCCCCATACCTCAGAACCGGTTGTGACGGCTGCCACCTCTTGCTCAAGGACAAAGCGGTGAATGTCCCCATTTCAGGTGTGGGACACCTGTCAAGCCCATGGGTCTTCCCAGTGTGTCTCCAGTAGGGACGTAGCTGTCCCTGTGGCCCCTGGATACGTTTCTCCCTGCCTCCTCAACTTTCTGAGGGAATCAAGACCCGAGAGGTACCTTTAAAACAGCCACGTTTTTGGGGTCTGCAGGCGATTTCCCTGAGCAGTTGTTCTGGGGGGACTGAGGACTGGGGCTCTGCTCGGACGCGCATGGAGAGGCCTGCCCTGAGTTCGGGCAGTCCCGACCTGGGAAGAACAGAGATTCTCCTTAGGGACCAGGCTGTGCCAGCTGCGTGGGGACACAAAGGGAAGCCCACCCTCGACCTCCCATAGCAGCGCAGAGCAAAAACAAGGTGAAAATCCTTGCCAGCATCTAGGGGCGGGGGGCAGTGGGGTGGTCCTGGCTAGGCCTGCTGGGTGCTGTGGTCACAGGTCTGGGAGAGGACAGAGGCCCACCTCCCAGGGCACCAGGGGCCCCTCTGTGTCTGCAAGGCTCTGGTGCTCACCCTGGGTGGCACGTACTTAAGCTATCTATTCTTTGAACTCTACAGTGTGTGTGTTTTCCTACAGTTCTTTCAATTTTACCCAGCCCAGAAATCTTTAAATTAGGAAAACAAATTAGCTCTTTTACCCACAAATAAACTTGGTGGAGGAAACCTGAGGCCCCTGGTCAAGAGCTGCACCCAAGAAGCCCCTCCCAGCCCCACCTCACAACATGAATGCGCAGATCATGAGGCTTTGTCCCCTTGACACTGCTCTCCCTCCCTACCCTGCTCTCAAGCCTCCCAGCACGGCTCTAACCTCTGGGGATCTGCCTCAGTGGACAAGGCGACGTTTCCCTGAGCCCCCCCATGGCATTTCAGGGCCCAACCCACAGCCAGTCCATGTCTGTATTTTCCCAGATGAGGGTCCTTATTCTTCAAAATCTGTCCTCGGACGAGTCCCTGTCTGACCCCTGTAAGTAGAGAGCTAGTTCCCCACTCCTCATGTCCTCTCCACTTCAGAAAGATGCTTCTGTAGAGGGCTCTGGGAGCAGCCACCTTAGTTGTATCTAAGACAGGAAAACATTTTGGTCTCCCTCCCCAAGGTGGCATCTGGCTCCCCCATCCCCAGTGCCCCCTGCCGGCCCCAACCAGCAGCAGTCTTGGAAACATCATTTCCCAGACCTCTCAGACCCCACTGGGCAACATGAGTCCTACCCTGGCCATCTCAAGAATCGAAGTCCAAGCCAGGGAGGAAGGAAGGGGGCTCCCAATGTACGGTACCAGCACATGGGCTGGGGACGACCGGCCAAACCCAGACAGGCTGGGGGTTCCCGCAGCCAAGCAACTGCAGGCTCACGGTTTCTGAAAACCGTCAATGAGGACCACTCAGTCCCTTTTGTGGATCAGGACTAGCAGCTTAGAGCCAGGTATTTTTTATTTTTTAAAATCTTTTTCGGCCACACTGCACGGCACGGGGGATCTTAGTTCCCTGACTGGGGATGGAATCCATACTCTCTGCAGTGGCAGCAGAGTCTTGACCCCCAGATCACCAGGGACGTCCCCATCAGAGCCAGGCCTTTTTGAAGGAGGCTGAGTGGTGTCCCCACTGCGTGAGCTCACGAGCTGCCAGCATCTTGTGGTGCTGGCAGCTTTTCCTCATTGACCCTGCGCTTAGCCTAGGTCACCAGCAGCTTTAGATCCCTTACCACCCGGCCTGGAAGCCCAGGTTCCACCCCGGGTACCCTCGGCAGCCTCCCCGGTCCAGCAGCGGGGCCCCCACTCCACTCACGCGGTCCCAAGCGGTCCAAGCAGAGAGGTGAGTCACTGGTGCCCACGGCAGGGACCTGGGCGATGCCCCCGTGCAGCGGGCCCTGCTCGCCCTTCACTAGGGAGTCAGGCACCGTGCTGGGAGGGAAAAGCCGGGACACGGGGGCACGCTGGCTGCCCGGGCCAGGGCCAAGGTCTGTCACCAGGATGCCGCTGGGGAACTCTGTGACTCCAGGAGCCTAAGGGGACATGGAGGAAGGAGGTCACCCCCGAGCACAGCTGTGCCGGGTGAGGACCACTCGAAGTCGTAAGATGTTGAGGGCCTGTCCCAGCCACTCACCCTGGTGAGGGCAGCAGGCGTGAGGACCACGCTGGACTGGGAAACGGTGGACGCCAGCATCCCTTCTCTCTTCAGAGGGCCCGACGTCATGATCACTGCCTGCGGCTGGCCTGGGAAGGCAGCTGCTGGAACAAGGGGAGGTGAGGGTGGAGGCCCAGCCGTGGGCCTGCTCCCGACACAGATACTGAATCTGAGCCAGCTAGGCTGCAAGGGGAGGGGGGCTGGGGGAAGCCTCACGAGCAGCACATAGCTCCTTTGCTGCCACTGAGATGTCGCCCCCCACCGCAGGGCCTGGAGAGACAGTGCTAGATTTTTGCAACTTCTCCTTGGTGGGGACAGATTACAGACCCAGGCAAGAGATGACCAGGGCCACATTTTTTTCCACACTGGGTTGAGACTGGAAGAACACCACAGAATAGAAAACAGACTCGATCTACACACATCATCTTTCACAACCCTTCTGCTTCCAAGATCACGATGCGTGTGTGTCACGAATTGCCAGCCTCGGGGACAGGGAACGTCCCAGGGGTGGGGGGGGTCACACTTGCCTCCCCCCCACCTGACTCACCTGGGGTGAGGCAAGCGTTCTTCAACACCACGGACACTGGCTCTGGTTTGGGAGCAGGCACTATTTTGGGAGGCTGCTTGTGCCTCCCCCCAGGCAAGGAGACGGGCTTGGGATGTGCGAAAGTCATACGGGGTTGGGGAGGCCCAACGGTTGGCGGCCGGGTGACGGGAGACAGCGCCAGGCCATACTGGGACCCGGAGGGGGTTGGATAGCGCGTGGTAATAATGAGGCCCTGGCTCTGGCTGAATGTGGTGGCAGAGGCATCGTGGGTGAGGGTGGCGGAGGCCGTGTGGGTGATGACAGAGGGTGACTTGCCGACTTCAGCAAATTTCTGGGGCTGCAGGAAGGCGGGGGGAGTTTGGGGGTTCAGGGCGGTGGCAGGAGGGGGGCCTAATGGCAAGATGGGGGAAGGAGGCGGCGGGGCGGGACTGGGCGAGAGCAAGGGCATGGTGAACACAGGCAGGAAAGGCTGGGGGATGCTCAGGGGCGGTGCCGAGGGACCCAGGTCTGCCGGCTGAATGAAGGGGTCCCCAGGCTGGGGGGAGTGTTCACAGCCCTGCCCACTCGTGGGGTCCAGGGCAGTGGCTGCAGGGGGGGCGATGAAGCTGTCGGGGAGGCTTGCGGTGGGGAGAGTGGTAGGGAGAGCGGTGGTTGGCAGGATGCTCTCCTGAGGAAGGAAGAGAAGAAGTGAGCAACGAATGCTAAAGTCACGCGGCTCGCCTCCACTTTCCAGCGCTACACGCCACGGAGCCCAAGACGTACACCGTGCACCTGGGACGCAGCCCCGGGCAGAAGGGACAGAGGTGACGTCTCCTGGCCCTGGGACTCCTAATCTGGGGGAGATGGAACTGGGTCTCCCCGGGTGCCGGCAGGGGTCTTGTTTCCATCGGGGACTCGGTGATAACACAGGGCTCAGACACAGTGACTATCTGCACACACTTGGTTCTCGGCCTGGGGATATCCTGTTTCTGGAGTCCAGCGGGGTCCCCCCAAAGTCCCTGCCATCTTCTGTTACAGAGCAGGGGCAGCCCGGCTTGCAGCTGCTCAGGAGGCTCCCCCAGGACACTCTCTCATATCAACTTCTAGGGAGGTCACCTCTTCCTAAAAGGGAAACGCTATAAGGAATCAATTGTTCGCGTCTCGGTCACTATAGAAGAAGCTCTTCCTCGAGCCAGATGGAAGAAGCGGGGGCTGGGGCACACTAACTGGATACTAACTGAGAGTCTCTTAAGGGCAGAGCCGTGCCTCCTTCAGCTCAGCGGCCCCAGCACCTGGTAGCCAACTTGTGCTGAGTGTATAGCAAAAAAAAAAGAAATACAGGGAACTTCTTGGCAATCACATTTTTCTCCGCTGTCTCACTGGTCCTTTCTTTTTCAAAAAAATTTATTTATTTTTAATTGAAAGATAATTTCACTGGTCAAGACAGAGCTTGCCCCACACAGGTTATCTGGGGCTTGGGGGGAGCATACATTTACTGAGAGAGTCTCCCACCTTGTGGACACCTAAGGAAGGCTAGAATACCTTCTTTACATGTTATATGTGAGTCCAGTGCCAGATCAAGCAACCCTAGCACTTCACTGCAGAGGTCTGATGACTGGAAGCCCAGTGCCCTTTCCCTTCCCCCAAGCTCCCTCTACCTGAGCAGGTGGGCTGTTGGGATCTGGTGCAGGCGTTGAGGCGGGTGCAGGCAGCATGGAGCCAAAAATGGAGCGGCTGGAAGAGAAAAGGTCTGAAAGACAACATCAGGGGCCTGTGAGTGTGGTGCCTTTCACTTCACTGAATTAAGATCCAAACAAATTGGGCACTGAACTCCACCTTACCCAGAGGAATGCCGTGGCCAGAGTGCACCCTTCCACCCCCACTGAGGTAACTCTGCTAAAAGAGGCCCTCTGATTGGAGCTGTACATGCTGGCAACCAGTGTGGGCTCTGAAACACCCCCAGGCCTCGGTGGCACCAGCGGTTAATTATGGCGGGAGCTCAAGGATCATTTCTAACTGCAGGAAACTGCGAGGCAGCAGCTGTGTCGCCAGCACCCTCTGCTGCCTAGAGGGAGAACTGCTTGCAGTCAAGGCCCAACCTGAGGCTCTGGGACATGGAGAATGAGAAACACTGCAGGCCTTGTAGCTACTACCAAGAAAAAAAGAAAGTTCTGGACAAATTCTAAGTCCTCTCCCTGGCCCATTCTAACAGTTCCCTCTATGAAAGGGAAGCCCGGTCCACTCTGTCCTCGGCAAAGGGAGACAGGTAGCCAAGCTCTCTACCACAAGTCCTCACCCTGGAAGGGCTCAAAGGTGTCCATGAAGTCCAGGTTGGGCTGCAAAGGAATCAGCCCAGGTTGAATCATGTCTGCGTTTCCCAGGTGTGCTGTTAAAATCAGAAAGGAGACAGAGGGATCGTTGGGCCTTCTCAGTCCATGTTGTAGGAACATATCAAGGGCCCAGACTGGGTTTTCCTGGCCGTGCTCACACTCAAGAGTCTTTCCAGGAGAAACATAGGCCACTGGCTAGGATTTCTCGGGAGTTCAGGGGCATTCTCCACCCTCAGAGGGAGGGAAAGCAAGTGAGTTTTCAGGGGAAAGGTAAACTGAGTATCTGGGAGCAGACATCCCACTGTAAACAGCTCTGCAGAGATCCCTTGGTGCTGACTTCAGTCCGTGGGCTCTTCCTGGAGGGGTTAACTGGAAGGCTGTATGCTCCCAGGTGAGAGGCCACCCAGGAGTGCAAATGATTTTCTCAAGAGTGAGTCTCAAGCCCTGTCACTGGCCCCAGGCCCATGTCCTCAGCTGAGGGGACAGGATCAGAAATGTGAAGCTGGTTCTGGCCAAACCCCCCACTGTTCCCTAGCAGGGGCACCACGGGCCCAATAGGGCCCCCACACAGCAAGGAGGTCGGCCACCTCTTCTCAGCACTCTCCCCAAACAAGCGACAGAGGCTCAGGGATGGCCCCAAGGAGGAGCCTGCCCTGGGGACTCTTCCTGGGGTGGAGATGGCACCCTTTGCAGTCAAGGGTCTGGGGGCGGGTTACCTATTTCGCGTGGGTTGGGCCAGGCCACGGGCGGGTGGGAGGACAGTGTGGAGAAGAGAGTGTCACTGAATTCCGACATGAGCATGTCTGTGTCCAGCAGTGTGTCCTCCTCCATGGGGACTGGAGTCTTCCAGCCATCCCTGTGCTTGTGCCAGTAAAGCATGTCATCATCCTACCACCAACGGGGGAAGGAAAAGCCAAATGGGCACTGGTGACTCGCGCGTTCTCAGTCAAGTCACATCGGGGAGATATGTGGCCCAGTTTCTCAGCGCAGCAAGGGCTGCCAGGTAAGAGACGAGGCCAGGGGACGAGGACCTGCAGAGAAATGGCTTCTTTCCTTTATGTCCCTCTTCTGGCCCTAAGGAGAGTCCATGTCCCCACCACCTTCTGCTGAGGTGCTGGGCCACCCACGTCACTGCTGTTTCATGTAAAGAGAGGTCCCATGAGGGTGCTCACAGCCCCCACACTCACTCACCTGGGCCAGGCTGGAAAGGTCCTCATCCTTGTGCTGCTGGAGCTGCGGAGAAAGGAGAGAGGGACAAGGTGGTCCCCCGAGGCCCAGAGAGGGGAAAGCCCCCCAGTCTCTGCTCCCCAGAAGAGGATAACTTTCAGAAGCCTCTAGGCCTTCTCTCTCTGGGAGGAAGGTGGCGAGAAGGATCCTACCCCTGCCATCCCCAGGCCACAGCTGGGCTCAGAGATTCCTGACCAGTGTTTGTGGAATAAACAGCCCCAGCTCCAAGTTGGACAGACTGAGAACAAAGGTCATAAGACCAAAGCAGGTCACCATTTAGGCTGGACTAGAACGAGGGGCCACAGGGGCAATGGTGGGGGGCGGTGGGCAATGGGTTGACAGCTCTGAGAGAGAGCCTCAGGGGTTACTGTACTGAGTATATATGGGCTGGAAGTCCTTTTCAAATGTATTTGGCTGCACCAGGCCTCAGTTGTGGCATGTAGGAACCCCGACCAGGGATCGAACCCGGGTCCCCTGCCTGGGGAGCACTGCGCCTTAGCTACTGGACCACCAGGGAAGTCCCCAGATACCCTTTTCTTGAAGTAGGTTCTCCACTTGTGATACTCCCGGATCACGATCTCTATGCGGCTTTTCCAGTACTTTCCTTCAGTGGTGATGGCCTGTGGGAGAGACGCGGGGCAGAGGGAAGAGGTGGTGGTGGGTGTTATTCTCAGAGCTCATCCTGCCAGTGAATAAGCGTCTGGCTCCGGAAGTCAGGCAAGGGCAATCCAGCTTCGAGTCACCAGCCACCTGTCCTGGCTTCATCCAGAGCATGTCAGCCTCTGCTAGGCCATGCCCAGCGACCAAGTGAAGGTGAGATTTCACTAGGTTATCTTACCCCCCCAAGACAACCTGGGGAACTCTGGGGGCCCGGGACCCAGACGTTGGACTGGAGTAGGGCTCAGAAAAAGTGCTTAGCAGGGGGAAGCACAGAGTTCCCAGAGCTGGAGGAATCGCCAGAGACTCGGGCTGGCTCTCAAATGCCCTGAGGCTCCACCACATTTCCAAAGGGTGAAAATAGCCAGTCATAGAAGGTTCAGGTGGAAAGTGACCTCCAAGGTCTAGCCCAACCTCCCCACCAGGCAGGGCGGGAGCCCCTTCCACAGTTATATCTGAATTCTGGTGACCAGGAATCATGACAGCCTCAGGGAGACCACCTCACTTTCACGTTCCTTTCTTTGGATGGCTGCAGAATATTAAAGCAAGTCCCAGACATCCTATCATATATGTCATATAATTTCACCTAAAATACTTCATTATGCGTCTTAGGCAGTGAAGAATCTCCACAGTGAATAATATAATACTATTACCAGACCTAAAAAGTGATACTCTTTACTCCTATCTGGTACCAGATTGTGTCCCTTGGCTCCAAGCTGTCTTGTGTTAGGTTACTTTCCAAGTTTTCCCTTTTTCATCATAACAGTAAGACAAGCTTGGACAAAACAATACACAAGAGTAGAAAGTGAACGCAGAGTCTTCTCTCCTCCTCATGCTAATCCCCCAAGTAAGAGTTCTGTATATCCTTTGAGACATTTCCTATGCATATATAATCACATAGATACATGCTTCAAAAAATTAACCTGAAGATACTAAAATACTGTTGAGCAACTTGCTTCTTTTCATTTACTCTGTCTTCACCATCTTTCCCTTTCAGTATATAAAGACCTTGAGGTCATTCTTCAATGGTTAAAGATGTCTGCCTTGTTCCCCCACTGCCTCCCCAGCTGACTTACAGAGAAGCACTGATATTAAAGGAAAACAGAGGGTATGTCTTGTTTGGAAGAAGCCCCAAGTTCTTGGATCAGCTTGGCCTGAGAAGGGGGAGCCTCTGCGGGGTGTCAGGGGCCAT
Source organism: Antilocapra americana (assembly GCA_007570785.1). Lineage (NCBI taxonomy): Eukaryota > Metazoa > Chordata > Mammalia > Artiodactyla > Antilocapridae > Antilocapra > Antilocapra americana. Next base: position 8,048,350 of record ML663006.1, on the reverse strand, counting down.
GTGCCCCCACATTGCCATCGCATCTCATGGTAAAACCGCCGCCAGGATGGAGCACCCCAAGCGCTCTGCCTCGCAGCCTCACTCTGTGGGGACCCAGCCCTCGGCCCTGCCCTCGTGAGTCACCTCCTTCTCCTGAGTGAGGCCCATCACCTGCCAAGTACCTCTGGACGGCGGTGCTCATCCACTTCCACAGAGCCGTCCAGTGGCGTGACAAAGTGGCACACGGGGTTCTTGCGCTTCTCCAAATCTGGGCGGGGAGAGGGTGGGACACTGTCACTGAGGAGGCCTGCCCCTCTGTTTACACCCCGCCCCTTGGGGGGATCCTGAAGCGTTCTCTTGGAAAATGAGACTTGGGGAAATAAAGGCTCCAGGTCAAAGGAAAAGAATCTGTCAGTGACGTGGAGGCAAGAAAGGGAGTCTGCCTGATCAAGAGGAAACACCAGCCTGAGCCTAGGGGACCCCTGGCACGCTGGTCTCCTGCAGGAATCACCAGACCCCCAGCACCCACGCCAGCCAGACCCAGGCCATGGTCCAGGTCTACACCTTCTCAGACCCACTGAAAATGGGGACTGTTCCTCGACTCTCCAAATGTCACCCCTCAGCTGTACACGCATCCCTTCTCCTCTGCCTTACAACACTGAGCCTCCTGCGGACACTTGGATTTGGCTTGGTTCTCCTATCTCCGCAGACTGCCGGAGAGAGACTTCTGTTTGACACACAGGGTTCCAAGACCGGGCTCCGGGCCCCAAGGTGCACAGGCCTCTCGGTGGCAGAACCTGCAGGGTCATGGGTCCAGCTACACAGCACTTACACTGCATGTACCAGGCCCGCCAGATGGCGTTGTTGAGCCGGATCTTGTCTCTCCACTGGAGCTTCAGGCCCTTGAAATTCTTCCACTTCGGAGACACCAACTTCCCACTGAAAGGTAAAACGAGGAAGGGGACACTCAGTGGCTTCTCTGGCAATGAAATGTGTCACCCCATCATTCCAGGCCTCAAAATTCTGGATTAATCCACGCAAGCCACAGCCTAGGCCCAATAGGATACACAGTCACTTTCACTATCCCATTCTGTCGACTTTTGCACATCTTCAAATTTTTCCATAATTAAAAGCTAAAAATCTGTGGATTTTGTCCTATACGTGTATCAAATCACCATGCTCTACACCTTAAACTTGATGTTACATGTCAATTTTATTTCAACAAAGTTGGCAGGGAGGAAAAAAGAAACCTGCTGACCACTGAAAAAAGCCAGGCTCCTTGAACCTGGTCTCGGCCACCAGTCCCCAGAAGGCACCGACCACCAGGCACACGAATGTTCCACTGGCCCTCTTCTGCCTCCAGGCCACGGCACTGGTGGGCCTCGTTCTTCACGGAGCTCCCTCGGCCCCTGGCCAGCTGCTCATCCTTCCAATGATGCTCAAACACCATCTCCTCCGAGCCAGCACTGGCCTCTCCCCGGCTGCTGCGTCCCTTCAGGAGCTCTGAGCACTGTTCACACCTCAAGGACACACTCATCCACCCCCCGTACGGCAATGTGTCTCCACACCGCCGGCCAGCAGACTGCAGCTTCTCAGGGGAGGGACCTTCCAGTATTCCCACCCTAACCACCCAGCACCGAACTTGGCACAGAGCAGGGGCTCGTGTAATAATTCTTCACTGAATGAGTTAAAGGGCCCTTGCCAACAAAGCTAATGGCAGGCAAGGAACGCTCCCTGGTGGTACAGTCTGCTCAGATGGTTTAGTTTTCCACGGGCTGAGCCAGGAGCCACCTCTGAGCCGCTGGCAGAGGGCTTCCCCTCTCCAGATGGCTGAGATGGGCAAGGCACTCTTTCTGGTCTATACCAAAGGGGGTTCTGTGAGTTCTACATCACTGCAGGCCACAGCCCTGCCCCCTTCTCCAAAGCCACTCAGAGAGGCCATGTGACAAGCAGAGATGTGTCAGCAGTCACAACAGCTGGGGTCTTCAAAGAGAGCACCTAAGTAATAAACGCTCCCCAAACCTGAACACCTGGTTTCTTCATCAGAAGCCCCTGGCAAATCTCATGCCCCATCCTCCAAACCAGCACCAGGCCAGGCTGTGGATTGCAGGAGAGAAGGCTGAGACCCCCCACAGAGAAAACATCACAACAAGTCCTCTGAGAACTGGAGGGACAGACAGACAGCAGCAGCCTCAGCTCAAAGGGTCAGGGGCTTCAAGCCAGTCACAGGGCTTTCTGTCCCTGCTCTCCCAGTCCAAAGGCACTGTCACCCACATTCAACAGCCAGCAGCCTGGTGTTTCTGAGTCTCTGCGGTGCAATTGCATACTAAAAGTGAACTATTAGAGCCATATAGCTCCTCTGACATGCCAATTTCCTGGGTAAAATCACAATAATAACATTACCTCTAGAGTGTTTTAAGAAGGATTAAATGTACTCACATGCAGCCACATTCTTAAGACACACAGCAGAGACAGCCCCTGAGGAATATTTTTTTTAAAAAAAAACCCACAAAACTAACCAGCGGGCTTAAATACAAACCCACCTTTACTCCTGCTTTGTTATGTAAGACGCAGTGGCTGATGTGAGCATGAGAACGTCTTAGAAAAGTCAGATGACCCCGACATCTTCAATTACTTACCGTGAAACGGGTGGGAAGATTCAGAGAGAGGTCAGACCTTGGAGGCTAGAAACTCACTCTGACAAAATAACTTTGGGGTTCTAATCTCCCCGCCCCCAAACTGCTGGATGTCTGCCTCTTCCTGCCATAGGGATGTTCACTCCTTATGTCCAAGGGCTTTCATCCATCATCCTAGGCTTCTGTAATACCTCAACAGCCGACAGGCGGCGCTCAAGTGACATGAACAAGCAAGTCTGAAACCAAAACTAAAACCTAAACCGTCCAGAGAGGTGGAGAGGGTGAAAGCAGAGGCGATGGCTGATGGACACTCACCCACACATGATAACTTGACTGCACACGCAGTGTTAGAAAAATGCAGGACACACATCTAGACGTTTCCTTACCGAAAGGGCTTCTTCCTCCTTTGATGTGATGTCACTGTTAACCTTAGATGAGGACAGGAGACATTCCCCACGCAGACACCCACAAACAAGGACGGGGACCCTTTCTGTGGAGGCACCCCAAGTCTAGTTTCCCACAGAACGTACAAGAGAGGCTGCTCTAAGGAATTCTAACCGGCAGCTGCTTGGCAGCGATCCCTAGAGCAGGATTCCCACAAAGCACCCACGGTCAGACTTCTGCTCCCCCCAACCCCACCCCAGCTTAATTCAGCTTCCAGACACAGCTCGGTGGGATGCTTCTTCGCCTAACTCAGGGTTCTGCCAATCTTCCTTCTTTAAAGTGTAACCAGAAACACATTATTAAAGTTTCTGAGGTCTTCTCTGGTGGTCCAGTGGCTAAGACTTTGTTTTCCCAATACAGGGGGCCCAGGTTTGATCCCACATGCCCACAATGAAGATCAAAGATCCCATGTGCCACAACTAATACCTGGAGCAAACAAATAAAATTGTAAAAGGTAAAGAAGGAAAAAAAAAATTCCGAGACTACTGGCTTCCCCCTCAATAAACAAAAGACTTCCTCTGGTCTTACCTCTCAACACTGCCTTCTTAAATACTGTGCCCCCCGACCCCCAACACCAGGGCTTCCTGGTTAAACCAGTGACCCCAGATTCAACCCCTACTCTCACAATCTGATTCTGGGAAGGCCAGGGTCTGGATCTGACTCATCCGAGTACAGTGCCTGGCATGTAGGAGGTGTGATTAAATATGGAATGACTAAGTGAAAGCTAAACTTTTCCATAAAGAAAAGTCTTCACACACCCCCTACCATGGCCGTCCTTCCTAGAAGACAGGTCCATGACATGGGGAAGGAAGTCTACAGTAAAACAAACTCTCTCTCGAAACTGCTGCTGAGTGGAACGGCAAACTGAATTCTTTGGCAGGCTGGCAAGAGACTACTTTGGAATGAAAATTAAAATGCAAGCCTTGCACAGACAGGAGCTGGCATTAAGAATGGGTAAGGATGAAACTGAGGCGGGGATTTGGGGTTCTGCTGGTTCCAGAGAAGATGAACTCCTGGTCAGAGCATACTGTGCAAAAGAAAGCGGGCAAGCACTCCGAGGTCTACTGCTGTGGGGCCCAGAGAGTGGTGGAGTCCATTCATTTGGTCATGTAACCATATTTGCTTATAAGGTATTATTTCTTCACCATTCCTCATGCTTCATGGAATCCCACCAGCAAAATGCTCCCAGGCTTATACTACCCAAAGTCATCTACAGACCTAAAGCAATACCTATCAAAATACCCATGACATTTTTCACAGAACTAATCTTAAAAATTTATATGGAACCATAAAAGACCCAGTTCTGCCAAAGCAACCTTAAGGAATAAGAACAAAGCAGGAAGCATAACCCTCCCAGACTTCAGATAATACTTCAAAGCTACAGTTATCAAAACAGCATCATATTGGCACAAAAAGAGATATATGGATCAATGGAACAGAACAGAGCCCAGAAATAAACCCATACACCCATGGGCAATTAATCTTCAACAAAGGAGGTAAGAATACACAAGGGGGAAAAGCCAGTCTCTTCAGCAAGTGGTGCTGGGAAAGTCAGACAGTAGCATATAAATCAATGAAAATGTAACACTCTCTCACACCACACACAAGAACTAATTAAAAAACGGTTTAAAGACTGCAGACATCCTAAGACTCCTCAAAGAGCACACAGGCAGAACATTCTCTGACAAAAACCATACCGATGCTTTCTGAGGCCAGTCTCCCAAGGCAACAGAAATGAAAGCAAAAATAAATAAATGGGACCCAGTCAAACTTACAAGCTTCTGCACAGTAAAGGAAACCATAAACAAAACAAGAAGACAACTTAAGGACTGGGAGAAAATATCTGCAAACGATGTAACTGATAAAGACTTAACTTCCAAAATATACAAATAGCTCCTAGAATCTACTAACCAAAAAAACCAAACAACTTAATCAAAAAATGGGCAGAAGATCTAAATAGACATTGCTCAAAAAAGACATACAGATGGCCACTAGGCACATGAAAAGATGCTCATCATCACTAATTATTAGAGAAACGCAAATCAAAACTACAATAAGATATCACCCCACACCAGCCAAAATGGCCATCATTAAAAAGTCTACAAATAATAAATACTGGAGAAGATGTGGAGAAAAGGGAACCCTCCTGCACTGTTAGTGGGAATGTAAATTGGCACAGTCACTATGTAAAAGAGTATGGAGGTCCCTCAAAAAAACAAACTAAAAACAGAGTTGCCACATGATGTGGCAATCCCACTCCTGGGCATGCACTGATACAAAACTATCATTTGAAAAGATACATGCACACCAGTGTTCACAGCACCACTATTTATAATAGCCAAGACATAGAAACAACCTAAATGTCCATCAACAGGTGAATGGATAAAGGAGATGTGGTACATACACACAATGGAATATTACTCAGCTATTAAAATGTCATTTTCAGCAACATGGATGCAAATAGAGATTATCATACCAAGCGAAGTAAGTCAGAGAGAGAAAGATGAATACCAAATGGTATCACTTCCATGTGGACTCTAAAATACAATACAAATGAACATATCCGTGAGAGAAAAACAGAAAACAGGTGTGTGGTTGCCACAGGGGATGCGCGGTGAGGAGAGAAGGACAGGAAGTCTGGGACTAGCAGGTGCAACCTAGTATACACAGGATGGATACACAAGATCCTACTGTACAGCACAGGGAACTATATCTTGTGATAAACCATAATGGAAAAGAACATGAAAAAGAATACATATGTGTGTGTGTGTGTGTGTGTGTGTGTGTGTGTGTGTATGACTGAGTCGCTTTGCTAGACAACAGAAATTAAATATAACATTGTAAGTCAACTGTACTTCAATGATTTATTTAAAAAAAACACATTCCTAGATCTGTCTCCTTCTCAGAGAGGTTGAGTTGGTGTGCTAAAGACTGTAGAAGAAGGGACTGGCATGGGGGTTGCAGGCCCTTCTTCTTTCCTCTTGGGGACAAGTTGTCTACTGAGGGCCCATGCCCCTCCCGTTCTGCGCCTAGAGAGCGAGCCTGGGGTGGGGGAGGCCTCTCCTAGTTCTCCGCTGCCTGGGGCTCCTTAGAAAGACAGTCTGGGGCTCCCTTACAAGCCACACCTGCAGCTTGATCAACGATACAGGGAATAATTTAGCCAACATCTGCTAAACCTTTTTTTGTTATATAACATATAAGTTACCACTTTGACCATTTAAAAATGCACAGTTCACTGGCAAAAAGTCTGTTCATAATGTCATGTAACCATGACTGGTATTTAGTTGCAGTGCTGTTTTCATCACCCCAAAAGGAAGCCCTGTACCCAGTAACAGTCACTCCGTATTACTTCCTCCCCTGGCCTCTGTCAACTATAACCTACATTCTGTTTCTATGGATTTGTTTTTTCTGGACATTTCACATAAACCAAATGATAAAGTATGTGGCCTTGTATCTCTGGCTTCTTTTACCTTGCACAACAGTTTCAAGGTTCACCCACACTGTAGCGTGTGTCAGTACTTCCTTCTCATGGCTGAATCATATTCCACTGGATGGAGAGACCACATTTTGCTTACTCCTTCATCTGCTGACGGACATTTGGGTTGTTTCATGTTCTGGCCACTGTGAACTGACTCCACTTTGATTTCCCAGTCAGCTCAGAATTCTGGTAAGTGAGAGTGATCCTTACACGGGCACTGGGGACAGGATGCGATGAGGGGCAAAAACAACTGTGACTTTTGCTGGAGGGCAAGTGGGAACTGTGTATCAACATTTCAAATGTGCATCCACCCCGGCTCCCAATCCCACTGTTAGGAGTAGATTCTACTTACTCCAGACCCACTTGCAGATGGGCACAAAGACATAAATAGAAGACATTAAACCACAGCCCTGCTGGGAACAACATATATTTACATGTGCTGGGGGCTCAGACGGTAAAGAATCTGCCTGCAATGCTGGGAAACCCAGGTTTGATCCCTGGGTTGGGAAGATCTCCTGGAGGAGCTACAGACCATGGAGTCGCAAAGAGTCTGACATGACTGACTAACGCTAACTACCTAAGTAACAGCAAGATCTGCAAGATGTATTAAGTGGGAAAGAAAAAAAAAAAGTGCAAGATACAGAGCATGGCCACCATCTGTATTTTCAACAGAGACATGAACACAGACATACACACAGGAAAGGAGGGAAGAAAACGACCAGTCAGTCTCAGGGAAGACACACAAGTACACAGGTAATGAAACAGCGATTTCCCTTGGGAGAGCTGAATCAGAGAATTAGGGAACCTCAGTCGGTGAGTTAGTTTTCACTGTTTACCGCTGTCTTCTACTGCTCAAATATAACATAGGAATGTATTATATATATATATATTTTTTCTTCTTCTTCTTCTTCTTCAAAATAAACAAGGGAACAAGACCAGGTATAGTCCAAAGCCTTACAGGACTTCCAGTTAATTGGGGAAGGCAATTCATCACATGAGTAGATATGAAACTTGTGCACAAGCCGGTTTTGTGCCCCAGATCCAAATATGAGGATAATGGTGAATAAATGGTTTCTTACATGAGCGAATGAGTGAATAATGCTAGACTGGTCTCTCTTCCAGGACTCCGACTCTTTTTCTTCAAAAGAGCGGTCTCCATTGGCTTTTCCTGGGATCTGGGCCTGGTTCCACAGGCTGCCAGGAGCCAAAACTAACAGGCTCCAGACGGACAAAGGTTCATTGAGGAGCCGAGGCGTGGGGAGCGGCCCCGCGTAAGGCACGGCAGGCGGAATGTTCAGGGGAATTGCCCTGGAGCCATGGGCCCTCCACCCTGGGCCACCTGCCCAAGCAGAGCCGCCGCCCAGGGAGCGCCTGCGAGGTGTTCAGGCCCTGGGTCCTATCTCCCGCACCCCAAACTCATCCCTTTCCTGGGGCACTTGGCATCTTTTCTAACACTCAAAGAAAGTCCTATTGGAGAAGCAGGCTCAGAGGGCGGTGGCAGCAAGGCAGGTATATGGACTTCTGAGGGCTTCATTCCAGGTCTGTCCTACTACATGGTGAGAGTGTGTGTGTCTTTACTGTAGTGTGTGGTGAGCAGGTGTGTCTGGGGGGTATGTGTGTGCTGTATGCATATGTGTGTGGTGTACACGTGAGTGTGTGGTACGTGGGTACGGGTGTAGTGTGTGTGGTATGTATGGTGTGTGAGTGTACTTGCGTGTGCAGGTGTGCCACTGTGTCTAGGTGTTGTGTCTGCTCACGTGTATGAGCATGTTTGTGAGGACTGTGGTTGTCTGCTTTGTGTACTTAGCTGGGAGTGATCATTTCCATGATGATCAAAACCTAGAGCACCTCGATGGAGCTGAAACGGGTAAAATCGGGCTGGCCGCAGCAGTGACTCCCCTGGCCCTGAACTGGAGGACAGTGGCGCGTGTCCTTGCCTGAGCACTCCCTCTGTGTCCCGGCCGCCCAACTGGGCACAGACACCACCATGCTTACACCATTCCCAAGCAAATGAGGAAAGAGTGGTTTCCCTTTCTGGACTGGTGGCATGAGCTGTCAGAGTCGCGCCTTTGGTAAAAAGGATGCTGATGTCCCCTCCTCTTTAGGGGAGCCTGAGAACATAGGGGCCGTGAAAGGACCCGGCTGGTGCAGAGTAAGTGATGCCCAAGTCTGGGGCATGCTGCTGAACACTGACTTCAGTCTTAGGTACGTTTCTGGGTGTTAAAACCTTGTGATTCCTGTCCGCCTTGAGCCATAACTGGCCTTTCAGGCAGAAGCAGTGATGCTGGGCAGGGCACCAGTTAAAGCCATAACCATAAGTCTATTTGCCGGGAGTGTAAACTTGAACCCACAACCCAGGGTGTTTCCAATTCCTCTGGACTGAGGACAGGGCTGGACTTACAACAGGAAAAGGTGGTGTCTGACTTCAACTGTATTAACTGTTAGTAAAACACTTTTAAAAATCTGTGTACTAGCTATGCGGCTCTTTGGTGAGCTATCTGTGCCTTTTGTCTTTTAAAAAACTTATTATTTTGAAATAGTTACATAGACTCACAGAAAGTTAAAAAAAAAAAAAGCTATAAAGCATCCCATGCACTCCTCGCCCACCCTCACCAGTGGTGATAGCTTCTGAAGCTGGAGCACGACCTCAAAACCAGAGAGCCAGCTTTGGGACACTGCTGTTACCTAGATGACAAAAATCTTAACTCACTTTTCAACATCCACTGAAATGTTAGTTGTTTTTTTCTTGCTATTTATATTGGTAATACTGCAATATTAATGATATTAACACTCTCTGATACTTCTCTCCAAATGGTTCCCCTAGGATTGGATCTTTACTTCTTTTTATAGCATGTCTGTGAATAAGTGGCATAGCTGTAAAGAATCCGCCTGCCAATGCAGGAGACACAGGTTCAATCCCTGGGTGGGGAAGATCCCTTGGAGAAGGAAACGGCCACCCACTCTAGTATTCTCGCCTGGGAAATCCCATGGACAGAGGAGCCTGGTGAGCTACAGTCCATGGGGTCGCAAAGAGTGGGACACGACTGAGCACGCGTGCATGCCTGTCCACCCCCACCTTATCCAGAGACTTACTTTCCATTTTAACCTCTTTTTAAGCTTTTTTAGTCTTATTTAACTTTCAAATAAATTATATACTCACACTGAAAGAAAATTCAAACAACACAGAACAGTACCAAGAATAAAAGCAAAGTCAACTGCAATTTCGCCACCTAGAAATCACCCTTGTTTAAATTTTGGTGATAACATCGTGTAGTGAGAAATAACCTTATCCAAAGAGAAGTCTAGCCCTTGCACTCAGCTCGTGGGGGTGGGGGTGACCTCTAGGCCACTGGAATGTCCTGCCCAACAGTTGTATCTGGGTTTGCCTGGGGCTCGGGACAATCTCACTGTGTGATGAGGATGGGGGCCCTGGAGCAGGGGTATCGGCTCCAGTCTCCAGAGGAAGTGATGACTAAGAAGTGTCGGCAGTCTCTGGGAGGGGCTGGAGACTAGAGGTCAGTCACCCGGGCAGTAACCTGGCCCGGAGAAACTGAAGACCAAAGGCTCGGGGGCGCGTCCCTGGTGGGCGGTGGGGCGTCGCATACTGTGGTGGGAGGTGGGTAACGCCGTCTAGTGGGAGAGGACGCACAGAAGCACCACACTCAGACCCTCTTAGACCCTGCCCTACAGGGCGTCCCTTGGCTGATTTAATCTGGATCTTGTCCCTGTGATAAACTGAAACCATGAGTCTAGCAGCGTTCAGTGAGGTCTGCATGTCTTTCTGGCAATTACAGGACCCAAGGATGGTTTTGGGAACTTGAAGTTGGTGTCAGAAATGGGGGAAGTCTTGTGGACTGTTCTCTCTCACTTTGCAGTTGGCCTGAAGTCCTTGTAATGTATATTTATTTGATTAGGTATATGTGTGCATACATTCAGAGTAAGACCTATGAAAAAATATTTCAATATATGGGATTATTATCTTGTTTTATAGTCTATTTTTTCACTTACAGGTCATGGACATCTTATTATAGTTGGATATAGCTTTTTATTGGTTACAGAATATTCCATTGTGTACATTTATCACAATCTACCTAACCACTTCCCATAAATAGGCATTTGTTTATATTAATGGACATACATTGTTTCTGTTTTTCACTATTGTAAACAGTGCTGAGATGGCCATATTGCTACTTACATTTCTGTGCAATGGCATGACTGTTTCTGTGAGATAAATTTCTAGAAATTGAAACCTGAATCACAGGGTATGTGTACATTTATAACTCTGTTTTAGTCAAAGACTTTCAAAGGTTATACTAATTTACACTCTTAATAGCAGTGAACACTGCCTACTTCCCAAATCATTGCTCATATTAGTTATTATTAATGTCTGTTCATGTTTATTGGTCTTTGGGTTTTTCATGTTAACTGTCTGCATGTCTTCTGTTCCTTTCCTGTTGTGTGAGAGCTCTCAATTTGGTAGAAATATCCGCAGCATGCACAGCAGAGTTAGTATGTCTGTCTTGACTATCTTTGTCTTGACTATTTTCAGTGTGCTTTGTTTTGCTTTTTCATTCTACTTAACATTTTCATGTGTGATGAGTTTTGGGTTGTTATCGTTTTCAGCTGAAACTGTTCATTAATACAATCAAAAATTTAAAGTCCTGTCTTTTATATTTCCATCTTTTGTGTCATAATTAAAAGGGCTTTTCCATCCCAAGACTGTGAAAACACTTATCTATGTCTTCTTTCACAGCTTCACATTTTCTACCAGTTATTTCCTCCATCTGGAAGTTGTTTTGGTGTCATGAAAATACTGGGATCCTGCTTCAGTCAATGGTTACTACCTGTTCACTCAATTACCCACCTTTCCCCTTGGAGTAAAATACTCCACATTCTCATATATAAAACCTGGGACCACTTCTGAGCACCCCAGTTTTCTTGGTGTTTTGTGCCTATGTTTTAAATGGCTTCACTTTTTGTATTTAACTCATTTTGCTCTTTACACAGCTCACCAAAATAAACTCTGACTGGTTATCTGATTATCTCATCTTCCCTCACTAGTTGATGACACTTTCATGAACATATATTAAATTATAATATACACTAAGGTCTGTTCTGGGGGGCTCCTATCACTGATTCGTGTCCAATCCTTTCTTAGTACTACAGTGATTTAATAATCAGAAGTTTGTGATACACTTTACTAAGTAGAGTTAGTCCCATCATTTTTTTTAAGAATCCTTGCCTGTTTATTCCTCCATGTTCCAACTTTACAGTCATGGTGTCAAATCTCAAACAAAAAGTATTCTGGCATTTTGACTGGAGTTGCCCTAAACAAACACACCACTGTGGACAGCACTGACTATTACGGCTGGGTCGTCTCCACCTTAGAATGGAGTCTGTTCCTCTACTTGTTCGAACAACTTAACCTATTTAAAAAGAGAAATCTGAAGCTGCCTTTTTTAATTTTCTTCGCACATGTCCCTTTCATTTCTGACCATAACACTTAACGTCAAAAGGAAGTTTAGAAGGTGAAGCCAGCAAAACAAAACAAAGTCGCATAGTTACACACCCAAACACAAGTACTATTCACATTTTATTGTCTCTGCGTAGCCCCACCTCGCTGATACGGTAACTGCCACCCTCACCCTGATCAAAGTGGCCAACTCACAGGTACAAGTAAGGGGTGTCTATTATACTCAGTACCAGGAATAACTAACCACCCTCAAAGAATACGGTATTTCCCTAGCACTTTCATTCACCTACGGGAAAAGGTAATTAGCAGGTTCAAGTATTCACCAAGGTTAAGATTTTTGTGTAAAGAATGGAAAAACTCCACTGCACTGCAGACACCTGGCAGACAGGGGATATAAATTAGCACATATCTCTAGCCAGAGTACACACCTGGAGACAAGAAACTGGCTGGCAGAGATGGAATGGGAATAGGTCATACTTGCAAATGTTTCTGAGTTCCTATGATGGCTGGCAAGAAACGAATTTGTTATTATCACCATCATTAGCCATCTTTGAGGTACCGCCAGCTACGTAACCTACTTAAAAGGCACAGAAATCTGAAGCTGTGTGATGCATTTCAAAGGATAAGGTGACAGGCTTCAGGTAGCCAAGACCTATAAATAGGCTTTAAAAAGCATTGGCTACATTTTTAAAAGTCAACGTTGACTATTCAAAAAAAAAAAAAAAGATGGACTCTGTTCTCTACTGCATTCAAAACTCCAAACCTTTGGCAATGTGACTAGGGGCACAGCGACACTACAGTAAGTTAACTAAAGCTGCTCTGGGTACATCTATCAAGTTCTAACCTTTCTGGGGCCAGAAGCTGGAGCCAGTAGTTAATCCGATGTTGCACCTATCACAGCATAACACCCTGGGTAAAATGGTGCTTAACACCAGCAACAAGTTGATGGCAAGACACAGAATCTCTTTGGGTTACATGTGGGCTATATACAGCACTCCTACTGTGGGCAGATTAATCCAGCTGAAACATCACTTTCTTCAGGACACAATCCTGATTCACTCACCCAGATCTGTTATTTAGGGCAGTTCTAGGTGCAAGGACAGAGGAACCGACAGAATCAAGTCCCTAGCCTCGTGGAGCTGAGATAGGCGGAAGACCACATGTGTGTGGTGCAGGGCAAAGGGGAGGGGAGGGGGAGCGGGAGGCAGGGTTGACACAGGGCCCCCGCCAAGGTACCCCAGGCTTCCTCTCCGGGTGCCTCCTCGCCTGCCTCCCTCCCACCCAGGAGGCCAGAACAACCTGGACCAGGACAACACGCATCTGTTCACATTCCTCCCCAGGTGAGACTCCTTCAGGGGTTGCCCTGCTTGCTAGAGAGAATCCCTACATATTCACCCAGGTCCAGTTCCCCGCAGCTTCACATCTCGGTTAAACAAGAACCTTATTCACCTTCCTCGTCTCCCTCCTGGAGTAAAGGACTTCTCAGTGTAAAGGACTTCGTTGGCTACCCCTGTACCAACCATAACCTGTGACAGCCTGTGTGTGTGTGGTCTGATGGTGTGTCTTCACAACCAACTGCATTTTCCACGAGGTGGGTAGTGACTCGTCTGTTTTGCTCACTAGTACTTCTCCCACCAGAGGGAAAATTGTCTTCCCTCTAACCCCACCTCCCAGTTCAGTTCAGTTCAGTCACTCACTAGACTCTGACTCTTTGTGACCCCTAGACTGCAGCACACCAGGCCTCCCTGTCCATCACTAACTCCCAGACCTTACTCAAGCTCATATCCATTGAGTTGGTGATGCCATCCAACCATTTCATCCTCTGTTGTCCTCTTCTCCTCTCGTCTTCAATCTTTCCCAGCATCAGGGTCTTTTCCAATGAGTCAGCTCTTCACATCAGGCGTCCAAAGTATTGGAGTTTCAGCTTCAGCATCAGTCCTTCCAATGACTATTCAGGACTGATTTCCTTTAGGATGGACTTGTTGGATCTCCTTGTGCTCCAAGGGACAATCAAGAGTCTTCTCCAAAACCACAGTTCAAATGCATCAATTCTTTGGCACTCAGCTTTCTTTATGGTCCAACTCTTACATCCATACATGACTACTGCAAAGACCACAGCTCTGACCAGATGGACCTTTGCTGGCAAAGTAATGTCTCTGTTTTTTAATATGCTGTCTAGGTTGGTCATAACTTTTCTTCCAAGGAGCAGCCATCTTTTAATTTCATGGCTGCAGTCACCCTCTGCAGTGATTTTGGAGCTCAAGAAAATAAAATCTGTCACTGTTTTCACTGTTTCCCCATCTATGTGCCATGAAGTGATGGGACCAGATGCCATGATCTTAGTTTTTTGAATGCTGAGTTTTAAAGTCAGCTTTTTCACTCTCCTCTTTCATTTTCAACAAGAGGCTCATTGGTTCTTCTTCACTTTCTGCCATTAGGGTGGTGTCATCTGCATATCTGAGGTTATTGATATTTCTCCCAGCAATCTTGATTCCAGCTTGTGCTTCAACCAGCCTGGCATTTCACATGATGTACTCTGCATATACGTTGAATAAGCAGGGTGACAGTATACAGCTTTGAAGTAATCTTTTCCCAATTTGGAACCAGTCCCTTGTCATGTTCAGTTCTAACTGTTGCTTCTTGACCTGGATACAGACTTCTCAGGAGGCAGGTCAGGTGGTCTGGTATTCCCATCTCTTTAAGAATTTTCCACAGTTTGTTGTGATCCACAGTCAAAGGCTTTAGCATAGTCAATGAAGCAGAAGTAGAAGTTTTTCTGGAACTCTATTGTTTTTTCTATGATCCAACAGATGTTGACAATTTGATCTCTGGTTCCTCTGCCTTTTCTGAATTCAGCCTGAACATCTGAAAGTTCTCGGCTCACATACTGTCGAAGCCTAGCTTGGAGAATTTTCAGCATTACTTTGCTAGCGTGTGAGATGAGGGCAATTGTGTGGTAGTCTGAACATTCTCTGGCATTGCCTTTCTTTGGGATTGTAATGAAAACTGACCTTTTCTAGTCCTGTGGCCATTGCTGAGTTTTCCAAATTTGCTGGCATATTGAATGCAGCACTTTTATGGCATCGTCTTTCAGGATTTGAAATAGCTCAGCTGGAATTCCATCACCTCCACTAGCTTTGTTCACAGTGATGCTTCTTAAGGCCCATTTGACTTCCCATTCCAGGATGTCTGGCTCTAGGTGAGTGATCACACTATCATGGTTATCTGGGTCATTAAGATCTTTTCTGTAAAGTTCTTCTGTGTATTCTTGCTATCTCTTCTTAATATCTTCTGCTTCTTTTAGGTCCATGCCGTTTCTGTCCTTTATTGTGCCCATCTTCGCATGAAATGATCCCTTGGTATCTCTAATTTTCTCTAATTCCCCCCGCTCCCACTGGCCCCATTCCTGCCTTTGCCCAACCCATACCTCCCCACCCTTCCAGCAGCCCTCCCCATCTCAATACCTGCCCCCTCCCACACTGAAGTCCTCCTTGGCCTCAAGACCAGGCTCTCACAGGATGTGTTACTGTCCGTTTGTTCTCGGACAGTATGTACCCCTCTCCCCATTCCACCTCCCATCTCCTCCTCTCCCCATTTAAAATCAGGCCACAGGGCTTTGTGAATTAACTGACTGCTTCTTTTTCCAGGCTTGCTTCACTTTAGAAAAGACGCCTAGATGAAAGGGAAGGGTTTACTGCAAACTGGAGAAGATGAAACCAGGAGGCCCGCTCCAGCCCCCTGGTCCCAGTTCTGTTGCTAAACAGCAAAGGGACACCATCTCTGTCCCACAAGTCATTTCTTTACCCCGGCCTCAGTTTCCCTTTTCTAGATGAGGGAGAACTGAATTAGCTTCTCCCAACTTCCTTTCCAGTTCATAGGGTCTGAACTGTACCCCTCCCCAGAGGCTGGCCCTAAGAATACAACTGAGAGGCACCCACAGTAGGAGGTGATGAGGTAACACCAGCTACCATTAAGCAAAAGAGGGATGAGAAAGGTCTATAGCACCCCCACCACAACCACAGACCTCTGACCTCTTGTTGAGGAAAAAGCATGAAAAGTGAAAGTGCTGGTCGCTCAGTTGTGTCCGACTCTTTGTCCCATGGACTGCAGTCTGCCAGGCTCCTCTATCCATGGGATTTCCCAGGCAAGAAAACTGGAGTAGGTAGCCATTCCCTTCTCCCGGGGATCTTCCCAACCCAGGGATTGAACCCGGGCCTCCTGCATTGCGGGCAGATTCTTTGCTCTCTGAGCCACTGGGGATGGCCCCTTTAAAAAGCATCCAAACAAATGAAGAACTCTGCACAGCCCTCTTCCCATAAGAGACATTTAAAAATAAAATCCGTTTTACTTTTGCCTGTACAGAGACTTTCCCTTCCGTCTGCTGCTGAGAATCGGTTGTCACCCTACGTTTCTCCCTCTTTTCATCCTCCTCCCAGGCATGCTTTTTAATCAACTCATTAACCATCTAAGTGGCGGAGGCTTTGGGGATGAGGAGGAGAGGTGGAGACTAACACCCTAAATCTAAAGCAAGCTGGATAATCTCGGCCTGGTCTCTGCTTCAGAAAAGCCGTTCGCCTCCACCCTGCCCAGCTGAGACGACAGTGACATCTGCTGACACTCTCCTGAGACATAATTTCTCGCCTTCAAAATACCGACATTTTCCCTTTCTGATATACTCATTTGCACCACGCCCTCTCGGTCAGAAGCAACAATTTGTTACTCATAAAACCAAACGTAAAAACAGGGATGAAAGATGAAAAGAGATTTTGATTTATTGCCATATCCCAATTTTAACCTCCAATCTTTATGTGTTATAAACCCAGCTGCAGAGTTACTTGCCATCTTAACTGCTGTTGCAAATGCTTAAAAAGAAAAGTGTTTTTTTTTATGGCTCCCTGAGAGGGTAAACACACCTTCAGCTACTACAGTGCTATAAAAATCAAGGTCAGGGTGACTTATCTCTTTCATTTCCCCCTGCTTCAAGGCCTCCTGGGAGAGCAGACAAAAATAAAATGGGAATATCTAAGGCACAAATAATCCAACAAACGGCAAGGCCAGGGGTAAAGTCCACCCAAAAAGTGATGAACATTTTATTTTCTCAAAATTGAAGTCCCTGCTATGCTGAGGACTATGCTCCACAATCACACACAAAAGCAACAAATGGGCCGGGCAGGAGTTTGTGGGGCAATGACAGACTGAACCAAATGGCAAGGAGATTTTGTGCTATTTATTCCACAGATCTTTGGGGACCAGTGTGCATTTGCAGGGAAAAGGAGCTGGGGGAGAGCTACTTGTGAACAAAACCTGAAGCCAGCCATTTATAGGGATTTAAAAAAAATTTTATTTTTGGCTGTGCTGGGTCTTCGATGTTGCACACAGGGTGGGCTTTCTCTGGCTGCAGCGAGCGGGGGCTACTCTTCAATGCAGTGGCTTCTCCTGTTGCAGAATGTGGGCTCTAGTCACGTGGGCTTCAGTATTGGGTCATGTGGGTTCAGTAGTTGTGGCACACAGGCTTAGTTGCTCTGCGGCATGTGGGATCTTCCCAGACCAGGGATCGAACCCATGTCCCCTGCATTAGCAGGCAGACGCTTCACCACTGAGCTGCCAAGAAAGCCCTACAGGGACTTTTTAACTGTTAAGTTTCAGAGTCTTTCTATTATTGCAAGGGCTGGCTACGCTTTTTTGGCATAAGAAAGAAGGATAACATCTGATTCCTCTCATGTCGAAATTCCAGGTTTTACTGAGGAAATCTGATCCTGTCCACTGTGTTGTCCTGATGACAGAAAACTCCATCTATCAACAGAATCTCAGGCCAGGCCACCTTCACTGGTGGAAATACCACGTGCCTCCCAGTTAGGGTTGACTCCAAAGTACAGCAGGGGCTCTTTTACTCAGGACACTTTCCTAACCACCTGCAACTCGCCCATCCGTGACCCGCCTGCCAGCCATGCAGCCTCAGGCAGCCAGCGGGCCTTCTGTAACTTCTGTAGCTTTCTTTGGGGAAAAGACAATCTGTTTCACAGAGCTGTGGCAAGAATGAAGTGAAGAAGGTATGCAGAATGGACTAACAGGGTGTGGAACACAAGAGGTTCTTGATAAAACGGATGAACGCATCCGGCTGACATTTCCCACGTTCCTGGCTGACGTTCGGAACAGTTCTGACCCTAGGCTGTGAGAAAGCACAGCTGAAGGACTCTTGGCCGCCTCAACCAAGCCTCCCAGAGACTTGACTCAGGGGACCAGCAGAGAAGGACTATTGGGGGGGGTGATGAGCAAAGGTCCTTGAGAGCCAAAGAGAACTACCACTTCAGAGATTAGATATGCGGGTTCTTCAATGAAAAGGCAAATCGAATTCCACCAGTACTGGCAGCACAAACACAACTGTGTTTCTTTTTTTATTAGCACCATTTCACTCTCCCAGCCCAGACAAGTATCTACATAGGAGAAAAGCCTAAGAGCTCTTCAACAGGAACTGAAGCCTGCCGTCCCCCGCACTCCCAGCCTCCTGAGCAAGAAAACGCCGCCAGGGACCCATCACTTACCCCTCACCTCAGCTCTCAGGCACCCTTCAGAGCAAGGCTCCGCATCAAGCACCACTCAGGCAGGCCAGCGAGGGGAAACCTGGGAGACAGCGGGAGGGAGAGAGGGAAGACCCAGGCAGGAATGCTGAGGGTGCAGTTCTAAATGCTGCAGGTACTCCAGGAGAAAGTGGACAGCCCAGCTGGGTTCATATTTTAAGTTTTGTTGTTGCTGTTGTTTAGTCGCTCAGTTGTGTCCAACTCTTTTGCAACCCCATGGACTGTAGCCTGCCAGGCTCCTCTGTCCATGGGGTTTTCTTGGCAAGAATACCGGAGTGGGTTGCCATTTCCCTCTCCAGAGAATCTTCCCGACCCAGAGATCAAACTCACATCTCTTGCACTGGCAGGTGGATTCTTTACCACTGGGCCACCTGGAAGCCCTTTAGGTTGTGGAGCTGGTGGCTAAGCCTCTTTCAGTTCAAAGCCCATAATTCTAAGAATCTAGAAGAATAAAGAATAATGAAAGGTATCAAGTGAGACACGACTGCCCTAAAATGATGAGATGGCAGCTGCTGGAACAAATAAAAAGGGAAAGGCCACAGTTTTCATTCCTCAGCTTTTTATAAGGCTCAGAGAAATACGTGTTTTGATAACGAAGAGCCTGTGAGCCCACCGTGCTTTCACGACCAGGGAAGCAAACGCAGCCATAACCGTAGGGAGGAATCGTCTGCCGGCCAGGAAGTGAAGCCTCCCAGCAACACTTGCCAAGAGCCTGCTGCGACGCGTCAGACTCTGCATGGAGGATCGGGCGCCAAAGCCAGGCTCTGGCCCTCGGACCTAAGCTAATGGGAAAGTCAGAAAAGTCTTGCTTCGAGGGAGCGAGGGCATGTGTGCAGGGTACGGAAACACAGCAGGGCGCCCAGCGGTGGGTTCAGGACGGCTTCCTCAAGCAGGATGCCTGAGCCAAGTCTCCAAGAGTTAACCCGGGAGAGGGAGCATAGAGAAAAGGGTTTCCGGCAGGAGGAATAAAGAGGTCTTTCTCAAAATATCGGCAGTTATGGCTTCTAGTGTCCCGCCCCCCTCCATTCTTAGCTTTGATGACGAGCGTTAAGAACTTGACTGTTTGGAGCCTTAGGTTCTCCACCTCACTGCTGCTTCCCCTTTTCGGGGGCTGAGGTCCACTACAGTGGTTATATTCTTGGGAAAAGAAGAGAGCTGTGCAAAGTCAGCATGTCTCTCATGCTCAGGTTCAGTGTAATTTTCTGAATCTATGGTCCAAAAAGACAATAGTGCAGGAGGAAGAGCTAGCTTCTCATATCAGTTATTTAAATAAAGCAGAATGAGGGTACTTCCCTGGGGGTCCAACGGTTAGGACTTTGCCTTCCAATGCAGGGGGGCATGGGTTTGATCCCTGGTCGGGGAACTAGATCTCACATTCCTCGGAGCCAAAATACCAAAACGTAAAACAGAAGCAATGTTGTAACAAGTTCTTTAACAAGTGGTGCTGGGAAAACTGGACAGCCACTTGTAAAAGAATGAAACTAGAACACTTTCTAACACCATACACAAAAATAAACTCAAAATGGATCAAAGATCTAATCATAAGACCAGAAACTATAAAACTCCTAGAGGATAACATAGGCAAAACACTCTCCGACATAAACCAAAGCAGGATCCTCTATGACCCACCTCCTAGAATATCGGAAATAAAAGCACGAATAAACAAATGGGACCTAATTAAAATTAAGAGCTTCTGCACAACAAAGGAAACTATAAGCAAGGTGAAAAGACAGCCTTCAGAATGGGAGAAAATAATAGCCAATGAAGCAACGGACAAACAATTAATCTCAAAAATATACAAGCAACTCCTGCAGCTCCATTCTAGAAAAATAAATGACCCAATCAAAAAGTGGGCCAAAGAACTTAACAGACATTTCTCCAAAGAAGACATAAAAATGGCTAACAAACACATGAAAAGATGCTCAACATCACTCATTATCAGAGAAATGCAAATCAAAACCACAATGAGGTACCACTTTACACCAGTCAGAATGGCTGCAATCCAAAAATCTACAAGCAATAAATGCTGGAGAGGATGTGGAGAAAAGGGAACCCTCTTACACTGTTGGTGGGAATGCAAACTAGTACAGCCACTATGGAAAACAGTGTGGTGATTCCTTAAAAAACTGCAAATAGAACTGCCATATGACCCAGCAATCCCACTGCTGGGCATACACACCGAGGAAACCAGAATTGAAAGAGACACGTGTACCCCAATGTTCATCGCTGCATTGTTTACAATAGCCAGGACATGGAAGCAACCTAGATGCCCATCAACGGACGAATGGATAAGAAAGCTGTGGTACATATACACAATGGAATATTACTCAGCATTAAAAAAAAATTCATTTGAATCAGTTCTACTCAGGTGGACGGAACTGGAGCCTATTATCCAGAGTGAAGTAAGCCAGAAGGAAAAATAATACAGTATACTAACGCATATATATGGAATTTAGAAAGATGGTAACGAGAACCCTGCATGCGAGACAGCAAAAGGAATGCAGATGTATAGAACAGACTCATGGACTCTGTGGAAGAGGGCAAGGGTGGGATGATATGGGAGAATGGCATTGAAACATGTTAATTATCATATGTGAAATCAATCGCCAGCCTAGGGTTGATGCTCGGGGCTGGTGCACCGAGATGTCCCAGGGAGGAGGGAGGGGGGTTCTGGAGGGGGAGCATATGTAAACCCATGGCGGTTTCATGTCATTGTATGGCAAAACCAACACAATAAAGTAAAGAAAATTAAAAAAAAAAGAAAAGACTTTAAAAATGGTCCACGGTTAAAAAAAAAAACTTAAAATTTTTTAAAAAGCATAATGAGAAAGAGGGGAAAGAGAGAGAGGAAGAAAAGAGAGAGAAGGGTTTAGGAAAGGGAAGTTTTAGAAAGAAATCTCTTGTACTATTGGAGGTTTTGAAATTAAGAGTTACAGACACATTAAGCAAGTACAGCAAAAGTTGACAAATGTGAACTGTATGGGCAGTGACTATAAACATGATGGCTGCACCATTATTTCAACTTTTCTGTTATCACTTTTTATAATAGAAAGTTGAAAAAAAAAAACAAAAAACTAGAGAAGGAAAGACCCATATCCCAACTAAAAAAACAAGAACAAATCCAAAGAATTAAAAGGAAACTCACAAATATAAAATAAATGGTCAAATTCAGGGAACAAATGATACACTAGAGATCAAAGAGATGCAAATTAAAACACCAGAGATGCCTTTTTTTGGCTATCAGATTAACAGAGTTTTGAGTGTAAAAAAATAAAGGTAAAGGTATAGCCTTTATTGTATTTTAAAGGTATAGCCATTTTTGGAAATGTTTGACAGTTTTTTAAGAAGTTAAACATACATTTACACATCATCAAACATTTCTCCAAGAGAAATAAAAATATACATCCACACCAAGGCTTGTACATAAACATTCACAGCAAATTTATTCGTGATAAAAGCTGAAAACAATGAGGGGAAGACAAGCCAAATGTCTACCAACAGGTGAATAAGACAGGTTGTGGTCTATCCAGGTAATATACTGATACGTGGAGCAACATCTATGACAGATGAGTTAAATATATGCTGAACAAAAGAAGTCAGGTAAAAGAGTACATCCTGTATGATTCCCTTTACACAAAACACTGGATAAACTTAAGCTACAGTGAGAGAGACAGAGATGGGGCAGAATGCCTGGGGAAACCTTCTCAGGTGGTGGAGTGTCCTGTATCTGGGCCGCAGCAATAACACATGTGTACATGTGTGTGTGTTTGTCAAGAGTATACAGTTGCACATCTAAAAGTGTGAATTTTGTTGTTTACATATTAAACCTCAATTGAGCTGATTTAGAATGACTTGGGTTCGATCCCTGGGTTGGGGAGATTCCCCAGAGAAGGAAAAAACAACCCACTCCAGTATCCTTGCCTAGAAAATTCCATGGACAGAGGAGCCTGGTGGGCTTTAGTCCATGGGGTCGCAAACAAGACATGACTAAGCAACTGACTGAGCACACACATATAACTGCACATCTAAATGCATGCATTTTATGTTTCTATATTAAACCTCAACAGAGCTGATTTAGAATTTAAAGTTACAGTAATGTACAACCCAGAGCAGGGGAGGATATAGGCAAACGGGCTCTTACACACTGCTAGGGGGAATACTGGTCAGTACAACTTTTTCTCTTTGGGGGGTAACAGCTTTACTGGGACATAATTCACATACGACTCACTTATTTGAAGTATATAATTCAATGGTTTTAGTGTGCTCACAGAGTTGTGCAACTATCACCACAATCGAATTTAGAACATCTTCACGACCTCAAAACAATATTCTGTACCCCTTAGTCATCACCTCCCAATTCTAAACAGCTACTAATCCAGTTTCTCCTTTTCTGCATGTGCTCATCCTGCAGGGTTCATATAACTGGAATCATACAATGTGTGGGGTTTTGTGACTGGCTTCTTCCACTTAGCATGTCTGCAGAGTTTATCCATGTTGGAGCAAGTATATCCTTCCACTTTGTGGCTGACTAATATTCCATTGAACGGATAGATAACTTTGTTTATTTATTCTTAGCTGATGGGCATTTGAACTGTTTCCACCTTTTGGCTACCAGGAATACTGCTGCTAAGAATGTCTGTGTACAGTGCTTCCCTTTCTCTCAGACACACACCTATGAGTGCAACTGCTGGGGCAAATGTCACCTCTACGTTTATGTTTTTTTAGGAACTACTATGCTGCTTTCTACAACGGCTGCACTATCTTACATTTCCACCAGCAGTATAGGAAGGTCCCAATCTGTCTAATGCTCACCAACCTTTATCACAATCTAGTGGGTATAACGCAGTATTCCAATGTGGGTTTGACTTTCCTTTCTCTAATGATTAGGAGGACTGAACATCTTTTCACGTGCTTATTGTGAAAGTGCTATCTTTTCAGTTATGTCTGACTCTTTGCAACCCCATGGACTATAGCCCACCAGGCTCCTCTGTCCATGGAATTTTCCAGGCAAGAATACTGGGTTGCTATTTTCTCCTCCAGGGGATCTTCCCGACCCAGGGATCAAACCTGGTTCTCCCGCATTGCAGTCTGCACCAGGGAAACCCATATATCTATGTATCTTTGGAAAAATAACTATTCAACTCCTTTGCCTGTTTTTAACTGAGTTGTTTGTCTTTTTATTTTTGACTTGCAGAATTCTTTCTATACTCCAGATGCATATCCCTTATTGGATATATGATTTGCAAATACCTTCTCCCATTATGGGCTTCCCTGGTGGCTCAGATGGTAAAGAATCTGCCTGCAGTGCAGTAGACCCAGGTTTAATTCCTGGGTCAGGATGATCTGCTGGAGAGAGGAATGGCTACCCACTCCAGTATTCTTGCCTGGAGAATCCCATGGACAGAGGAGTCTGGCGGGCTACATACAGTCCACGGGATCGCAAAGAGTCAGATACAACTGAGCGACTAACACTTTCTTTCTCCCATTATAGAGGTTGTCTTTTTTTTTTAATTTACTTGTTTTTAATTGGAGGATAATTGCTTTACCATACTGTGATGGTTTCTACCACACATCAACATGGATCAGCCACAGGTGTTCGGCTCCTCCCTCTTGAACCTCCCTCCCATCCCACCCACCCCTCTCGGTTGCTGAGCACAGGGTTGAGCTCCCTGTGGGTTGTCTTTTCTAATTGATACAACTTCTGAAAACCAGTCTGGCAACATATATCAAAGACTTCAGTATGAATCTTTGATCTTACAGTTTTACTTTTAAGCATGTATCTTAGGAAAACAACTAAAGAAGCAGAATGAGAAGAGGTATAAATAAGAACAATCATCAAAGTACTTCTTAAACTGAATCTTAACCCTTACCTCACACCATATGTAAAAATTGACTCAAAATGGAACACAATCCTAAATGTAAGAGCTAAAACTATAAAACTTCTGGAAGAAAACCTAAGAAAGAAACCTTCAAGGTCCTGGGTTTGGCAGGATTTTTTAAATAGGACACAAAAATGCATGAACCATTAAAAAAAAAAATGCATTGGCCTTTATCAAAAGTAAAATCTTTGGCTCTTCAGTGACGGTACAGGTCCATTTTTACCTATGCAGGCACAGAAAAAAGTAAACAAGGCACCGTGACAAAATAAATAAATTCAAGAAGAATGTTTCAGAGGATTCTGTTCTTCTAATTCTGTCTTCCTGAAATGCCTGAATATTCCATTTGACAATGAGTATGCATTTCTATATAACGAAGGAGGAGAGCTGGAAAGGAACCTCCATAAAACTATTTCTACTTTGAAAAGGGAAAAAGTGAATTTCCTTCTCATAATTATTAGAAAGGAATACTTAATTATCCAGGGGACTCAGTTTATCATGTTGATTTGGAGTTATTTTTTTTTAATTTGCCACATTTCAGAAATGAGAACACACTGGCATTTTCTTAAGAGCTTAATATTCTCAAGATCTGCAGATAATTTCTTTCATACATACAAGTTAACCCGTCCAACAAATTTCAGTGATGTAACTGGATAATAACAGCTTAAAATTACTCTGTAATAGAAGTTTAGAAGTACAGCATTATCTCACAACTAGCTGGAGCTTAATTTAGTTATACTGAAAAAGTAAAAATAATTCAAGACAGATAGTAAAGGTCTGTGCACTTGACTCAGAGGAGAGTCTCTAAGCCCTAGCTAAGTTAATTACTCTCATTTTACACTCAATTTAACAAGTTATGCAAACCAATGGAAAATGGGAGGCCCCGGACAAAAAGGGAACGGAAATGGCAAACGGGTGGCAGCCAACAGCCCAGAGGAGACGGGTCATTGAAGATTTGAACACTCACCTCACGAGAGACTGAGATGGTTGAGTAGAGAAGTGAACATACTGCCTCAGCTCGACTTCATCAAGAAGCCACTAGGTGCTAGGACTACACAGAAATGACCTACAGAAACAGATTTCTAAATAACCAAACACTACATTAGACTCAGTACATTCAAGGAAGCAGTACAGTGACCTCCGTGGTGGTCTAGCGGCTAAGATTCTACGGTCCCAATGCAGGGGGCCTGGGTTCAATCCCTGGTCTGGGAACCAAATCCCACACCACAATTAAGAGTTTGCATGTGGCAACTAAAAACCCCACACACTGCAACAGGACTGAAGATCCTGTGTGCCAAAACTAAGATCCAGCACAGCCAAATAAATAAATAAATATATATATTTTTAAAAAAGAAAGCAGTGAAGATTATTACCCATTTGAGAGGGATTTCCACTTCCCATTAAGAATGGCTGATTTTATAAAAGAGATGATTAATGATGATTAATGAAATAAACAACGGTGATCTGGAAAACTGGCTTGTATCAAAGGAAGCTCTAATCCTTAAGAGAAGGGCAAACAAATGAGTCATTTTTGCAAACATATTTTAATAGCTACCCACCCAACTTTAATACTACAAAATTCAAAGGACTGAACTAAAGAAGCAATTCAGCTCCACTGATAGGTTCGGTTCTCCCCAAGCCCCCCATGGAGGTGGTTCCCAAGACAGTCTCTAAGAACTAATGATGTGGACAAGGGCATTTTACATTACCCCTGCCCGTTCATCCAGCTTTGCCTATCTCATAGAATCTCTGGACTTTGCAGCTCCATTTTTGAGACAAAAAGCACTTGAACTTGTCTGTCTGGAGTCAGGGTCATTAAAAAAAAAATTGTTTGTCATACTCTGCGTTTCTCCTAAGCTCTTCAAACATTATTTCGTGACCACACTGGACTTGAAGAGCTATCAATGCAGATGCACGGAAATGAAATTCCTGGCCCTGGAAGCAAATGGAGGCTCAGGCTTTCCTGTGTGAGCTCCCTCACTCCCTCAGGAGTGCCTGGCGGCCTCACCCCAGCTGCTGGGATTTCCACAAAGACAGCCGGAATGGACTAATCTAACCACACAAACGTGGAACTGAATAAGGGGCAGAGGTACCAGAAAGGACAGAAAGTCTGGGTGTCTGTCCCAGGCTCAAGGGACAGCATCTGGGAGTCCAGCCAGCCAGAGGAAAGATTCGCTGTCCAGATTAACTTCGCAGCTTGAAGCATCATACACAAGAGGGACAGACGGCAGGCTAAAAGGCTAGAGTGGGGGCCAGCTCGGCAACAAGGCTGTGGGTAGGGCGCCTGGTGGGGACAGGCAAGAGCCATGGGAGGTTGAGGCCAGCAGCAGGCAGCCTGGTTCCTAAAAGCGCCTTTCCTCCAAGAGGCCAAGACAGCCAAGATCCAGCCAGGGTTCAGCAGCAGCCCGGGACCCGGCTGACCAGGAGCAGACTGTCTGCTCTGGATGTTTAACTGATTATCGAGATGCTGCTGCACAGACAGGACAAGGGAGAGCAGTTCTCCCCTCTAGAACAGGCAGTCCATCTTTCACCTCCCCCCAGGAACGCTGGTAAGGTGGAAGAAAAACAGCCGTTTCTGAGCACTGGAGCGATGGAGCAATTCAAAGTGAACCAACTGGTGCTTTATCCCAGACAATGATGGCTTTGTCGGAAGACTGCAACAGCCCAACAAACCCTGCAAGCCCCTCCTCATTTCTATCACTGGTGCCCAGGACTTGCAGACACCAGGCTAAAAAGAGAGAAGAAAGTTATACTCAGAAACTAACAGCGTGTGACGCAACAGAAGCAGGCCAGCTGCCATTCAGCGATGACACATCACCCAGGCTGGCTGTTCTGCAGTTGTGGGGCTCCTACTGCTCCCGGGACATATCTGAGTCTCACATACTGATGCGCTTCCAGGGATCCTGGCCAACAGAGAACACAGGGCTGAAGCGTCAGGCTTGTTTACAGTGCTGCTGGGTCACTGTTCCAGTCCATTAGGGGGGCAGCTTGCTTGGGACAGCTTTTGCGTTCAGTCTGGACTACGCAGTTATTTCTCTCTTGGTTTGCCTTAGCCAAGGAAACTCACTTGCCCTTAGATGGACATTGTTTTAAGGACTCTGGCTTCCCAGGTGGCACTGGCAGTAAAGAACCCGCCTGCCAGTACAGGAAATGTAAAAGACACAGGTTCGATCCCTGGATGGGGAAGATCCCCTGGAAAAGGAGATGGCAACCCACTCCAGTATTCTTGCATGCCTGGAGAACCCCATGGACAGAGGAGCCTGGTGAGCTACAGTCCATGGGGTCAGAAAGAGTCGGACATGACTAAAGTGACTTAGCACTCAGAGCATTAGCATACTCAAGACCTCAGCTAGAGCCACCAAGCCTAGGCAGCTGCTCCCAGCTTTCCAGAAGCCTGAAAGCTGCCACCATCTAGTGTGGGAGCCAGAGAAAATTCTCTCTACAGGTAAGAGCCAAGGGGTGAGAGAGACCAGAAGATGACAGTATTTCTCACACCCCGCCCCGCCCTGTCACTTCATCCATACTTTACCAATCCGTGGCAATCACCTCAAACGACCACAAGCACACCCATGGCTCCAGGGAGCCAGTGACTGGCACAAAAATAGAGATAAGCAAACAAACTTATCGGGCAAAAAAGCAGCTGGTTACATAGAGGCTGTGCCAGCTCGACTGTAATCACTAGGTCTCTGGTTGGCTGCTGTGGGAAGCATCTGCAGAAGGCCGTGCCCACCATGTAAGTTTCCTCAGCACCACCTGCCTGCCGGCTCGCAGGTACCGTGCCAGGACATCGCCAAGGACAAGCCAGGGGCTGAGCTGATAGCTGGGTTCTCTGCTTTTCTGAGAGCTTTTTCCCAGGGAACAAAGTCTTCTGCCAAAGTTTCTTGTTGGGGGGGGGGGGAATCATGAAATTCAAAACTAAGAGGAATTGAAAACTGGTCCAGTCACTAGGGAGCCAGGCTGGGAGAGCGCCAGGAGGCTACGGCAGGCTCTGCTGGGCTAGGAGATGGGGTCACAGTGAGGAGCTCTGGGCTGGGACGCAGCCAGTGAACCTGGTTGTCCCGAGGGCGGCCAAGCCCTGCCACTGGGCCTAAGGAATTGCAACAACCTCATCCAGTGTTTAAAATGTCACCCAAGTCCTCTTCTTAGATCAGACCCTCCACCACACACTCTTGCCACCAGTGTGGATGGGCAGACAGACAGAACCACAGAAACCCCACAACGGATCAGGCTGACGAGTAAGGCTGCCAGAGAGCCAGAGATCAGCATCTCTGGACGTGATGGGATGGAAAGTACTTAAACTTTTCCAGAGAGTTGAGCGAGCTCTTCTTTCCATGTACCAAGTCATACCGGCGTCTGTTCTGTGACTCGCAGGGACATGCATCCACGTGGCTCCCGGTCTCAGGTGAGCATGCCCCAGCTGGGCGGGCTCACAGCTGGAACCACCAGCTTTCCTGAAGCTCAACGCTCTCTCCCCACCTCTGGAACAACAGAAGGCCGAGGGCCGGCACCCACCTGCTGGCAGGAGTGAGGAGCCCCAGCTTCGGGACGGGGACGTGCAAACTCGGCCTGGGTCCAGGTACGTGGGCAGGCAAGCTGCTACGGGGTGTGTCGGACACCCTCCCCTGCGTCCCCTGCCCCTCTGCAGGCTGGCAGTGCAGCCAGCCTTCCTGTCTCTGGCCCGAGGCGCGGAGCAAAGGCTGCTCCTGGGCTGCAACCTGTTCGCCTCCACCTTCCACACACACCTTAGCCAAGCTGGGGACGGGGGCCGGGCCAGGCCAGGGAACCCTGACCCTTTTCTTCAAGGGTCCTGCTGAAAGGGTCTCAAGGAGAGAGTTCTTCCTGTGAGGAAGGAGGAGGAGGCGGAAGGACGTTTTCAGAGAAAGTAGGGATAAGAGAAATGGAAAAGGGGCTCAGGAA
Source organism: Antilocapra americana (assembly GCA_007570785.1). Lineage (NCBI taxonomy): Eukaryota > Metazoa > Chordata > Mammalia > Artiodactyla > Antilocapridae > Antilocapra > Antilocapra americana. The sequence goes on along the minus strand of ML663006.1, from coordinate 8,018,969 downwards.
CACAAAAATCACGTGAAATGGCCTCAAGGTCCACCAGAGAGGGATTCCATAAACGACAGTACACCCACACAATGAAATGCTACTCAGCCACTAAAAAATACTGCAGATGAGTGTTTGGGGACTTGTAAAGGCATTCACGATCTATAAATACAAAAACAAAATACACTTACTCCACCCAAAAAATAAAAACCCCACAAGGTCTGAGAGGATAAACACCAGGGAAATGATGGTGGTTATCTGAGGGTACTGAGGTTTTTTTTTTTTTTTTTCCTGGAAGGGGGCCCAGAAATACAGTCAAAATCCAAAATGTAAGATCCTAAGCTTAGAAGAGTAATACCCCCCAACTGCTCAGTGAGCATGCGCACTGTCGCTTTGAGAAGTACAAACTCTATTTCAGTCTGGCTCAGGAGCAAAGTCTTGGCCTTTAAGAACCATAAAGCTACTTGCCAACACCTCTGTAGATCAGATCAAATATGGACAGAAACTTCAAGGGGTGGAAAGCCTCGGAACGTGTGGAAGTTGGCTACATGAGAACGTGTGTGCAGGCGCGTGCGTGTGTGTGCATGCGTGTGTGTGCTTGGGGGAAGGGTTCAAAGCAAGCATGTCCCTTCCTTTCTTAACCACCTCAAACACACACACACACACACACACACACACACACACACACACACACA